>PUFA01000025.1:6000000-6645000 GCA_003508835.1 Eonycteris spelaea | reverse complement strand
AAGATTAATTTTTCACAGATCTGCGCCTTTTGTAAGCACCCATTGGTTAATTGCCCCCATATTCAGCCAATTGTCAGAATTAAGCCATTATGATACATTATTCCCTTTCCTTCACTGGCCTATATTTCTTTTTAATTTCTATTGATTCCAATTAGAAAATATGACCTAATTGTATATATTTATGACTCTATACTTCTCAAGTAGCTATACTGAAGACTTTAACTCACTAATGGATTACTGTAATAGCCACCTAATATAGCTTTTTCCTTTTACTTTTTATTCTTTGTGGTCAATGGTTCACCCAGTGGATAAAGAAATATTTTAAAAACATGCATAAGATCAATGTGACATAGAAAACAAACAAAAATAATCTTTCTGTATAGAAGAAACAAATTTGTCTGAAATGACACTGACAAACTGATCAAGATGTTGACAAACAGCAACCATGAAATTTGGCAATAGAAGAGTCATTAGCGATTATTAGCGATTAGTGACTAGAGCACTTTGAGCATTTCATTTTGAGTAAAATCCAGGCATGTGTCACTTAGCAACAGGGATATGTTCTGAAAAAGCATTATTGGGTGATTTCTTCATTGTACAGGAATCACAGAGCACATGCACACGAACTTAGTTGGTACAGCCAACTACGTACTTAGGCTGTGTGGCATGGCCTATTGCTCCTAAGCTACAAAACTGTATGGCATGTTACTGTATTGAATACTGTAGGCAGTTGTAGCACAATGGTATTTGTGTATCTAAAGATATCAAAACATAGAAAAGTACACTACGAATATGGTATAAATATGTAAAAAGTTACAGTAAAAAATATAAAAGATAAAAATGATATATCTGTGTAAGGCACTAACCATGAATACATTTTGCAGGGCTAGAAGTTGCTGTCAGTGAGTGAGTAAGTGAGTGAATGTGAACGCCTAGGATATTAAAACTAAATTAAAACATACATGAATACCAGATTGATTCAATTTCAAAAGACAGAGAATTTCAAGTTTTGATGAGGGTATGGACAAACTTATGGATGTGAGATAACTGAATTCAACGTTGGTGGGATTGAAATTAGTGTAATCATTTCAAAAAAAACATTTTAGCATTCAATATTCTCATACTTTATGACACAGGATTTCTCATAAGGGAACATCTTATAGATGTGAGTGTTTGCATATGTTCACCAAAAGACAAAGAGGCATGTATACTTTGAAGCTTTATTTATAGTACCACAAAAGTAGACCTGATCCCTATGACCTTTACCGATTGAACAGAAATAAATACCGGCACATTTGTACAGTTGAATACAACACAGTAGTAAGTAAGTAGAAAAATAGCTATATGTAAAACATTGGTGGATCTTACAGATACAATGTGGAATAAAAAAAGTAAGAAATTTCAGATCAGAAAAACTAACCTTTGGAGATAGAAATAAAAATAGTTATTATTCACCAGGGGAATAGATAGTACAGTAGAGGGAGCAGGACATAGCACTCTGAAATGCTGAAAATAATCTATATTTTGATGGGGATTATCACATAGGTATAGATCAAACATTAATATTATAAGTCATATGTTCTCTACATATATGCCACATATCAACTAACAAAAAAAGGAACAACAATTTGCAAATTTTATAATCCTCTTGGATTAGTCAGACTACAACCATTATTTGAATTAAGTGTAGTTAGATAGACTGGTTTATTCATCCTTTCATCATATGCAAACAAGCCATTAAACCCTGAGCCACAGGAGAGCAGAAAATTTGTCTGCTTTGTTCCTTGATATATTCCAATTATTTAGCGGTGAGATTTAGCAAGTGTTTTCATGACTCAGTCTTTTGGGCAAATGACTTTTTTCTACCCGTTAAACCCCCATTTCACTCTATATAGTGTAAATACAAATAAACAAAGGTATTTTAAAATATCAAGTTCACATTTATTCATTTATAAGTCTGTGAATTTGGAGACACATGAAGAAATCTAGCAGTTACCTTAATTAAGTAGCTGTCATATTATCTACCCATTTGGCAAATTGCCTTCCAATATCAAAATTAGTATTCACGATTTTGGGTGAATTGACTATTATAGTAAAACTGAATATGTTTGCATGATATTTGAACATCTAGTGTCATGAAATTTGTTCTTATGCAGTGTATAGTTTGCATAAAAATTAAGGCCTCCTATATCCAAGGTCTGGGGTATAAAAGACAGAGAATGAAGGCAAGAAGAAATTCCCCAAAGCTCCCTAATCCAACAGGCTTTCAAAACGCAGTTGCTCCAGACCACAGTCCACACAGAGCTATAACAGTGACTACTGACAACTCCAGGACTGTCTTTTATACATCTCTAAGTCTTCCCTGAATTACGGGGCACATGTCCCGCAGTGTATCCTGAAATGCCCAACAGCGGAACAGTTCCCTATTTACATATCCCAGTGATGAGCTACAGAAAGAATATAATAGAAATGTAGAAGTCTATGTGTAGGGGGGGGCAAATTGAACCTTAATCAGTGGGGGAAAAAATGGTCATTGATTTTCCCTCTGAGTTGTACAGATGCTACTTTTCTTTGCCAAATCATAAAGATTTAATTTTCTGCAATAACAGTTCAGGGACTGGATGCAATATTATCTAGTAAATTAGGCAAGTCTCATGTTATTTCTGGTTATTCATTTCTGACTCAGAAACTTTTGCTTATGTACTTATTGCTAGATGTGTCTCTGAGCTCCTCTCACACAAGTGCTATTTTAATTCTTGCTCGAATATGTTCCTTTTACCTTTTAATAGATAGCCTCTCAAACTCACATTTAAAATTAATATAATTTTAGACATAAAGGGTACTGACCCTGAAATTTTAAATCTTCATCTTGTTTTACCTTCCTTTTGGTTTCCTTACCTGCAGTGTCCAGTTGACTACTTTTATCTAGAGCAAAAGATACATCACGTGTTCCTATAGTCTGTAATGGGATTCAACTTACAGGTCACATAAGGCTTTTTGGAGTGTCAATTTTGCAAGTGACTGAGAATGGGAAAATGACAAATTATGCTTGGATTCAACCTATCCTGTCTCTGAGATTTTCTTACTTAATCATCTCAACTTCACTACAGGTCACCAAAACCTCTTACATAATGCTAATGATTAATCATGTTGCCAAATCTACAGTTAAGGTGTCTCACATTTCCATGACTATAATTCTCTCTAATTCAATCTGTTTGAAGCAAAGGGATATATTTAGCTCTCTCAGTTCTAAACTTTATGCATTTTCCCTCAGTACCATTCTTCATGCCTTAAGAATGTGACTATCGGTTGTTCACGCTTCCTTGGAGAGTTTGGGAGGTGGTAAGAATTTTCTCTCTCAGACATGCTCAGTTAGTCTCATCAGGACATTTTCAAAACACTTTTTAAGTGTGCCATTTTGTTTCCTCTCTGCACTTCTGCCTCACACCTGGGCTATTGTCAGACTCACATAATTAAAAGTGTTTTTCATTTATTTCCTACTTCTACAATGCTTTATTCTTGTAGAATTCCTCTTATATTTTGTTTTTAATATTCGCTTTAAAATTACTGTCTTATGTAAAATTTGAAGTTTTCTTTTTTTTAATTGTTGGTCTTTTAAACTTAACTATAATTTAGTGAGCTTTAAACCCTCAAAACTCCAAGAATGTATTATGCTTTTAGTAAATCTTTCTTAATTTATTATTTCTCATTCTCTATTGCTTTTCTGTTTCTAAGAAAGGGAAAGAAGGAGTGGGATAGACAGAGAGAATGAAAAAGAGAGGAAAGGAGAGAAAGGAGGAAAAAGAAGGGAAGGAGAAAAGGAAGAAATGAAGGAATGAAGAAAGGAGAGAAGGGATGGAGAGATAAAGAAACAATAGAAGCAGAAAAATGTCCATGCTACAATGTCATCATTAGCGCCACTTGATGGTTGCAACATACATTGGTTTTAAAAAGACTTTAGATAATAATAGGTGTGCAGAGTTGCAGGCATCATGGGGTTTCAATTTGCATAGTTTAGATAACTTGAATGGATACAATTTTATTATGCAATTTCTAACTTTGCTACAACACTATATTTGTCTGACTTATAAAGTATGGATTTTAAAATAATAAGAGTAAATACTACTTAGTATAGACTAAAAAATGTATTCCTGTCTTAATATCAAACTGGTTCATTGTATTAAAAGAAACCAATCACTGAAACTTGGAAAGAATAAAACAAAAGTCAGTAAATCAGTGTCTGAATATAGAAATGACTTCTGTTGGAAGATACGGAGCCTATTTAAAGTTCATGCTGAGCAATTACCCCATTAATTTGATGAATATAGACAGTAATTTGTAATGATTTAAGCCTTGAAGTTCTATTTTTCTCTCAGATGCATAGGGTTTGTTTTACTTTAATTATTTGGGTCATTGCCTTAATTCCCTATTTAACATTACTTGTAAAAAGACCTTCCTAAATCTAAAATGTGGGCTTTTTAATGAAGTTCTTTCTACTACAGAGTTTAACCTTTAAGCTCACCATGTTATGTCACTGTATGTAAATAGCCACCTTAATAATGACATTTGGCAGAACTCCAAAGAAGAATAACAGGGAGATAGTGAACTGAGCTTTTTTTCTTTCCATTTTAAATGTATGTTATACTATAACAACATTTCTTCTAAAACAAAAAACTACTCTCGGATGTTTTTCTTTTCATCGTGTGTTCTTTCTCTTCTCTCTCCCTTTTCCCTTTCTTTCCCTCCTTCTTTCCCTCATCATTTTCTCCTTCCTTCTTTTCCCATCCTGCTCCCTTCTCACTTCTGTAATATTTTAGAATATAATTTAAACAAAATTTTACATAAAATTTTACACAAAAAAATTTGTACTTACATTAAAACAATTTGAACTTCTCTTTGCTCTTGTCTTAATATTATTTCTTGAGCAATGTTTTAATAATCATACATGTTAGTTCACAAATTAGTATTAATTTAACATTTGCATTTACTTCTGCATTAAATGTGTTTAAATATGACATTAAAAGTTTTTTATAGAGTAAAATACCTGTATATTTTTATTGTCAAAATTAAGAAAAAATATAAAATGGAGATTAGTAATTTGATGAAATATAAGGTTTGGGTCAAATTAATATTCTCCAAAAAAGAAAAATTTGCTTTATATTAAACTCTAGTTTAGAATGGCATGACTATTGCCATTATTCTCTAATCCTATTTATGTACATTTTTCATCTTAGAAAATTTTTGTTTCCAGTTTTTGTCTTTCTGGTTGACAGATGTTTATGCACTGAGAACAAGAGTAATGAATTAATTTTTATATTTAATTCTAATTACCAATGATAAACTGATTGAAAGAATTAGGAGTCAAATTTATTAAGCTGAATTTTAATTTTATCTTAACTTTGATTCTCTATCTTTATTGTGTAAAAAAAAACAGCAAATATATTTTTTAATTTATAAATCAAGACACATATTTAGGCTGAGGTTTATGCATTAGGAGTCCATTGATCACTCTGCTGTCTTTTTATGAGAGACTCAGGAATCTTCTGGAAAGATTTTTACTCTAAGCAAAAGTAGAAACAAAGGAAGTTAAATTGATACAGTTACACCAGATCATGCATCCTCAAATCCTTGAATTTATCTCGAAATGTCATTTCCTCTGGATTGTTTAGTCATTATTCCATGGTGAAACTCTAGACCTTGTGTTACCAGTAACACATAGCATCCAAGTGCCCCACATTCACATAGCACTCATGACTTTCCATTATATCCCTTCCAGTCCTGTAGTATTTCAATTCTGGAGGTTTTTAAATACAAATGGAACCATACTCAAACATGCATAGCTATCAGAATTCGTAGCTGTCTTCCTCCTCTCTTGAACCATCTATTGTCTTATGTAAGGGCAAGTGCTCGTGTGTGATGGATCCAATACATGATTGTTATTTGATCATATTGCATATTCAATTGTTCCTGTTTACTTCTTCACACGATTGATGGTTTCATCTTTACTGAATCATCCCTGTCATTTAATAAGCCAGTAATGAAAAAAAAAAAAAACAGAAAGAAGAAAAAGCAAATTCATCTGGTGATCTTACATGTCCTCTGACTGACTATGCTTTATTTCTCTACCTAATTTTATAGCTATAATGTATCTATTCTCTTTTGAAACTACTCTAAACAGACTTTTGTCATCATTCCTTTCAAGCAGCAATTAACCTGTAAAATGTTTAATCCAATTGTCCTTTCTCAGAAGACTTAGCCTGTGAGCAACACTGGGCACAACTGATTCCCCCAGTTAACAAAATGTCATTCTCCCATTTATTAAAAATGCTAGTGCAAAGCCCTCTTCTGGTACAATATATCTTTGTCCAATTACCCCTTCATTATGGCACAAGATACCTCTGCCCACAATCTCACTTGTATCAAAAGAAATCCATCTCCACGGAGTAAATATTACTCATCTACCACAATGCAGTATAATCTTGTAAAGAAATTCTTTATTAATTTCACATAACAGTGTGAGAGACTGTCAGATGTTTATTGATTACTTGATATTCATGATCAGATAGGATAAAAATCTTTCTCAGCTTTCTTTTATAATTAGTTTAGTGCCAGATGACTTCATTCTGGTAATTATTATGTGGGAAGAAATAGATCAAAGCCCTTAGGCCTAAATATAATGACCCCTACGTGCTGTTCTATGTTCTCTATTAACTTTCATGATGCTATATAGGCCATGTGTTTGAGATGATAACATTACAAAAATTAGGAGAAAATAATACAGCATCATTTCTTAGAGAATCATACAACATGTACCAAACTGTAACTTAAGAAATAAATATTATTGTGATAAAACACAGATGTTTATGAGCTAAAAATATAAATATACGTAAAATCTTTCATACCTTCCTGTGGATGTTGATGCTCACATATCTAACTGCCATCTAAAATTCTTCTCTTGAAGTTCTAGTTAGCATCTGAAAATTGAAATAACCAAAACCTAATTCCTGATTTCACTTTTTCTAAAGAACAGATTGTTCTCACAGTAGTCCTTCTTTTATGTGCAGTTTAGTCCAAAACCTTGAATCGACTTTAACTCTTCTCCAGTGCTCTCATTCTATTTCAACATAATCAAAATTTTGACTCAAACTTATTTATTTATAATCCTATGCAAACACTTTCTCTTTCTATTGTCATCACTCTTACCATTTTACCTGCAGCATAACTGTTGCAATGACCTTCTAACTGATTTATTTGTTTTAAATTCATTGTACTGACCAAATCTCTACAGTGAGTTTTTGTCTCTTTCTAACTAGCATCCATACCATAGCCTAAAAGTCTATGCTGTATTTAGCCCTGATCTCATGAGGAAACATTTGTAGGAGTAATAGGAAAAGATTTTGACCTAAGAATTGAATACAGGACCTGTATGTGTCAGGTGTGTCAGGTGGTAGAAGTTGGCTTAAGAGGGATAGTTGAAGCAGGCAGCATGTATTCTTTTACTTTTAAACATTCTGTATGGATGTGTTTCCCCTTGCTTTGGAATAGATAGCTCCTACAAATACATAGTAAGTAATATCAAAGACACTAGTACAAGGTCTCAAATAACTCTATTTCTAACATGTTTGTGACATTCTGTGTATTGTCCATGATAACCAGGACCAAGGTCAATTATTGCAGAGATCACAAAAATACCCATTATCATGAAACAAGGATATTTTGGAAATATATAACTAAGAAGAAAAATAGTGTAAACTCTTTATTATGATACTATAGTTATAAAAATGTGTTAACATTAGAAGAATGATATATTTTATAAAGATCATTTGTCAGCTGATGAGACAAATTGAAAGATCTAGGAATAATAATGAGAAAAAGGTTAGTAATCTACTGGAGGAATCCAACTAAGAAATGATGATTTAAATTTCTTTAGGCAAGTGGTGTTATAGAGAAGGTAATTGTTATGAGAATTACTGAAGAAGAAAATTATCAGAATTTTGTTTTTGGGGAATAGATGGAACATTGGACAAAAATGAAGGAAAGGGATACAAGAAGTGACAATACCAGCTTTTAGAAATTTGCTGGCTTCTGTAATTGTTATCTGATGTGGAGTCTGTAAGAGGTAGAGAACATTTCATAATTATATATTACCAAGGATCATTTTAACTTAGATTGCAAAATCAACTTGAAAATTTAATTGCTGCTCATAATCTAAATTTCAGTAGTGGCAAATGAAACTTGGCAATATGTATGGTCTGAAAAACATTTTATCCATTATAATTAATTTTCCTTCTTATTCTAACTACATGAGTGAACAGCTTAACGTACCAAAAAAGAAAAACATAACAACAAAAGAAACATCATTAGGCCCATCCATGATTCTAAGAAGAATGGGATAGTTGCTTTCAGTAGCTTTTAAATTAAAATCTAATATATTTTCTTCTACAGTTAAGTACAATTTCTGGGTGTAATTGGCTGGTGATATAATAACTAATTTGAGACATACACACACAGACAGACAGACATACAGACATATTTCAGAAAGTATTTACCCATACACCCGGAAACCACTTATGGAAGATGTAATTCAGGTCTCTGTCACACAATGGAAACAATTGTGAAGGGTAAAATCTCTAAATACAATGTACAATCATGAGAAAAGATTGAAACTAACATTTTCATTTTGAAAGATCAAGATGAAGATTGGTTAATTTGACTTTGTTAATTCATGTTAATAATTAGCATCTTCATTTATTAGTTAGCTCCTACTTAATTCACTCAGTTTGCTATAGGACATTGCTTTATCTGGCTATATCATCATTTTATTTAAAAAATAAAAATATTAATACAAAATGAATTTAATTACTTTTGCAACATATATCAGCTGGACAAATCAGAATTAAAAACAGTGTAATTATATGGCTGCAGACCCATTACATCATACTTTACTTTGATATTGGAAAGAAGATAATAAATGTAAATATTACTACTAGTACTAATAATAGGTATTAATATTAGTGTTACAACAAACACATTGAAAACTGCCTAGATACCAAGAATGCTTCTAAGTGATTTATGCTTATTATATGGCAATTTCCAGAATATCCTTGGGAGACATTTTTTTTTACATGTGAAATGAAATTTGTAATTAACTTTTTCAGGGACACATAGGTATTCAGTAACTGAACTAGATTTCTAGCCCAACTTTAATGTACTGATTTTCTTTATTTGTGACATTTCTAATGTTTAATTGATACAAATCATTTCTGATTTTGATTATTATGACATTTGGTACCAATGATTTTAAGATTTACTTACAAAATATGCCTTGAAGAATTTATATCACTAATTGTTCCTTCAAACAATTAAAGCAAGTGGGAATCCTGTCTCTTGCGACAGTACTTGACATAGTTTTATTCTCCTATGGGCTTTGTTTCATCTAGTGCAATGATGCCCAGGCCATGTTAAGTGATTCTGATTCATTTTATCTGGAGTGAGGCTTAAGGTACTGTGTGAGTGTGTGTGTTTGTGTGTGATGATAAATGGTAAAGATAGTTTTTAAATCTGGGTACTTAATTATATGGTTAATCTTACGTATCACATATGTAAGATAAATATGTATTAAAATTTTTTATAGAGAGTTTATATAGCTAAATAGTTCAATATCCAGATATTAATGCAGCCAGGATTGGAAACCACTGAGGTTTAATTTGAATATTTGTTATAGTGCTTATATTCTGATAACAGGATAAAGACAATAAATAGTAAGATACAACATAAATATCTGAGCATTGCATTAGTGATTTGAGTGTGTGTGTATGTATATGTATTTTAAAGAAACTGCCATATGTCTTTTCAAAGTGGTTGTACAATTCTACAATTTCATTAACTATATATATGTATGTATATATGTATATATGTATGTATATATGTATATATGTATATATGCAATATTCTTGCCCAAAATGAGTACCCTCAGTCTCTTCAAATATTATCTGTTCTGTTGATTGTAGTGGGAACTTATTGCAATTTAATTGGCATTTTCCTGATGATTAAAGATAATGAGTATACTTGTATGTGCTTATAAGCTATTTCTATGTATTTAGTGAAGGAAGTGTCTCTTCAAAACATTTGCCTATATTTTGAGTCACTTGGCTATTTATTATTGAATCATAGTATGTATATACATATATGTGTATGTATACATATATGTATATACACACATATGTATATCACACACACATAAAATTTTTAGTTACAAATTATTTGTAATATATATGTAGTTTAATTAGTCTCTCTACAGCAAAGGGCAAGTAGGTTTCTCATACAATAAATATATTCCTCCAGAGCAAAGAAAGGCATGTTTGATGCCCATTATAAAAGATGCGGTTTTCCTAAGCTCAAATCTCCTCTCTTTTAATGCAATGTGGGTGCTGGTATCATCCAACCCTCTGTACACGGCGCTGTGGAAATTTGGTCTTGGGAAGTTGGGGAAAAATGGTGATATTCTAGCTATTGCTATTTCCATGGAAAGTAAACTTTTCATCTCTGACTCAGGAATCTTCTATTAATTACCAGCATTTCTTAAACCGTGGCTGACTCACTTGTTAACTTTCAAGTAATTTAAAAACTCAGCATTTTACAGTTCTTAACAATGACTACAACTATTGAGCAGCTACTTATTATGTATTTAAAATTCTCCATCTTCTAGCCTTATAGAGATTTCCAAAACTATTTGTCTGAGGAAAAACAAAACAAAACAAGACAAAGCAAATAAAACACATCTCAATCTTGGTCTGTAGAAGATTTTGGTGTAAGTTGAAGGGTCAGATGCTGTATTAAAACTCCATACTTGTAATGTTATTTAAGAAAATTTGTAGGAGGAAAGCCTTCCAAAGATTAAAATGTCAAAATAGATCTTGCTGCTCACCTACCTTGACGTAGAATATGATCAGAGGCAAACCATTTATTGATATGTAGACAGTAATTATTTGATGTATGATCATGGACTTCTTGACTTCGCAATCTCTGACAATTCATGTCAATTGTAAAATAGATATTTGTGCATTTTGAATGTACATCAAAGTTCACCCATGATACAGGAGTATCTTGATAATTAAGAAGTACCAAATATCCAGTTCTATGTATGATTGTCATCTTGCATTTTCAGCCACACTGTACTTGTTTATGGTCATAATCAGCGACGACATCTAGCACCATTTTTGAGTAGTACATCAGTCAGTGGTAGAAACCAATGCTGAGAGAATAAGCCACCTTTTGGTAGGTTGATTGCATTGAGCATCTTCCATTTTTAACACAGTAGTATTTTGCTTATTGGAAAAGTAAGTCTCTTAATATGAACCTTATTTGCTTTTGATGCTTCTATCTACATTGTTATATGTGCTATAACAATATAACAATATTGTTATATTTAGTGATTATTCTATTGTCAGGCCTACTAGATAACACATTGCTTTTGGCAAGTCAATCATTTTATAGCAAAAGAGGCAACGACTAGAACCTTGTGGCAGTTAGTGATCTAAAATATATATATGACTCTGAGCATCACCTCAGATTTAAATTCCATAGATTTGGGGCAGGTGCAAGAATTTGTATTTCTAACAAATTACCAGGTAATGTTGATACTGCTGGTTTATGGCCGCTCTTGAGAAACACTGTTCTCTTCCATATTTCAAGACTTTATTAGTTTCTTTTCCTTTTTAAAAAAGTATTTAATGTATTATTTTACATTGTTTTAGTAGATATTATTATATGTATATATATATGTATGTATGTATGTATATTTATTTATTTATTTATTTATTTATTTATTTATTTATTTTTTTGTTTGTTTGTTTGTTTTTTTTCTAATTCAGACTTCTACCAGTCAGCTGCTAGCTCATTTGCCCAAGCCTAATGGTCTCTGATATAAATCTTTTTATTATCAACCAGTTATTTTTATAACACTGCCTTGTAGCTATTTAAAATATAGAACTCTCATGTTGAGTATGAATTTTAAAATGATTCATGATGGAAAAAATTACATATAAAAGAACAAAACAGAAAACTGAGTTTGGAAATCACATGTGTATAAGTCTGTGTGTATGTATTAGTTTTTAAACGTGCACCTAATTTTTTTTTGACACCTTAAATAAGAGTTTTGTGATTGTTCTTCAAAGATGTATTTTCTCAAAGCCAAATCAGCTATTTTAATTAGTTGATTCAATTCAGCAGTCAATAAAGTTGATTAGGATGTCTGATGAGGAACTGATCCCTGTGAATATAAAATTTGCCCTATAGCAGTTCAATATCCTTTAAGAAACTTATTTATTGATAACTTTCATAAATTTTATTTTATTTCAAGGTGGAACCTAACCAGCTGATCAACTTTGTTGATCATAGGCAATATAGACCAGTGTTGAAAACATAACCTTTGACACTCTAATCCACTACTTGCCTCTGGCACACAGAGAGTAAAGTTAGTTGATGTATGTATCAATGTCAGCTCTCTTGTCTAAATGATAATAATAATTATAATAATATTAAATAATAACCTATGATAATTCTGTGAGTAGAATTCTATAAACATTTGTTGTTAAACCCTAACCTGACCAGATACTTTACATACAAAACATTATCTTATTTTACAACCTATTTTCTGATTACAAAAAGGAAATACAGAAATTTATAAGTACAGAAATTTAATAGTGGAGTCTGCCTACCATATTAGCTTGCAAACATTTCACCTTGAATAATATAATACCTTTGTTAATAAAAAGATTTGTCACATTTAAACATCACATTTTCACATGAAATATTTTCTGAATCTCTTGAAAAAATAGATATCTGGAAAAATTGAACTTAGATGCTAAATTCACACCTGGCTGCATTTTCCTGGAATTCCTGCCTCTCTATGAGGGCCTCCATTCTCCAGGCCATTATCTACAGTCAACTTCATTTATTTTCATGATTGTCTCAACTCTCTGTGTATCTGTGTTTTGAAAATGTGCTGTGAGAATGTTAAATGTTTTGGTCAGTTTCCATAAAAGCAGAGCCTGAGAGAACAATTCACCTGCATAGGATTTGTTGGGAAAAGATTCTTTAAAAAACATCCACAAGGGTGGAAATGAGGCAGAACAGGAAAGTGAGAGAGAGCTGAGCAAGGATTCGGTCTCAGGTAAAGTCTGGCCTTGGCCTTATCCACAGACAGACCCCGCTGCAGCGTTAACTGCACCACAAAGTTATTCCACTGAAGGTTTGGTCCAGATTTTATAACCACCAGTCAGACAGTTGTTGAACTGAGGACTGCTGATGGGAGCCAGTGGGACTCCCTGGGAAGGCAGCTCCATTCAGCGAGGACAGTTCTCCAGAGAAGTACCTAAGAGATTTAGCAGTACACAGGATGAGAAAGAATAAGCTGTTGAGATTATGATTTGTTTTGTTATCGTGTTTAATAAAATACCTTGTAGTGATGAGAGTTCACTTTAATGCTTAAGAGCATGAATGCTGAAGCAAATGACTGAATTAAAATTCAAACTTTACCACTTCAGGTTTGTTAGGGGCAGTTAATTAACCTTTTGTGTCATAAAGTTTTGAATATGAAAAAACACAATGATATTGGAATAATATCTTTATCACATGGTACTTGTAAAGGTTAAATAAGATCATAAATGTTGAGAATTGAAAACTGCGTTTGACCTGAATTAAGCGTATATGAATGTTATCCATTGTCATTATTATTTTTAATTCTTTATAAAAATATGTGGGAAGATAGGTGGATAACTATGAAGTGAATGAAGTACTCTTCCCTCAGAATTGGAGAATACTGAACACACTTTCTGACAAAATGCTTTTATAATTAAGAATTACTACTAGATCAAGTACCTTTACATATATTTATAAATATAAGAATTTGGTGCTATTTTATCAATAGTAACTTATTACTTTATAGTTCAGCAGTTGTTAATAATATTGCAATACAATTTGGCATATAATTAGTCTGGAATAAAATTTATTTTTTATTAAATATCTAGAAGTATAATTTCTATGTCTAAAGCATATTTTAAAGTTTTAGTTGGATTTTTCAGCATTCTTCTGGAATATTAAATAATATTTTACTATAAATAACTGTACAGAATGCTTGTTTCTCATCAAAATATGTACTTCTCCCCATTCTCAGTATGCGCACTGCGTGTATATATTTTTTCCGTTTTGCAAATGCAGTAGGTAAACATGTACTTGACGTTCCAATATTTTTAATCTTTTTTTTACTATAGCATATTAAATATTTCTTGTGACCATCTATTTTATATAAATTAGTAAATTTTTTGGTTCCGTTGTTTATAACTATTGTTTGTTAATTTTAAGAAATTCTACATACTAATATGTTAACTATTATATATCCATACTGTAATGCCTTCCATAGTTTTGAAAAAGAAACAAATAAAACTTCAATCACATATTCCCTACCACCAGCCATTTCTCTTGTTTTGCGAAGAGCGTATTTTCTTCAATATATTTTTATATTCACTATCTGTAGTTTCTCACTTCCATTCTCTCTGTCTTAAGTATAAATGATTTTTTTACTTTTTATAGTGAAAGAAAAGAGTGTAAAATATTCAAGTACAACTTAATGTACTTATTATTAATTAAACACTTATGTAATTACCACATGAAAAATAAATAAAACATTTTCAGGAACCCAAAGCATTCCATATCTCATCCCAATCTTACTCCTTGATCTCTCCTGACTTCTATGTAATTAGCCTTGGGTTAGAGTTTTCTTACCTATGTATTTACACCAAAATTACAGTTTAATTTTTCTTGTTGATAAACTGTGTATCAAGGAAAGCATTGAGTGTGTTTCTTTGTGACTGATTCCATTGATTATGTTATATCAGTGATATTTATCTTTGTAAACAGCATGGAGGAGTTCATTATTTTTATGATAAATAGCAATGCATTGCATGAATATATCCCAGTTAATTTTAAATTATTTTATTGGTTGACTTTGTTTTCAGGTTTTAGCTACTACAATTAAGTTTTGCAGAATGTTCTTATGCATATTTTTATTGCAAATGAAAATATATCTGAATATATACATTTTCAACTCTAGTAGATATTCTTAAACCTCAACAGATATTTTTACAAATAGTTGTACCAACTTACTGTTTCATCACAAAATCCATTGATTCATATCCTCATAAATTCTTTATATTTTCAATCTTTGGGATTTTAGAAATCATGGTAGATTCATAGCCTTTTAAACAATTTGATTTACCTAATAAATAATGATGTTGAGACCCTTTACATATTCAATTTTGGTATATTCTCTTCTCATATGGCTAGGTTCTCCTGCTGATTTTTTTAGTTTGATATTTTCCTCATATTCTTATGTATTTATATATTTTATTTATAATATTTTAATTAAATAAGTTACAAATATATTTACAAAAAATGCTTTTCATTTGCACATTTTTTTTGGTCTTTTGATAATGTTTATAAAATTAATATAATTCACTTCAGTAGTTATTTCATTTGTGATAAATGATATGTTGTAAATTGATTTAAAATATTATCTATAACCCAAGAAGATATATTCATATATTATAATACACAATTTAAGATATCAATTTATATTTTAATTTACTTAATTCACTCAGAATTTTGTGCAGGCAAAGTATTAGAGTCACTTTCTTTATATATAAATATTCAGTGGCCCCACTAACATTTCTTTAAAAAATATTTGACTATTACTTTATTTAACTATTCTTTCTCATGTATCTATGTTCCAATCTACACTCTCTTAATTAGTTCAGATTTTTAATAGTACCTGATACCTGGGGGACTAATTATTTTCTGTGTTCTACTCTTTAGGAATATTTTGGTTGTTCTTTTTTCCTCCAATTATCTTTAGAGTCTGCTTGTTAAACTTGTTATGATTGAGTTGAATCTTAGATGAATTTGGTGACAAAGACCATCATTCTAATATTGAGTCTTCCATATGCATTATATATTTCTTATTAACTAGCTATTTTTTCATAATTTCCCTCATAAGTGTTGTATAAACTTTATATACATTTTTTGCACATTTTGTTGAATATTTTGGAATGTGATTTATATATTTTCCTGAAATTAAAATTTGTATACATTTAAATTCCCTAGACTGTGCAGTTTTATAGAAACTGAATAGAATTTTCTACTTTGAACTTCTATTCTAAAGATTTCTACACTTGTTTTTATATCCCTAAATTTATTTTTATGTTTTTTTTAAGTGTTCCACATCTTTATGTTCCATATCCTCATGAAAAAATGGGAACTTTATTTATTCCTTTCTTATTTTTATAATATTTTTTTCTTGAATTACTGTACTGCCCTAAGTCCTCAATATTGAATCAAAGTGCTAGCATAGACATTTTTATCTTTATTATATATTTTTTGGCATGTATTATTTTAGTATTTTTAGGAATGAACATTTGATTTTGTTTGCTGCAGTATAGTTCTCTATTTTACCGACTTTTGTTTTTACCCTTTTTTCCCTTCACAAATTTTCCTATCTTTTTAATACGAATATTAGTTCTTAAACTCTAATTTTTTTACTAATATTTGCCTCTTAGTTTAAATCATTTAACAGCATTGTACAAGTATTTAGATGTATTATTTTCTTATAATTCAGTTAAATTTTTTATAGTTTCATTTAGGATTTTTTATTAATCATTTATTTTTAACAAGATATTTTGTTAGTTTACCAAATTGGAGGTATTTATTAATTAGATGTTGGATGCTAATTTCAAACTAATGATTTTGTATACCAAAACATATGCTGTATGATTTTGGGCTTAGGAAATGTGTTGATCTCTTTTTTTGTATAAATGTTCTATATATTTTTTTAATAGAATATGAATCCGATCCGATAAGTGTTAATATTCTATTATGAACCTCCATGTAGTTTTTGCTTTAAAGAAATTGCCACTGGAATTAGTTCATAGTCCAATGACAATATTCCTAAGGTTTTATTTCATTTATTTGGACTGAAAATCTTTTTTTTAGGTTATTTATTTTGTCATTTTGATATGGGGACAATTTGGTGTCTTAATTTTGTTGGTACCTTTCCAATAATTTTGGAAAAACTTAAGCTATTATCTTATAAATTACTTCTACCACCTTCTCTATTTTGTTTCTTACTGGGAACCCAATAGCATATATATTAAGCTTTCTATTACCCTTTCTAACTATCTCTTGAGATATTTCTCACCATTTGAGAATCAATTTTAAAATTACCTTTTTAAAAGTTTTCTGCTTATTCATATTTATATGAATCCTTTTTCTTAATCTGCATAAGATGGTATCTTGTTTATTTCTTTATTTACCGGTTATTAGCTCAATTTAACATCAGTTCTGTAACAAAGTTTAATATGTTTTGTTCTTCAGTGTATCCTGAGGGCTTAAGAAAGTAACAGATATCTAAAATGAACTAACTAAATATGGATTGGGTAAAAAAATATTCATAATTATTGTTAGAGGTTAAACTAATTTTAGATCAAGTAGGCAATAAAGTTAATAATATACATATTATTATATATAATGTCTGCCCCAATAAGTAAGGTTTTATTTAATTTTGGCCAACACTAAAATGATATTACACAAGTATACACTGAGATAAAATTGTCATTTAATAAATTTGTAGTATGATCAAAGTTTACTTTCTTACTCTTAAAGTGGTAGGTTATTATTATTATTATTATTATTATATATTATATTATATTATTTTGAAATGATTAGTTTTAACATGTTCATTCAATTCTTATCTATGTTTCAGGATTAAATAAAATTTTAAAAAACTTTAAAAATATTTACACTCTACAGTTTCATGGGCTTTTACTTTCACAAGTGTATGACTTTGTGAGGGCAGCTCAATAATGTATTCTATGCTTTCATTTATTATGTTACAAACATGATCATTCTAAAGCAGACTTTTCATCAGTAGCGTTCTAAGAGTTATTTTTGAGGCTTAAATATAGTTAATTGAGTGAGGTGTTGTTGTGTAAGTGGTTTGAAATAACATTTTAACCCAAAAGCCATATTAACATTATCCATTTCTCTAGAGTATAAATTCTGTAAAGCAAGATCCAAATTGCTATTAAAATTAGACTCCTATTCAATGTTTTTGTTGTCATTTTGCAAAGAGCAGAAAGCTTAGCATAATAAAGATGTGAAAAATGGTGTAGATTATTATCATGCAAGTTATTAACAGTGTCAGAATAACAGCCATAAAAAAAAATATGCCACAGGGAAAATTGTTGGTGATGGGATTTATCAGCTCAGTAGCATGTAAAGCCTATTTGTTTTAATAACATTTTAACACAAACATGAAAACATTTTGTGGTGACAATCTTAATTAATCTGCTTTTGGTCAAGCTATATTTCTTTCCAAATTCAAAAAGAACAACAACCAGAATACTTAAAATTAATTATGATAGCTCATATTATTTACTATCTATTTAAAAATGTCAGCTATCTTAATCACTGACTTTTTTTTCCATGTAACTATAGCCTTACTGAGAAATTCCATTTGTAACAATTTGTATAGCCTTATGACATTCTTTGAGCATATTGCATAGAGTACAAATATTTATTACAGTATATGTGGTTCTATACATTCATATATGTTTATGCTAATAAATGTTATATGAACCTAAGGGAGGATACTATTTTGATTAAATTGTTTCATACCTATCAACAATCAATTGATCGTAGAGGCCTATCTATGGAAAATGTTCTCATTTTGGAAAATCACAGAGTTCAAAATCAATTTAAACTATATCAGAAAACAGTTAAAGTATTTGTCATCAATTATTATACAGATATAGGTGTCAGTCAAATAAATCTCTCAGACAGTCTTTAAATAAAATATAAAATTAAACCATTGCCCATACAGTCACAGCATTAATGTCAATCTGACATTATTTGAAACAAAATTTCATACTTATTTAATCTCCCACTGCCTGAAGCATATTTCTACATTTACCCACATGGATTTTAAATTCCATAATGATGCATATTGTTTTCCCTTTTTTTTTTACCCTAACATAGCTCCTTGCCTTGGAATTGTAGTTTCTTAAGTATTTTGTTTGATTTTTTATTGGTTTAATATATCAATTCCCATTAACTGTGCTTATTTCTTTTACGTTGTAAACAAGGTTATTAAAGCCCTAATAGAAAATCTTATCTTTTTTTTATCCTACCATCTCAAGAACTGATTTTTAATTGATACTCTATTGTTTCTACTTTGAATTAGTGGAAATTGAGACCCCTTAAAAGAAAAATAAATAAATAGATGTCAATCGGCAGACCACATAACAGTATACAAACTTCCCTTCTGTTTTGATTTTGAAACCCTTTGAACCCCTAACCCTGAGTGTCAGGGTGTGCAATCTTGTACAGTGCCTTCCATATTCTTCCTCTATACTATCTCAAATCTGAAAGACAAAGCTGAGAACTAGTAAGAGGTTTTATTTCATGTAAACTTCCTCTAGGCATGTCTCTCTTGCTTTCACTCTCGCAGATCCATTTCTTTTCATGGGAGTGATTTTTCTTTTTTCAAATGATTTTCTCTTGTATAAAACATGTTCACCTCTGCTCAGCTCTCAGATTTCTCAAGTATCTCAGGCTTCTCTGATATTGCCTTTTGTCAGGCTCAGGTTCATGGCTCTGTTTCTACTCAGCTTTAAGATTTCACACAGAATGAAGCCAAGAGGTAAAAAAGTTCTTCTCCATACACACAAAAGTAATGGCATCTGAAACTCACTAAGCATTTTGATCGAGTGTATTTACTTCACAGCAAAATACAGGAGCCAGCTGGCACTAACTGGTCATAAGCAACTGTCAAATGTTAAAAAATTTTGTGAGACAACCAAGGTGAGAGTATTTACACCATGTGAATGCCTATCCCTTCCACTCAAAACTAGTTGTCAAATCACCACTGACACTGGGCCATGCAAGTGGTTATGTGGGGCAAGAGTCTTAAGAGTTTTGGAAGTCCTTTTTTTCTACCTGAGAGGATATACTAGGCAACACGATGATTCTTCAAGAGATCTTAACAAGAAATTGTAGTCTGATTTCTAATTTAATTATTACACTAGGCCAATTTTTACTTTGAGAATTTTATTTTTTCTATGAAAACACTGCAGAGGATAAGCAGCTTTATTTTTGAATCCAATAGGTCCTGCTTGCTACCAAGAGCAACTAGTTGGTACTTCCTACGTTCCACCAGGATAGAGCATAGCCAGATAGAGCCAATTTGGTAAATTTTCTACTTTTCCAAATTATTGCAAGCAAACTTTTTGTCAATTTCTGCCACTATGTGTCATGTGATTTTTTTTTTTAATAAACTAAATAAAATCATTTTCTCACTGCTCTGCCAGATTTCACTTATGGTCTCCCCACTGCCCCTTCAGCTCTACCTGCCACACAATTCCAAAGTTAAGGCCACACATTTTATTCTTATAGTAACACCAATTTCATTTATCAATGGCTGTATAACAAATCAACTCAAAACCTTAGCGGTTAGAACAACTATTTTTATTTCACATGATCCTGTGAGTTAGTGGGTAATTCTCAGGCACATGGCTGGGTGAAAGTTTCCACGTTGTTTGATGCACATCTTTAGCAGGTGGTACTGCCTGTCAGCAGGTATGCCTTGATTCTCTTCCACGTAGCCTTTATTCTCTAGTATAAGATTTAGCAAAGTGTTTCTGTAAAGGACCAAGTAGCAAATATTTTATATAGGGTGTCTGCTAGAAAAATCTCAATTCTGCCATTATAGTCTGAAACCATCTTTAGATAATAGGGAAATAAATAGAATATGTACCAATAAAACTTTATTGATAAAAAAACAGGTAGCAAGCCATATGATACAGAAAGGCATGATTTTTTAAGGGCCATTAATTAATGAAATAATCTACCAGAGATAGCTATTTTTATAATTATATTTAATTATACTTTATGTAAATTATAATCTTTATGATCTCCATTGACATCTATTACAACAGCTTTTACTCTATATGTGTTTTAATGGCAATCTTTTCAAAATGGCCATAGCTCATGTTAATATTCTTTATGTTTAAATTTAATATATTAATATGTGATTAATATTAACTTTAAATGTATATGACAAGTTATTTTAAGGACAAAATTTTATGTACAACTCTCTATCTTCATTGTTGAAATCCTAATATTATGTCTATTATAAAATTAAAATTTATGTCCATTAAATTTTTAAATTATTTTCTCGTTTGAAGTTTAAATAATATATTACATTTATTATGACTTAAAATAGGAGTTGACAAGCTATTTTTCTAAAGGGCCAGAGAGTAAATCTTTTAAGATTTGTGGACCATATGGTCTCTGTTGCATGATTTTCTTTTTGTTTTGTTCTGGTTTATATTGTAAATGTAAAAAGCATTGCTAATGTAAAAACCATTCAGTGTTCCCAGGCTACAAAATGAATTTTCCTTGCTGTAGTTTGCCAACCCATGTAAAAAAAAAAAAAAAAAAAAAAAAAAAAAAAAAAAAAAGAGTACCCTTCATCTTTGTGTCAAGTAACCTCAATTTTAAGCAATAAAAGAAGATCAATAGTCCCCTCAGGTTACAAACCATTTCTACTTTATAAAAGAATACATACATATGTCATCGTTGTTTTACTTAAACTCAGAATGGATGTTTTTCTTGAAATGTTTACTTTACAGAATAAGTCAATTAAATAATGGTCATTTAAAGTGAAATATTTTAAAATTGGAATCTGGAAAGTGGCAACTTTAGATGAGTTCCTTTGAGTGTGAATTATATAGGCCTGTGTCTGCTCTTACTACACTCCAGTCATATCCCTGACATGTCACATATGTGTGATAGTTACCTGTTCTATGTAGGCATTTGAATTTGCAATCCTTGATATAAATGAGAAATAAGCTCAATGAACCTTCCTATTTTTCTCTGGATAAAATTGCACATCTAATTTGTTTATTCCCCAACTGATCTCTATGCTGAATTGTCTTAGGTTTCTATCTGAACTCTCTGTTTTTGCCACCCAGGGATTCCTTTAGTTTTTCTAATATACAACTACATTCCTCTTGTCTGTGAACTTTCCTCTAACCCATTTTTTTACTAGTTAAATTCGACTCTCCATATAGCTGCATGATCTCCACAACCTCAAAAATAGTTCTCTGTTAATCCAGAGACTTTAAATAATAGTAATAGTTAATGATAAACAGAAATAGTTAATATTTTATTACCTAAGGACCAGATGATGTTCTCAAAACTATTTTTGCATGAACTCATTTCATCCTAGCAAAATCCTTATGTGATTGACACGTATCCTTATTTTTCCTAAACTGAGGCTAAAAAAATTAATAAATAGATTTTCCCAATATTGTATATGGTGATTCAAATTTTAAGCTACAGGTCTGGTTTGCGGACCCATAATCTTACCACCAATGGTTCATCATCATCATCCTTATCAGCAGCAGCAGCATACTTTTTAAAATGCCAAATGATAACAATGACTAAAAAAACCTGTAGACCCCGAGAAACAACACCTACTAAGAATGGCTCTGAGTAGCTAACTGGGCTCAAATTTAAAAAACAGAACCTACCGGCCATTTCTACACAGGGGCATCTCACACAAATTATAGTTCAGCAAGAAGTCTACACTAAACTGCTTGCCTCCTACACTGTGAACCATCCTTTATAAAGGAGTTCCTGGAATAGGATCTCAACCAATAGGATTGAAAGTTTTCCCTGTCCAACTGGAGCTGCACAGCTAGTTCTCCATGAGCATTTTCACCACCAATCAGAGCAGCTCCATTCTGACCAATCAGGACTGTGCCTTTTGAACCAATCAACCTGTGAAGATTTGGAGTCTTCATTTGCATGAGGATGGACCAATCAGGGACTAGAGTAGGAACTTCTGTCTGTTTAAGTCAACTCCCTTCTGTCTGGGAGAGTACACTTTCCCTTCTATAAAAGACTGACGGCTGTATTTCTGTGGCTGGAGCTAAAACACTGAAGATATCTTACCAGGGCAGAGTAGAACAGACTGGACTGAAGCAGGTGGAGAGAGCAGAGTTGTCTAATTGAAAAGAGTCCTGGTCCCAGGGCCATATCACAGCCATGCTGCTTCATAGTTGGGCTGTAACACTATTGAGCTGTTTCATAGCCTTACTATATCACGACTGAGCAGTTTGTACTATATAAATTTTCTCTCTTCAATGTTTCCCCAAACTAGGTATTTTTGTTGGTCTTGAATTGGCACCAACTACTATCAGTTGATAGAACTGACATATATTAAGAGATTACAATGTTATGGACTCTGTGTTAAATATATTCTATCATATTTACAAGAACATTCCAGAATCTGTGTGTTTAAGTAAGGAGGAAAAGTGTCTTAGCAATTCCTATTTTTTCTCGAAGACTTCAAATTTACATTGTTATAGAAAAACAAACAACTTGATCTTTGTTTCTTTTCTTTCTTAAATATAAAGACGTTAACTTACAATTTATGTAGCCACTAAGACTAATGCCCCATTTATAGCTTACCATAACCAATAACTGCACCATCTTTTAAATCTCAACTCCTTTACAGTAGCCTAGAAAACCTTCAATTCCAGAAGAATATTTTCTTTACCTTCCCCCTACATTTCCCTAAGCAAATACTATTTGCTAAAGCTAAGCCCATGATAGTTTTACTATAAATTTGTAATCACAAGATTCAACTTAACATTTGATATTTCTTATACCATATAATATGTAAAACAATATATCATTTGAAAATTGTGTTTTTAATTATCATGCTTTGTAAACTCTAGAGCTGTGTACTAGACATAAATTGCATATATTTATTTAAGTTTGTGTTAGTTAAAATAAATAATTTAATAATTCATTTTCTTTATTTCATTTGCCATATTCTGAGTATACAATTGCCTTATGTAGCTAGTGGTTATCATATTAAACAGTGAAGATTATAGAACATTCCTATCACTACAGGAAATTTGATTAGATGGCAGGCACCACTCTGTGATAAACATTGTATAATAAATGTATAATAAATTATCTATACAAAATAGATAATTTAAAAAGAAATAATTAGACATTTTCTGTTAAATCAATAAATGCCAAGGAAATCAATAAAAAAGAATTCATGAGTATATTAAAATGGCTACTAGTAAAAACAACAACAGAACATTACAAGAGCTGACAGGATGTGAATAAATTGGAAATGTTTTGGATCATTGGTTGGAATGTGAAATAGTACAGCCACTGTGTAAAACAATATTATTGTTCCACAGAAAGTTAAAAATAGAATTAAGAGGGTAGATCTCATGCTAGGTAGTCTTAAAATGTATACACACACAGGACATAAGGAAACTCAGGGAAGTGCTGGATATAACTAGTATATTGATTGTGATGATAGTGTTACATGTGTTTGCAGAAGTCCAAACTTATCTAATTGTACATGCTAAATATTGTGCAGTTCTTTCTATATCAATTAAAAATAAAACTATTAAAAATAAAAAGAATAACTTAGCAATTCCACTTTTGGTTATATGCTAAAAAGAATTGAGAGCAGAGTATTAAAGACATATCTGTACTCTCATGTTCATAGTGACATTATTCACAAAAGTTAAAGATGGAAGCAATACACATGTCCATTGATGGAGAAATGGTTAAGCAAAATGTAGTATACATATGCTGTGGAATATTACTCATCTTGAAAAAGGAAGAGCAATTCTGACATATGCAACACATGGATAAATCATGAGGATATTACACCAAGTGAAATGAGCCAGTAACACACAAATGTACTTTATTATCATATTAATATGTCGTAACTAGAATAGTCAAATTCACAGAAACAAAAATCAGAATGGTGGTTGCCAGGGACAAGGATAGGGAGAAAGGGGTATTTATTGTTTAATGGGTATAGAATTCTGAAGGATTCTAAAGACAAATGGTGGAGATAGTTGCACAACAGTATGAATGTACTTAATACCACTGAAGTAAATAGTATTCATGGTAAATTTTATGGTATATGTATTTCACCACAATTAAAAATTTTTAAATAATAAACCCCATTTATAATCATAACACGAATAATTACCAAGGAGTAAATATAATGAAAAGTGATTAAGAAATCTATATTGAACACAAGAAAACATTACTGACAAATAAAATAAAACCAAAAGAACAGAATATATTGTGCTAGTTTCGTGGTCTGGTCCAGAAGATTTAATGTTGCTTAGGAGTCTATTCTTTACAAATTAGCATGCAGTAGTAACATCCATAAAGATACCATCATGACTTGTTTTTGTTCTGTCTTTTGACAATAATAAAAAAGTGGTTGAAACTATTTTGCAAAGAAACAAAAATTCCCAAAGCTTCTTTAAAGAAAATAAATAATTGTAAAACTTACACAATTGATTAAAGTTACAAAAATCATGAAAGTGTAGTATTGGTGTAGGTATATTCCAATAGGGGCGTTGAAGAGTCTAGAAATAGAAGCATGCATAAGAATGCTTGATTTTTATCAAAGGCTCCAAGACTCCAACAAAATTCAATGACAGGATAGTCTTTTTCACAAATTATGCTTGAAAAAGTCAATACCAATGTGAAATAAATTAAAATCCAATCCCTAAATCATTTTACATACAAACATTAATTCAAGGTGAAATAAATTTAAGAAGTGGATTTGTAAAATTTCCAGAGGAAGAATGTGAGAATACTTTTGTGAACTTGGGATAGGCAAATGAATTTTAGGCAGATCACAGAACATCTAAAACATACAAATATATAAAAGAAATGTATTAAAATGAAATATCGCTGCTTATGAAACACAATTTAAAAACAGTAACCAATTATACACCAGGAAACTATTAAAAATATATAATATCTAAAAAAGAACGTGCATTGAAGATATACAAAGGAAACCTAATTTAAAAAAAAAAGTTCAATAAGTTAGGAACAAAGACCCCAACTGATAATTCACAGAAGATGTGAAAATTATCAATAGTACATAAAAAAGTACCCAACGCATTATTCACCAGGAAAATGCAAATTTCAACAGGTGTGATATTACTCATACATTTTTAAATGAATACTAATTTAAAGATTGACAATATCACGACAGTATCCAACATGGGTAAAATTGTGAAAACAACTGTAACTCTCATATATAGTTGAGATGTAAAATGGTACACACACCCTGAAAACTTTTTAGCTTCTTGTCAGTTACATATACAACTACTCTGTGACTTAGCCATTTGACTTCTAAATATTTCCCCAATAAAATAAAAATGTACCCACAAAATGCTTGTATAAGAATGATCTATTCTATTACTAGCTCAAATCTGGAAAGAAACGTATGCATCAATAGAAAAACATATATCAACAGAAAACTGGTTAACTAAAAATGATTAATTAAACTGGGTACTTTCCTACAATGGAATAGAGCTTAATTAACTATGAAAAAAACTAATGGGGAATATAATGATATTTATGAATTTCAAAATCAATATGTTGAGGGGAAAATGTTTGATATAAAATGTATAATTCATTTTTTATGAAGTCCCAGCACTAATCTATTGAGATAGAAATCAAAAATTGGTACAGTAGTTTCTGTGTGGGGATTTTGAGGAAACAGAGTGAAAAAGGAATATGAAAAGGTTTCTATAACATAATTTAAGTGTTAGTTAGATCAGTGATTCTATAACTTAATTTGACTGTTGTCTACATTCATGATAATACTCATCAAACCTTGTCCACTTAAGTTCTGTGCATTTCACTGTATGTTTTTGATAATACCATAAATGGTTTTAAAAACGAAAGTGTTTTCACCATTCCCTCCAGTTATTGCTCCATTTTCTGCTCTCCTTCATAGTCAGACTCCAAATACAATAATCTAAAAAATGCCCCTTTCATGATTTTTCATAACGAGAGAAATACAGTGAGCTGTTAACCTGGCCAACAATCTTCATATTGCCAATCTCATATTGCCAATCTTTCATTGGTATTGTTTATAGTTGACCTTTTGCTCTTTTTTTATTTTTTATTTTATTTATTTTTTACATACTTAGCTGGTCTAATGTCACACTTACCCATTTCCCCCATCCTTGGCTCTTCTTTCTTGTTACATTTTGTTTTTCCTTACATCTACCTTGACTTTTCAAAATGACTTATTGTCATACTGTGCTTCCTTTTAAGCCTACATACTTAGAGTCACAGATCCTATTGATTAATTGGCATGTTTAGATGTCATATCAATATCTCAGTATTTTAACATATCTAAAAATGAATACTCTGGTCTCCCTTGAGTGGACCTTCTCCCAAACTACATTATTTCTCTTAGTATATCATTTACACAGTTACTCAAGTGAGACAACTAGAAATCAGCTTTGATTTCTCTATCTTTTTACTCAGGTTCAGTTTATCCAATGCTAATAATTACAAAGAGATGGATAGATAGTAGATAGATAGGTAGATCAATAAATAGGTAATAGAATGAAGAGGGAGACATATATATTTGTGTATATAAAGTAATACATATGTCATAGTTTATACTAAGTATAATTTACAGATAGTAAAGATATATTCTAATGAAAACATTAAAAATCATTTTAATAACATTACATATTTACTACATTTTATTTTGAATGAGGTCCAACATAAAGGTAATTAAAGGTGACATATTTTAAACATTAAGTTGAAATTATAAGATACCACAAGCACTAACCATAATCAACAGTCAAAATATGATGTCACTGATTATCAATATTTTTAGCAGAGGAATAAAAATTAAAAGTCACGCTTTTAACATAGTTACATAAGTATACACATATATCTGTATCTTCATATTCTTAGCAAGAATTACCTGTACAGATATCTAATTCTGGATTAATGGAGTGATCAGCTTCTGTTTTCTTAACAAGTGCAATATGCCATGCAATTTCTCATACTTGCAGCTTTCGATAACAAGAAGCCATTTCAGATGAAAGTAAACCTTTATTGTAGTGAAATGTGAAGCAAGATAATTTCTGCTCAATAATGCAGAAAATAATGTCTATCACCAGCATAAATTATTGACTAACACCTGAAGCACATCTCTTCACCCTCTAATTTATTAGTACAGTTTGCATGTTATGCCATGGTTAAATAGCATTAAGAAAATTGCTAGGCTCCGAAACATAAAAATAGATTTAATTTACACCTGTGTTTGCTTTTGTTTAGTATGGTTGAGAACATGGAGCTATGCAATTATATTGTAGTACCAATTTTAATGGACTCAAATTACATAGAAAAAAGTTAACTTTTTCTGAAATTTAATTAAAAGTTTATTAAAAAGAGAAGAAATTCAAGGCCTGTTTAGTTTGTTATATATTTTGGTCTCATTTGTCATATAAAGAGTTACTGTTTCTCACATAACACAAAAAAAAAAAAATAAATTATAAAATCAGAAATATATTGAAATTGCAAAAGCATTATATATGAAATAAAGTTAAACTTTGTAGTTAAGAAAACTGACAGTTCTTTTATCTGTGAAATATATAATTTTGCAAAGAAAAAATAATTCTACTTTTATTTTTCAAATGTTCTATCATTAATTCATGGAAACATTTAACATATTTAGCTACTTATACTAATATGTTCTTATACATTTATATTTTTGTGAATTAACAGTTTATAATATTCATTCATTATTCAATAATTCCTTTGAGAATTGTCATATTAGCTACAAAAATTTTCTTTTTTTCTCCATTATAGACTATACCACTTAAAGGAGATAGGACCCACAAACTAATTGCTTTGTGGATATTGAAAATTTGTGTTTCTATCTGGCAAACAGTTATCAGAAATACATTAGCTTAAAAATACATTTTATGTCATAGCAGAGTACTTAATTAGAAAATTGACCAGTTAGGGAAATTAATTGAGCAAAAGTTTAGGTTTTTGTGATTGTAAAGATTTTCTATATTTGAAAATAAATTTTATGAGTTTTTAGTTGGAAAAAAACACTAATATTAAGCCCAACATTTTTAATGGAAAAAATCAAAATATTAATCTGATGCTTTTTATATTTTATTCATTATGCATTTTGGTCACCATCTTGCACAATCTCTACTCTGAACATTTTGGACTCTGACAGAAACCTGCAAAATTATCCTGATTCCTGACATCATTTGGCTAAATAGTCAAAGATAATTTAAAAATGAATAAGCTCTGGAGATCTAATGTACAAGATGGTGACTATAGTTAATAATACTCTATTATTTACTTGAAAGTTGCCAAGAGAGTAGATGTTAAATATTCTCACAAAAGAAATGATAATTATGTGACATGACAGATGTTAACTAACACTGTAGTGTTAAACATTTTATAATACGTAAGTGTATCAGATCTACACCTTGTGTATCTTAAACTTACATAGTGTTTGTCAGTTATATCTCAATAAAACTGGGAAAAAATTATAAAGCAAGAATAAATATGAATGAAAGAATGAATGAATGAATAATGTGTTTCTAAATGCCTGTGGATATCAATTTCTCGCTCCTTATCTGAAACCAGCATTTCATCTTCAATGCTTGGGCAGTAAACAGCTAAATGCCATGCAATAAATGAATAGGACAAATGAAGTAGAAATATGTTATATGGACACTTCAAAGTCACAAAATTAATAAATGGCAATTTTTAAATAAAGACATGATGACATAAATTATTTGTCTTTAAACATGGTAGTGTATTTTCTCCATACTATGTAGAAAATAATTTAAATAAATTTTATCTAATAATCATATTTAAGTTGTAATAAACTGTTATTAAAATAAAAAATGGAGGATTTCTTAATAGTTCTTGGACTTAAAATGAGATTGAATGGAGACAATAAAAAAGTAAGGCTTATGAATTTATTAAGAAACTTGCTCATATATGTAAATTTTTAAATTATTTGTATTATGATTGATTGGATAAATAATATGTTATTTCCTTACATTCATTTTGCTGCTATGATATTGTCATTAAAACAATATCTTCTGAAATTTTTATTGCTTTGAAAAGTCCACTTATAGTTATGAAGAATTCTGAGAATAAGTTTTTTAATTGTGAAACTTATTTATGAATGTGCTGCAAGAAGCATTGCAAATTGGCTCATTTAAAAGCCCTGATGAAGCTCAAACACCAGTATGTCTAAGTATGAACTAATTATTTTAAGACCTACAGAGGATGTTTGAAATAAAGAGAATTGTTTTTGAATAGATCAAACCTTAAGAGTGAAAGAATGGAAGAAACTCTGAATTGTGGGAAGCAACTCAACTATCTGAAAGCTTAAAAGATGTTCTTGGGAGACTCTTCTTTTTTGGAATGAAAAAATTTCTCCCGAAAAGTATTAGTTGACAAAGTTATTCTGATGTTTGCTCATGGACATAGCTGTAGGGCACTTCTGAAATATGATAGATTCCTCTGATGAAGACATCAATATATTCCTCCTACTGAAGTCCCCATTCTCCTGTAACTGAATGAGAGCCTGCTTGCTATTGGGCCTCCCTAATAGTTCCTGCGTAACCAAGCGGCTACATAATCAACCAATAGGAAAGTAGAGGAGCAAGGAAAAGTGAAACAAGCTGAAAAAATAAGTCTTTCCCAACTGCTGGATAGAAATAGCTGAAAAAGGAGTGGTGAAAAGAAGAAACGTGCTGATAGTAGAAGTGTTCCCTTGAGTGTGCACCTCCTAAATTACCTCTTCAAAAGCAAAGAATACGGCACAACTACTTGTCACTTATATACATTTATAAACCAATTTACTATTATAATCATTCATATGTATTATTTTTTCCAAAAAATATGCCTTATTATTATAAACGTATACCTCAAAGTTTTACATTTTTCCAACTGCAACAGTTGTTTTTTATAAATTTAATTGAGCCACATAATATATTTGAAGACAATGACAGAGCAAAAGAGACTGCTTTCAAATTAAAAAAAAAAAATATATATATATTATATATATATATATATATATATATATATATATCTTATATTACTGTCTTTATGAAGAGTATACAAAATTTGGAACCTGGCTGGGACAATCAGTATATTTACACCAACCTGAAATGTACCTGTGAAAATGATTTCAATCTCTGTGAAAACTAGGTTACAACTGCTACTGATGCTTTTGTATCTGCTGACCTGGAATTCCATCACTGGGAGGTCTGCAGGTTTTGGTTATTATACAACCGTTAATTCAGGGGAAAAATAATTACATTAAAATGTTTTATATTATGTGCAAGAGTTATATTTTAAAATATATACACAAGTATAAATAAACTTGCATATATAAATTATTAAATAAGTGTACCCATATATACATATATAATTTTAAAGAGTTTTTGACCTCCCTGTGAAGCAGCACACTGAGAAACAAAGCATAATCAGTATTCCTAAATTGTCTATTGAAAGCTCCAAAATGGAGTACCTTCAGCTTCTTAGCCATTAGTTTTGTTTTTTTGTTTTTTTGTTTTTTGCCAGCCATTAGTTTTGAATAAATTTTTAAGGTACCTTGATGATTGAAAGAAACTTTTGAATGATGGTAAACATTATTTTAATATTTTCCAAAAGACAAGTGAAAGAGATTGTATGTGTTTTTTTTAAATTTTCTGCTCTTTGGCATTCATCTTTGCCTCTGCTTCTGTTTTCAAACAAGTAAAGTTGAGGAAGCATTGTTAGATCCTAGTCCGGAAACAGGGAGGAATGAGAACGGGAGAATAACAACAGTGAACATTTCCCAGAGGAAACGTTATAGTAAATGTGCTCTTATTTTTGAGCTGTACTGCTGATTTTGCAGTTAACATGAGTCAATAATGAAAATATTTGTAGATTGGATAGTTATTTAAAATGGAAATAAGAAATATAGGAGCAAACAAAGAATAGATAAAAGGAAACTGGAAAACGTATTTGTAATAGCCTCTTGCGTTTAGGCAACATCATATTGAAATTTAACCACTCTTAGTACTGAAAATGTTTGATTGCATTTTATTTATCTTTTGATATTAAAAGCTTTATGTTTATGTCATTGGCTGCTTTCACCATGATCAGCAGGGTGGCAGCATTGCTATCACTGTAGAGTCTGAAATGAATCTTCACCTCCTCCCCATCCATTACTGATTCAGAATGTGCTTCAAATACACATTAAAATTTGAGACACACTTTCTGGAGTACCTTGCATAATTGCATGAATACAAATTTTAATTCTAAAATAAACTATATGGTTATTTATACCATTGTTTTCATAACTTAGGTGGGTTAGACTATATCGCCCCTATAAAACCAAACAAAACTATCACAGTGCCACATTATTAGGGACATAGTTATCATTTGGTCCATTAAAGTCCCTAGCTTTAATTCGTTTATATGTCAATACATATGATATAATAAAATAATGTACATCATATAAAGGAAAATTACATAGTTAATACACAATTAATGACTTGATAGTAGAGAAAAATCTAATACATTCTATTATGCAGGAGATGAAAAATACATGATTACTGCTGATTACTGCTTAAGGTTTTTTTTCATCAACTTATTCTGACTCATTTGTCCTTGGTGTCTATACCCACGTTGACCACAGGAATCAAACTTCACTCTGGCAAGGTGAATGATTTATAGTTTTCATCTGAAATTTAATACCTAAAAGTGATTGCATTGTCACAGTAAACCATTCTCAGACCATCCCTCTCATCGAATGCCGTATACCGATTGTTTATTTTACAACAAAAGCCATTTAAAGTCAACTAATAACAGTTCTCTAAAACAGTGAATCTAGGAAAACTATCTTCCGTTTTTATGGTGGAAACTATTTAGATTTGAGAGAACACCCTTATTTTAAAGCACTCTTTTTCCTCTAGATTTCATACCTATTATTATTTCAGTGGCTGTAATGCAAATGGACACAATGTTAGTCCCATCCTCTCATCCTCTAACCTCAATAGAAAAAAAAAAAATAAGTCTTCACAGATGTATTAGAGTAAATCAGTGATCCGATCCTCACTGGAATATAATTCATCCAGGTACCTTCTCTCTACTTAAACATTCCTAGATAAATAAAGATAGTTGGACATTGTGAAATAAAAATAGTGACGTTTGAAAGTACAAATTTTATTATCTCTGCCTGTAGTAATTTTCCCGCAAACATACCTCAGAAAGTACACAGCTGCTATCCTGTTAAGAAAGGTCTTTTTAAAAATGAAAACAGCACTACCATCTGCCACAGCTGCTGCTACTTTGATTTTTATCAGTGTTAACCACATTATTAGCAATATACATAAGCCTCGGTTTAAACACTCTTTTCCTAAAAGGTCTCAAATAAGTTTTCAAAAAATGTTCCTTAATATTGTTTGAATTAACAGAGTTTGCAAAGAAAATTTACAATTATTACAAACAACACTAAAATGACATTAATTTGGCAAGAGCAAATTAACAGGTAGAGAGAAACTGTCTGTCTCTTTTTGTTACTGGGGATAAAAGACTCCTGCTATTATTTAAGTTCATACTCTTCTCATGTGCTGTGGACACCATCCACTAGTTGCTTCTCAAAGACTATCTTTCATCACCATTTAATTTTCAACCTCACCATCATAGAAACATCCCTTTTAACTACTGTCTCTATTTCTTCTTCTTCTTTCTTTTTTTTTTAGCAAAACTTCTTCAGAAAGGTCTGTAATTAATGCTAATATTTCCTTTCCTCTCTCATTTTTATCATCAAGCCAAAATAAATAAACCCGTTCTTCTCATTATAGCAATAAATGTCTTGGTCATTGTCACCAATGACCTCCATTTTGCAATGGTCACTTCTGTGTTCTACTTACCTGACCTAAAAGTAGCATGGGGTACCTCTCCTTTTTGAATAATTTTCTTTTCTTGAGTACCATAATATCTCTGTATCTTATGTTTCTTTTTTTTTTTCCTTTGTATTACTAGCCACATATTCTAAATTATCTTTACTGCCTCTAATCCATCATAAAATCGTGATTGTGAAATGCCTACAGGTTTGGTCCTCAACCTTAATGCTTTCTATATATACTCTATTCCTATTTAATCATTATAAACATAATTTTGCACACAATCCATATGTCATTCAGAATTTTTGTCTCCAGCCTTCACTGAACATCAAATTCATGTCCTTCAGGCAATATTTCAGCCATGCTCCACACATCTTCACATAATCATGCCCACAATAAAATTATCACTAAATACAAACTTTTGCATCTCCCCAAATTCCTTATTTCGGAATTTGCAGACAAAAGTAGGAGTTAGCAGTTATTGCTTATTTTCTCTCTTATTTTCTCCTTGAAACTCTTCAATAATACCTATATCTCTCACTATCAAAATGTATTTTAATCATGTTCACTTTTTCCCTCCACCTACATTTGCTCTTGAACAAGCTATCATTACCCATCATGTAGGCTACACAGTAACTTGCTAACCATCCTTCTGGCTTTCACATTATTAACACAGAAGTTAGGGAAATAATTGAAACTAAAAGATACATTTTATTATTTACCAAATCAAAACTGTCTCTTACAATTAATTTAAATGTATTTATAATGAAATGAAAACTTTTTATTTTGGTTACGTGGTCTAACATGGCCTGGCCAAGACTTCATCTCTATAAATGTCTCTCTGAGCTTCTTCTTCATAACTCTAAACCATAGCTCCCTAAACCATTCAGTCACATTGTTTTTCTTTCTGTTTCTCAGTTGTGCTGAATTCGTTATCTCTTTAGGGCCTTTATTCTGTGTCTCCTGCCCAAACAGTTATTCTGTTTAAGTAGCTCCTTTTAGTAGTTGCTTAAATGCCACCTTCTCCAATTGGCCTTTCCTGACCATCCAACATTGAATAGTGATCAGTTCTCTCTACATCTGTTATTTGAATCTATGTGTCATAGCAATTATAACTGGTGCAGCTATAAATATAATGACCCAGTTGTTTAATTTGTACGTTGTCTCTGTTAACTAAATGATAATATCCAAGAAGACTAATTTTTTTCCTTGTTTTGTATTCAAAATGTAATCCAGCACATACTTAGCGTACTATAGACATCAACTGAATAATGAAAAGGATACACTTGATATTCAAGCCACATATGTTGTTACTCCGACTAGGTACACATTGAACCCATAGATGAAGGATTTAAGTTTATCTAACTGTGAGCAGCTGTTGAACTCAGAAGTAACCAAATTTAGATAAATCATTCTCTAATTGGTATAATTTTCTTCATAACATCCATTTTCAAGTGATATTATAAGTCATCTTTTGTTTTTGACACAATTATAATTAGGGTACTCTCCTGGTGGTGAGGAATTCAGTCTTGGTCGAGTTATTTTAAGTCCTTTCCTAAGTGTTTAGAGAAAAATGAATAGCTAGAGAATCATAGAGTTCCTGGGACATCACAATAGTCTATTTTACTGCTATTTCATTGTGGTTTCCTGACAAATATCGGTCACTGGAACCTTTGGTACGTGTGGGATCTGACCAGCACAAGAGTCCTTTCAATCAAGTCAAGGTCACACAGAAAACGAGGTGGTGGGGAAATTTCACAATTTGTAGAATTTTTATTTTTCAATTATGCAACACAAAATTTATTAGTAGCCTAAATCTGTGAGTTAGTACACAAACACCTAGGCCTAGCCACTGTTTTTGGGTAACAGAGGAGAGAATCAATATCTCATTATTTTGTATTTTTACAACAGAAAGAAACAAATAATGACATCTATATAAATTACCCTGTTTTAATTATATACTTTAAATGTCTGGATGAAACATCCAATGCAATTTGGGTTAAAAAGTATAAAATTCTTAGTTTTGCCTGTTCATAATAATCTTCTCATTTATCATCCTTCATTATCAAAACATTAATGTCCCAGTCATTTGATATGTATGTTAACCAGTTTTATTTTTACAATGAATGCATTCCTGATTCATGTTTAAGTAGTGAAAACTGTGATCTAAAGCTTTGCCAAGTGCTTATTTATTGTGCATGAACATAGATTGCAAAATAGCCAGGCCTTATTGAAGCTGTTGCTACATCTTCTAGAGAGGGCAATGACCTGTGAAAAGTAGTTAATAAATAAATAGAGATGATCTAAGATATTGGGAACCATTTCTAGTTATCCTCAAATGAGAAATTCTATTCTCTTGTAGCCAAAAGCCATAGAGACTCAGTAATGACTTCATGCTCCCATCCAAAACCTGTGCAAAGGAAGATAAAGATGATCCATCTTAGCAGCTGGAGCTGACCTCAGGAGACATTTACATGAGTGCAGGGATCACTTGTTCTTAGAATGATAGCTGTTGATAACATACTCTCACTAAAGGAGTTAATGGGTCAGCAAATGAATAAAGACAATCATCCCCAGCGTTAATAGAAGTCTGTACAATAGAAAAAAAAATTGAGCAGAAAACATAAGTGCAAATAAACAGCATAAGATCATTATAGGTGTGTGATATGTGCACGCTCATGTGTGTGTACATGTATGTATGTGGCTTTGTCCTGTAGTCCACTTGTACAGTGTTCTTCTCCATAAAACTATCTCGTTTAGGAAACTGTCATATGCTATTCATTTGTCTTGTTTGTTTCTAGTTGCTTTCATCACTTTAAAGTTTAATATTTGTTTAGTTTTATTTTCCATTTTATAATTTCTTTCAGAGGATTACTGATATAATTTATGAAAAAAATCATACATGTAATAGGCCTAAAAACCTTAAAAAATAACTTTATTTAATATATCCTTAAAATTGGACCTATAATATAATAATCTCCATAAATGGTTTATATATCTTGTCAATTTTTAATATATGCTATCTCAGGCAACTTGTGAACTTATGTAACTATGTAATTATTAAAAATATCTATATATGCATACCTAAATAAAATGTTTCACACTCAGTGTGAAAGTTCAGTAACTTTTCCTCAATAATTATATGGAAGTACCTATTGTTGTATTAATCACTTGGAGGAAAGATATAACATAATCAATGAAAAGAAAATAATGATGTTATAAATATAAAGCTTCCAGAGAAAGTAAAAAAAAAAAAAAATACTGTGCTTTAAACTATGTTTGAATCTAAAACTAACGTAGACTTTCTAAATTTATTTTTTAGTAATTTCCTTTTCATCTATTCAAAGAGACATGCATTATTTGTTATCCCAGTGGCATCTTTGGAGCACTGTGAATCCCTGTCTATTCTTATTAAATCTATTTTCACTTAGTGTTTTATCTAACTCTTAGAGAAATTGATGGGTATGATTAACAACTTAATAACAGTGTTTCGTGGATATATTAGATATAGTAAAGATAGGTCAAGATTGTTTAGTAAGCAATAGAAACAAAGAGAAAAACAATCATAATTCAAGATTAAGGGAGACTGTGAGGAAACAAGATTTGCTTTATTAAATTCTGAAATGACAGAGATAAGGTACTGAAAAAATAAGCTCATATTTTTATACGTACACTATTGACTCATATCATTTTATTCTTAATAAAAATAGTTAAATTATACATTCATAATAAATTTTAGAACATTTTTGTATTTACAAAATGATAGTGAAAATAGTACAGAGTTCTTTTATACCCTGCACCCAGTTTCTATTATTATATTAGCATGGTTCATTTGTCAAATTAACAGACTAATATTGATATGTTATTTTTAATTAAGGACTATACTTTCTTCAGATTTCTGTATTATCCCCTAATGTCCTTTTTGTGATTTACCATAATACACTTAGCCCTGTGAACAGGTCTCCTTGAGCTTCCGGTGGCTGTGTCATTTTCTCAGACTTTTTATTATTATTATTTTCAATGACATTGACAGTTTTGAGGAGTACTGCTGTGGTATTTTGCAAAATGCCTCTCATTCAGAATTTGTCTGATGTTTTTTCTCATGATTAGACTGCAGTAATGTTTCTTTGGGGAGAAAGACCATAGAGATAAAGTATAATTCTTATCAAAGCATATTGAGTCATATTATAAACATTATTTTCACTTTTGATGTTGACTTTGATCACCTGGTTGTGATAGTGTTGTTTGCCAGGTTTCTCCATGGTTGAGTTATTCAATCCTCTTTCCACACAGTACTCTTTGGTTAGAAGTTGAGATGTGCAGCCCACATTTAAAGAATGGGGATTCTGCTACATCTCGATAATGACGGAGTATATACATTCAATGTTTGGAATTTTCCTGCATAGGAGATTTGTCTAATCTAATCTATTCATTTATTCATTCCATGATTTATTTATAATAATATGGTCTCGTGCTAAATTATTTTAAATCTGGAGTCCGATTTTTCCAATTTCCCTGCCACATCTGGTTTGGTTCTTATTCTGTCTCTTCAAATTGTGTTTTCTTTTTGCCTTTTGGTATGCCTTGCAATTTATTTTCTTGATAGATAGACATGGGGTACTAGGTAAAAGAAACTCTGAAAGTAGTCCTTGGAAGTGTGATACTGAGGTGGGCAGGGAAGAGAAGCATTCTACAGTCCTGTGATAGGTCTCTTGCCTAGTGAGTTTGTGCCTCTGGACTGCCTGTGACCTTCACAATTGTTTCTCATTTCCCTCCCTGCTTCCCTTAGGTAAGATGTGTTGGCTACTGTGGGCTGAAGTCGGCTGTTTCCTTTCCTAAGTCAGTAGACTCTGATAAAACTGCAGGAGGTCCTTAGGCTCTGGTTAACTAGTTTCCACTGATGGCAGGCTTTCTTAAGAATTGAGTACCCTGGGGTATTTAAAATGTTCCTTTTTTTCCTCTTCTGCAGGGATTTTTCTTCGAATTGTTATGGGAATAAGAGTGAGCTCCTGGAGGAAAACCTCATAAGACTGTGGAGGCCCCACTATGATAGAGTCTCCTAGAATTTCTGACTCTCAAATTTGTTTTTGCCAGGCCTCTAGCGGTTCATCGTTTTCAGTTTTATTTTTCCTCCCCCAGCCCTGATTTCTCAGACAATTTTCCATTGTGAGTCTCTTTTCCAGTAAGCCTTGACTCCCTGTATTTGCCTGTTTGCCTTTCCAATCTCCAGAGTGGAGGTTGGCCTCTGTCCTCCCCTCCCTTTCTGATCTAAGAAACATTTTGGTTTTTAGTCAGTTCAGCTTTTTCTTTTTGTTAGGATGGAATGGAGATTTCCAAACTTTTTACAAGCAAAGCTGGAAATGGAAGTCCCTTAAATTATTTTATATGTTGGGTTTGTTAGCCTAAAAATAAAAAATAAAAATAAAAAAAAATAAAAAAAGAATGACAGGCAATAAGAATTTATTTAAGGTCAAAAAGATGTACAGTTCTGGGAAGCACTGATACAGGCAGAAACTCAAATAGTGTTCCAATTAGGAAGTGAAGTCAGGAGGCATTTATAAGAAAGGAATAGAAAATAATTCCCTGAAGGGAAGAAAGGAATTTCTATAGGTTCAAATAAGTTGTTATTCTTGGCATATACATGGTGGTGCTATTTCTGAAGAATACCTTTATCAATCCTGTACTTAATATGTCTCCTTTCCCGTCAGCTTTGCAAACAATTGTTTGTAATAAAATGTTGCTTTGGCCTATTCCAAAGATTATTATGCTCAGTTCAAACACTGCAAAGTTTTGAGGAGTAATACATGTAAGGCGATTCCTCTGGGATGGCAACTCCGGCTTATTTAAAGTGGCTTATTATTTTAGTTTTCACAGACTGTAATTTAATTAATTTTATTTTGTTCTAATTTTACTAACTTAGCCTTTGGGAGTTCTTTCAGCTGGTTCTTGGGTCCCATTGACATACCCTATCACCATGGATGTTTTTTTTTTTTTTTTTAACTTTTTGTTACTTTCTAGCACTACAAGACACTCCCCATATCATCTTGCAGATCAAGTTACCCAAGACCTAGGCTCAGCAGTTGTTTCAAAGACCTTGGGTTTCTTTTATTGGAGAATGGTAATAGAAACCAATATCTGGGTACTTGCTACAGGAGCAACACACACACACACACACACAACACACACACACACAGCTACAGGAGTCATATATATATATAATAATATCTATATTATATATATATTTAATATTCGTGTCTACACTAAGTTAAAATGAGTTCAGTATGCGTTGATGTCTCCAACATTGGTCCATTAACACATTTAGACTCTTATTCTTGTTTTCCATAAATTCCCACTCTAACAATGAGAATCCTGGTCCCCACCACATATCATCAATTTAATTAACTGTTCAATTCCAATATATAAGTACTGTGGATTCAGATCGTTACCCTGTATCCTATGGAATACAACGCTATTTAGTGCTTTTGAGCAGTTCCATTGCCTTTAGGCTTATAGACTCCTTTCATTTGCAAAGTCAGTTAAATCATCACATTATTGCTCCAGGAAAGTTTTTCATTCATCTGTAAATCCCTTAGATTATTGTTTTACATTCTTCATTTCATCTTGAAACCCCTGACCTCTACCTGTTTTTAAAAAAATTTGCATTCATTAACGTTCCTTTTTGGAATGTAGGTTCTTTAGGTTTTCACAAATTCTTAGTGTGTTGAATTCATAATTATTATGCTCAATAGTTTCTCTGCCTAAGAAATCTCCTATGCTTCAACTATTTATCTCATTTCCTATGAATCTGAAGAAACCACTAACTTGTTTAACGTCTTGATTGTTTTTTTTCCAGAAATGTATATAATTGAAATCAGATATTATACAGCTTTTTCATACTGTCTTTGCTCACCAACCAATGTATTTGTTTCATCCATGTATTTTATAGTTTGATATGTATATTTTTTATCACCATCTATTATTTCACTGTATGGGTGTATTAATTTGTTATATATTAACATATTGAGGGATGTCTTGGTTGCTTCCAGTTTGGGGTTATTATGAATAACTTTCTGTCTATATGCAGATATTTGTGAACATGAGTATTCAACACACCTCTGAGCCTGATTCCTAGATTGTATGTTAGAACTATATTTAGTCTTGTAATAAACAGCCTAAGTGCATTCCAATGTGGCTTTACTATTTTTCATCCTTCCAGTAATGATGGAGAATTTCTGATACTCTGTGTGACATTGTCAGCTTTATAGTCAGTCTTTGGATTTTAGTCAATTTAGTAGATGGTTTAAATTTGCATTTTTCTAATAACAAATAAGCTTGAGCATCTTTTTATTTGCTTCTTTCTGACTATATTTTCTTTAATAACATTTGCTCAGAACTTTGCCCATTTTTTACTTGTTTATATTCTTCATGTTGAGTTAATTAAAAAAATATTTTGAATAGTTTTTTTTTTTTACAGATATGCATTTACAATATTTTCTCTGTGTTGTTTCTTTTGTTTCATCCTCTTAATAGTGTCTTTTGCTGATATATTTTAGATTTAATTTTTTTTTTGGTGGATTGTGCTATTGGTGTTGTATTTAAAAACTCATCACCAAACTAAAGGTCACATATATTTTTGTATATTTAATTAATTTATATTTACGCCTATGAGCCATTTTGAGTTAATTTTTCTGAAAATTTAAGGTCTATGTCTGTGTGTGTGTGTCTGTATGAATGTTCAATTGTTACAAAACTATCATTTCTTATTGACTCACCTTAATTCCTCTTCAAAATAAGTTGACTATCATATGTAGTTTATTTCTTACCTGTTTATATTATTCCATTATCCATGTGTCTATTCTTTGCCAGCACAATGCTGTATCAATGACTGTAGAAATAAAATCTTAAAATCAGGTAATCTGGCTCAAAATTTTTTTTGCCCTTTAGTATTGTGTTGACTATTCTAGGTATTTGCTTTTTTACATAAACTTAAAATCAATTTGTTGATATCCACAAAATTACTGAGATTTTTTACGTGTTTTTTAAAATTCATCTATTTATTTTAATTAACTTCAAGTATATAGTACATTGGTTGGACATTTATATTGTTTATAAAATGATTTCCTTAATTGCTCCTTCTCTGTTCTGGGTTTCCACCTATGCAATATATTAATGCTAACTTATTCCCTATGCCATGCTCCCATTCTTGTGAGAATCTATCAACTACTAATTCATACTTCTTTAACCCTTCACCTTATTCCCCCAGCCTTCTAACACTCCCTGCCATCCTCCCATCCATCACCAAATTGTCCACTATGTTTGTGAGTCTGTTTTTGATTAGTCTGTTCTTTTAATCCTTGGATTCTGCATATCAGTGAAATCATATGGTATTTCTCTCTCTCTGATTTATTTCGCTCAGCATAATAACCTCTAAATCCATCCATGTCATTGAAAATGGTAGGATTTGTACAGCAAATAAAACCATCAACAAAACAAAAAGATAACCGACTGAATAGATAATTGAGATTTTGACAGGAATTACATTTAATCTACAGATCAAATTGGAAAAAAAAATGACACCTTGGCAATATTTTAAAAATGGGCAAAAAATCTGAACAGATATAAATAGATCTGAACCTTGAAAATAATAAATGAGCATAGAAAAGGACATGATACATGATTAATGTGCAAAAGTCAAGTGACTTTTTATACATTAGAAAAGAACTATTAGAATTTGATTAATGGGGAAAAAAAAACACACACTACCATTTGTAAAAACAATCCAAAATGAAATAATTTGGTAGAAATCTAATAAAATATACAAAAGTTATATGAAGAAAAATACAAACAAATGAAGATAATGTAAGTAAGTGGAAAGATATTCTATATTCATGGATTGGAAAACAATATTTAACTATCTTTTGGCTATGTAGATTTTTTCTATTATTTTCTTGTCTTCAATTTTACTAATTCTGTTCTAGTTTTGCTTTTACCTGCTTTAGATAGACTTCAATGACTCTTTTTCTCTAGTTTCCTATAAATGTATTCTGCTGCAATTTAATGGAAGTTATGTACATGTCAATTAGATCAAGTTGATAGTGCAATCTAGGCCAATTATACTCTTATGAATATCTTTGTCCTTTACTTATTAATAGGATACTGTTGATGTCTTCACTTAAAATAGAGAACTTTGTATGTCTAATTTTAATTCTATCATCTTGCTCCACATATCTGAATATCTAGTTGTTGGTACAGCAAGGTTAAGGCTGCTATAAATTCTTAGAGAATTAACCACGTTATTATTTTGTAATACCCTCCTGCGTTACCTGTTAATTTTTCTTGTTTGGAAATCTGATTTGTTGGAAATTAATATAGCTAATCCATATTTTATTTGATCAGTGTTAGAATTTTTCTTCATCCCTTTACCATTAATTTTGCTGAATCTTAATGTAAAGTGGGTTTCTGTAAACAGGTTAGAGCTTCTTATTTTATACACTTTGACAGTCTTTGCCCTTTACTGTATATTTAGACCATCCTACTTAAAATACTTATTTATATATTTGTATTAATATTGATTTGTAACTATATTCTGTTCGTTGCCAAGTCTTATTTCTACCTTTTTCAGGATTTAATTTTGCTTTCAGGTTTTATTTTACTTCTTCTATAGTTCAGAAAATGTATGACAGAGGATTTCCAATGCCTTCCTCTCATCCCTTATTATGTTGTTGCCATTCATTTTACTTACTCATATACTATAATCAACTTATACATTCTAATTGTTATTACTTTGTTTTTCTTTTAATAAATTAAAAACAAGACATAAGAGATTTTATTTCCTCTTTATTTTTTTTCTCTTTAACACTCTTTCTTTATTTGGATACAAATTTCTGGCTTCTAGTTTTTCCTTCTGCCTAAAGAAAAGCATTAATATGTCTTACAGGTTAGGTTGCTGGCAATTAATTCCATCGATTTCTGTTTAAGAAATTGAAAAATATCTTTATTTTTCCTTCATTTTTGAAGGACAGTTTATGTGCATATAGAATTCTGAATATAGAATTTTAGTAGATATTTTAAAATTTTCTCCTTTTGTTTATATGATTTAAATCCATAGTAATTTTTATGCTTGCTTTTGTTTTCCTATACATAATTTTATATTTTAATTTTTCATTTTTTTTTCAATGTTTATTCTTCATTTTGATTTTCCACACTTTGAATATTATATGCCCAGATGTGGATTTTTTGTGGGGGAGTACTTATTGTATATTTTTACTTATTCTGCTTGGTATTCTCTGAGCTTGCAAATTGTTTTTGGTATCTCTCATTATGTTCTGAATATCCTTATCCATTATTACTCTAAATATTTTTTTCTGCCTCATTTTCTTTCTGCTTTTTCTTTTTTACCATCAGCCTGTATTTTAGACTTTTTGAAATTGTTCTGCCTTTCTTCAAAGTCCTGTTCTCTTTCTTCTATTATTTTTCTCTTTGCATTTCAGTATAGGAAGTTTCTATTGGCCTGTCTTCATGCTCACTAATTCTTTTCTTGGCTTTGTCCAGTTTACTGATGAACCCATCAAAAGCATTCTTCATATCTTTTATTTTGCTTTTCATTTTTAGCATTTCTTTTTTATCTTTCTTAGAATTACCATCTCTGTTTATATTACCCTCCTGTTTTTGTATGCTCTCTAATTCTTCTATTATAACTATTAACAGTTAATTATAGTTATTTTAAATTCTGAGCCTGATAATTCAAATATCTGTGCATATCTAAGTCCAATTCTGGTGCTTGCTTTGTTTCTTGAGACAATTTTATTTTCCTTTTCAGCGTGCCTTACATTTTTGTCGCTGTCGTTATTGAAAAACAAATCTGATTTATCCTGTATTAGAAACTAAGGTATATAGGTTTCTACTGTGAGAATTTATATCATTCTGTCTAAGTTATGCTTGTTTATTATTTTCAAATTTCTCTAGTTCCATTTTTTTTGTATTTGCTCTTAATGCTTGACATATGCTGACCACATGTGAACCATGGTGCATGACTCCTTGTTTTCATTGTTAAGTAATATTTCATTGTACCACAGCATTATTATTTATTCATCAGTTGAATATTAGTATTAATTTTAGTCATAGTGATTATAAATAAAGTTAATATGGATATTCACATGCAGGGTATTTTGTGAGTACAGGTCTTCCTCTTGAGTAATTCCACAGGAAAGAAAGGTGGGCGTATGTTTAATTTTAAGAAGCTGTCAAAGAACATGGGCAAGTGACTGTATCATCCTGTGTTTCCGCTGACTGTGTAAAATTCCTAGTTCATCTGCCTACTAAACAGCAATTAATATTGACATTTAAAAAAATAAAAATAGTTTAGTCATTCTATTAAGTATATTGAGGCATCTCAATTTGGTTTTCATTTGTATTTCTTTAATGAATAATGATAACCTATTTCATACATATATTTGCCACTCATGACAGTGAAGTATCTACATAAATATTTTTTCATTAATTTATATATTTTTATATTATTAATATATATTTAATGCTTTTTAAAGATATGCTTTAATTTTTATTATTTGACTCATCTGTTAATTTTTAAACAATGTTATTAAAAAATTGGATGATTTTGTGTAGTTAAACTTGAAATTTTTTTTTATAATTTATGAATTTTCTTCCACGTTTTCCATCTAGATGTTTTCTTCTCTCTCTCTTACTATTCACTGAGATATAGTGACATTTAGCATTCTGTTAATTTCAGGTATATAACATAATGATTTAATAGTTGTATACTTCATCCAGGTGTCTTCCATTTTTAGGCATTGCATTTATATCTATGGTTTATTTTGAGTTTTTATTTATTTTTAATTCAATGTGATTTATGGGTTGTTGAGACTTGTTTCTCTTATGGATACAATTTTTAAAAAATATTTAAACAATATTTTTAAAATTGTTTTTAAAAAATACTTAAAATGAATTACTGTGATGAAAATCAATGTAGAAAATCAATTGGCTATTTATGAATCAGTGTATTTTTAGTCTCTATTCCATTTCTTGAATCCACATGTCTGTGCTTTTTCCAAACAACAGTCTTGATGATTATATCCTATAAGCTCGATAACTTTTTAAAACCAAAATTGTTTTAACTGTTCTAGTTTCTCTTTTTCTTTTTTGATTTTTAAAAGCTTCTTGATATTTTACAAAAAAAAAGATGTCAGTGATATATTTTATTTCCTAAGTTTTGTTTTTAACTCTTAATTTTACAATAATATACACATATTTTTAAAATGCAATTTGATAAGTTTTGGCACATGTAGTTGGTGAACATCTGTGTCACTACTAGAATTTTTCTTGTGACTCATACCTCTAAGATCCATCTCTCTCCCACCAGCACACTCCAGGTAACCACTGATTTGTTTTCTGTTACTATAGATTAGATTGTATTTTCAAGTATTTTATATAAATTAAATTGTACAGTACATGCCTTTTTTAGTGTCTCAAAAACAATATTACCTTTTGAGATTTTTCCTTGTCATGTGTATCAATAGTTTATTATAACTCACTGCTGAGTAGTACCCCATTGTATAGATAAACTATAATTTGACTACTTCCAGGTTTTTCACTTTTACAAAGAAAACTGTAATGAATCATATATATATATTTATTTATCTTAGTACACATCTAGAATATAATAACTAAGTGATCTGGTAGATGAATATTTAAATTTCTAAGTAACTGTAAAATTGTCTTCCAAAGTGTTTATGCAGCCATCACCACAATATATGAGTATGGTAATTACTCAACATCCTTGGCAACAGTTGGTACAGACAATCATTGTACATTTTTACTATTCTAGAGGATTTTTAATGGTATGCTATTGTGATTTTATTGAGCACTATCCTAAAGACTTATTTTGTTGAATAGATTTTCACTTGGTTACTCACCATCCATGTATCTTCTTTGATAAAATGTCATTTTAAGTGAAGTTTTTAACTTCTTATTGTGTTGTAAGATTTTTAAATACATATTTTAGATACCAGATTACACCACAGATATTTTGCTAATAGTCTCTCCTATTTTGTGAGAATTCTATACCCACTGGAAATATTTTTCTACTTAAATGAAGATGTATAACTTTCTTTTATATAAACAAAACCTGAGATGATTTATTACCAGCAAATATGGAATTTTAAAGGAAGTTCTTCTGGCTGGAAAAACATGATACAGATAGAAACTTGGATCTATTTGTAAAAATTGAATTTTTTAGGAAGTAGATAAAATGAATTTAAATACGAATGAACTATATTATTATTATTTATAGCTCAAAAATTTAAGAGGCCATATATAGGATAAATATTAATGCATTATGATATTATATAATATTCAAATACAAAATGCTACAAAAGGTGGAAGAGAGGAATTAGGAAGATACAATTTAAAGTTCTTGCTTGATAATTGATGCCTTATCTAAGATTATTTGAAGGTGATCTTTGATTAATAATGTACACATCTCTCAAAAATTTTTACAATATAATTTTAAAAATCTATTCATTTCTTCTAATTCTTTTAGCAGAAGTATTAGCCTACTGTGACTAATACATTCTCCCTGCAAGTAGAGTTTTTCACACTTATTTTTGCTCTTGTGGCATAAAAATGATACTGAAAATTTTATATTTAAACATTACAAAAGTAATACAATATGCAGATCTTACACATCAATCACATTTACCAGTGTAATATGGTTTTATATAGTTACAAAAATTCTCATTTTAAAAGAGCAAAATTCAACAATATGTTTTATAGAATGACATGAATTAAAACAATCGTTCAAGGACAAATGGAATACAAGTAAATTGATCCTGCTAAAACTATTTTAATTTTAAAATTCTGGAATAAAATTCATAACTGTGAATTAAGACAGTAATATTTTATCTAAATGACAACAAAAATCCTACATACAAAAATTCATACCAAAACAAAACAAAAGAAAACAAAGGAAGAGCAAACCAAATTTACATAAAGGGATCATTCATTGTTTTAACTTATGAAGTAAAATATGTAAAACTACAGATCCTGTAACCAATGCTCATGATACCTTAGTAGGGTAGAATATTAAGTAGAAAAATATTATTATTTATGTAGTTTCAAAAAGAACAGAGTTTTATCACTTTCATATGTGGATATGTTTTAAAAATCACTTTCAAATATAACTATATATGTGACTGTTGATAGTAAGAATTTCACTTTAAAAAGAATTTAAAAAGTGTGCAAAAACTTCATATTAACTATAGCAAAAGCAAAAACATATGCTATTATTTAGATTGTTAAGAAAATATCAAAAAGATCCTGTGAAATAATGTCTTGCCTTGCTGAACTTTGAGTGTGTGCTCTAGTTACTCTATTAGATGGATTTTAAAGATAACCTAAATTATTTCAAATACTTTTTCTGGTAATTTTATTTATTCTAGTAATTCATGTAATGAATTCCCTATCGGGAAGTAAATAGCATATAATGTCTTGTTATATTTCCCTAATTCCTTTGTCTCAAAATTAAAAAAAAAAAATCTTGAACTTTTTAAAGTCCGTTTTAAATGGCATTAGTTATATTTTAAAGTTAGGAACTCTGAATTGAGAAATTATGAAATGACAAAAAAATCAAATACCTGTCTAAATAACTGTTTGGTAATTTTGAGTTTAAAAGATATGGAAATAAGGCAATTATACCCAAACCTAGACCCCATTCCTGTGTTGGTAGAGTGACTTCAGTGGGTATCATATGGGGCTAAGATTTGTAGAAGAACTGATATAATGGGATTAGAGAATACTGTAGTTTCCATAAAATTTTTATTAAAATTGTGTTGAATGGAATTTCCGGTATTTATTCTAATGGAGAATGTTTCATGGAAATTACTATTCTGAATATAAGCAATGTTGTTCTCTGAATCTAAGTAATGTATATCCCTATTTGTTGCATATTGGGATATATTTGGTAAGATGATAGAGGTGGATAAATATTCTTAACTGAATTTTGTGAGGGTCTGAGATTTTTAAAAGTAGAAAACAAAATCTTTGTCTGAAATCTTTTCTCCTAAAGCTCCAGGAAAATAGTACTAACATACATTTACAAGTATCCTCTTCATATCAGCAAATTTCCTTTGAAACTATTCCCTGTGAAAGATGAATGTTTTTCTTAAATAAATAAATAATTTAACTTAGTATACAATTTTTATGTCAGTAGTTCTCTAATATATTTACAGAATGTCAAAATACTTTCAAAAGTAGCTGAAGCTGTATGAGACTTAATGACCATAATTTTCCTTCTGTACTTTTTAACAGTTAAACTCTGAAAGTTTTGAGTATATTCACAGTTTTGTTCTCAGTAAAACTGAATATGTTGAGTTGATTGAATGTCCAGAGGAACCAATTAAAGGTGGGATATTAATATTAACAGAAATGTTTTATAAATGATAGAATTATTTATTCCTCATTTTTTCGTAATGTAAGATAGATTGTTTTCCCTCTAGAGCTATATAAGCTTTTTTTTTTTTTTAAGTTATAAAAGTGTCGGTTTTCTTCAGAAGTGAGGATAAAATAACTCTACATGTAATCATCCAAGTTAGAACTAGGAGAAAATAACCCTATGTAAAGTCCCATTTAATCTATCCATCTCTTAGAATCATGTAGAGAAGTGTTCCCAATAGAAATTCAAAGAGAGTTGTACTCTAGAAGCCAAGCTCCTCTTTAGGAAATAATACTTCCTGACTATACATTTGTGACTACATTTTATGGAAAGATTGTATAAGTGGGATTATTCACCTAAATTTTCTGTTTAGGTTTTCCATTTGAAATATCTATATTCATTGGTTTTCAAATAATGGGAGGGTACAATACATAGTAAAAATAAAAATTTATGTTTACATAGTTTTAAAGAAAAATTTAGCTTTTTTAACTAATCCTAATTCAAAATAAGTCTGAAAACATATATAAAAATGAGGCAAATAATACTAGGAAGATGGTAACAAAAAACCTCATTTCAAAGAGCTAAGTTCAACAATATGCTTTATAAAAACACATGAATTAAAACAAAGCAGTTATTCAAGAGCAGATAGAATACAAGTAAAATGCTACTGCTAAAAGAGTAAGTTACCATAAAAATTCTTTCTGAAATAAAATTTGAAAATGTGAATCAAGACTATTAAATATACTGTTACCATATGACCCAGAAATTATGCCCATTGGTATTTACTCAAAGAAATTGGAAACATGACCATGCAAAACCTACACACAGATGTTTATACTAGATTTATTCATAATTGCTTAAACTTGGAAGTAGAGGAAGAGATAAATAAACTGCTATACATCCTGTTAATGGAATATTGTCTAGCACTAAAAAGAAATTAGCTACAAAGCCATGAAAAGACATGGGTTTCCTTAAAGGCATCTTGCTAAGTGGAGGAGACAATCTGAAAAGGCTACATCCTATATGATCTCAACTGTATGACATTCTAGAAAAGGCAAAACTATAGGCAATAAAAAAATCAATGTTTCCCAGAAGTTGGGTGGGGGAGAGGATGAATAGCCAGAACACAGCGGATTTTTAGGGTAGTGAAAATACTCTGTATGATACTATGATAATGGATACTTTGCCATCATATATTGGTTCAAATCCATAAAATGTTCAACATCAAGAGTGAACCCTAAAGTAAACTACAGAACTTTGGGTGATTATGATGTGTCAATATAGATTCATCAATTATAACAAATGTCTCATTCTGATGCGTGATGTTCATAATGGAGGAAGCTTTGCATATGTGGGGGTAGGAGGTATATAGGACATCTCTATACTTTCCCATTATATTTGCTGTGAACCTAAAAATTCTCTAAAAAATTAAGCTATTAAAAAAATGAATCCCATTATTTATTATTACTGTTGAACATTGATCTAGCAGTTCTGGCCGCAGAAGTTATTTAATAAAATTAAATAGGATGTATTATAGAAAGTGTAAGAATTAGGATAAAAAGGAAAAAAAAGGAAAAACAAAAATAATCCATTACAATGGAATTACTATATAAAATGTGTTTGTTTTTAGAAGCAATCTTATTACAAGTATGAATATTTCCAGTGGAATTAAATTTATATTTAGAAAAAATACTAAAGTTTATGCAAATTTCTTGATGGGAGCATATTTTTTTAATGCTTATAAACACGTAGCTTAAAATAAACTTAAGTTTCATAATTAGAAACAGAAACAAAACAAAACAATACTAAACATGCTACCTTTATCAGATGGAAAGGTAGTGTGTAAATATTTTCCTTTTTTCTTTTTTTATAAATTAAATTTATTGGGGTGGCATAGGTTAATAAAATTATATAAGCTTCAAGCATACAATTAAATAATATCATCTGTATATTGCATTGTGTGTTCACTATCCAAAGTCAAATTTTTTTTCTGTCACCATATATTTGATCCCTTTACCTTAATCTACTTTCCCCCTCTCTCCTTTTTTCTGGTATCCACTAAACAATTGTCTGTGTCTGTGAGCATTTGTCTTGTTGCTTTCAATTTTATATACCTCATATGAGTGAAATCACATGGTTCTCAACTTCTTTGTCTGACTTATTTTGCTTAGCATGATAATCTCAAGAAATATTTTCTTAAATGCCAATTAATTATATCAAAACTACATCTCATTTTTTGATAACTTATTTAAGAAAAAGCCAGATCATTGACACATTTTTCATGTGTTGTCAAAAAGAGAAATAAATCATCAGTGTCCTAAACAAAGCCTATTTTGTTCACAGAGTCAAATTTGTTTACCCGCCATTAGGAGACACTATGACATAGGGTGGATATTTGTGCTTATTTTTAAAATTACAATTAAAAGAAAAGCTTACAGTACATATTTCACTTCAATAAGAGTGGCAATTTTGATCCCTTTCAATTATTAATGACATAAATTTACGCCAAATGTTTACTTTTGTTTTACAAAGTTTTTATCACTTTCCTCACTTAAATTCTGTTCACTTCGGCTAGTCTGAAAGTAGCGAGTTATCTCAATTGATTATTCACAGTCAGTTACAGATCGACTTCCTTGTTCTACTCTTTCCTCCTTCTCTCTACTGCACTTGACTAATATTAAAAAAAAAAAAAATCTGTACCCTTAGATTGACCTTATTTCTTCAATTCTAGTGTAATAAAAGTCTCAAAACAATGCTATTTTTTATTTAAATATTTAAAAATTAATTCATAGAATTTTTCTAAAGATGTAGTAATCCTTTCTTAACTCTAATAGTTTCTGATATATATATAAAAAGGCAAAGTTATTAAAAAAACAGACAGCTACATACCAACAGTCCTCATAAACACAAGAATAAAAATTCTCATGAGAAATAGTCAAAAATTCAATTTATCAGTATAAAATGGATAAGAGATGTAGCCAAGTATGTTTTTTCCTGTAAATCAAGGCTAATTCAATATTCAGAAATCAGGCAATGTAATCACCATATCAACAGACTAAACAAGACAACCACAGAACAAATCAGATAAAGCTTTGGAGCAAATTCAACATCCATTTGTAATAAAAATATTCAATAAATTAGAAGTAAAATATCATTAAGATTATTAAGTACATCAAAGAAAATTCTTAGCCAATCTCAGAGTAAAAAACTGTAAGATAAAGAACAAGAGAAGGATGTCTATGCAATATCATACTGATTGCCTATAAATGCAGAAAGATTAAAAAAAACATAGTTTTAAAAGCAAAGTATAAGTATGTTTACACAATCTTTTGTATACATGTATCAAAACTTAGAATTTCACAAAAAAAGTACAAGAACTAAAAAATGAGCTACAATTCCCAGGTTATAAGGCCAATACAAAATTCAGTTTGATATCAATACAAATTGAACTTTATTTTTACATGAAAACAATAAACAATTAGAAACTGAAAAAGAGTAAACACTACCATCTATAATAGAGCCACAAATAAAATAATTAGGTATAAATCCTATTGCGTATGTACAAGTATGCTGCAATGTGCAAAGTACTAATGAAAGAAATCAAGAATGTCAAATGGAGAGACATACCATATTTACAGATTGGAAGATTTTCTTATGTTAATTATCTTGATACTGATCTGCTAGATTTGAGGCATTACAATAAACATCACGGCACTACTCATATGCGCGCACGCGCACACACGCACACACACACTCACCCATATTGGAAATCTTAACTAATATATTTGGAAAAAGGCAAATAAATTGTAATACACCAAACAATTGTGTAATAGAAGACCAAAGCTGAGGGACTTTCTCTACCCGATGTTCAGATCTACAACAAAACTATACTATTTAAGACAGGTTGCTGGTAGAGGAAGAATAGACATATAGATTGATGGAATGGTATAGTGAATCCAGAAATTGATTCACATATATTGTCAACTTACATTCAACTAATACAAGACCTTAAATGGTACTGAACTAATGCATAGATATGCAAAAAAAAGAACTTCAAGCCTATCTCCCATTATATAAAAAGTAACTAAAAACGGATCTGTAAACTGACTGTGAAACTGAAATTTATAAATCTTCTAAAAGAACACAAAAGGAAAAATCTTTGTGAATTTAGGCTAAGCAAAATATGTAAGCTATGATCTCAAAAGATTAATCAATAAAAACATGATAAACTAGACTACATAAAAATCTAAAAACCTGATTTTCAAAAGAGATTATTAAAATATCAGAAAAATAATAAACCAGGAGAAAAATATTGCAAATAACAAATCTGATTTTTAAAATGTCTTCATAATTTATAAAGAACATACAATATCTAATAATAACAAATCAAATAACCCAATTTAAAAAGTGGGACAAAGATTTGTGCATATACCTTGCCACAAAAAAGACATGGATAGCAAATAAGTAAATGAAAAGATATTCGATATCCTTAGGCATTATGGAAAGCAAATTAAAACCACAATAGATATCACTACACAACTACTGTAATGAATAACATTTAAAAAAGTAAAAAAATATATATATAAAACACCAAGTAGTAGTGAAGATATGGAAAAATGAGCCCACATGCATTGATGAAGGGAATGCAAAATTCTATGGCCATTCTAAAAACTGGTTGGCAGGTTTTTACAAAGTCAGGAACTCACCCAAGCAAAATGAAAAACCTATTGGCATAAGTATCTGGACTAAAATCCTTATTGGCTTTATTTGTCATTGCCAAAATCTAAAAGCAATATAAATGTTATCTCAGAACAAATAACTAACAAACTTATAAAAGAGGCAGCAATATGATTGAAAAATGCATTATTACAAGTAAAAACAAAGAGGCAGACAAAATGATACATATTGTGTAATTATTATGTGACTACCTTCCACATATGTGACTATCTTGCAAAAGATAAAACTTTATGTACAGAAAATAGAACAGATTGGCAGATCCTGAGCATAAGAGAGGTTTTGTGTACAAAGGCGACCGGGGAAGTTTGGATGTGATAAAAGAGTTCTATCTTTGTACCAATCCTGTATCTAAGACTGGTATCGAATTCCTAAAGATAGAATTTGGTATATATGTGTTGGATCAGGCATTCACATCTGCTCCAGTCAAATGTAGCCGGGTGCAGAATAACATATTGATATTTTTGGATGTGAGAAGGAAATGTTCTATAAAATATACCTTCCATTTAACAAGATTCATGACTTCATTAAAACTCTTTCAAGGGAAGAGAGTAAACAATTTAGTTGAAATTGCCTATTTAAAAATAATTATAATAACTGTGGCAATGATATCATTTCCCATAAACAATTATAATGATAAAAAGTTTCAACACTTTCCCCACCAATACAATATCTATAGTATATATATGGTGTAAATTTAGGAAAGTATTTAAATTTGGTATGTGTAAATCAATCCTTACCTATTTCTATTATTTTGCTAATTTTGAATATATTAATTATCTATTGCTGTGTAACAAGTAATAAGGACTTTAGCAGTTTAAAACAACAAATTTTTATTATCCACAGAGTCTGTGGGTCTGGAATCTGGCTGTGTCTTAGCCAGGTCCTTTGGGCCAGGGTCTCTTACAAGGCAGAAGGCTGCAATCAAGTTTCTGGCTGGGGCTGCAGCATCTCAGGACTTGGCTAGGAACAAACCCTCTTTCACACTCACTCAGATGACTGTTAGCTGGCATCAGATCCTAATTGACTATTTGCTGGAGTCATCAGTTATTTGTCTTTGTCTTTTTTCCGCCCCCCCCCCCAGGTGAGTTTTTCTCCATAGGGCTACTCACAGTATGGCAACTTTCTCACCCAGAGCCAAGCTAATATGGAAAGAGAAGGAGAGAGAGGATGAAAGGGAGATTGACTGATTATAACCTAATCTCAGAAAGGGCATCCATTCACTGTTGCTATATTCTATTCATTAGAAGCAAGACAGGAAGTCCAGCTCACAGGCAGGCAAGGAGTGAATCTTACAAAACAGACAACGGGTCAGAGGTAGCCATTTTTGAAGCTGCTTACAATAAGGTAATATTTGCTCAGAAATATATAATCAAAAAAAAAAAAAAAAGCCCTGAAGTAAAATATATGCCATCAGACTAATAGTAACCCAAGAAAGACAGATCAAAAATGTATAAAGACAGAAAAATTTCATCAGTGATAAAAAATGAAGACATGCCTTTCCTCTGTCTGAAAGGATACTTACTTTAAAAATCAAGACCAGGAAAGGGATGACCTTTCACATTTTCTGGGTACTGTTGGACAAGACAGTTCCTGGTGTTCAGGGTTATTGCCAGGAGGCTGAGGCTGAAGAGGCTGAAGGCAATATGTAAATGGTAGAGTAAAAAAAACAGAAAATAGAAAAAGAAACTCTGATATTACATAATATGAGCATTAATTATTACTACTCACTACCATGACTACGATTGACTACTACACTATTCTTACAGCTGCTGCTACTACTAATATTGCTATTACTACTATAAACAATGAAAATAATAATAGCTAAAATGCAGTGATTATATTCCCTGTGTCAAGTTCCTTTCTAAATGTTTCACAGAGATTGTATTTTATTTCATATACTTCCAATTCTATAAAGAAGTCAGTATTATATTAACACCATAGAAAACTGTCACATGGAGAGATTCAGCACATGCCTAGGAAAGAGATCAAGCAACCTGGCTCCAAGTCTGCCTTTTAAACACTGCCATGCGGTGTTCCAATGCATCTTTGGACTCGTGCAATTTCTGAACCTCTTTTGTGCGAGCTAATCATGATTATTTATGCTCCTTTGAGGACAGTTTCTGTTATTTTTAGCCTTTGATATCCTAACATATATATTCTAGATCAGGAGTCCCCAATCTCCAGGTCGTGGACTGATACCAGTCTGTGACCTGTTAGGAACTAGGCTGTGCAGCAGGAGATGAGTGGTGGGCCAGTGAGTGAAGCTTCATCTGCATTTGAGCCACTCACCAGTGCTAGCATCACCACCTCAGCTCCACCTCATGTCATCAGGCATGATTCTCATAGGAGCACTGGCCCCTGGTGCCAAAAAGGTTGATGACCACCATTAGAGGTATTATTCTTAAAATAAATAAATAATAATGATAATAATAATAATAATAATAATAATAATAATAATATATCTTATGAATGATCATTTATTCACCTTAGAAATATTCATGTATACCATATTTCACCATCTCTTACGATTAAGTAACTTTTCAAGATTTATCTTCCCTTTAATTAAGAGGCAATAATGGTTAATGAGCTTGTTTTGCTTACAAAGGGGAAATTTGTTCGTTCGATCTGCCCTCCAAGTATACTGGCAATGTCTTTAGATTAAATGACAAGAAAGTTTGTACGGCCTGCCTCCTGTGGCCTTTATCTTTCATCCCCTCTCAGGCAGATCTATAGTTCAATTCTCAATAAAAAACAACATGCAGTTTTCCAGGGTGATTTTTAAAACTTCTTCTCAAATTGAATTGAGACATTTTCTAGCACTCTTCCATCTGCTTCATTTGCATGCTTTTGTTATTCCTTTAAGTGTAATTCTTTCTTTTTAATTATCTTCCCAAGAAACTAAATTCAAAATTAGAATATACTAGAAGTTGTTATATAATTGACAAAAATGCAATCAGAAATCTAATAATTACATTAGAAAATTTTGTAAAATTATTTATGATTTCGGATAAAATGCTTTCATTATTTTATTCAGTGTGGCACATCCATAAAAGTTAAACAAACATAAGACATTTAATAGCTGAGATTGATTTAAAGTATTGTGTCTTTATTGTCTTAATTCACTTGGATAGATCATTATAAAGAGGTTAATTCTTTATGACTTTTATGATCTATAGGAAGTCAAATATCACGTGAAATATGATACTTATAAAATATTCACTTTAGATCTTATTATTTTATTTGTATCTTTTTATTAAAAATAAAATAATGATAAAATTCTGTTCATTAAAATATATATTTTAAATTATTTAAAATAACAATATAAAGGCAAATTGAAGGTTGTCCAAATTCATCAAAATAATCTTATTGGCTTAAAATTAAAAGTAATAGATGCATATTGAACACCCAAATAAAACAGAAAAATCTGTCCTTTCATCCCATAATACAATTCTCAAATTGATTTTTAAAAATATTTTTCCATGTAGTGTTCTATTAACACAATGTCTGTGCATATACAGCATTGAAGTACAAATTTTGTGACTCTAGGTATTGTTACTAGTTGAGTGTTGTTAGCCAAGTAAGATATACTAGACCCCAAAGTACATCTAGTTCAGATTTAAATCTATATATATTTATTATTGTTTATTATTATGACATGCCTACAGCACTTGGTTTTCCTAGGTGGTCTCCCATCCAAGTACTAACCAGATCTCGCCATGCTTAGCTTCCGAGATCAGACATCGCTCGTTCAGAGTGGCATGGCCATAGACCATGGACCACAGCTCCATCAGGAAGCAAACCCGAGACCTTCTGTATATAAAGCAGACATGCCAACTGCTACAGTATGGAATCATGTCCTATATATATATATTTATACCTATCAATTATTTTAGAGTTAAGAGGAACATATGTTCTGTACCTCACCTTACATCTATTTTTAGTAAATGTTATAGCATAGAGATTATTATTCTTACTAACATATTCATGCTTTCATTATTTTAAGGCTGCATAGAATTTTATTTCATTTATGGATATTCAACTATTTAACTATTTCTCCAGTAGAAAGTGTTTAGACTACATATGTTCCTGTTGTAGTTATGCTGCTGTAAACATTCAGTTTACTTAAAGCAGTGTATATTAATGAATGTTAATTTCTACAATTGAATTTGTTTATTAAAAAGCCATGAGAAACCTAATTTGTATAACATTTTTAATTATAAAAATTGCAAATTAATTACCCATGTATATTTAGTGTATACGTTATTGGGGTTTTCAATATTCTACTTCAATACATTATGCATGCACATGAAAAAAAAGTCGCTTTAGAGAATTGCAGGTTAATATATCTTACTCTATTCTTCCATGGAAATAAAAAGGGAAAGGTACAATAAAATGGTCAGTAACCTAAAGTGAAAATGCAGTATATTTCGAACAGAGAAAATAAGCCTAGCACAGAGTAATGTCGTTGTAGTGCTGTGACTTGACTAGCGAAATAAAACCTCAGGGTAGCACTCAGAATAACTCCTGCTGTGTTCTCCAATATTGTATTATGCAAGGACTCATGAATTTTTTCATGATGGCTTGACCTACAAACAGTTTTAACAGCTTACAAATCATATTCTAATGTGCCAATTAATATTTAGATGGAATCAAGAGACAAAATTGATAATATTTTAAGGACCATTTAAATCAATATTTTTCATTAAATATTTTGCTATATATATTTCACTGTTGAACATTTCATTTGTTTCTAGATTTGTCCTCCTGAGGGAAAAAAACAAACAAACAAATTGTAATCAGCTTTCTTTTATAAGTCTTTCTCTTAAGAGGAAAAATCTCACAAAAACAACTAAGTTATCTAAGATAGGCATGTATTTCATTTTAACTGAAAACTTATTTCTGAAACATTTGCAATATTTTACATTCCAATCAGCAATGCATAGAAGTTCTGGGCCCTCTGCTTTCTCATTAATATTTGGTTTGTCAGTGTGTTTTGTTTTACTTCTATTTATTGGGTCCTTTTGTTGTCTTATTCGTGTATTTCAATGTTTTATTTGTTTAGTTGTTTAAACTATTCTGCTTTCATTTCATTTTCATATAAATTTAAGAAGCAATGTTTCTATTTCTATTTTTAAAAGGCTTACTGGAACTTTTATTAGAATTGCGTTTAATCTATATATAAATTTGGAGAAAATTGACATCTTAATAATACTAAATCTTCCAAACCATTTAAATGGTGTGTCTTTATTTGTCATCTTTAAACTTTTTCTACATTTTATGCTTATAATTTTGTATTGTTACATGTATTTTTAAATATGTATCTAAGTATTTAATATTTGCTGATGGCATTTAGAAATAAAATGTGATTGTGTTTATAAGTAATACACATATATATAGAAAGATATTTGTGTATACTGTACAGATAATTTACATGCATTTGTGTGCACATATACAGAAAAAAAGGATTATATTTTATTCATAATTGTATGGTATTTTAGAGCATTAAGAGAAGATAGTTCAAAGGTGAACTTAAATGCCATTTACTAAAGTTGTAAATGCATAGATCATGAAACTTTTATGCCAAGTCTTTCAATATTCTTTTTTAATAAACTTTGTCATTTAATCTTGGAAAGAGAAATATTTAAACAGATCAGAAGCTGCTCCTGAGAAGCAACATTTCATTTTTTTTCTTAGTATGCATGCTTATAAAATATCTGCTTGTTCTTCTGTAATTATTCAAAAATAAAATGGGATATGCTCTTTTATGTATTATTCAATCAATACACATGCAGCATTTATCTGAAAAATATTAATACACTATATTTGATCTTTGATTCATTTCCACTTATAGTATTATCACATTTAAGAAGATTATTGGTTTATATTTTGAATTTTGTCCTCTCTGGTCCTAATTTAATTCTTGCTATCATAAAATTTTATTTCTTTTTTACAAGAACTTGGTGACTCTCAGTGATTACGACTCATTGCTTATATAATGTCACATTTCTGAGGATGTTTCAGTTGCTATCACCCTATGTTCTGACAAGGTGAATATGAGCTCCTGTGCTTTATGTTGTGATGTTTGCCATTAGCCACGTAAAACAACATACCTTTTCTATATGCACAGTTCTTGAAACTTCTCTCAAGAAGGCATTCTGAATCCCTCTGTGTGAACAGATAAGGAAAAAAATTACAAAACATTCTTTTATTTTATACAATTGTTATTTGGTTTGTTTCTCATCTTAAGGTATGGCATTATTCCAAGTTTCAAACTTTGTACTCATTGTCATAGGCAATATATATGGAAATTATAAGACAACAGGGAGGAATAAGATGCAATATGTGTGCTGGTTAAGAATATCGCTTTAAAAGTTAGACCACGGTTTGAATTTATTTGTATATCTTTCTAATTACAAAACTTGGACAACATTTTAATCTCTCTTAATGTTTCAATATATGTAGAGTAGAGATAAAAAGAGTACTAAGTTTATTATGTTGAGGATTATTAGAGGCAATAAATGTGAAATATTTAGCACATTGCTTACTAATAAATATTATCCACTATTTTTATTATTAGCTATTATTCAAAGGAACTATATCAGACCTCCTAGACAATTTAATTTTATTTCAGAACTAGATGTCTTGGAGATTTACCAATTACTCTTTCCTGTATAACAAACTACCACAGAATTTGTGGCTTTAAATAACCAATGTATTTGCTCATAATCTTGTATATCGGCTATTTGGAATGGGCCTAGATGGACAGTCCTCCTGTAAGTCTTTCCAGAAGGCACTCATAGTCAGATAAATGTACCTGTCTGGTGTTTGTTGCTGGCTGTCAGTTGGTAGTAGTTCTAGAGGAACTCAGCTAAGATACTTCTGCTTAATGATCTTCCAATAGAATGGAGAGGGAATGTATACACAGAAGCTTCAGAACAGTTTGCCAAAAGGGAGGGAGTGGAATCTTTCTGTCCATCTTGGGCTTAGAATCTGAATTTCCTCTTCTGAATGCATTTACTTCCACTGCATTTTGTCAGTCAGCACAAATCACAAGACCAACCTTGATTCCACAAGGTAGAGTAATACACTTTACTTCTTGAAAAGAGTAATAGGAAAATCACATTGCAAAGAGGAAAAGGAATGTGTAGCCATTTTCTATTTTAGTTAAATACACAAGCTCTATATCTTAGACTCCACTTCTTTGAATCTGTAATAAATCAATAATGTTTAAAATTTTGACCCAATAAGTTATATTTTTAAGTGTTTACAGACATGCTTACTTATCTCAGAGAATAGGAATTGCATTTTTGTGGTTTTTGTGCACTGTACATTTGAAATATATATTTGTATATATATTTAATTTATTAAAAGTTGAAAATATAATAAAAATAAAACTTTTTAGTAATTTGGTCAGCAAGAGGTAGCCTCAACTAGCAGACTATTTAAATATCCTTTAAATTATTCACACTCTGGGTTTACCCATTTTATGCACTTGAGTTTGTACCATATATTAACATATATCTTGTATATCTTGCTGTTCTTATTAAACTTTCGTGCACTTTTAATGTTCCATGCTCTTCTCTATTATAATACTTTTTGTCATAATTTTGCATTTAATTAATACTTCTTGCCTTTACTACATTGGAAGTTTTCTCTGTCAAGACTATATTTAGCATATGATTATCATTGTCCTATGAAACATGGACATTGCTAGCATATTGTAGCATTAAACACTTTTTTTCTAATGAATATTGAGTGAAAATGCAAATTGCTACTTTAACCCTCATTTTTCTATCGTGACTTGAAAACAACTTTTATTTTCCTAAAAAAGGATAAGTTGCTCATTAGAAAACATCTACTGGTCATGGAATAAAGGTCACAGTTCTCTATAACAAAGGAATAATGACTAACTAAATGATTTAGGGTTGCAATGTATTTCTCAATCCAGGGACTAAAGCTGCTATTTAGTTGTTGTTGTTTTGTTTTGTTTTCCCTGCAATTTGGCAGTGAATGGGAGTTCACAAGGACACTTGGCTATTTTATATTCCTTTGGTATTAGGACAGAGTCGTTACTACTTTGCACTGTCCTTCTCTTGTGAAGGGTAAACATCTTGACTGTACATTTGTTACTTGTCCTATTTAATAGTTGTTGTCAAGCAGAGATCAGGCTAGGTATCTCTTGTGCACTTGAGCTTTCCACACCTTATTTACCAAAATATAGATTGATTTAGCCTTTGATATGCTTTCTTTGCTCACTCAGAGATGCAAAAGGGTCAGCTACTCTAATGAGATCTAGAGGTTTTACAATAAGAAAAGATTAAGGCCACAAGAGGCTGTACCCAATTTGAGCTTCCAGCTTTGAAAATCCCTGTCCAAGAGAGAATATATTTTTGACTTCATCAATATTTTACAATTGTTATTATGTCAAACAATCATGTCTGTGAAAAATTGTAGCATAGACTGTTCCTTATTTTCTGAGTAAAAAGGAATGGGATAAGTGGCATCCAGGATTGATTTTGAAAAATAAATGAATGGAATCATTTTAGAGTTTTACATGAGCCACATGTCAAGGACTTTGCAATCATTGGGGTTATTTTGCTTTTAATGTTTTATTTCATTTTCTTATTTTATTTTATTATGAAAACATTGTTTTCAATTCTTCTGGAGAGACAATGATGGATAAAGAGCTTAGAAAACCACATTTAATTCTATTCTTCATCTCTTCCTATATTGCAATATTTCATGATCTAAGCACAGCTAACAATCTCATATATCATATAGGTAGAGAGTGAAATGTTTGGAGAGAAGTTTTCCCAACCGCATTATATGATCATTCATGGTTAAAACTGATATCACTTGGTGTAAATAGCTACTTTTCATATACTTTAAATGACTACATCCCCCAAAACAAAAACAAAGGAACAAACAAAAACAAACACTAATGAACTCTTCAGTTCATTTTTATATTATTTCATAGAAAAAATGTACCAGAGAAGTTAAATAGGCAAGGATAACTTTACTCACAACTACTGAAATAGGTAAGAGAAATCTAATTCAACTCAAAAGGCAGAAGAGTTTTAAGTATGGGAGTGAGTTAGTGAAAAAGTATTGGCTTATTAGGGAGAATGTTGGTCATTGTGATTAGGCCATCAGTGTTTATGAATTGGTGCTTTTAGAAGTTAGGCTGCTGTCTTCCCACAGAGATAGGATAATAAGTGCTATCTTTCTTGATGATTACATTTCAAAGAAATGGGTCCCAGAACCTTAAGAAAGATATTTCTAGGTTGTAAACTGGCAAGAAACTGGAAGAAGATGTACATCTCAAAGGGGCAGAGAAAAAATTGCTATTACAAGTTTTTGAAACTAACTGCTCTTGAAAAAAAGCATTCAGGGCCTATCCATCAGGAAGAACCCCTTCTAAAGTATAGTTAACCTGAAGGGAACATTAAAGCCATCTTGGTCAATTATAATTGCCACTTCCATTCACTTGGACAGAAAATACACATCTCCCAAGTCAATTACATAGAACAAGTGAAAATATAATAGAAAAGTAGTTTCAAAAAAATATTGTGTCATAGTTACATATTTTAGTACTTTCATTGACACTCTAAACTACTTTGGACAATATTTGTATAAGAATTTTATTTTAAATTAAAAGTTGCATTGCTGTTCAAAAAAAAAAAATTGTTTTACATTGACCTCCCTGTAAAATCTGCATCATAAATAATTGAATACAGAAAATTTTCTCAAAATCAAGCAATTTTTTTTAAAACTTGTAGTTGTTATAGATGACAATTTGTATAGACTAAATGACTTCATGAAACTAACACATTAGCACTTTTCATAAACCTGGTAGGTAGAGGTCTGACCACAAGAAACTCACAGAAGAACAAGAATTATCATCTAATGTCTAAATAAATTTGTCTGAGGTGAATATGTATATCTCTCTCTCTCTCTCTCTCTCTCTCTCTCTCTCTCTCTCTCTCTCACACACACACACACACACACACACACACACACACACACACAGAGAGAGAGAGAGAGAGAGAGAGAGAGAGAGAGAGAGAGAGGAGGGAGAGAGAGAGAGAGATACACATAGTCATGGAAATTCATAGATATAAACCCATAACCAAAATTAACTTACTTCTGGAAGAAATAATAGAGATAATAATTGTAAAAGTGATATTATCATCTCAAAATAATGATTGTGCATCTTGTTCTTACTATATTGCAGAAACTCTTTTTAGAAACTTATGTGTATTTGAAGTAAATTATCTTTTATTCTTATTATAGGTGAGGAAATTGAGGGACTGGGGAATTATAGAAATTTTCCAACATCTCATAGTAAGAGGCAGAGATAGTATTTAATCTTGTGAATAAAACATAAATAATTTACCTACCCAAAAGTAATATTTCTGTATTTTATAGTTTTGTGGATGATGTTATTAATTGCCATTTTGCTCATTTGGAAATCATGGAATCCACTCTTACTTTTTTCTCTACTTTTTTTTTTTTCTGTCATGCTCACATAGGTTTTAGATATACAAGCACAGAAAAAGTTATAAAGTCTTTTTTATTTTTTTTTTTCTTTTTGTATTTAAAGTCTTATGCAGCCATTGACTAAGAAACATCCATCAAGAATAATCTAAGGGAGTAATTTCTTCTATTTTTAACAGTAGGTAGTTTTGTTTCCTATGCATGCACCATCCCCCTTTATGTCTTAATAGACAGAGAGAATATGAATTCAATGGTCAACATGAATATACCAAATTTTCCTTAGTGGGAAAATCTTGATTTCCAGAAAAAGACCTTTGTAGTGTTTCAGATTAAAACACTTACTAAAAGTATACACACAATAAGACGATATTTAACATATGTATTTAGGCACCAGTAGTCATTATACATGAGAACACTTAACCACTATTGTACTTGGGTACCCTTCCAGGGGTAAGGGCAAAAAATGTGAATAAAATTTCCTGTTGAATAAATCATAGTAATGTCTAGTCTGTAGGAGATCAAAAATATTAGCAGAAAACAAACTTCATCCTAAAATCTGAAAGAAGGTACATTTGAATGTCACAAATTGCAAGTATTTTCCTTTAATTAAATCATTAATAAAGCTAAGGTTAAGAGAGAAAGAGAGAGTTATAGATTGAGAGATTCAGGGGAAGAGAGAGAGAGGTTGATGAAATTTTTAAATGTGAAGCCCTTTGCCCTGAATATGTGTTCCCATCATTTGGTTTTATTTGCCCTTTTGTATAAAAAAGTTACCCTGATACTCAAAATTAATAGGTAATTTGATATAGTTTTACCACAGTTAATAATTGATTTTATCTTATTTGAAATTGATTATTTCTTTAATGTGTTTATATTTTTTCTTTAATTAAGAATACAATAATAAATTTTCAGATTTAGATTTGAGTACTTCTAAATAAATGTAACTTATAAATCCTACTTCTGACTAGAAAGGTAAACAAAGGAGGGAAAGATTGAATTCTCATTCTCATACAGAAAGATTTTTCTAGTTTTTTGTTTGTTTGTTTTTCTTGACATCATGTTTGTTTCTTTTTTAGGTCCTCAATATTTTTCATCTTTATTGGAAAAATAGATTTGGGTAGTTTTCTGTTTTGTTTTGTTTTGTTTTAAATGAATGGGAGAAATAACTAAATTAAATTTTATTTTAAAAGGACAAAGGGTATGTTACAGAAGAATATTATAGAAGTCTATGATGGGTTGGTTATAGGGATTTAGGGAATAATATATGAAGTAGAGGGAATGTTAAGAGAAAGCAATGTGAAAGTGAACATAAATTGGAAAACTTTGAAAAGATTTTGGATAAAAAAGTTGGCAAATATTTTTGAGGAGAAGACACCATAATATTTAAAATTTGGGCAGAAATATAATGACTACTAGAAAATCTAATTTTAGTCCTTTCTTTGGAAATCTTTAGTAAAAACTTAAGTTATGTGTATGTGTTTTGGATGACTGACAAGTATCTAGATGATACCCCACACTAAGAGTTTCATGTTTACTTAATTATATTTATTATATGATGTTTGAAGTCTTTAATTATCTTATTTTTTTAACAATTCATAGTCCAAATATTTTGTATAAAAAAATCAAGCTTTTTTTTATCTTACATTCTTTCAGATTTTAAACTATATAATCTTTGTTCTCATAATTGTTTCAACAGCTACCAAAAAGACAGCATCCCCCTTGCTTTATTATCAATTAATTGCTATTTTGCAAAAAAATAAAAATAATAACTTTAGAAAGCTTTTCCTTTCCCAAGGCTAAAATGCTGAAGTATTTCAAAACAGAAATATAAATAATTATGATTATATAATTATATAAAATATACACATATAAATAAAACTACATATAAAACTATATGCACACACACACAGACATACATATACACAAACATATTTTTTCCAACTCCTGAACTTGATATATACATGTATTTCTTTTGCTTTACTTTTTTGTTTGTTTCTGCTCACAGCATCAAGCACATTTCATCAAATAAATATGGTTATTTCTACTTGTTAGTATTTCTGACAATATATGTGACTGACTCAAGTCAATATTATATATTTGCAAGAGGATATATTGAAAAAAATTATTAAGAGCATTGTAATTTTTTGAACATATGAGGCTTATGTCTTCTAATATTAATAACTTTCAGATATAAATGGCTAATCATCTAAACTTCATTTATACATAAGAAGATATCTTCAGGTAGTCATTCAACTTTTTTTGCTTGAAATAAAAAAAAAATAAATAAAAGCATCTGCTGCAAATTTTGTCTCCTTAAAACAATATATTTTGTTAAGCATAATTTCAGTATGTCAGGCAAATTTAGAAGAGTTATCAAAATATATAAATGGCAAAGAGACACGTGCATACTCTCAAATTAATTGTGAAAATTCAAAAATCGAAAGAAGTATAGCTCCTTCCAGTGATTGGCACATGAATCTATGTTCATATACAACACCAACATTTTAACCCTATTAAATTATGAACATGATATCTCTGGAGCTTAATTTTACCATTCCTAGTGGAAAAGAGCATTCAGATCAAACTGAAGAACTACTACACAAAATCCCTACTCCCTGGTTTAAGTCAATGATGACATTGTAAATTCTCAAAAAATATATATATTTTTTTCTTTAGAGCACTAATATCAATTGTAATTTTTTATTTACTTACTGTGTATCTCCTTAATTAAGCACTGAGTTTAGAGGGTAAGTCTAAATTAACACATGGTAAGAACTTTATTTATATAAAGTATATATTTACTTCTTATTTTAAAGTTAAATTCGATATAAGGAAGGACTATCTGAAGAATATTTCATGAACCTACAACACTGTTATTTTTCACTCTACCTACTCTACTGCTTACTGTTTCTTATCAATGTAGAATGGAAAACTATTGTCCAGGAATTTAGTGCAGTAAAAATATCTCTCCAGATACAACTATAGGGTCTTTTTAACGTAACTAGATAATATTGCTTTTAACTTTAGCCTTGGCTACTAGAAAGCTGGGTGATAAAATAAATATTTAATTGTAGTAATGATCTCATCCTAGGTATACATACATTTTTTCTCCCATAAATTGTTTTTTTTAAGCTTTATTTTAATGATGTGTATTTAAATCACATTTACTTGTTATTTCGATGAGTGAAAAAATAGATGAAAAGTGTCTATATGAGTCAATGTTTATGTGTTTTTTTTTTTTTTTTTTTTGGGCAAAGGACATAAAAACTCAAGTCTCTAAAGGAAAGGGATAACACCAAGTATATTTGATTAAGTAATGTTTATCTTAATTTCCACTGAGTCTCATCATGTAATTGAGAATTTATGTTGCCTAAAGTATTTAAAACATCAGATTTCACTGAGCTATGTTTGATAAAGTATTATAAGTAAAGATAGTACTAGGAGAGAAATTCATAAAAGAGCTGCCAGTCTGTAAACATTAGCGACAGGGAATAACGCACTATCTGATTTCAGTTAGTTGTAGGACTCGAAGAGGTGACAGACTCATCTTCAAATATCAGAAGATAAACTTGAAAATGCTTTGAATGAGAAAGACTGACTTATTCTCAGTATCTTTGCAAAGAAGAAAGCAATTTTGTGATTGACATATCCATTTTTAAATCTCCAAATGAATTAAATTGTCTTAGGGGAAAGTCTCCAGAAAATTATTCCAATTGGATTAAATAGTTTAGGGAAAAGTTTAATGGCATGGCTCTCCCATGTAGGCTTGATAGATTGTAATTTCCCAAACTAAAGTGAGATAGAAAAGTATTGCAAAGGGGAAGGAAACCAAGGAAATACAGCAAAAAAATAGTTTAGCAAAGAATCATAGCTGTGACTATTGCAAATAGAGCTGAGTTAAATTACATAGATAAAAAGCTATGTTTTGAGAGTCATATGTTTCAAAAGAATATTGTGACTTTACAAGACTAAAATGACCCTTGGTCAGCAAACATGCATAGGCAGGAAGCAGACTGAGAAAACTGCTCAACTCAAGCGGGGTAGGGGAGAGATAATCAGTCTGAAGGAAGGAGACAGTGCTTACTCAAATGTGTCAAGAGAGGTAGAAAGAAGGTCTCGGAGATCAAAGCAAGACCATGGAGCACATTGACTGGGGAGCTGATTCCTAACTCAATCAAAAAAACATTCTCTACTCCCACAGAGAAATGTCCTCAGAGTCCCTACAGAGACATTTTAGGATTAATACGAACTAATCACTCCTGTATTTTCAATCTTTCCCATTGAAAAAAGGTGTGTTTATTGGGAAAAAAATTATATATTGCAATGGTGGGATCAGAAAATTTTTCTAAACTTGGCGGACCTGATGAAGAGATCACTGTGTACTTTACATGGACAAATAGCTAATCTGTGACAGTTATTTGCTCATCAAACTTGGCTTCAGTATATGTTAAGCCTCTACCTACCTCTCCACCTTGATAAATATAATATTTAGAAGACAAAAGTCGTATTACCCAAATTATATATATGATCGTGTGTGTATGTGTTGTGTGTATGTGTGTGTATGTGTGTATATGTGTGTAGATAGCTAGTTAGCTCAATAGGCGGTTTATCTGAGTTGACCAAAAAATGTCATTAAAATCTATTTGCCTCCTCACTTCTGCAATTGCATGATAACTCCGCACGCCAAAGGCTTGGATCGATATTAGATAATAGAATATACTTACAGCTAATTTAAGTTTCAAAACACAATCTCCAAGAAATGAGAATTTTCCTTCAGTGTGTTCATTATACTGCAGTCCTCAATCAAAGGTGAGACTTCTCGCTCACTTCATCCCCAGAAACTTGGGACTTCCACTGTACTGCGTGTAGGGAACATGGGCTTTTTTACTTTTTCTTGTTCACCTTCTACTCCACTCAGTAAAACTCTTCAGTACCCTTCCAAAGTTTAAAGATGGTGGTGGTGAGTGGGAGGAGAAAAGCATAGAGCTAAACTCTTGGTTCACCTCTGCTCTGTCTAGTGTATAGTTCCTCACTCTGTAGTCACTCCTCTATCTGCCTCTCCTGCTCCTCCCTGTGACTGAGTTCTGTTTTGTTTTGTTTTATTTTGTTTTGTTTTGTTGTTTGTTTATTTTTACAGTCTAGTTTACATAGACCCGTTTATGGTACTGCCACCCTAGCCTTGCAGATAGTCTGAGGGAAAATCATTTTAAAAGAATCCCGGCCATATGAAGCCAGAACGTGTTCCATAATTAATTCCTGCACTTCGTGTTCAGTTACTATTTGCAGTTGTTAGAAGGAAGCACAGTTGTGTGAAGTCAGCCACAGCCCTCCCCAAACCCTCATTCTTTCTCTCCTCTTTTCTACCAAACATGCTGCCAAAGACAGGTAGACACACACTGATATCTCACACACAGGCAAGTGTGCAAAAATCAGTCCTCGGTAAGCCATAACTGCAAGGCATGTAGTTTAGATTCTGGGTGATCTCTGGTGATCTCTCTTGGAAGGCCCTCTCATTAAATTTGGGGTCAGAAGTTACCTTCATCCTTTATTTCTTGAGGGTCACAGTTAATTTTGGGTTTGGAGGAAATTTCAGAACATGCCAGTAGTTTTCTTCAAGGACATATCTTTAAAAATACACAGTTTTAAAACCTTTCAATTCCTTTTATATCTTTATCTAAGTTTTCAAAAGTGTTGGAAAATAAAATACTTAGCTGTTTCCTTGGAAATTTGCATTTTGGCCTGTCTCCCAACTCACTTTGGAATCTGATACTTATGCTATCTCAGACATTCACAAAAATTTCTCAAATTAACATACCATCATAAATGTTTCAAGTTATACACCAGAGAATGGGCAGAGAGGTGGGGGAGAGTAGGAGCTGAATGTCATTTATTAAAAAGAAAAAAAAGCGAATTTTTTTCCTGTACTCATTACCATTATATTTAATAGAAGAAAATAGATTACTGAAAGAAAAAAGAAGTCCATGTTCATTGCTGTGTTATAGAAATACAAAAAGATTTTGTATTTTTAAAAATATACATTTTTTTATTTTCTAAATAATTTATAGTAATCATATACCGTACTCAGATCAGGAAGCCAAATAGATTTTTTACTAGGAAAGAAACTTGAAAGTAAAAGAAGCATTCTGAATAGACAGTCTCAGGGCCCCTGCCTTTGTTTCTTCCATTTTCTGCTGGGTTATCACCTCAATTTTCACAAACCCTGCCAACCAGAGACTGAGGTGCATGCATGTGTCATACAAGAAATTGCTACAGCATTAGTCTCTTTTGAAGTATGTTGACCCAAATCTAAAGTTCGAAATGCATATTTTAGTGTCACACTCTGTACTCTTTGGTCCTGTCACTAAAGTTTTAATGCCCTCGAAAGATAATATAAAGTTTTGTGTGTTTTTTTCTTTTTAACCTTATTTTCCCTCTGAAAGTCTAAATATGCCTAACTAACTACATTGGCTAAGGTTGGCATTTTAAAATGCCATCAAATCTTCACAGTGTAAAGGATCTTTCACAGTTTAAGAAATCCCACACACAGGGTAGATTTATTTATGGACAATTAGTAAGCTTAGATATCTCACAAAATACAGGATCCCTTCAAGGCAACACACATCTAGTTAAGATTTATTCACAGTGACAGAGAAATGCCAGTCTTCTATTTATATATGTATGTATATGTATATATATAAATACATATATATATATACATATACATACATACATACACACACACACACAGACACACACATATACATATGTATATGCACACACACACATATATATACTTATATACATATGTATATACCTACATGCATGCATATGTACTTACAATTGAGTAGACAAACATCTTCAAAGACATTTCTTTTAAAAATGAAATATTAGCATTATTTTAGAAATTTCTGTGATTAAAAACTACCTCGATATATTTAATGATTAAATGTCTGCTAATTTCTCATCAGATGACTCCCATTGAGAAAGTGGTGAAAATGAGTATAATTTAGTTGATACAACATGGAGCAATCACTGTGAGAATAGCTTGCAAACTTATGACATTGCCTTGAATTTTACTGATTAAAATATGAGAGAAAATGCTACAATTTTCCTATTTTATCATTTACCCTTGCAAATAAAAATATGTATTTTTATTGAGCCTCCAAGCAGACTTCTGAGCTCATTCTAAATGATAGAGCCATTGTCAAAATATTTTTAAAAATCTGTCACTAACCCTACCACTTGTTAGATTTCCTTTACATATTTATACATTTTTAAATATATATACAAATATTTACTTGGTATTTGTGCATTGATCTTGTCCTCTTTGCTGGATTATTTCTTTGATTATATTGAAATCTGTAAAATCTTTGAACTCTGGAAGGGCGTGGACCAGCTTTAGCGAGGGGAACAGGAGGTGGTCAAGAAAGAGTGAAGAGGCTGATATTCCCAGAACAGAGTGCGAGTGGAAACCTCAAGCTTTTGGGGGTGAAGTGAGTGAGACATCTCACCATCAAAGACTGAAGTATAATGAACATATTGGAGAAACATTCATTCTCATTTCTTGGAGAATGCATTTTAAAACTTTAATGAATGATAAATATATTCTATCATCTGATATTGTTCAAAACGCCTTTAACATGCAGTTATCATCCAGTGGCATTGAAAGGGTAAGGAGGCAAATAGATTTTAATGCCATTCTTAGGTCAATTCATATAACCTATCTATCTTTCTATCTATCTATCATCTATCTATCATCTGTCATCCACCTACCTAATAATTTGGGTATATACATTTTAAAAAAATAAATATTACATTTAACAAAGTAGGGAGAAACTTAACATGTACTTAAGAAACCAAGTAGAGTGAGCAAGTGATTGTCCTCATAGGTTAGCTATGAGGTAGGCAGATTGTTGCCCTGGTAAAGCAACATATGCCCAAATGAAAAAAGCACTTACCCAAAAATGGCTTGTAAGAAATTTCTGAAGCAAATGAGAAACGATTTGCTCCTTTGCAGTCTTGAATTCCTAGACCAAACCATCTTGGTGTAAACAGCTCCGTTATGTGGACTCAGGTGGTCTCTTTCCTCAGCCCCCTCCTGAGTACTTTCTCATCCAGAACTGGAGGGTAAACACTGCCATCTGTGGTAGTGGCCTGAGGTGTAGAGGCTGCATATCAATGTCCTTTTGGTGATATTTCATTCTCTCTCTATGAGTATCTGGTTCTCTCTCTCTCTCTTATTTTTATTTTTATTTATTTTGTTGCATGATCCTTTCAGACAGAGATTACAAAATAGCATTTAAGATGCTGGAAATGACGTTTGAACACTAGCTAATACTTAGAGAATGATTGTGACCAGGTTTTTAGTTCACAATGTCCAAATTAAACCAAAACAAAAGAACCTATTTCTAATTTGAAAAGAACACAAAACTCCATATAGAGATATTTACCAAATTACCTAATTTTTGTGATTTCCTTGTCTGTTGCTTGGCCAATTTTTGCAATATTTAGAAACATAGATGCCTATGATGAAGTAAAATAATCCTTCCCTGTGATGAAACATATTCAGTCTAGTGAGGATGATTTTATCCTCTGGGCTTCTCTGTTTTAAACCCTGAACTCCCAGAAATATCTTACCTTATTTTAACTTTACTTTTGACACCAACAGCACCTGGTCTTCCTAGCTGGTCTCCCATCCAAGTATTAACCAGACCCAACCTGCTTAGCTTCAGAGATCAGCCAGGATCAGGCTTGTTCAGGGTAGCATGGCCATCGATCACCAGAAACATCATAATATTGTTCTGAACCATAGCTTATGGGACTTTCCCACCTTCTTAGCCTCTTATACATTGTGAAATAAAGAGGTTGAGGACAAAAAAAAAAAAAAAAAAAAAGGATATTTAGTCCAAAATTCCTCTTCAGTCAATAAAACGCTGTACCTTAAGTCAAGGCCTAGCTGTTTTTGCTTTTGTTCTTGTTTTGCTTTGATTTGAACTAACTGATGACTTTTTTCAAGAGGGAAAATTTATGGACCAAATAGAATGATATGAGGAGTTATGCTAACTTAAGCATCAGTTTACCAGGATAATAAATTCTCATTCATCTTTCTGGTAGGAGACAATAATTTGTTTGAAATTTTGAACCTCACTGAGGAACAATTGTTACAAGAAATTGCACATATTTAAAGTGAAGAATTTCTCAGTTTTGATATGTATGTACAATATCATCTCCTAAAACCACCGCCACAATCATGATAATAAGTATTTCCTTTACAACCAACACTGTCTTCATGTTCCTTTCAATCCAAGTCTCCCTCCATGCTACTACCTGTCCCCCACTGTAGTCACTGCACAGCTTTCTTCTGAAAGGTTTACATTATTTATACATTACTTAAATATAATTATATACATATATATATATATATATATATATGTTTTTGCCCAGATTTTTTTAAGTCAGTATAATGATTTTGACATTCATTCTTACTGATTCATATATCAAAGTTTCTATTTTATCTCTGCATACTTTTACAATTTATGCCACAATTTATGCATTTGAATGTTATGAATAGTTCAATTGTTTACACTGGGAAACTACATATATAAAGCTGCTATGAACGTATGTGTACGAGGCTTTGTGTTAATATATGATTTTATTTAGTGGAATAGCGGTAGGAATAGATTAGCAGGTCACAGGGGGTGAACAATGATCACTTAATTATTGTCAAGCTTTTTTTTTTTTTAAGGAGAAGGTTTACTATTTAATTATTTTAAAAAATAATTATTTTTTTTATTTTTCAATTACAGTTGTCATACAATATTTATTAGTTTTATGTATACAATGTAGTGATTAGACATTTCCATAACTTACAAAGTCATCACCCCAATAAATCCAGTACTCATCTGACACCATACAGAATAATACTATAGTATTATTATATTATTGGCTATATTCCTTATGCCACTTTACATTCTCATGACCATGTTGTAAGTACTAAATTCTTAATCCCTTCTCATTTTTCACTCACTGTCTAACTCTCCTCCCATCCAGCAATCATCAAAATATTCTCTGTATCTATGAGTTTGTTTTTGCTTTATTTCTTTGTTTTTAAATTCCACATGTAAGTGAAATCATATGGTGTTTGTTTTTCTCGGTCTGACTTACTCCACTCAGCACAATACTCTCTAGGCCCAGTCATATTGTTGCAGATGATAAAATTTTGTTCTTTTTTACGGCTAAGTAATATTCCATTATATATACATATATGTGTATGTGTATGTATGTATGTATGTGTGTGTGTGTGTATATATACATAATACATATATATTACCTTTATCCATTTATCTATTGATGAACATCTAAGTTGCCTCCATATCTTGGCTATTGCAAATAATGCTGAAATGAACATGTGGATTCACATGCCCCTTCAAAGTAATGTTTTGGGTTTGTTTGAATAAATACTCAGAAGGTAGATTACTTGGTGCTGTTTTCACCTTTGTTTTAGCCTTTGTTTTAAAGTCTGTTTTGTCTGGTATAAACGTTCATAGATATGTAGCTATTGCCATTTTCAGATTCATATTTTTTATTGTTCTCTTTCTTCTTTTTAAAGAAGTCTCTCTAAAATTTATTGTAATACTGGTTTGGTGTTGACGAACTCCTTTAAAATTTTTCTTGTGTAGGAAGCTGTTTATTTCTCCTCCAATTCTAAATGACAGCTTTGCTAGATAAAGTAATTTTGGTTTTGGTCCTTATTTTTCAACACTTTGAATATTTTGTGCCAGTCCATTTGGGCTTGCAAAGTTTCTTTTGAGAAATCAGCTGGCAGTCTAATGGGGGCTCCCTTGCAAATAACTAATTGCCTTTATCTTGCTGCTTTTAGGATTCTCTCTTTATCTTTAACCTTTGCCATTTTAATTATGCTGTGTCTTGATGTGGACCTGTGAGTTCTTCTTGTTTGGGACTCTGCTCTTCTTGGACTTTATGTCTATTCCTTTGCCAGTTTAGAGAAATTATTAGTCATTGTCTTTTTTCACATGGATTCTTAATTCCTTCTTCTGTCTCTTCTCCTTCTGGTACTCCTATGATACGAATGTTGGTACACTTAGCATTGTCCCAGGGGCCCTTAAACTATTCTCATTGTTTTTTTTTTTTTTTAATTTTTCTTTCTTGCTGCTGTTCTTTTTGTGTGTTTTCTGCTACCTTAACTTCTAAATCACTGATTTGATCTTCTGCTTCATGCAATCTACAGTTGATTCCCAATAATGTATTCTTTATTTCAGTTATTGTATTCTTCATTTCTGACTAGTTCTTTTTTTATGTTTTCTATCTCCATTTTTATGTTTTCTATCACTTTAAGTTCTCACTGAGTTCATTACTCTTCCCCTAAGTTCATTAAACATCCTTATCACTAGTGTTTTGAACTCTGCATCTGGTAGTTTGCTTGTTTCTGTTTTGTTTTGTTCTTTTGCTGGAGCTTTGTTCTGTCCTTTCATTTAGGACATGTTTCTTTGTCTCTCCATTTTGGCTGCCTCTGTTTGTCTTTATGTATTAGGTAGAGATGCTGTTTCCCAGTCTTAGTAGAGTGGCCTTATGTAATAGGTGACCTATGGAGCCCAATGGTGCAGTTTCTCTGTCACCTGTGTTGGGTATTGCAAGTGTATCCTTTGTGTGGGTTGTGATTGTCTTCCTGTTGTAGTTGACCCTTGGTTGCTGTTTGCATGTCAATGAGAGGGCTTGACCCATGGACTGATTGGTTGTGAGGAGTGGCCTGTGACTACAGTGGAGGAGCCATTGTGCAGAGACTCACCCTGGGAGCAGGATTCACATTGGAAGCAGCTTGTTGGGCCCACAAGTTGGGTCTCGAAAAACACCAGGGTGGGGCAAGTGGTAATAGCCAGGTTGATGGAAACTCATGTATGGTAGCCACCTGAGTTTAAATGCTGAAAGCAAGAAGGCTCAACAAAAGAACAATCGATTCTGTCTGCACTTCTATTTGGGAGAAAGCTCCCCTTCAGCCCTTGCCCTGAAGCCAGATAACTCATTTTCTCCTCACATGTCCCTAGCATCTTTAGAGCTGCTGCCCCAGTATTGGAGCTCAGAGTAAGCGAGTCAGCAAATAAGTGTAAGAGAAATGCCTGGGACTTCAGCTGTCCTCTGTTTCACTCAGCCACAATCTCTGCTGGCTTTCACAGCCGGAATTTGTAGGTATTTCTCCTTCCGACACTGGAACCTTGGGCTGGGGAGTCCAGTGTGGGTCTGGGAACCCTCTTTCCTCTCAGGAACCTCTGCAGTCAAGACATCCCCTCTGATTTTTAACTACCACAAGCAGGTGTAAGGCCAGCCTATTCATGTCTCTGTCCCTTCTAGACTCCTCTTGAGGTGGCTTCTTTTATATGTCCGTAGTTGTAAGACTTCTGTTCAGCTAGACTTCAGGTAATTCTCAATCATGATTATTCTGTAGTTTGGTTGTGAATTTGGAATGATCGTGAGAGAAGACAAGCACAGCACTTACCTAATCTGCCATCTTGACTGAAAACCCAAGGTGTACCATTTTGTATTCCTATCAGGAGTGCATGAAAATCTGTCGTTCTACAAACTAATCAACACTTTATATAATCAATTTGTTTTACTAGTAGCCATTTTAATGGATGCGTAGTGCTATCATGCTGGGTTTTAATTTGCATTTTTCTAAAGATTAATGATGTGGAGCATATTTTCATATGGTTGTTTGCTATTTGTATATCTGGTGAGGTGATGTAGAAATATTTTTCCTGTTTCAAAATTGTGTTTTGTGGTTTTTATTGCTTCCCCACCTTATCGATATGGTAAATGGCATTGCTTGTTTTTCAAATGTTAGACCAACTTTTCATTCCTGAAATAAAGTAAATATATTCCTAATTGTTTGATATTTTATGTTTACATAAAAAAATTCAGAAAGTCTATAGAATGCCCACCAGAACTACCAGATGTATTATCCATTTTATGTATATTGTTAAGTTTAATTGTTTAATTATTCAATTTTTTTGTTCGACTTTTTTTTGTCAATTACTGAGTGAAAGGTATTAAATATCTTGCTTATAGTATGAGTATATCTATTTTTATGTATTTTAAGGTTATCTTATTTGACACACACATTTATAATTGTTTTTTTTTTCTGACAAATTGTTCTTCAATTTAAAAAGCTATATCTTAAAATTTATTTTATCTAATGTCAAATTTTACATTCTAAACTTCTTAAACTGAGTGTTTACATAACATTATTTTTCATCTACTTACAACTTATCTGTGTCTATAAAGCATACTTATTATAATGAGGATATATCTGAATCTTGATTTTGTTATATCAAATCAGTCAAAATCTTCATTTTTAGCTTGAATATCTAGGCTATAAATATTTAATAGCCTAATTGGCTAATTTGGTTAGATTTCGTAAGCAATATTACTAATTAACTAGATGTAGGTATATCATTTTTTGTTTTTATTTGTCACCTCTGTTGTTTTGTTGCTATTTTTATTTTTTGTTCCTTTGTTTCCCTTTTCTTAATTTTTTAGTTATTTGAATATATGTTTATGTATATGTGTGTGAGTGTGCATACATAGCAACCTTAATTAACTAACTTTTTGACAATGTCATTTATTTTGCTTTTGTGGTTTCATTAAGGATTTTAATATACGTGCCTAATTTTTAGCATTCTACTTAGAGTTAATATTTTACCACTTTACATGAAAGGTTGGTGACATACAATAAGTCTAATTACTCAATTCTGAACGGTTTAATATTATAATTATCATATGCATTGTTCTAACAGTATTGAAAACAACAGTTATGAGTTTTGCTTTTAAATCTTAAAATTTTTGAAGATCATCAGAGAGAACAATTCCTTTTCTTGTAACCTAGATATTTGCCATTTCTACTCCTGTCCGCTCATTCTTGATGATCCAGGTTCCCTCCTTGTATCATCTGCTTGCAATCTACAAATTCATTTTTACCACTTCTTGTAGAGTACTTTTACTTTTGATACATGTTTTATTTTATTTTTATTTGAGAGTATTTTTAATTTGCCTTTCTTCCTGAAGAATATATCACTGGATATAAAATTGTTGATGTATATATAGTTAATGTCTGCTGTACTTTAAAGATGCTGTTTCATTATTCTCTGCCTTCTATGGTTTTGAAAATAAGTTTATGGTAATCAAGATTGTTATTTCCTTGTATGTAATATGCCCTTCTTCACTAGCTGCTTTCAAGATATTTTCTTAAGCTTTGGTTTCATTCGTTTTTTTTGATGATGTCTCTAGGTATTGTATTGTTTGAGTTTATAAGGTTTGTGGTTCACTGAGCAACTTCAATTCTATAAGTCAGCGTCTTTCAGTAAATTTGAAAACATTAAAACTTTTGTTTGTAATATTTTTTCTTTCTGATTTTTCTTTTCTTCTTCCCAAACTTCTATGTCATGTTTAGATTAACTTTTTGATATTTTCTTATATATCTTTGACACTCTGTCCTCTTTCCTTTCCTTTTAAAAATCTATTCTTTATATTGTATATTTTTTATTGATTTGTCTTTATGTTCACTAATTGTGTCCTCTGTCACATCTATTCTATTGAGTTCATCTAATGAAATTTACATCATATACATTACTATTTGTTTCAAAATCCTCATTTTTTCTTTTTACAGTTTATATCTCTGAAATGTAATTTACATTGATATTCTCTGAATCTAACTCTTGATATTTATTTCAGATATATTTGTTTTTATCTCAGAGTTATCATAGTCAACAATTCTAGTATCTGCATCATTTCAGGTTCCTTGAGACTTGATTATGTTTCCTGTTTTGTTTTGTGTTTTAATCATGGATTTTATCTTGGAAAACATCAATTTATGCTGCATATGACTAAATCCTGTTATAATTCTCTAAGGGTTATTGAGCTTTTTAGTTTAGCAGGAAATATTTCCAGTTAAGTCAAATTGCAAGTTCTGCCTTGGCTTCTTTGGGAGACTGTTCAAATTTCAGCTTAATTCTTTATGCTTTTGTTGTGATACTTTGGGTATATCCCTTGCATGAGTAACTCAGGGAATCAGGAGCTATCTTTCCAGAGCCAGACCTTGCCAAAGAGTATTTGTACCTTAAATTAAATAACAATCTTTTGTGGTTACCCAATGATTTTAGGTAAAATACTCCTCTAAGGTTGTTGTATACTATTGTATGGTTTTACTACCATACAAGTGTGGGCAGGTGTGAGGCATTAAAATTTGTGGGTAGGGAAATCCTCTAGTAATAGCAGATCCAAATTAAAAAGTCCACACCGGTCTTCATTGTAAAATTTGTAAAAAATGAGACTGCTTCAAAGTGTGTCTCAGCTCTTCTGTAGTCATTTTTCAAGCTCAATTTAATAAAAGTCTAATTAAAAATGTTAGCTTGGTAATTCCTGTAAAAGGTCCATTGAGGTTTTTTATTATGCTGGTAACTTCCATTTCTACATGTAATGCGATAGGAGATATTTAACTTTTGATTGTCTTGTCTCTTATGGTGTTTGACATATAGAAAGTAGCTAAGTTACTGTACTTACCCGTGAAACCCGCTGTTTAATTACGAGCAAATGGTAAATATAGGAGCTGTGTGATACCCAGGGAAAGGGTACAAAATTGGCTTGATTGTACATTTTGGCCAAATAAAAAGAATTTGACCAAATATTTGGTGTGACTAAATAAGCAAATATCAGTCTTCAGAATATGAGCATTCTGGGTATTACAGTAAAGAGGTAACAATGATCTGGTGTCAGTACAGAATCTTAATCACACAAAAACCAAAATTCTATGAAAACAAAAAACAAAGGCAGATTAAAGCATGATCATTTACATTTTCAGTCCTAAGCAGCTTGGTTTTTTTTGTTTGTTTTGTTTGTTTGTTTGTTTGTTTTGGTGGGGGGCGGAAGTGGCCAGAAATTATAAGCTTCAAGAAGTTTACTTGATGTTAAAAGACTAAAAAAAGTAATTCATCCTCTTACACACATATGCATGTGTGAGCGCACGTGCGCGTGCACACATACACACACACACAATATTTTGGGGTATTCCTAAGAATTTACTTCCTTAGCTGTGATAACTTATTTTCCTTTTGTAAGAGCTATGGATCTAAGCATCTATGCCTCAGGAATTCACTACTTTGATAGATATTAATACTACCTTGTAGAGTTCCTTAAGTAAGGTTTGAAGGCAGTTTTTCTTCCACATCTTTTCTAGAAGAGGTTTGTAGTTATATCTGAAACTGCACATTTTAGTTTGGGTTTCAGTTATCTAGCTATTTGTTTTGTTTGTTTATTTATTTATTTATTTGTTTGTTTGTTTATTATATCAAAAGATATGATAAGAAAGTTTTTGAGTAAATTCCCAATCTCTGTGGAGCTCTTCAGTGTGTAACCCTGTCAACTATGGTTAGGTTGAAATTTCCCACAGAATATCAATAAATTTTTAAACTATGAATACTAGAGACTTACAGCAGGAGGAGGCCTAACCCATAATGAGAAGAAATAAGTATTAATCACACCAAATTTAAAAGTATTGCAGCCTGCAATTGCATAAAATCTATTTGGAAGTCTTCAAAAAGACTACAAGGCTTACTTGGGCTTGTGCAAATTTAGTATTGATAGTTTTACCCGCATTACATTGATGATATATGAAATGTGCTCCAAAGACACCCTCACCAACTTTGTAAGATTTTCTCACCAGCGTTGAGTACAGTGGCCAATTTGACCTTGTTGTGATGAATAAACTCATGTAAAATTTTAAGAATTTCTGTTTGAGATCCTCTGGTGCCATCATATGGCCACCTTGAGATTTTAGGAAATTATTTTTGTATAATTTGTGTCCAATTTCTGTCCCATTATTTTTTCATATTCCAAAACTGGTTGATGGCTTTCATCAAGGGCCAGGATGTTAGTGAGATTGCTTTTCTGACGTAATGAACATCTAGGATATTTTCCATATTCTCAAAGTTCCCTCTCTGTTCCCCTACTCTCACCAACACCCTGGTTGTTTTTATTTCTAATAGCCACCTTCTTTGTGAAAATTAGTATCCTTCAGAGTATTAGTAACATTAGTATTCTTTAACGTTTGAGATTTTTACTGAGGCTCCTACTAAAGTGAAGAAAGTCCCTTATTTTCAAAGCATTACACTATCTATTTACCACCCAAATACATATTCATCTTCAAATTTTTGGCAATCTCTTATAAATAGAATAAGTTACAAATGTGATATCAGATCTTATTCTAAGGATGAATTGAGACATGGTATGGTATAACCTATCTAATAAGTTGTTATTTTGGTCATAAAATGGGACCCATTAGATTTTTTTTAAAGATGTCCAATAAATATGTTTGATGTATGAATAGCTCTCAGACAGAAGCTGAGAAGTCACAAATGTCATGCCAGTATTTAGAATATTACAAAATGGATAGAAATGTGTTAAGGAGATTTACAATTTAATTTTATTGGAAATAAACTTATTGGAAGAGAATGTTGAATATTATCAGGATTAATGAAGATTGCATAGTGTAAAGGACCATCAAGTTAAAGAGGTACCTTAACCCTAAGTTGGCAGTGGATTGCACTAACTTAGCTACAGCTTCTCTTCTCCTAAGAAAAGGTCAGGAGACTTTTGCCACAAAATCAAGAGAAAAAATGTAAAAGGCTATCGGTCTCTGATGATTTACGTGAAGTAAATCATCAAAGGATTGTCTAGGATATTTATTAACACTAACAACAACAATAACTACAAAGTTAAGATTCACAATATTTTAAGAATGCCTAGTGTAAAAGATTATTTAAAGCTAATTTTAAATCACAAATATCTCTCTGATGTTCAGACAGCAAATCATCTCAATTTGTTTTCTAAGTGTTGGATATTTTATATCCTAATGCATAGATTCCAGATTTTCTTGAGTGTCAATAAAAACTGTAGCAGGTTTAATGATTGATTCCCTGATATGTTTCTACCTTGTGCAGCAGTAACAGAGTTTGAAGAATGGAATTTAGTTCAGTGGTTAGACTGTTTAGTCTACTCCTACCACAATTGGCTCAGGATGTTAGGTTATTTCTGGCTTTCATTTTATTCATTAATTTTACATGCCATTAAGTACAATTCATTAATTCTTGCATTTTGTTAAATGCAAGAAAGGTTTGCTTAAGTATTTTATCTTTACTTGGAAATATTTTCATTGAAAATTAGGTAAGGAAAACAGATACTGGTACCTAGAGCCAAATAATCAAGCATTTATTTCTATTTATACAAGTAAGACTATAAAAGATAATGCTTCTCGCATCCAACAAAACAGTGTGTATGTGTGTGTGTGTTTTCTAATCTCTGAGACAAAAATCAATAACATTTTAAGAGTACTGGAAAACTAACTGTCAATTGTAAGTTTACCAATGCTGGCAGCAATGCAAATGTATGTTTAAGATCAAAGCGCTTGCTCTTCCACTTGACACTTTGATTCTAATACATATTTGTGTATTCTTAGCTTTTATACTTCAGCAAAATAGAGACCCATTATTTCCTGATGAAGTTCAGCATTAACAAAATTCACACTTTTTACCCAATGAAGAGACAATGTTTAACATGGCTGTTAAGGCTTCCAACTTTTTTCTATTTTTAAGATGTGAAGACTTGAAATCACCTTTGATAATCTTTCCCTTTTTAAATGTTCCTTTTACCTATGCAAATATAAAGCAAATGTTCTCTTCTGAAATGGAGTTATTTTATAAAGCTGAAGCTTGTAGGAGTAAAAACTGCTTCCATAAGATTGAAAATAATTTTTCATGCTGCAATGAGAGTTACTTCTCCTAGAATCATGATTCATTTGAGAAATGCAGACAGACATATCTCTCTCACTCTCTCCCAATCTACACACACATACACACACACACACACACACACGCATGCACACACATGCACACACACACACATTTTTATAATACCATGTTACAACTGATTATTCTGGGGTATCTTTGTACGTATTTGCAATTCTTCATATAATATGGATGAGTTATTGTCCTGAAACTATGGGCAAAAGCTGTACAGGTTTAAGAACAAATTAAGAGGAAGAGATTTGGTATATTTAGAACAGAGCTGAGAAATGTGCTGATCCTTAAAGACTAAAACCACTGGGAGATGGCTCCTTTAGTGCAGACATTGGCTGTTACTCATTTTTAATATGTGATATATCAGGCATTGAAACTTCAAGAAATTCTAAATGAGATGGAAATATATGGTGATGTAATATGAGGAATAGCATATACAAAAACAAAAGAGCACCTTTGTAGCATTTTCTAGACAGAGTGGATTTTGTGAACAAAGAGCCTTCTAAATAGCTATGTAGAATAGAGAATATTGAGAGTATCAGTGTCAGTATTGCATAATTTATATCCAAAGAGTCAGAAGGTCTTGGAATATTTAAGATAAAAAGACACGTACACTAACTTGCATAAGACAGATTTTGCAATTCTGTTTCTTATAATTATCACAACATGCCTTTATTGATGATGTCGTAAATTTCACATCAACGTAAGAATGATGAAAATTATACACTCCCTATGGTATATATTCCTAAATCCCATGATTTCTTGGTCCACCACTTAACTGAGGTGTATCCATAGTGAAATTAGCCAAGTTTCGTTAGTCTCGGTGTCTGAGCCTATAATATGGACTAATGCACCTACCTAATAAATTTGTCTTAAAAGATAAATGTAGCAGCATCTGTAAAAAACTTAATAGAGTGCCTTTTTTGTTCATTTTGCTATTTTTTCTTTGTGCTATTATTTTTAAATAATTTATCTCTGCCAGTGAGGATAGTTGAAAGGTAAAAACAACCAATTATAAAGGGGTTCTAGGAGCTGATATGAAGATAAAAAAATAGTATGTTTCTCCTTGGGTGAATTATTATAAAATACAACCATAACAAGACAGAATTGGGCTGGAGTAAGGCACAGTGAGAATTTTGGAATAGTGCTTCCTGCCACGACAAAGACCTTACACATTAAAAACCTCATTTTAAGTCTATTCTGGGAACTTTGCCCGACACACATACACTCACACACACAAGCTTTCTTAGAACTCTCTTTCCACTGAATAAAGGCTGCAAGGGGATTTTCCACTGCACATTCTATTTAGTTTTTACCTATAACAACACATTATGTTAGTCTCTTCGCAGATCAATTGAAGAATCATGGGAAGCTCTTTCTATTCCATGTGTGGTCTAATTCTGTAAAATCTGCTGAGTGACACACAGGTCCAAAAATTGAGGATCGATAGTGTGAATAAACAGCTTTCATATGGCTGTCAGTGATATCTACACTTTAAAGAGTTTTGGCATTTTTTGTCTATGGTTTTAAGATAGGCCAGCTTATATGTTAGATGATAGGGTTCAGGAAAGACTAAACTGTGGACTAAGAACTCATGTATTCATTAAAGACCTTTTTGATCACAGCTACTATTGCATGTCTGTCTGTGTAACAGCATTTATAGCAAGATTAAAATAAAAATGATTTGTAAAAACATGAAGCAGTCTAAAAATGACAAGCTGTTATATTCACAGCATGTTGTGACAACTAAGTAAAGGCATGTTTGCCTATATCATTTTAAAACAATTGGTTTAATCTTATTAAGTCTTATAATGCTGTGGGTCCTATTAACACATTCAAAGTGGGAATTTTATAATGTTAATTGACCTTTACTTTATAAGAACATTGATATCTAAATAATTAATATATTGTCTGTGTATTTAAAGAGTTTACAAAAATATAAGATAAATAGTTTACTGTTTTATAATTGTTTTATTTGCATTTCTATTTAAACATGACAAAAGAGCTTGCTGCTTAGGAAATATATTGTAAATAAACAGAATGTCATGCTCAAGTTCTATAGAGAAGATACACTATGTATATGAAGGAAAAATCTTAAATATTTCCATATATTTAAATGAAAATTGATACTACCAGTGAAATAGTTCTGGAAAACGACTATACATATGATAACAAGGATTTTAAGAGCATTATTTAAAATATGTCAAATGAGGCTCTTAGAGAGGAGTCAGGGCCACCAGGTAAAGACTCCATTCAAGCCTTATCTTGAGAAATGTAAATTAAGCAGAATCTGGTAGTTTCTACTATGGGACTCATGGCAAGTACCTAAATCACTTTGAGAATATGTTCCTAATAATTAAATAGATGAAATGATACTCATGTATTTTTTATTGAGGACACTTTGAGGTTCAAATGTTATAAAGTTCATATAAGTCTCTATTAGAAGGCCTTATACATTGTAGATGCTCAATATATGTTTTCTATGTTTGCAACTCCCAAGCTGTTTATCTTTGGTTCTCTGGTTCTTTATTTTTTTCAGACTTGAAATAAGTTGGTCTATATAATCTCTGAGGACTCTCTCATTTCAACTATAAAGTTCCAATTCATATTACTCATCTATAATAAAATATTCCCTTAATAGTCTTCACTTTATCTGCTGGTAAAATGTTTGTGTTTCGGGGTGTGTGTGTGTGTGTGTGTGTGTGTGTGTAGCAATGTATTTTCAAATAGTAATTCCAGGTAAAGGATTTCTGATACAAAGAATTTCTCCTTTTATGTTATAAACTGTCAGAGAGGTTTGTAAGGGAAAATAAACCGAATTCTAAGATAACATATGAATAGAATTTTCAAGAAAATATTTTCTTATCATTGGAGTTGTTTCATGTTTTCTTCAAAAACAATCATAACTTTGTCCCATTGGTATAGATACTCAGAAAAGTAGATGTCAGGAATGGATTGAATGTTCAAAGAATTTGTTAAGAGACTAGAGAGTGGACCTTTAGATTGCATAATATAATTCTAACCCTAAGTAAGGAAGGGGAAAAAAGTATTCTAGACTTCTTTTCATGCTAAGGAAGGTTTTTCAAAGTTAAGATATTTTTAGCCAAATCCAGCTTACAAAGTAGCCTTCAGTCTTTTAGCATGAGTATACTTAGAATCTCTTTTGCACTCAATTCTGGTTGTCTTGGCCTTAGCAAAAAATATGGCAATGGATTCTTAAGAAATAAACCAGGGACCTTAATTAACTGTGTTCCTTATAGAAAGAGGTCTGCTACTTGCTCATATGGCCATCAGGCCTATTGTTACTGCTTTCTGGGACTCTTATTAGTGGCAAAAGGCTCCTAGGGTCTTAGGGTAGTGATGAAGTCAGAGACTACTCTGTGTCACTCCGAATCATGAACACTTGTTAGAGTTTTGTGAAAATGCCTATCATCCACTGGCATTATGGGAATAAGATACATGCCACCTCTATCCTAATTCAAAGGAAAGGAACTTGTTCTGAAAGTTACTATAGATATTAAAATTAGATATTTCTCAAGAAACATCCCAGTAATTTAGCCTATCCTCTTACTATAGCAACCCAAATTAAAAAAAAAAAAATGAAAAAGAAAAAGAAAGGAAAGAAGGAAGGAAGGAAGGAAGGAAGGAAGGAAGGAAGGAAGGAAGGAAGGAAGAAGGAAGGAAAGGAAAGGAAGGAAGGAAGGAAGGAAGGAAGGAAGGAAGGAAGAAGGAAGGAAGGAAGGAAGGAAGAAAGAAAGAAAGAAAGAAAAGAAAGAAAGAAAGAAAGAAAGAAAGAAAGAAAGAAAGAAAGAAAGAGAAAGAAAAATCAAAACTACCTTCCCTATCTTTTGAATAGCTCCCTCCCTATTCCACTGCTACTAAGGCCAAAAATACTTTAATATCTATTAAACTGGATATTCAGTTTATAATTTTTTAATGTTATGTCACTTCACTTATATATGTGACCTTCCATCAACATCCAACAACAAACAACCCTACGCTGAGTAACGCTAGTAGCTGTCATTTTTCATGCAATCTAGTAGAAATTGTTACCGAAAAAGATACATGAGGGACAGTGTCGGTCCTCCAGATGTTTCCCTCTGGAGTGTTGACCACACAGATCTACCAAACAACTTTGAATCTTTTTTTTTATTATTGTTTTCTTCGCAAATCTTAATATTTTAGACATAACACATTTTGCCACTGATGTCCCCTTTCTTTTTTAATTGATTGTATTCAAAGGTGGGAAACATTTGATATAATTGAACTGGAAACATTGACAATATTTAAAGAGGTGATTAGACTTAGATGTGGCTATGATTTACAAAGTTAATAGTGTGTTATGGGTACATGTATGAAGAAGAACATCATTTTTCAAATGCAATTTTCTCCATTATCGGTTTACTTTCATTGTAAAGTGTATTCTAGATAATATTTGCTAGTATAATTTATTCATAGTACTGAAGAGAAGGCATAAATAGTAAAATACAATTGAATAAGCCAACAAATCTTTTTTATACTAATATTTTATTTACCCTGAATCTTAATTTTTTCTTTCTCTGGTCCTTGGACTTTAAGATTTTTACCACTGTTGACTAAATAGATCTGAAAGCCACACAAATGTCATATAAGCTTTGTTTTTAATTATTTGTAAAACAACACATATGCACAATGAATTAGCAAGATTACTATAGCATAGCTATAGCTGTTCAGAATACATTGTTAGCTAATTTATGATAGCAGTCTCGAAAGGTCACAATCTTTTAAGTCTTAATTTCTTAGTAACCTGACAGAGAAAGATTTCACAATGTAATGAAAATAATTATTTATCACACATTTAAAAACCAATAGCTTTTAGCTAGTGTGAAATATATAATAAATTCTAGAAAACACAATATAAGATTAATTACAACACTTAGAATAATGGCACAAACCATTCATGCTCTTCTAAACACCAAGTCAAAAATAGAACACACAAATAACAATAAACTCCTTAAATACAGACTTCTATGAAAAATTAAATATAAACTAGATAGAAAATGAAAGCACAGTTGGTTCAATTTATTTTAGCCTTGCACATTGATTTGTATTAACTTCTCTTTTCCTCCCGCCTCCTCACTGGTGCTTGTTTTCATGGGTGGTTTACAATTCATCATTACATTCAGTGAAGCATATGGTTTCTTCTACATGCACAAAATGAAATGCATGTTTGGGGACTATGTAACTAAATATGGGTCTTTCCTTGCTATCAGCCTATTATTTTCAGAAATCTTTAAGGCTGCAGCTGCATCCACCTCTCTCACAGATTATCAACACTGTCAAATTCATTTAAGAAGACAGTCAAATGGGTATAGGTAATTACGACAACATAAAAAGAGTTTTGTCTGTATTTTTAACTGTTAGAAGAAACTGCAGGATGTTTTAGCGGTAAAGAAAGCCCCAAAGTAGTATATATTCATCATTTCCAACTTCTCTTGGTTCTTTATGCCACACAGAAGAAATATGATTCTACAGTTTTCATCTTAGAGAAATCAGTGTGGAAATGTTATTAAATTTACCTATGAAAAGAATAAGCATTGCTTATTGGTTATGTAAGTATTCCTAACTCAATGTTGAATACAAGAGACATACATAAAAGAAAGTAATTCTGTAACATTGCATGTAAAGTCATGGACAAAGTGATATGAGGAAAGCCTAAGCAAAACTGAAACAGAAATTATAATTTTGTTATCAGGAAAGGTGAAATCATAAAATTAGATCATTAAATATAAAAATGAAAGGCATTCTCTAAGTCAACAAATACAACTTGAAATAAAATACAATAATTTAAATTATCTGAGTCAAAGAACATAGCAGCAACATTAATTTCAGTAGTTATAAGAGGAAATGGAAATATTGTAGTAGTTTAATTTATTCTTTAAATTGAGGTACATTGTACATGCTGTGAAATTGACTTTTGTGTTATAGTTCTATGAATTTTTATGAATGCATACAGCCATGTAACCACTGGCTCAATTATGATATAGAAGAGTTCAAACTACCCTCCCTCACCCAGCCGTTCCCTCACGGACCTCTGTAATTAATACCTTCCCGCAATGTCAGTCCCTGGCAAACACTGATCTATTTTTTCTGTCACTATAATTTTATCTTTTGCTGAATATCATATAAATGGAATCGTACAGTATGTAGCCTTTTGAGTTTGGCTTTTTTCATTTAAGATAGATAATGCCTTGAGGTTTCACCCACACTATTGCCTGCATGAGTTACCAACGATCTCATATAAATTAATTTCATAAATTTGCTCAGAAATTCTTATTCTACAGGTCAGAGATTGGACAAGAGAGACTGTATTTTTAATAAACGGTCTCAGAATAGGTGATGCAAGAGGACTTTGGAATACATTAAAAGCCCTAAACTAAGAAAGGGGAAACACTTCCAAACTAATTCAGAAGTTTGTTTACCAGTAGAGTTAAAGGGATAGAGGCTTAAGTTTTCTGGCACTCTACCAACTGTTGAAGCTAATAGAACCTTGAAGGAGCATGGATCCAAGTTTTATTGATAAAGATCTCATGCATTAATAGGAAACCTCACTCTAGAACCAAGGATGGATCATTAAACCATGGCTTGCATTTGGCAAAGCATGATTGTTTCTGCTAAGAGGTGGAGTTCATTGGTTTTTAAAAATAGGAATGCCCGTAATTAGAGAAGTAGAAGTGTATGAGAATTATTTTACTTGTAATAAACTAGCTAAATAAAAATATAATTTATCAGCTCTTATATCTGGGATATTCAGGATTAGATTGGCAATAGCCAGAACTGGGCCTAGACACTCAAATATTTTTCATTTTATCTCTACCTCTTCCTCTCCTTGCTCCATGTTATGGGTTGAATTGTGCCACCCATTCTCTAAGCTAAATAGATACGCTGAAGTTGTAATTCACAGTAGCTCAGAATGTGACCTTCTTTGAAAATAAGGGCATTTCAGATGTAATAACTTAAGACAAGTTCATACTGCGGTGAAATGAGCGCCATTCCAATATGGCTGCTATCCTTATAAGAAGATAGCTATGTGAAGACAGATGCATGGGGAGAGTACCATGTGATAATGAAAGCAGAGATGGGAGTTACGCAGCTGCAAGTGAAGGAAAGCCAGAAGTTGCTAGAAGACTAGAAGCTAGAAGAGGAGGATTCCCCTATAGGTTTCAAAGAAAGCATAGCCTTGAAAACACCTTGATTTCATAATTCTAACCTCCAGAACTGTGAGAAAACACATTTCCCTTGTTTGAAGTCAGTTTTGGGTACTTTGCTACAGCAGTCAGAGGAAACTAATACATATACCCCAGCACTAATAACTTGAAGTGTTTTTTTTTTTTTTTTTTCTATCTGTTAGCTTTATTCTCATGTCCTGAAAGTCAGTTGTGTTCTGAACCAGAGGGAGAGAAAGGCAGGAAGCACAGACACAGAATATTAAAGGGTTTTTGTTTTGTTTTGTTTTTATTTTTGTTTTGTTGTATCGTTGTCCCCAGAAGTGAGAATTTTCTGCATCTTGTCTCTCTATATAAAATTTAAAAGAAGCACTAAGATTGGCCAGTCGATGTGAATTGGTGAAGGGTATTGTTATAAGCATGACTGGCGTGTTTGCTCTCCCCCGTGTCAAGAAAAGGAGAAAAGCAGAGTGATTTGCAACTTCTCTACAACCACATAGAATAAAGATGTGAAATGACGAGTATAAACTTTGAGTGGGACTTATGAAAAATTGTATTCTTGGTTCAGAAGGCTTATGGGACACTCAAAGTAGAGATATACAACCAGATAATGATAGACAAAAGAGAGAAAGAGGGAGAGGGAGAGAGAGATGGATATGGATATTTGTATCTGTTTCTGTATCTGTATCTATATCTGTCTATATCTATCAATCTATACCTGTATCTAAATACATATTTATATAGATATACATAAATATATTTCAGTGAAGCAGTGCATTTTTACACACATACTGGGTCACTATAAACAATTGTCTACTGTTATCATATATCAAGAGAGTGGATGATAAAATGTATCATTATTTACATTTTCAAAATAAACCCAGTTGAGGCATAAAGTGAGGATCTACTTTTACCCTGAGAGCAAAGCTTGATGATTAGAAACGTGGTTTCTCATTCAGCTCTGCTACTTGTTACCTGTTAATCTATGATAGTTAACTTGTCCTTTTAGGATTTTATTCTTCAGGGAAATGCTTATTGGGGAGATTAAATAAGATACATAAAGCATTTAGCAGAGTATTTGGTACTTTTAGTAAAAGCCTAGAACATGCAAGTTAAATTTTTTACAATTTGAATTTTCTATTTTCAGATGAGGCAATTGCTGTTAACAGAACTGTATTCTTATTTTCCTGATCATGTATGTGTGAAGTCAGAGTACAGAAGTGGGAAGACAAACCTGAGGGTGGGGATTTATCTCAGGTTTGGAATAATGGGAAAATCCTGGTATATGGTATAGATACCATATATGGTATAGAGATCGACGGTATAGATAGAGCTGCTCTCATAACTTTGTAGAAGTTTGCTTAATTATAATTCTGATCATTCTTGGTAGACCCAGAGTGCTGAATTTCGTAAAGAATTTTATGTCGAATAAGTCCTGCTATCCAAGCTTAGTATCAGTAGCCATTGCAGGAATGAGAATTTAAGTAGCTTGTATGCTCTGCTGTCTCCAAAGAGCTCTCATTGTCCAAGAGGTGACAACTTTCACTTAAACTACCTATTACTGCTGACCCTGGTTGATGCCACAATGCCAAGGGAACCCAGAAGCAAAAGGCTAAATAAAACAAAATCTCTTTAAATTTCCAGAGCAGAATTTAGACCTATATCCACCAAATCTTTAAGTCTGTATCCATGGATATCTGAAGCGTCCCCCCTATCCTTGTCTTTTTATTGAAAGTGTCAATACATTTTCTATTTTGCTTAACTCTAGATGACCCTACTGACTATAAAACGATAACAATGTATGTACATGTTTGTAATTATGAAAACAATTATAAATGTTAATAGATATGTAGTCATCACTCCTCATGTTTCGTACGGAGAAATTTTCCTTAGATAGCTTTCTCTTTTCACTCCTCTTACACATTGCTCTGAAATGTCAAAATGATCACCAGAGCTATGTTTTTTTTTTTTTTTATCAATTACCTGGCTAAAAATGCTGTAACTAAGCAAATATATTGACTGTTTAGAGACACCTACAATGTGTGTCCTTAGCTTTGATTTTTGTTTAAATATTAATTTTCTTGATTCGAGAGTACACTTGGAAAAGACATTATGAATTTGTTATCTATAAATAGTCATTTGCCTAATTTTTATATTATAAATTTGTTATTTTATATTATAAATTTGCTAATTGTATGTTTCTAATCAATTTTTTTAAAAGCCAATTATGTTTCCCCAAGAAACTCTACTGTAATTTAAAGTAAGCATGAATTGTTGTAAGATTTATTTCTGAAGATATTATATATACATTGTACATATTTATAGGAATTCAGCTTCTCACTTTAATCTTAATTTTCTTTATTTGCATATATTCTTTACCTCCCTCTTCTACTCTTAACTCTTCTTGTTATCACTTATGCAATTTAAAGTTTGGCACACGCATAAAAAGGACTTAAAAAAACTAAGAATAAAAATAGCATATATGTAAAAGAATGGGTTTTTAAATCAGACTGATGGAGTGAGAATCTCAGTTTTAACCTGCCTGAAAATGTTAGCCAACCTTCTTAACTTCTCTATGACTCAGTTTGTTCTGATAATTTAGTTAATATGCATTCACTTAGGAGGCTGTTTAAGATACGTTGTAGGTGCCAAGTACGTAGTAACTGTTATTTAGCAGAAATAAAAATTGTTTAATATCAAGAAATATGAGATGGGCTTAATTTTGAAAATCACTATGATTAAAATGAAACAACTCACACATATAATATGTTTGCATAAATAATCAAAATATCATCAATTCATTGATAGCAAAAATAATTTTGAAAATGTTTTGCATAAATGTATAAGTACAGTTTTCTAAATGTTATAAAAATAAGTGAAGGTCAATGTACCATTATTCATTGATTTAAAATGGCTGTAATTTTAACCACTGGCAACATCAAGTTTTAATGAATTTCTGAAGCCTCTAGAACTCTCACAAAGTGCTGGTGGGATTATAAAATTGTGCATCCACCTTGGCAAACTGCTTGCCAGATTCTATAAAGGTAAATCTAAGTCCTATTACAAACTATAATTTCACTCTCAGGTGCTTACCAAAGAAAAATGATAATATATGTCCACAAAATGATTTGTATGTGAAAGTTCATAAAACTTTATTTAAAATAATCAAAAACTGGAAATAACACAAATGTCTTTCAGTGTGAGGATAGATAAATTGTAATCAATTTCTATAAAAGATGTACTTCTCAGTAATAATGGCAAACTACTGGCATACTAAATATGAATGTCAAAAATAATTTTGACATTCATACAAAATGACAAAAAAGTCATATAATTTTATTTCATTTATATAAAATTATAAAACAGGCAAAACCAATTTATAGTGACGGAAAGAAACTCACTGGTTGCCTGGCTCCAGAATGAGGAAGTATTGACTGGAAATAGGAATGATGATATATTGGGGATAGTGAAAAAGTTCTATATTCTGATAGTGGTGGTGGTTACATGGGTGTATGAATTTTTGACAAAATTCGTTTACCTTTACAGTTAAAATGGGTGCATCAAAATGACAAAAATGTATAATTATACCCAGTATTAAAGATTAACTAAGACAAGTAAATATGAGTTTTTAAATTATTTATTCAATGATGCAAGAAAAGAACTGGGTTTGATGACAGTGATTTCAGCCTGAAAGACAAATCATTGTGAGGTAAATTAGGAATGCGTAAACCTTCATGTACTTTATTAGTCAAAATCACCTTACTCCATAGCTTTCCAGGTATTTCTGAACATGTTTTTAATTTGAAAAAAAAAAAAAATCGAAACTGGCCTTTATTATTTTCTGCTCCTTGTTTTTCTCAGGCTACCACACTTTTTTTCTACTGATGATGTTTTGCGAGACAACCACTTTATGCAGAACAAAGTGAGCATCTCGGGATTGATACTGTAGCATCCTTTCTACCTATCAGGGAAGAATGCTGATTGCATATCCCTATCATACTTTAAGTGTTCCGTAAAACATTTTTTTGTTTGTTTTTTTCTAGGAAAGTAATAAAAAACAGGTTATATCTTCTATTAAGAAACTAAGTAATGATGGCAGTGAAGTAATTCTGTGTGCAGAGTAACTTCTGTGTGCTAAGCATTCCTGGGGACTTCTGATATGGAGTATTTCTGTTTTTCCCCCAGATCCTAAATGAGCTGAGATACAAAAATGAGAAGTAAATATTATGACATGATATTACATTTATTATGGTAGACCCAGGTAGGGGGACATAGAAAAACAAAATGGACCCTCTAATGAAGAACTAGGCGACTTAGCCAGGCTATGTACTGACATGTAGATCAGTGAGGCGTAGAGATCAGCACAGCAAACAGAGAACACATCTTCTCCTTGGGCAAGCTGAATCCCAAAGGGGGGGGGGGAAACACAACAACATTAGTTATTCATTCCAAATTTCCAAGCGTATACTTCTTTCTGCCACATAAGGAACAGGGTAGAGAGAAAAAAAAAAAAAGTGAAAGAAAGATTGAGGGTGGTAAGATAGTATTCCTCCTTTGGAGAATATTTTTGTTTCCTTGACAAAATTCAGTCTTTACCCTTCTTCATCTGATGAACATTTAGCATGCTGAATTTGCAAACTAAATCAATAGGACTCCTTGATCTCTGGACCCACAAGGTTTGGCTAATGGGAAGACACTGGCAGGCGATGTTAGGGTGGCCAGTGCCTTCATTTCTCTATAGAAATCTAAAGCTCTTACCTATTTCCCTTTCCAAAGCTTCAACTCCATTTTTTTTCCCCTCTGAATTAAACTATGTTTTACCCTTAATCCTTATTACAGATAGTAACAACTCTAGTGGTTTGCCTTGACCCTGGCCATGCAGGGAAATACCCATTTTTTAAACTCTTTATGATTGCTGTTAAAATACCATCTGTTTTTTTGTTTGTTTGTTTTTAGAAGCTCCTATATTAAAATAGCAGTTTGTTCCCTGATTCTCCTCATTACAACACAATCAAATTCTATAATCTAAACCCTCTCAGGATCTTCTTATTATTCATATGACAGAGAATTTATACATCACAACTAACAAACATGATAGATATTTGAATATTTGATAATGCTAATAGACACCATATGTATATGCATAGTTTCTTAAGTATTTTGTATATAATAAAAAAAGATAAAATTATTTTTGAAAGTCAGTTTGGTGTCCTTGCGGGTTGTCTGTAGGCATGATATGATTAAACTAATAATACCTGTAGACTACACCAGGGTTTTCTGTTGCTTTAGTTTAGCCAGTGCTGTAAAAAGAAAGCAATGCACTTTGGAGAGCATTCTATATTCATTATTTTCTGGTCCAAGGAATGTGAACATCATTCACTTAAAACCACAGTCGTCAAGATACGTTTTTCTTTGAACCAGTTTTAAAGAATTGCATAGAAAAAGTCACTTCATATGATACTTTGCAGTTCCTGTTAAAGTTTTATCATTTTAAAATATACATTCTTCTTATCAGACATTACTACTATAAAAAAATTATATACACGACAGAAAGCCAATAAAACAATCTCTTGTCTCTGTCATATCCATTACAATATTGTTGGAATGATTAAACTTCACATCAAATACAGATAAAAGTAAAGACAATTTTTATTTACAAAAGACATTTTAAGTACTTAGTAAATTATAAGCAACTTTAGATGTTGTCAATTTCTCTGCCCTTAAGGCAGTTTCAATTTGACATTATAAAGTCACACAGGTTGTATCTCCCTTTTAGACTAAAGTTACATAAAATTGTTTCATTACCATATCTACAGCTAAATTGCATGAAACATTAGCATCTGTTCAGAAGTGAAGCTTCCCTGGGGCCATGTGTTGGAGAACTCTGTGTATCCCAGTGAATCTGAGAGAAGATTCAGATCCTTATATCTCTAGTAATTTACTGTTTAGTTGTGGAAAGCCTTGGTCTGAGGAAGAGAATTCTTTGAAACAAATTTCAGTTTAATTACAAAGATTAGTTATTTTCATCCAAGTCACCATTTAGAGCAGTATATTTTCTGTTCTATAATTGCATCCCAAACTGATTATCACTTACTAGGTGAGAAAGACTGAATATATATATATATATATATATATATATATATATATATATATATATATATATATGTTTATTGAACAAGTTTTCAGAAGAGATCAAAGAAGCAATGTTGTGTAGACTAAATTTAACACTTTTTGCTTAATTTTTAACAATAAAAAAAGACAATAAACTGGAGAAATTGGTGGGAGAGGTAAATATGTGTTAATAGAAAGTAAATAAAAATATGTAGCAAGATAGATAGCTGGCTGAGATAAAACACCAAAATTGAAATCAGAAAAGCAAAATTTCTTACATGTCTGATATTACTGATTATAAAATCTTTGGTAAGTTAAGTTTGTATTCTCTGAGTCTGATTTCTCAACTACATGAAGAAGAATAGGTTATTTCTCAGGTTCTGCTTATCATTTACATTCTGTAATTCTACTGGTCATTGGGTATTAAAAGGCAACATGCTTAAATATGACAGTAACATATTATCTACCCTGCTGTTCTTTTTCTCATTTTGCTTTGATTTTCATGGAAATTGATGGTGATGAAAGTACATAAAGGAAGAAATTTGATGCATATAATTAAGTATTTAGTTCGTTATTTATTGAAAATAATCATTTGGTCCAGCCACACTGGTTGCTTTTTAGTTCTGGGAAAGTATAATGTTCACCCACTCACACTATTTCTGAGTGCATTCTCTACAAGACTTCTTCATTTATTTAACAGGTAATCAGTGTTGAAATTATGAATCTAAATATTACTTATTTAGAAAGAATGTGGTGACACCACCATCCTTTTCCAATAGTTTAAACTAGTTTATCTTTTCATATATTTACCATATATCTGTAAGAAAAATTTCATGAAGTGTATATGGGTTTCCTATTGATGCTTTAGCAAATTACCACAAACTTAGTGGCTTCATAAAGCACAAATATATTATATCGCAGTTACGCAGATCAAAATTCTGATGCAGGTCTCACAAGGCTAAAATAAAGGCATCTGCAGGCCTACGTTTCTTTCTGGAGAGTAGAAACTTGGTCATTCCGGTCACTGGCAGGATTCAGTTGCTTGACTTTGTAGGACTTAAATCCCTGTTTCCTTGCTTCTGTCCACAGAGCACTGTGTCCAGGTTCTCGAGGCCACCTTGGCTTCTGTCACTCTTCCTGCATTCTCTATCTTGAAAGCCAGCAACTGTGGGACCAATTTCTAGCACACTGATAATTTCTCATTCTTCTTCCATCTTATCTATCTAACTCACCCAAGAAAGATTCTCAGTATTAAGGACTCAAGTGATTAGATTGGACCAATCTACACAATACAGAAGAATCTCCCCTTTTTAAGATCCCTAACCTTAATTAGGTCTGTAAAGTTCCCTTTGCTTTATAGGCAACATTCTCATAGGATTTAGGACCTGTGATGTCTCATAAGTCATCTTGAGAGCATACTTTATTCTGCTTACTACACTTTGGAATGAGCACAAAGGTCATTTGATGTCCTTCTTGGACCTTGAAAAGAAAAATTCATTTGATGTGAATTCTGAGAAGAGATTTACCTGCTGAGGTGGACTACCCATGCTCAACAGAGGGCCTGCATTTTGTGAATAATAAGAGTCTAGTGCTTATTTGCTCACAGGGGCTTTTTCACATACTCCTTATACCAGGAAGACGCTCAGCTGAATTCTTAGCTTCCCGCACTCAGCCCCCTTAGTTTATACCTCTGAATCAACCCCTACAGGGAAGCCCTGGGTTTATATTTCTACCAAGGGACTGAGACCTGCCCTGTCCAATTACAACTGCACAATTGGGGTGCCTCATTTACATAAAATGAGCCTAATTGGGAACCTGGGTGGGAACTTTTGCTATAAAAGGCGGCTTCCCCTTTGTCTCCGGGAACACAATTTAGATTGCTACTTGAACCTGTGTCTGTCTGTCTCCTGGACTCCACTCATTTGACTCAAATAAATGTTTTTAATTCTTTATTACAGTCTAAAATTAATGTTGTTTTACACCTTTCTGTAGAATAATGTATCAATTGGAGATTTTCTAAGCTTACTGGGATGTTATTTTCACTAACATAATACTCTAGATCAGATTAATTGCAATGGTATTTCAATAATATTTTAAAATTTGTTGCTGTAGAACTCTGTTTCACCACTCCTTTATGCTATTTTTGTCAAAAAATGATCTTTATACAGTGTAACCATTTATATGATTTGTATTTATTACTTTTGCAGGTTTCTCTTTTAAAATAAGAACACTTAAAAAAAATAAAACCAGTGAAGCTTAGGGAGATGTAGTGTAGTAGAAAGAGCAATAGAACTTACATTTTCATACCTGAAAGGTATTTATTTCATTTCTAGATTGAAAAGAAGAAATCACTAAATGCTAAAGAAAATGGGTAAAAATAGGGCTATATGTAGAAATGTATCATAATATTTCATAGCATGGGAGGCTATGGCCTTATATGGGGGTCAGAGGATGAAGGAGAAAGAAGGTGGGAAGCAAGAGTAAGAGTAAGGAAGGCACGTGAAAGTGTCATAAAACAGAATGACTTCAGACTTTACATGAGAATCTCTGGAACTCTGTTGCAAGTCTGGGAGCCAGAAAACAGTGGAATGGTTCCTTCGAAACTTAAAAAAAAAAAAAAAAAGGAACAGTTGGGTTAAAATTCAATACTCAAGTAAATGGTCAATCAAATGTGAGAAATTAATTAAGAGAATATAACCTAAACAGTATTGCCACTCATGCACTCTTTCTTAAAATACTAGTAATGAAAGTGTTCTAGCAACATGAGGAAAGCACGTGACAGAGGGAAAAACAACATTCTATCCAGGAGAGAGGGTGAATGGAGTCATCATAATGTCAGTGATGTACCCAGCCCAGCGGATGCAGATGAACTTTAGAGCCCAGCAGATGATAGAGATATTTCCTTGTGTACTTGTACTTAATAGATTATTTGATGCAAAATAGCTTTAAAGAAAGAGATATTATTGATGAATAAGTTGCAAGTCCCTCGCTCTAGGGAGGGGAGATGGTGAAGTGAGAAAAGGAAGCTGTTTTCTTAAACCTTGTTGAGGCATTTGACTTCTAAAATAATGTGCATATGTAAATATAAAAAATAAAATTGAAAAAATAAAAATATCTTAAAGTTAAAAGAGTTAAAAGTGTTAGTGTAGCTTTCTTCAATTTAATTAATTTATAATTTCAAAGTATGTATATTCATATTTCAAACAAAATGCTGAACTACTTAAGCAAACTGTTCTTAAGGAAATTTGAGATATATTGCATATAAGAATTAAGTATAAGTGAGCCGTTAATGGGTATCCACTATGGTTTATGTTCAGAATCCATTCTGAAGGAAAATAAAATATAGATTTTTGTGGATAAGAAAATATAAACTATTATATAAGCTGTGGTTCTGAATAATTTTTCTTTCCTTTTTCTTTGTTGTATAATTATAGTATTTCTTTAGTCTACTATTTAATCTCCTGGATCGATCCTTAAATTTTACTTTTCCACTTTCTGCAACTGGTGCTTTTTTCTCTAATTTATAGAAAATACATGACTACATTTTCTAAAAACTTGTATTGATTTTTCTTTAACTAACATTTTTAAAATTTTATTTTGAAGTGATTATTGATTCAAGAGAAGTTTAAAAAAACACAAGCACGCACACAAAATCAGATACAGAGAAGTTTTATGCACTTTTACCTAGCTTCCAAGAGTGACATTTTGCACTACTCTAGCATACCATCAAAATCAGTAAATTGTCATATGCAGAGTTCATTCAGATTTCACCAGTTTCATAAGCACATGTATGTTTGCATGCATACATGTATATAGTTCTATGCAATTTTATCATATACATGATCTTACATAACTAGTATCACAATCAAAATAGCAAACAATTCCATCACCACAGGCCTTGTTTGTGCTATCCATTTATAACCACAGTCAACTTCTCCGTTCCCATTCCTAAACACTGACAGTCACTAATCTGTCTTCACCTTTGTGATAATTTCATGAATGTTATATAAATGAAGTCCTACCATATATAACCTTTTGAGATACTTCTTTTTCACTCAGTGAAATTCTTTTGAGACCATCTAAGTTGTTATATGTATTGAAAGATCGTTCCTTTTGTGTCGCTGAGTAGTATTCCAAGTCAACAACATGCCACTGTTTGTTTTAACACCCACTCATTAAAGGACCTTTGGCCTGTTCAAAGGTTTGGCTCTTGTCAGTAGAGGCATTATGAACATTTGTATACATATTTTTGCTTGAATGTAAGTTTGTATTTATCTGGGATAAATGATCAAGAGTAGTCAGCTATTAGATATTTACAATATCCAAGAACTTGTTGTTGTTTTTTTTTAATCTATCTGTTTTCTAGTGTACTGATTTTTTTTATTGATCATATATATATATATATATTTCTCTGATGACATAAAGGATACAATTGTCAAAGCTTCTTTCTAACAGAACCTCTTGCCCTTCAGGTTGCTTTTTCCATTCACTTGTTTGGTCTCTAACTTTTAAGTTTGTATCTTTCCAAATATGTCTGCTGATGCTTAATTTCTGCTTGTATTTAAGGGTGGATTTCTAAAAAGCTAACAAAAGGCTCTGGACCCATGCATTTGGTATGTTGGCTATATTATTTATTGTAATTTATCCACCAGTGGCATTTCAATGGGGGAATGCCTGATGTTACTATCTTTAGTTATTTCCTGTTGAACCCGATAGAGTCCTAAGAGTATTTTCTTCGAATCCTTTACCTATAGAATATATTGAACTGATTGTTAACAGCTATGGAATGTAAGTATGGGGAGAAAGCTGGATGTCTCACCATTAAATATGTCTGTACTCATTAAATCCAACCTTTTCATGATATATTTATACTTTCATTTATTTAAAACATACAGAAATCCCTCAGTTCAGAAAATTCTATTTTTTGACGCGTTGCCAAGGTTTGTCCAATTTATGTTTTTATAAGGCTTCAGTTTTAGCTTTGCTTCATTCCCTCTCATTATTTATATTTATTTAATATTTTATTTTTCAGAAAAAAAGTATATAATGATCCCTGCCTTGCGATGCAGCTATTGTGTCTATACCTACTTGACCTTTTATAGAGTGGAACAGAAAACTGAAGGGTTATTTTTTCAGTTTTTAGCAATTATCATTAGAGAGAGGGTAGGTTCTATACCAGGATGGAAATGCAAGTTTGAGTGTAACCTATGATTGTGCTACTGACTTAGCCCAAGGCTCCATATTGTTTCTTTCAATGAGACACAGATAAATAAGGGCATGTAACTTGAGTGACTATTACATGAAAATCAGTGAATGAATATTCAGCATTCTTTTAAAAGTTATATCATGTGGGTTGTAACTAATAATTAAATAATTTGTTATATTAGTACTAACGATTTTATGATTAAATCACTTTCTATGAATCACTGTTTCTAAAAATGTTTCCCTATTAAGCTTATAAATCCAAATTTATAGATATATCTTAGAAATAATTGTTTTGCATTAGACACTCCTTAAAGGGTAAAAAATAAAATTTTTATATCATTGGCAATTTAAAATTTGATTTAACACAAATATACATTCTTGTTGGATATTAACACCAATTCATAGGTAAAAAGTTGAACCCATAGGAATACTACCTGAACGGATACTGTTATTACTAAGAAAGTAAATTTTTTACATATCAGATACTAATTGGCATTACATATTAGATTTAATATATCTCAGTCAATAAAATGTGTCTTAACTAACTAGTTGAAATATCGACAATACAATTTTCAGATTTTTGCAGTCAATAGTACTATTAAGATATATTGAAGAATACAATCATGTGTTAAGTCAATGTTTTGAGCTTTAAAAATCAATGCATATTAAAAAACAAAACATTTGATGAAGGAAAGAACAATAGCTACTTTTATAACTACAGGTTTTGTCAAGATGTGGCTCCCTAGTGTTAAATGCGATTTTGTTGATTTAAATATTTTCTCTTTCCTCACATCCAGAAGTCACTCAGTATGTTCAGAATTAGTACAGGCCTTGTCTGAGAATATTAATTAGTTTCTGAGAGCATTTTATCGCAACTTGCTAAATATAATCAAAGTGTCTAGAGAAAGAATAAAATATAATTGAATCAAATTTGTTAATTTAATAAACTACATTATTTCTTATGTGTTTATGAGGCAAGGTTTTTCATATAGCAAGATTTTAGCTTTGCTAATTGAATAAGCTTTTTAAAAATCTGTTGGCTCTTAAATTTAAATTATCAAAATGTACATATAAATTATTTGTAAGACTTAAAATCATGTTATACAAATAATCCCATGTCCAGATTTTATTACATTTAATTAAACCTAAAAAAATATTAATTTTCAAAATGTTAATATTTTCTAGTTTCATGCTTTTTTCTTTCTTTGTGTGTGTGTGTGTGTGTGTGTTTTAAACCAGAACAGCTTGTATTTATATATAAATTATGTGAGCATTGCAAGTTATAAAATATGCTTACTAGAATTTGATAATATGTGGAAAAGAAATCATTTCTGGTAAAATTCTTGTACTTTCACTGCTTTTATTTCCACATATCTTTAAGAATCAGGATGGAGAGATCTTGTATGTTTTACTAATTTCTGCATAAGCTGGGATTTACATCCACCATAAAACAGTAAATATTGAATTAAGTATTTGTTAAATAAACAAATAATTCCCAATACACACATATTTTCTTTGCCTCAAGTGTGAAGTCAAATATTCTGGTGTTTAGAGTTAAAACTTTTCTCAAAGAGGCGCATAAACGATAGGATCTTTAATGACACATAACCTTTATGGTGTTTCTTTTTTGCATCCTTGAATCTATGCCATAGCATATTGTTTCTGGCTTTTTTTTTTTCATTAAATTAAAATTTAAATTCAATCTTTTCTTTGACTTCCATAAAGAATTTACTCCTATAAAGTGTAGGGTGATGTTTATAAAATTTCTCTCACTAGTACAGACAATTTCTGCTTCCACTCCTTTTATAGGATCTGATGAATCCCATTATTACTTGTCTAATAAAAGTTAAATGTACCAAAATCACGGCATAAAATTTTTTATAGCAATTAATGATTATTTAAATATATTACAATAAATATATTAAATTAAATCATTAAATAGTATACATTAATTATTTAAATAGTGATTTTGACTTTAGAAGACTGCCATAGTAAGCAGGTAAAATATCAGCTACTGTACATAGTGGTAAAACAATTGGAAAATCATTTGCCTCTGACACTGGAAAGATAAAAAAAAATGGACCATCTGAACTTTTGAATTTAGGTAATGACATCTCCAATCTGTATTTGACCAATTTTATTTCAAAATTGCTATGGATCAGGGAATGCATGTGGTTCCCTTTTTTATCCTTCTCAGATGAGAGCATTTCCTGTTGTTAGTCTATATTTGTATCACAATCAGTAGTTAGATTTGTAGAGAGCAGATAAATGTCATTTCAATGTGGTGTCTTATTCACATTCAGTATAACAGTTTAGTATAAGATTAAGGGCTCTAAACCCGATGCTTTATTTTAAATGAGACATCTGGTGTTTTAGTGAATGAGCGAGTGTACTTTACACATGGGAGACAGGTGAAACCTTGGTGCCAGAGGCAGACTATACTAGGTTGTCACAGTAATGACCCCCAGTTAACTCATGATTTTTGTTTCTCCTATATAGGTTGTGCCCTTACATGTTGAATATGGGCTTTTTAATCTCATGAAATTTGAACAGTGAGATAATCAAACCTGGCATAAGCAAAAACTTGAGAATCGCTTATGTTTTGCAGCTTGTCCTTTCTCCTGATGCTCTTAAAACCTGTCCCATAATCATCATGCGATAATAACCAGGATAATTTGCTAGATGAGAAGAGACAATTGCCCCAGTAACTTTTGTCATTTCAGTCAAAAGATAATAGTTGAGCCCTTTCAGCAGCCAGAAACTTATCTCTTGACTGGCTTAGTCCAACTGAGACTAGTAGCCCAAACTGCCAAACCAGAAAATTTTAAATTAAATTAATATTATTTCAAAGCACTACATTTTTGTCAAATATAACATCAGTTGGGGAGAGGAGGTGATCCAATTTGGAGAGAGATATAAATTCTTTCTTTTTTTTTATTAAACAAATTAAATGAGCACTTTTATTAACTTAAATAATGTACTATTTTTAATTGCAGAAAGAAAAAATGTAAATGGAAAAATAAGTTTCATTTAAAAAATTGATAAAAGGAAACATCCATCTTCATAATATACCCTGAGTATCACTAATGATTAAATTTAAGTAAACATTGTAATAAAATCTTTAAAATATATTGTTGTAAAATATAGTAAACTTAAAAACATTTCTTTGCATAATATCAACTGAGAAATAATAAAATACATTTTCTTAAAAAGGTTTAAAATACTATATATTATTGTAAAAGAATTTTTTAGGTCAAAATGTGTTGGAGACAAGCACAGAAGACATGTTTTTATCCCCAGTTCTGCCTTTAAAGTCTCTGTATTTTTCTGTAAAATGAGGTGGTTGAAGTAGCTCCTCGATGTCCATTATAGTATCTAATATTTTATTATTTTAAAGCTGTAAAGTATTTCTATTCAATCACATGATAAAATTTATCATCAAAAACTAGACTTATAAGGGATTTAACATTAAAAATCCACTAAAATAGCATAATTGTTCTTTAATGTTCTTGTTTTTTCCTCCAGGTATATAATAATTTATAATTGATAATTTATTACATCTTTTATATCTAATTCATTCTAATATAACAAAAATGTTTATTCTTAAAAGCATCAAAATTAATCTTATTTTCTTAGCATTATATGTCTCATATTTTTTTCTCTTATGCATACTAGAATGTTAGAAAAAATAACATTGTAAGTAAATGTACTATATTAGCTTACAGGGGACAAGTACATTCAAACAACCAAAGTATTCATTCATGGTTGGTTAATAAATCTGTAAAAAAATAGGATGGAGAGAAAGAGAATCATTTCTACTTGTCTCCGATTTTAATTAACCATGATAATGGCAATAGAGCTATTCATTCTTATTATTGTGGTACCGACCCACTCACAAACTCACGCTCATGCTGACATACACACACATACACAAAGCCAAGTTGAGTGATAAGAATAATTAACAAAGTCTAAGACAGTTTAATTAATGTGTTAATGCCTTAGAACCATCTCTGAAAGTTAATCAATAGATGGATCTACAGTGTGACTTGTTACTTGATGTTTTCTTTAAAAGGACAAAATCATGAAAGCCCAATTTCCTTCTGTTTTACTCTATATCTCACTAAATCGGTTGCATAACAGATTCATTCCTAAACTCTCTATAGAAATATGTTATTATGCTATCTATGTTTACTTAACTTGAATAAATATTTAACATTCATTCCACTTAAAATGAGAAAGGCCAAGTGCTATGAATTCTAAACAATTCTGTCCTGTTCTTAGAAAAAAAAAAAGTATCTGAATGTAAAGTTAAAGAATAGGAATTGTTTAGTGTGCATAACTCTCTATAATGGATATTAGTCTCTCTATTTATTTCTACTTTATAGAAAAGATATTAAGATCTTAGAGTAGGTTGCCCTTCTCTAGGTAAGATTTAAGGTTATTCAGCTCATAACTGGCAGGATTGGATCTGCTCATGGCTCTCTGAATCAGGTTGTATTGTTCCTTTTCTCTATGTAATAAAAAAATGCATATGACATTTGCCTACCAAAGTAAAAACAGGAGAATATAAGGTAGAAACACATATATGCTGGTAGTGCATTAATTTACAGTACTTCCTGATTTTCTTGTTTGTGACAAGTCCATTTAGGAACTCACCTTTTTTTCATAGTGTTTAATTTGTAGAAATTTTAATTTGTAAAACAAATTTTACAACTCATTTCTTCATTCTCTAGTCTTTATAAGCATCTAACACATGATACTAATGAAAGGTGCGATTAACTGATCGTGCTAATTACAAAGAGATAAGTGATAACTATTTTCTAGCTATGGATCTTATAAAGCCTCAAAATTTTTAAAGAGGATCCTATTTATTTAGCCTATACGTAAAGATTTTTTTTACTGATTCTCAATTAACATTCCTATAAATAATTACAAGAACAAATGTAAAATTTCTAATGTCTTTTGTGAAAATTGTGTGGCTATTGGTTGTAGATCTTAAATATGTTCCACTGTAAAAGTGAATCACCGGAGCTCTATCCAGTTAACAGTGATCATTCTTTTAGAGCTCACTGTGTTTCTAGTACTAAATACAAGACATTATTCACCGCCTTCCAAATATCAGTTTTTTGCCTTCCTGCTTTCCTATTTGGTTTTGGAAGGACTGTTAACTCATCTACAACTGTTCACACTCCAGGCTCTATCACAGATAATGGTGTGTTTGCTATATGCACAGTTCTGGTAAGAATGCTAAATGGCTTCTGAGAGAGTATTTGCCTTCCAGATATAGGCATTTTTCTCTTTTGCTCCTTTCTTTCTGAAACATATATATGCTATAGCCATCCTGAAATCATGAGTTAACAAGCATGAGTATAAAAGTAAACAAAAAAAATTAAAAAATAAGTAAATGGAGTCAGAGTTTGATTTATAGAGTTTGTAGGGTTTCACAATGTCTGTAGATTTTATTGTGATTTGTGTCTTATAGAGTTGGGGATATTTCATAAATCTCATTTATCTTTACAATATAATATGAGTTAGATATTTTATTACCAGTAATTTGCATATTAAAAAATGAATATGCCAAAGAAAATTTAATTAATTGTTAAAGTTGCCCCAAATGTAATGGAAATGGAAATTTTATATAAGTATTTATAAATACATAACAATTATAATTATATTTACATATGAAATTTTATGTGTACTCACACATATACACATGCGTGCACACACACAAACACATACATTTACACACACATATAACATTATAATTCCAAATAAAAGTCAACTGACTTCCATCGTTTTTCTTCATTTATGTACCAAGGGGGGGGTAGATTTTTTGGGTCTTTATTTCAAAGTATATATGATAGCAAGAGGTTAGGACACTCATAGAATTGTTTAAGCATATAGCTGGGAAATACAAACTCTAGACAGGGCCAAACAATATTTTAAAAAATCAAACAAACATCTAAGGGATCTAGCATGTACAGGTGTATGCTCACATATCAGTGCGTTACTTACTCCTAACCAACCCACAAGTTAGACGTGTATAGGGTGGTTTACACCGTGGGCTGGAAAGCTAGATAGGCTTTATTTTAAATCCATTTCTATAATGCTTCCTTCCCGAATTAACCTCTCTAAGTTACAAACTACTTAATCACTTTTGCTTTCAGATTCCTCATATGCAAAAAGGATGTAATTATAATATCCCTCACATGTCGTTTGGGAAAAGCAAAATGTGCTCGTACATGTTAAAAGGATTTATTAAAACCTATCAAACTATTACAGATTGAAAATGTTCATTTATCTATATGTTTTACAACATGTCCTGTGAAACTCTAGTATTTGGAATATTAAATGCTTTAACAGAAAATTAAAAATTGTTCTGGACAAAATGACCATTGGGAAAAATAAATAACAAAATTAAATATATGTAGTTTAGGCATTGCCCCAGAGGATATGATTGCATATTTGTTTTTATTTTAAAAGAGACATCTGAAGCACTGATATTTCTTCAGAAAAGTAAAATTCATTAAATGGGAGAATATGGTAAAAAAACACAGTAAGGAAAGTTTTCCAAGTATAACAACAGAAATATAATGCTGGTCAAATTATTCCTGCTGAGATTCCTTTTCAAATGAAGATAATAGTGCTTCTCCATAATGCTTCTAAAAATATTTTAAAATAAATTTTTTCTGCCCATGTGAGCTGAAAATTTGTGATATATGCAAATTTATGAAAAATGATTTCAATTTACCTTTATGTAACGTATATTAGCTTCTTTTAAAAATTAGCTGTCAAAGTATGTATTAATTGGTTGGACATCAAATTCGAAATGATGCTGAACTCAGATCAACAATTCAAGCATGTCGTTTTAATAAAAAGGGCTTTAAAAACAATGAAGTTCAGGACAAAAGGATTGTTTTCATCATTTCATCAAGTCAGCATAGTCTCAAAGAAAGAGTTAATTAAGTGAGACTTTATAACGATTTATTCGAAACACAGATAATTAAGTTTTATAAATGCATTTTGCAATATTTACTTTTTTATTATGCTAAAGCATGAAGTTTTTGTAAAAAATATAACTGAGAGATCACATAATTTTTAGTATCAAAGTCCATATTAAGTAGTCTAAAAGGACTTTTTTTAAAATGTAAAAGAATTATAGAATTTTATAAATTTAAAGTTTACTTAAATGTCTATGTGGCATGTTTTTTCTATTCTACCTATTTAAATAATGTAAAACAAAATATATAATGCAAAGTAAGTTATTTCCCTCCAAATGATGTGCTACTAGGTATTATTAATTTATATTATGCAACTTTTGTGTTCATAATGGATCATTAGTTAAATTTGCACTGAATTTGACTTATAATCACACACATTCTCATTTGTTGTTTAACACCGCTTTTACAGCCTTTCAAATGAGAACAGATTTATGTTACACCATTTACTAGATGTGTAGAAATTGTAATGATAATTGTTATGATCAACAAATGAAGATTATGTGACTAAATTTACATAAATAAGATTTACGTTACTTACTAGAAAGTAGAAGTTCTATAGTCGCAATTCCAAAATGGGTGTCCAGAATCAGAGACCTATCCAAGAATATAACAACTCTTCAAGCTGCTTCCAAAATTTCTGTATTAAAACAACCCAATGATGCTGTTTACCAAACAGCACCTCTGATCAGTTTGTGATAATTGATGCAATTATACTAAAATTTAAAATTCTAAACAAAAGAAAATTAAAAACAAGCTCACAGTTTCAATATATAAATGTATGTGTATATGTGTGTATACACATATATATAGCATCATTTATTGAAAAATTAAATTGATCTTAAATTCAAAATAAAATATAATTTGGTACTTTAAAAAATAGATTTAGAAATTAGTGTTCACTATTGCAAATTTTTATGAACTCAGGAAATAGCCATATTGAAAACTACTAATTTTTTTTGGGGGGGGGAGGGCTGGAGAAGGTAATTTTATTTCCCTTCCAAATGTACAGGTTATGTATCAGCAATTTGTGGAAATCTAAACTGCAGCAGTTAGTATTAAAATTACCTGTGACATTTTCTCTGAGTTAGGGTTTTTAACAAGAAAACAATTATCTGTTAGTGCTATGACAATGAAAATGGTTTACCTTAGGGGAAATAGCAAATGAATTGTTTTCCTTTTGAAAGCTTTGGGACTAATGTGAAAGATGTCTTTGTTACCTCAGAACGTATCATTGTGTGAAATCTAAATAAAAAGTGAAAGTCACATTTTAGAGTGTGGCTTACTTTCAATAAAAATGTAACTACAAAATATTGTTTCCTATCATCAATACTATCCTAGTTGATTGTGAGTTAAGCTTTCAGATTTAGTGAATTATCCTATTAAAGCCAAAGACCAACAGAAAGAAAGATACCTGTATTGAAAAGTAATTGGATTACTGAGCTCGGAGAAACAAGAAAGAATGCTCTGTGGGAGCTCTGTGCAACCCTGGAGGGTTGAGTGGAAGAGAGTTGTAATGTTTGAACTAGGCATGTTGCTGTAAGGTCAATTGTCAGTAGTTTCATTTTGAACACAGGGTGTGAAAGAGCTGGTTTTAAGAGTTTAAGCTAAAATAGTCTATGATACACATCCTATGTTAATTTTTTTGTGGTTTATCTCTTTTGAGAGTCAGTGTGTATTTTGATTTGCAAATTGTGGTTTCTGATTGGATCCTCAGTTACTTTTCATAGTCTTTTTGGCAGCAGATCTACTTTTAGCTTTTTCTTCCACTTTCATAATTCTTTAACCTAAGCTGAAGGACAAATCATCATCTTTTGAAAACCTGAAAACTCCAGATCTTCACTGCAATGCAATGTTCATAATCATGTTTTATGTCTTTAATGGATGTTGGTTTGGCCTTTATCAGCACCTGAGCTTAATTTCCCTTTCATTGGAGGGTCACATTTGGAAACATCTGTCTAGATAAAGATTGCTCCTCACTAAAACAAGGATTATTATTTAAATTTGAAATCTGGTTCATATGCCCTGTAACCTGTTTAGATCTTTATATCCAAATGAGGCCCTCTGAGGAGTGTTTTCCCATTGATTTTGGGTAAAACAATTTAGGGCTTGCATTATTATTATTATTATTTTTTTCCCTGAAGAACCAAGACTAGTTGTCTATGTTTCTGAAACATTAGCCTACATTTTTTTTTAATTTGAGCTTATAGATTTCCATATGTATAATTTTCCAATTTTTTTAGAGAATTGATGTTATTTTAGAATAAAAACATGTATTCAAGGATCAATCCCTTAGAGTTTTACTGTTCAGATGTTAGCATTACCTAATAATGTTCTCTCCACTGAACTTCAAGTTCCTTTTTGTCCTAGGGTTATTTCTAAAGTACTCAATGGCCAAGTTCAAATTCATATAAGAGCAGATTAAACTTGTAAGGGAAGGTGATCCATACCTCTTGGTAAGTAGTAGGTCTGAACAGCTTTAGGCGTTTTATCCAAACCACGGTCCCAACAGGGGGGGATTTAATCTTGCACTAAAGTAGCCTATGATTGATTAGATTAAATCTCTAAACATTTAACCTATAGCATACACCATACTATGACTATCAAATTTATCTGCACATTTAATAAAGGGTATCTTTAGATAGTATTGAATCTATATTTACATATAAAATTGAATGTGTTTCATTTATTCAAAGACATACTCTAAATCAAGAAAACCACAGATGTCATTTCTGTTGCAAATTCTTAGAGTATCTTTTCTCTGTCTTTTGTCTGCTTTGGGGACATTTACTAATACTTTTAAATATGTTGTATATTGTAGTCGATTTCATAATTATTATCTACAGAAGGCTTCATGTAATCATTTCACTCTATTTTGTTGTATTTCACTGTATTGTTATTGATTCTACCTTTGTTAAAAAAATCAACATGAAATTAGCTCAGTGCTTTTTTCTAGCACAAACTCTCAATATTCGATTTATGTTATATGTAGAAAAATATAGATTCTTTATAAGTCTGAGTTTCTTAATTTCCTTTTCTTATCTTAGTATATTTAATTTTACAAGAATATTCTATAATTAGTTTTGAGCAGCATATATAGTTCTATATTTTTCAATTTCCTGTTTCAAATACCACTTGACCAAATTTGACTTAATGCTTTGGCTCTTGGTTGTTGTTAATTCTACTCATTTTTATATGTTATAAATTTTTTATTAACCTATTCATACATGTTGTTTATGCATCTTTATTACTTCCTAAGAAATGAGTAATTTTACTCATTTATTAACCTTACATTATACAACTGGAGGCACTAATAATTGAGGGTCTCTGGAACACTAACCAAATTAAGAAATCATCTACAGGAAGTGGATGAAATTCCATCTCTAATACCTATGAATATTGGAAAGAAGGAATCATTTGCCCTGGTTCTGCTTCCATCATATAGATTCATACTTTGGTTTCTAAGATATCAGATATCTTCCACGTGCTCTGAGTTCTTGACATGGAAAATCCTTAATCTTAGAATAGGAGATAGGAAAGACTTTTCAAGAACTTTCCAGTGGACACCACTTTTTTTTTTTTAATTTCTTACTTTGCTACATTTTCTAGAAAAGCATTATTCAGATTCTCTTTCTAAATAAACATCATAAATATAGACTTCAGATTCAGTAGTCATCTGAATGTCAATGATTTCTTGGGATATTTGTTAAATAACAAAACATCAGAAATCATTCTTGATCCATACAAGAGCATCTATATTTAGTGCTCAAGATTTGTAGGGAAGAATCTAAGAAACCAGAGTTCAGGGAGTTAAAATTCCCTGTGATACATAACAAGATTATAGAATTTATTTAGTAAAAGAATTGAAAATTTCCAGATATCTGCATGTCGGACTACTTTTTAGATTGTATTTTCTCAGTGCTACATTATATCTCTTTATAGACCATTGCTCACAATTTTACACATTACATCTTTAACAACAATAGTAACAGCTAAATGTATAGGCATTCATAACCAGCAAAACAGTCTAGCTTTTTTCCCATTTGCCAGAGGATACTCTCCGGTGATGATTGTGGCTGCAGCATTTACCCTGAGATAACTCGCAAATTACAGTCCTAACCTTACCCTCAAAGTTTACCATAAAATATCTTGCTTTTATTATTGTTTTCATATCGTTCTAATGTATCAATAATCTTTGGAAACAAATGACATTATTCTATTTAGAGCTTTCTGTTTTTAGTAGTGGTATTTCCATTTACAAAACAGTAATTCTCATCACCGAAAATGTCAAATCCTAGAAAATGTAGCATTCCTATGGACGATGTTAAATGAATGCTGGAAGCAAGATGCACATTTTTTTCTAAATGAGAAAGGGCTAGATACTAGGATTGACTTTTGAAATGTGTATTTCAAATTGTTCAGCTTTATTCACATAACTCCCTTGTATTAAAATAATATTATTTTACATATGCAGATGAAAAAAGCCAGATATAAGACATAGTGTAATAGTTTATTGCATCATGTAACTTCAAATTAAAGTAGCAGCAAATGCATCTTACTAAATTATACAAATAAACTTGTTTAAAATAGAAATTTATACGAATGAAGTAGAATAGTTTTGCTGTGATAAGACACCAGATAATAGTGATTCAAAAGCTAAAGACTAGCACATGCACTTTGTTTTACACTTACACCCTTTTTCTATAGCATTAGCTAGTAAAAAATAACAATATATTTATAAAGCACCTTATAATTTTAAATAATTTTATATGGATTGTCTTATCTAACAAAATTGCATGAAAAATTAGTACTAAATTAAGGATCTAAATCTAGTCTAAATGTTTAGCTTAAAAATTAAGACTTTATATAGTCTTAAATCATATTATAAATTTATATAGGCAAGTTACAAGCAACCCCTTATTTAATGGATATGAACCAGTGGCATACTATTTTCTATGCTATTCATTTTCGAAGGTGATTTACTTCTAATGTATAACCACAGATATTATTTTTTATAGAATTACCGAGAGACTCTCAAGATGCATTAACCTAAAGTGAACTAATCAAGCTTTACCATCTCTAATTTATATGAAGCAATTCATCTTCTTGAATATTTTACAGTTGTTGCTGTTCAGTACACATTATCTAATTGTGCCTACCAGATGCAGAAAAGGATAAAGCGTGTGCTGAAGATAGAAACCATGTATTATACTAATTATAATCTAATTTTTTAAACTATAGCAGAATCAGTTACCTTCACAGGGGGAAGTCTAATTTAAACTTGTTTCTTGATCATATTATATATTTTTAAATAATGGATAAATGATTTGGGTAATATCATTTCAAGGCCTTGAGGTCACTGTTCATAGAAACCATATCATTTAGAATAATCTGCGATATGAAGAAAAACATTCGTGGAAAAATTTTAAAGAAAGTATATCAGATTTAAATTACCCTGAAATTGCAAAGCTGTAATTTTGAGTGTTCACATCTTTTATTCTTCTCCAGTTCTGACAGAGTAATCTCCTGATAATATTTTAATAGATAGATTTGTAAGCCAATTCTGAGCAGAAAGTCAAAATCCATTTTGTGATTCAGATGTATTATAGTTTAAACCCCTGCAGCCTTTAATTATCATTCTCTTTTTTGCTAAAAATCTGCATTTTTCCTTTTTGTTTCCATTTTATTATGAACTTGAAAGGGCAACTCTGGATAAGCCAGTATTTTTATGAATATTAACTGGAAAGTATTTTCTCATTTAAATAAAATCCATTAGGTACTTTGGAAACAACAGTAAAATTTGTTTTACTGGGAATGCATTAAATGTCATTTCTGCTTTATAATTTTATATATGTTCTAAAATTTTGATATGGAATCTGTAAAACTCGAACAATATTAAATGTATGTAGCAAAATAGTTTGATATTTAATTTTGTATTTTTATATTATTTACTCTTACCATGTTTTGAAATTTTGAACACATTTATTTATTTTTTTTCTAGTCCAGCAAATTCTTTAATACAGTATGGAATTGGAGGCATGATAGACGAGGCACATTCTTATTTCAAGTGATAAAATATTTTGGTGCTTCTTTTACTTTCCCATTCTTTATTAATGGCTCCACTAAATGGTCTATAACAAGAACCTAAAGATTATTTTTAGCTTTCTTCTCAGTTATTCCTAGCATCGAATTGACTAGCAAGCTTGCCGGTCAAATCTCTTTAAGAAATGGGAGAAAAAAAGTCTTTTTTTCATTTCTATTGCTACACCCTTGACCCTTCCTAACACTCATTACTTTTATCATGCATGACTACAATAGATACTTATTTCTTCTGGCCTCTAGTCTTGTTGCCATCTATTCAGTCCTCCACATTGCTTCCAAAAGTAATTCTAAGTCTACAACCATCTCACTTCATTGATATTGCATGGAACTGGCACCCTATTTTCAGGTCAAAACTCCAAAATCCTTTGCCTATTATACAAAGACCTTCATATTTTACCCGTACCTGATTGGGATGTGTTACCTTCTTCCAGGTTCTCAGGTTTAGTCAGGACTCTAACCATATCAGTAATTTGTTATTATGTTTCTTATTTGTTGTAAGGAATTGTGAGTCTTCTAACACATTTACATAAAGAAATATCAAATTAAATCATTGTCCTTATCAAAGTACTTAATGAAAATCACCCTTTGAAATAAATGTGTTTATTATTATTATTTTTTTTCTCCTGATTACAAACTTCTATCCTGTTTCCTTTATTTTCTGTACTAAAGAGTTGCTCACCTATAGTTCTTTCACTGGAGCATTGATGTTGCCAGAGACATGAGTCCATCTGGATAGGCAGCATTCATGAATGTAGACTGAGCACCAAGAGACACACAACAGGATTTAAACAAAGAAGGTATTCGGATGGAATCACGGGGTTGGGGCAGCACAATAAGAGTGAAGAAATAAAGTCAAAGAAATAATATGTGCAGGAATATAGCAAATACATCAATGGGTTTATTAGTGTGCTAGGCCTGATATAACAAAATGCCACAGACTGTGTGTTTTCAACAACAGAAATTTATTTCTCATAGTTACAGAGGCTAAAAGTCTAAGATCAAGGTCCAAAGAGGGTGGGTTTCTCTTGACTTCCTCGTGAGGTCTCCTTGGCTTGCAGATGGTCATCTTCCTGCTGTGTCCTCACATGCCCTTTTCTCTGTGTGCACACACCACTTTTCTTCTTCTTATGAGGACATCAATTTTATTAATGTAAGACCCATTCTTGTAACCTCATTTAACTTTAATTAGTTCTTTAAAGGTCATATCTCCAAATACAGTCCCAAAGGAAGCTTCACTTTATGAATGGGGGGAAGGGACAATTTAGCTCATAACAATAGATTATGGTGGAGAAGACAGTACCAGCAGTCAGTTCTAGAACATTCTCCGCTATTGTGTGGCTGACCGATCTTAGTCAAATACATTTTGTATTTGAAATCGGTTTCCTCATTTGTAAAATAAGAAGTGTGAGCAGATGATTTGTCACTCTCTTCACCTGCAAGAAATAATCGAAATCAGAATTGGTCGATGCATACAAATTTAAGCTTTATTTATCCATTTATTTTCTCTTGGGAGTAGCAGCTTAAAACTGGGCATCATGTTCTGTCTGTGGTAAATGCTTGAGCTTCTGTAAAACTAATAGCATCTCTCTTTAATTATGGACTATTTTTAAGACAATAGTGGAAAGAATTGGCACAATCTAGTGCTAAAGGCTTATATTGGTTTGGTGAATACATAGTAAGCATTATCATTTAAATCAGTTGGTCATGATATTGTTTAATTGTATACATATCCCAAGAAAGAATTACAATAAAATGTTAGAACATAAATATCCTCTGGCACATGATAAATATCTACAGAGTTATTTATGTTATGTGTTTAAGACTAGGAAATATATTTAATAAAACAACACACATTCAAAGAAAAATGTTTCTATACCCAGGACACTGAAAAATCTGAAATAATGAAACATGCATTAATCAAGGAGATAGACATTGTGATGGTCATATATGATGAAATACTTTTTCACTTGGAAAAGAATTCAGATTCATTTACAGTGTACATTCTCTCATGGTATATAAATTGTTTTTCAGGAATTTGATATACACATAATTTATCATATACTTCTCTTTTAAGTAAATCACATTTCTACTATTACAAATTAACCTGTGAGGGCTTGACTTAATGGTTTTTGTAGTAAATCAATTTTTAATGTAAATAATCACTAAATATTATAATTTGGAGGGTATTTTAAAAATCAGATAATATTCAATCACTTATATTGTTAATAAGAGTATTGATAGATTACGCTATAATAATGTTAATAACTGTAGATTTTCACAATATATATAAACTGAGTTTATATGACATAATCTATTTTATTTACATAATTATGAATTTATATCTTTCAAAAGTTAGGCACATCATCTGATATATTAGACAGCTTTTTATTTAAATGTTTCTATACCTTCCATTTTAAAAATTGCCTTGCGTTCTATGTCCTGACTTACCTGCCCCTTCGTGGTTACAGTTGGAAAGCATGCCATTGACTTCAAAAACTACAGTTGTAATGGCGCCGATGGATATTTTAATTTCCTAAGCCATATAACTAAGACTTTTCCAATTACATTATTGAGTGGTTAGCATAAGTACTGTTAAATTCTTTTCTAAATCTCAATCACTATTTATCTGGCCAACATACATATGGCATACAGAAAAATTTGTATCACAAATATAGTGAATAACTGATAAAAAGTAGTTGTAAAAGTTGGTAACCATAATTCTGAAGCCAATTTTGTTTTTGATTTTTGTTTTATTTCTGTTTGTTTTTGGAAAGCTGATACCACTTCTAAAATATTAAAATGTCTCTAATTTTAGGAACTCTGTGTTATTAATATTCTGTGTGTTATGTTACATATCTGTTTTATGCAGTTGTCTTACGTCTTGCTATTGCTAACGATCATGGTTAACAGTTAGACTCTACAAAAGCAACTACAACAACAAAACTGGCTTTGAACACCACCAGCTTCTTTATTGTTATTCTGTCGTATCTTTGGGCAAGAAATATGGTATCTGTTTAAGTGTGTTTCTTCCTGTGCGGTATTACTCAATTGAAAAGATTTCTATATTGATTTGAAGATCAATATTTTTTTCCAAGTCAAAGTATTTTTTTTTAGGATAAAAACAAAATATCTCTTCTACTTTTCTATCACCTGTTTGTGCTGTCCACCCATGACATAATGATTATTTGGGGTTTATCCTGATTTTTAAGAGGTACATACTGTTTGGTTGGTTGTTCTGTTTATAATTTTTAAAATGTATAATATACACACTGTTTTGTAATCTGTTTTGTATCCATGCAAAAGACTATCATTGACAAATTTTCCTCCCAGTAAATAAACATATTACTATGATCATTTAGTGGTTATATAACATCTCTGGCATGGTGAAACATGAGTTTCTAATCATTTCCTCTATTGATGGACATTTTAAAACATTTGAAATTTGGCACTTTTAAAATACTATTGTCATTTTTTTCTTTTGTCTAATTTTCTTAGGTATTTGAAATATTTTATTATGTATTATTATAGCTATTAATCCTTCTGTGACATGTAAATTTTCAGATATTTTCATGATACTACATTTGTCTTTGAGTTAGTTAATATACTTTTTGAAATACACAGGTTATTAAATTACTTGATTATTTATATTTTAGGTAAATCTATTCATATTTTCCTTCTAGTTTTTTTATATTGATTTATTGCTTAAAATACTTTCATTCCAAAATTACATATAAATGACATTCACTTAAATATTTCTCCTTTTCATTAATGATTTGCTGTTTTTCCTTTTTTGTACGAAGGCATTAGGAATGTGCTGTGATTGTGCTGGGATTGCATGTTCTGGGGATGAATTTTGGTATCCCCCCAGAATTTATATGTTGAAACACTAATCTCCAGTGTAATGGTATTAAGAAGCAGAGTTTTGGGGGGATAATTAGGTCATGAGGTTGGGGTCCTCATGATGGAATTAGTTCCTTTAGAAGAAGAGACAGAGAGTGATGATCTGTCTTTGTGTCATGAGTTGGAACAATTCTGGGTCTTTTGCCTCACTTTTGATTTTGAACTAATATTTGGTTGACCTTAACTGTAATTTGCTTCTACCAAGTGCTTCCTACCAGAAATGACTTTAGTCTAAATACCTGGATTGAGATTGTCAAGAATCCACAGATAATATGCATCCAAACCCCAAACTGTGCGTAAGTGTACAGCTATGGTAACAATTTTCATGGGAGATATTTTTCAACCTTTATCTAAGATCAAGGAAGGCACATTTTCTTGATGACTATCTTTACCTAGATTTTTAAAACCTGTCTTTTCTATGTGTGCATAGGCCTTTAAACATCCTCCTTCTGTCTTCATAATGTGTCTTAGTTTTGCTTACTTAACTTAGGGGAGCACATTTTGTTTCTTATATCCAAAGCTGCTGAAAACTCTAGTATTGCCAAATTCCTTTGGATTTTGACAAGTTTTAGCTCCTACACATGACCTTCCTTTTGTCCTCTCTCTGTTTTTAGTTTGGAGAATTTATATTTGTAAGTTTAGCCTAACTATATATTTAATAAGTTCTTTGTTGCATTTTGTGCAGCATACTAAAGAGTTCTTAAAAACATATAAATTGCCGTAATGCCAAAGTTAAAAAGTATTTATTTCCTTTTAAAGATCTCCTTTTTCCCTCCGTTTAAATTTCTTATGAAATGAGTTTTGGTTTTTAAATAATAATGCTTGAAATAATACTGGCAAGGATCATATAATGCTCATCAAATATACTTGTCTAATTAAAATAATATGTTTATATGTATGTTAATAATGTATATTTAAATTTTTTATTTTAATTAGTTTCAAGTATACAGTACATTGATTAGACATCTATATAGTTCGTAAAACAATTCCCCCAATTGCTCCCTCCTTCCCCTGACTCTCAACCTAGCTGACATATTAATGCCAATTGCATTCCCTATGCCGTACTCCCCAACCCTGTGATCATCCATTACCTACTAATTTGTACTTCTTTAACCCTTTACCTCATTCTCCCAACCTCCCAATCCATTTTCCCCTCTGTCCATCACCAAATTGTCCACTATATTTGTGAGTCTGTTTTTTATTAGTTTATTCTTTTTATCCCTTAGATTCTGCTTATAAGTGAAATCATATAGTGTTTATCTTTCTCTGTCAGACTTAAATACTTTCCAGGTCCATCAATTAATATATTATTTTTAATTATATATAATAATTGCATAATGTTAATGTAACATAACATATAATAATTGTATAATGTTAATGTAACATAATGTAACATGTATTTATATGTATATTTTGTGTGTAGGTGTGTGTGTAGTGTGTTTACCTTAAGGCATCAGAGATTATTGTGATCCATTGATAATCACAATTATGGTTGCAGTACTAATCCTGCATGAGAGGACTAAAATATATTTATTGTTATTACCATGTAAGGCTACTGCTATATCATTGTGAGAAAAAGTGAATTAGAAATAAAATTTTCTCTTGTGTCATTTAGGTTTTGTGTAAACCTGTCATTACAGATAGTTCACACTTACAAAATATTTTTGTATAAGGAATCAATCAATTTTACAAATAACAACACAACACTTTATCTACAGTGATGTTATAGTTATTTATTTTTGTCCATTTTAAAGTTTTATTATTTAATGTCATTTTAGTGATTACACGATATTACAATTTGTAAAACACTTTCCTTTTTATTTTGTTATAATCGTAATACACATTACAGAGATAAACAAATGAAGAACTGTTTTTCCTAAGCTTAGAGAAGGGAATTGAGACTCAGAAATTACAAGAACGTACTTAACCTGGGTCTTCTTACTCAATTCCAGTACAATTTTAGTTCTAATTTTTATATTTAATGAGACTGAAGTAAACATAATGTGCTCTATTTTTACCATAAGAACCTTAGCGATGCTTTTGCATTATGTATTATGGTCAAGCAGCCATTAGTCCAGGCAGTGTGGGCTATCTGAATAGAAAGTACTTCCTTTATCTTTAACAATATAACATTATTCACAGAACTGTGACTCTTTTCTGATAAGGAATATGTCATCAAAACAACAATATTCTCAGTGTGCTTTGCTCATGAAGGTTTTAGCTGCAGTTTATCTATTCTATAGACATGTAGTTCTTATAAAAATAAATTATTTGCAACATAAATAAAGTTTCTGAGTGCTTGATATTTCTTTTGTCCTCTTTAACTATGTCAGGTGTTTCCATAACAAAGTATAAAAGATTTATTGAAAATGTGGCTTTTTTTTTTATTTCAAGCTTTTTCTTTTCTTTTCTTTTCTTTTTTTTTTTTTTTCTTGTCAAGGAATTATAGACACTCCACCACAATGTAAAAATCTCTGCCAATGATGTAGCAGTCAAATCTCCTAAGAGAAACATTTGCAAAAAATATGTTTATTCTATTTTGAACAGAGACCAATGGAAATGTGCCACATTCTATATTTTCACCACCCATAGGCATCAGCTTTCATCCCAGCCATCCCCATGTTTACTAGCCTGAGACATCCAACTGTTTAAAAAAATAATAATCTGGCAAAAACATATGCTGTAGAGCACAACCTGATGGCTAAGATTGGAAAATTAACTGTAATAGGCAAAGTCAGTACCAGTAATAAGAGCAGCTTTTTTCCCCTCCTTTTTATTTTCCTGTTTTATTATTGTAGTTTACTTGTCATCCTGTTCTGAGGTCATCTGGTATCATGTTGAATAGAAGTGGAAAGATAGGTTATCAATTTATTTTTTCTTAATTTTAAATGAAAGTTTGTTATGTTTTATCATTAACTAAGTTGTTTTCTCTAGAATATTTTGTAGATCTTCTTTACTTAAGAAATTAAAATGACTCTCTGACTTACTAAAGTTTTTCTTACCTTGACCTTGCTTTGCAAAACAGCAAGTAGTTCAGAAGATTTTGACTCCATTATATCCTTCCAATTTATATGCCAATTATATCCTTGCTTTAATTCTAAATGTGTGGATTTTAAAATCCCATAACAAGTCTTTGTTTTGTACAAGGAACAGTCTCCTAGACTTACCTACACATTTAATTGATATTCAAACCTGCTCACTATTGTATTTAACCTTCACAATGTGTTGTACCTCAAGCTTCTATCTGACATTAGTTTCCTTCTTCCTATGTAGTCTTGAAATATATTATCCTATGTATCTTTTGGTGTTTTTATCTAACTTAATTTAGTTTATTTATCTAAAAATGTTTTTATTTGCTTTCATTCTTGGAAGATGTTTTTCACCACTGAGTAGAGTTATTGTCCTTCAGTATGTAAAACTGACTGGTTGACAAAGATCCATTGACTTCTTTCACAGATTCTACTGAGAACTCAGTTATTGGAATAGTTACCCCTCATTAAAGCTAGTTAGTCCCCACCCTCTAAAACCCAAATTTTCAAAGGTATGTTTCTTGTCTTTGATTTTCTGTAGTTTCATTATCAAATATCTAAATGTCATTTATTTTTATTCATGCAATTTTGGCTTTTGTGGGCTCCTTGAATTGATTCATTACCTTAGTATTTATTAGGAGAAAATAAAATAATCTCTAATACAAATATGGACATAAAAATAAGTGAACAAAAATTTCCATGAAATTAGAAGTATTATATCTTATTTTTCAATGCCTAATAATTATCCACTAGATATAACTTTAAAGTTTAATGACATTTAAGGTAATGATAATTAAAAACTTGAACTATAAATCTAATTTTTTGTCTAAATAAGAACTTAGAATATAATATTTAAATTTTTATTTAAATAATGTAAATTACTCTTTATATATATGTGTCTTTTAGTATTACTTATATAAAATTGGTTATTGTATATAGAATACAGAAAAAATATATCTTTTGAAGAGAAAGTACCTGTTAGATAATAGCTTTGGAACCAGAAGTTTTAGTTTTCTCACTTTTTATCAGTGTGATATTGGGCAACCTTACCAGTTCTTTCTCTCTTTCTTCCTGCCTTTTTCCTCCCTCTGTCCCTTCTTTCTCTCTTTCTCTCTTTCTTTCTCTCTCTCTCTCTCTCTCTCTCTCTCTCTCTCTCTCTCTCTCTCAACTAAATACAGTGAATATATATCAGGCTATAGGAATCCTTCCAGTTGTAGGAGACAGTAATCATTTACATAGTAATGTCTACCCTATTTTGCTACCCTCTTCTATTATTAACAGTATAAATCAAAGCTTCTTTCATTATGAAAATTTCTCAATGTCAAAAAAATTATGTCTGTAAAAATGTAATTTTACCTACGGTTTAATGCAAAAAGATGATATACAGAAGAATGGTGACTCTCATTATATTCTTATTAATTTTTCTTTAACATTTTTTCTATTTGGATTGGTTCTGAATCATAAACATCAAAAACTATATACTTTCCATTTTCAACATTTTTTTAAACTCACAAGGAACATAAATCAGTAAGAGGAATTACAATCTATGCCAAAGTATATTGTAATAAGGGTACCAACAAAGACATGTTAGACTTCAGAAGAGTTCATTTTTTTTGGTGTGAGAAAATCACATAAAAATGAATGCAAAATACTGAAACATAAGATATGATTCCAACAGAAAGATATAGAGTTGATTAGTGTTCTAGGAAAAATAAGTGAGAAATGGAGAATAATTCCATAGTCTATGTGATGTGTAAGAAATGACATGTCATTTAAAAATGTAGTTGGGGCAAAATGTACTGTAAGACAAGAGAGACTGGATGGTAGAGAAAAAGCCATTTGGGTTTAATTCAGTAGACGATAGAGAGACACTGAAGGTTTATGATCAAGTGAGGAAACCAATTATATATTTAGTAAAAAGAGAGGTGGAAAGTTAGAGAAAGTTTGGAGATAAGTAGTTAAGAGGTATACTCCATGGCTTAAGGAAGAAGTAACATGCATTTCAACCACATTTATATAACTCAAAAAAGTCTTGCATGTAGATGATTATATTGAAATAAGAGCAGATTTTGAGGTAACAATTAGCCTCAAGTACTCTTTTTACTTGTAGCCATTTATTCACTGACAACACAAATGTTTTGAAAGCTCATAGACTAAATTTAGAATAAAATTGCTCTGAGGTATTTTTAATTTTAAAGAGGTCAAATGCAATGGCATGTAAACACAGCCTACAAATGTTTTGTTTGACTTACATACCACCTAAATAAATAAGTATATGAATTTGAATTCTTATAGAATAGAAATGGTCTCTCAAATTTATGAACTCATCAACTCTCTATTGTTCTATATATGTTCAACTTACATTGACTTAGCAAGTTTTATATGATTACTCTAATTAAAAGTGTACTCATCTCTAACTCCGTCCTCCTAATTCCATACACTTCATTATACATTTTAAATTATTTTGTTATTTTTTACCTTTTTATGTTTAAATAACCATGTAGTATATTATATAATTATTTAATATTTTATGGCCTATATTCTCTTTCCCTAACACATTCCACTAGAAAAACTTCACAATGAGAAGAATCTTTGTTTTGTTCATAGGGATACAGTACTGAGCACTTTGTCATCCATGGACGAACCTCAACAAATATTCATTGAATATGGCTAATATAATAAGAAAACAAAATACTGACATGGTGTTTGTTAGTTTCCATATAATTCAATGGTTTATGGATGTTGCCACACTATGAGACTCAAAACCCTGTGAGGTCAGTACTAACAATATCCTCCACAGTTGTTATTGTCAGTCTGGGCTCAAAGTCAACTGAAAAGAGCCAGACACAAATATTACATAATTCTATAGAGACAGAAATTATCATGGTTCTTGCAGGGGTCTGGGGGGTATGGAAATGGGACGTTACTATTTAATGGGTACAGAATTTCAGTTTGGGAATACAAAATGTTTTGTAGATGAAAGTGGCGATGATTGAACAACAATGTGAATCAGCTTAATGCCACAGAATTATACACTTCAAATTGTTAAAATGGTAAATGTTTGTTAGATACATTTTATCACAATAAAAAGAATAATTTATCATTAAATAATTTGAATTTTTTAGACAAGCTATTTGCTCAATGAAGAAGTGAATAGAGGTCCAAGTAGTTTTATTTTGGCTCTGAAAGTAGCACAGTGCACAGACTTAGCTCAATATCAATCGGTCCATATCCTGGATCTGCTACTGTTATCAGTATGATCTTAGATAAAGCTCAATTTCTTCATCTATACATTGATGATAAATTGATGATAGAATCTGTATCCCAGAATGGCTGTTAGGAGATGCTGGCAACATATCAAACACAGTGACTGATACACAGTAACTACAGTAAGTTTTCTGCAAATGTGAGCCATTAATTTTCTCACTCTCAGCCATGCCCTCAGAAGACAGCAATATCAGTGTGGCATTGACAAGTTTTCTCAACACAGACTGTATTTAGTTGGCTTTTGTTTCTCTAGCAGCTTGAATATATGGTTGCAGAGAGAAGACTAATGTATGTATGAGACTTAAGATTGTGTCAGAATACAATGAGGGTAAAGTGGGGAAGAAATAAAGGTCATCAAGAGTAGGAATTTAACAATAAATAAAAAAATCATAACAAACATTTTACATGTGCCAGCATGTTTATGATAACATTTTATGTAAACCATAAAATTCCAACAATACCTTCATAAGACAGATGCTATTGTTTTTCTCATTTTATTTATGAACATATAAGAGATCTGGAGATGTTAATAACTTGCTCAAGATCATATAGATAATGCATGGCAGAGCTGTGCTCCTAACCAAAGTAGTTTGTATCAAAGTTTGTGGGGAAAAGTTATTTTCGATACTAAAGGAGCAAATCTCTGTGTAAAAGGCATATATACAACTCAGTTTTAGATCCAGAAAGCACAAGGAACAGAAATGGGAAACTTAGAATGATGTAATTCATCTAGTGCGTATGGATATGAACTGTCTTGCAGAGCAGTAAGTTCTAAGCAAAAATCTGCAACAAAAGTGAGAACACACAGAACTAGATTTGTTTTAAGAGTCTTATACTTCATATTGAATCATCCTTAATTACACAGCTGGGCAAGCTGGATAGGAAAAGTGTACAATTAAATGGCTATACAATCATACAAAGTTAGACACTAAGTCTTCTATCTATAACTGTTTTTACACAGGTATGCCCAAATAGCAGCTAAGTAGGAAAGGATAAAGAAAACTTAAAGTACCATAATCTTGGGGGTCTTTCTTTTGCATCTGGAAGGTAAAATTAGAAATTAGATAACCAGGTTGAAAAAAATTACTATGTATCAGACATATCTCTCAGGTGTTTTCTTTATCTTAGGAAATGTCTTAAGCAGCTTGAGGAATGGGAGCAAGTTTTATCAAAAACTTAAAATAGGAACAATAATATAGCTACAGCTCATCTTAGTGTAGGCTATATTATCTGCCATGTTAATTCTCAGGAATAAGATGGAGAAAATTGATTAACTCCCTATAATTTAGAATCTAGAAAAGTCACTCTCAAACCTTCTGGCATCAGAACCCCTTTATATCCTTAAACATTATTAAGGACCCCAAACATTATTTTATGATATTATACCTATAAAAATGTACCATGTTAGGGATTAATATTTAGAAAAATTAAACCTAGTTATTCTATTTTAGTTATCAATTTAGTTTAAATAACTATAAGAAGCATGTTAACAAAAATAATATTTAAAATAATACATTTTCCAGAGCACAAATGTTTAGTTGGCTTTATTTCATATTTTTTCCCATCTCTTTAATGTCTGACAATATAAGAGCTGGATTCTCATATCTGTTTCTATATCTAGTATTTGTGGTATCACATATTATATAGCTTCTGAAGACTTTGCCAAACTCTCCTGAGAGATTCAAAATGAAAAAGGCAGATATCATCTCAGTATTATCATGAATTTTTTTTTTCACATCTTGGACCCCTAAATTGTAGGAGGGTCCCCACTGAGAATTGCAGGAACAATATCCTGGCAGAGAGTAGATGTTTACATAATACCTTTGAAAGAATAAATATGTACCTAAGGTGCAACTTGCCATAAAAGTTTGTCCTGAAATTGCACTGTCATTTTGGGAAATAATAAATTAGACAAGTCTTTGTATTCAGATGGCCCCATTTATCAAAATTCTTCAGGTTGAGAACTCTTAAGAGAATTTACTACCTTCTGTTGTAATGACCCGAACCTTAGGGTAAGAGAAAATGACTGAAAGAAAGAATAAGTGACATAGGACTTTGATATAAAATGTAGGAAATAATGTCACTCAGCTATAAAGCTTTTTGAACTTCTAATAGTGAAAGTAGTTAGGATTCTAGCCTACAGGAAGTAACCCTCAAAGATATCAAAAGGCTTATTTCAATATAAAAAATGTTTTATCAGCCATCATCTGTGTGTTACCATACAAATCATTAAGCATTATATTAAAGTTTGATATTTATAATACCAATAAGTATACAGAATCTTACACAGAAACTAATGAATCTTTATATATATAAATTTTAGGTAAACTTCAATAAATTGAACTTAAAAATATTATAAAAATATTATTACAAATTTGAGACTAAAGAGGATCAATTTTCTACTAGGAATCTTTATGAAATAGTCATTTAAAAATAATGACTTCTTGTTGTACCATTTTCCACTCCCAATGTAATCTCTGCACTAACATAAAATATCAAAATCTTAATGTCTTATATATCCTGGGAAAGGTACTTTACTACTTCAACCTTTTCAATATTCCATATTTTGATTGCCCTGCCCTTCCACTCCACTTATACTTTATAGCCTCAGTGAACTGTGGGGAAGAAATTAGATTGCCAAGAAAAAAAAAATCACAAAATGCTAAAGATTAAAGGTGTCATCTCTAAGTATTAAATTGTCTTATTTTATCACCAATGTTAAAGACTATGATGGTTTCAGTGGTCACATTTTGGCACATATTTTGAACTAAACAAAAATATTTCTATTATTATTTAAGATAGTGAAGTTGTGTGTGTGTGTGTGTGTGTGTGTGTGTGTGTGTGTGTGTGTGTCTAGTTCTTTATAAAACAGACTGTTTTCTATTTGGTTGTCAGGTTTGTGCAATATTCTGAAAGCAAAAATTCAAATTTAAATGTACAGAGAAGCAGGCACAATTGCTAAGTTGAATGGAAAACTCTAATCAGTCGTGGTCAGAGGAGGGTATAGATGGTCTTTAAGGACTCTAAATAGCAGCTATATTTGCCTAAGTGAAAAAAAGAAAGTGAATATGAGTGGCAAATACCACTCTTTAAAATACAAGGCAATTTCATGGAATGCAACGTTAATGTTGATTGCTGAGAAAAAGCGGTTATAATTAGATCAGAAAATCAGAAAAAGAGGGACTTGATTTGAATAGCTTTACACTAGGCTGAGAAGGAGACATGATAAGAAATTGGAGTGGTAGGAAAAGTTAAGTTACTCTGCAAGACTAGCTCTTCACTTACATTCAAACTCGCGGGAAATAATCATATCAGACAGAGAAAGCCCGCAGGTTCTGCTGGTTCATAAATGCATCCACTTGCATTCTATTTTTTGCTTCTCCTGGTCTTCCTTTCTCTCTTTGCATTTGCAGATGTATCTATCTATCTTCATTAAAACTCAATCAAGGAGAACATTTGTATTTCTAGCTGAGAAGCAGTTTTCATGGCTTGGTAAGCAAACTGCTTTCTTCGGTGCATATTATTGTAATGTAACTTAGGGAATGACATTAGATACGACATTTCTTTTCATGTTTTGTTTAACCCAAGAGATTGTAAGAAATCAGTGAAATAAAATGTATATGTATGAACACTTAAAGATTGAATAATTACTGCCTCTGTGGTAACCTCAGTAACTCACACATGGGAAGACAGCTCTTTTGGTAACGATATGCATTCCGAAGTATATATTTTTTCTATTCCCTGAGAAATAATGACACTTTATCTCATTTAATAAAGCACTCTTCAACTATTTATTAGACAAAGAATGTTCATATTCCAATTTCTTTGCTAATCCACAACATTCCTCCAACAACCCAAATCGTAAAGCTTTGCATCTGTTTGCAAAAAAATGTGTATGGGAAGAGAAATGTGTTTTTAAAGCATGAAATCATATATATTAAAGCATTAAATTATGTCAGGGTTGTGTCCAAGATTGCAGAGATAAAAATGTGTTTGTGTCCAGTAAGAAGTGGCCATTTCCATTGTTTTATTATAGGCTGCCAAAAAAAAATTATGGCCTCTTGATAGCAGATTATACTGTCAATGAGAAATTAAATATGTAGTTACGTTTTCTATGAAATGTCTTAGTTCCAATCCTACTAAAATTTAAAGATAAAATAGAGATAGCATCCATAATTCTAGCTATTAAAAATATCAAGTTTTTTAAAAGAAATTTTATAAAATTTCAAAACAAATCATTTCTAACCACTTTAATGCATCTCAAAATTATGAATAGACTTTCTTTTTCTTAAATGCATCTGTATGACTATCAATTATATGTTTTTATTAAGTGTATTTATATTAAATATGTATTTTATCATAGATGGACTATCAAATAGGAAGTCTCTCCATGTATAAATCACTAGTAAAATAATTATTGTTAGATATTTAAGGGTTCAATCTGGGACAGGTTCTGAAACATAGATGTCTACTTTCTTTCAAAGTATATATACTAGCTGTTTTTGGTGGTGGATACAGACAAATAAATCAAAACATTTGATTAAAACCGCTGCACGAAGTAATTCATCTCAATCTTACATCACTGCTGTCTCTTTCTACCATATTCAATTTCTTTTCATCCCTTAGCTTTATGGTTGCAGCTGGAATAACTATTCTCTCCTTAGTTCCACCAGCCAATATTTGAAATACATCTGAGTATGGTGACAAGTTAATAAAATTTACAGATTTATTATACTTAACATCACCACTTATTCACTTACTTTTGTTCCTCTTTTATGAAAGAGATAAATTATGTCATAAAATGCATTTAAAAGGTAAATTAAACTATTTACAAAATCAGTAAAATGCTGTGAAGAGAAAATAGACCTTAAAAATAAGTTTGGATTAGGCTTCTACTCTATGAATATAATAATGAAAGTGATAAGTAAACATTATCTAACTAGTATAAGCTAAGCTCTTTCTTACTCTGTTTTTCAAAATGTTTTCTTGTTTTCCTACAACTCTTTCTTTTGCATGCATCCTTTGTGGTGGAACCAGAGTTTTACATCTTCCCACAGTGCAAGAGAATCATGAATTGCTATGGGTGCTCTTCACCTGAGGCACCAAGACCCTTCTTTGCTGGACCTGAGAGAGACTGAGAGAAACAATCAAATCCCTCCTACTTTTCTGCTTCTTTGGATCTTTTAGCTCTCAAGCACAAATTCTTTCAATAACTGTGCCATCTTAGACAGGAACAATCCTCTTAGAGTGAGCTTAGGTAGAGAGTGTGACAGTTGTAAGAGGTAAATTCCACAATGGTCCTTTGACTTTCAGAGAAAAATCCAAACACTTTTCACCCCCCCGTCCCCCCCCCCCATCTGTTAGGAATGTAGCAGCCACCAAATATTCACCCATTGCTTCTTCTGTCAATGTCCTAAGAGTTACTCTAATGGCTCTATCAATCCATAAACTAGAAGGAAGGGGAGTTTAAGCAAAATGTAAGTCAGGGTCCAGAGCACAGAGGATAGTGCAGAATGAAACTGAAGGATAAGGATAGGAGAAAGAAGGAAAACTGGTGGCCAAGGTAGGAACAGAAACATTCTGGCATGAAAATTATTTTCTTCTCTTACATAACAAAATCTCCCTTGTACAGAGCATTTTATTTCTACTCCTCTAAATAAATGACACTAAAAGGAAAAAGCAATCTCCTGATTCTGAAACAGAGATAAAGAACAGAAGACTAGCTTTAAAATTCTCTGAGTGATGTTACTTAACTATCCTTTGACCTTGAGTGACAGAAGCACAATTTTGTAGTAGACTTCATTTTGTATAGAATCTGATTGATGGAAAAGCATGTGTTTTTTTTTTCCCCTCCCCTCTGATAACCCTTTATATTCCAGTGAAGAGTCTCTACAAACTTGCAGAAAACTAAATGTATCTTAGCTGTCAGAAAAGAAGAGCAATTTGTGATTTGATGATGGCTGCAACAATTTGAAGACTCTAAGTAAAAGTCATTCAACTGTTCATGCATAGAATGGCAGAAACGGGAACTAAGATATGCTGCTTCTAACTGGCTCAGGGTCAGAATTTCACCTATGAAGTGGGCTTCTTTGTGTCTTAGCAGCCACGTCCTCCGAGCTAGATGCAATTAAGTGATAATTGGGCCAGGGATATCTCATCAACAGCAATAAGTTCGCTGCCCCTAAAGTAGAGATTTGAATTCTTTTAATCATTAATGTGTCTCTTAAAACTATAAATATGAAAGATATTATAGTCCATAAAGGTTTCAATAGGGATTATTAGTTTAAAGTGGATGTAAAAATGATGAATATATTAGAAGGTTGTTATACAGTACCTATCGGTATTATTTCAACTTAGCAACACATATTCTGCTTTCACAATTAAGGACTCTAGACCCATTAATTATGTTCATCTCTCATTTTACAAAACTGAATTTAACACTTATGTAATAATAACTTTTGGAAAGTCAAGTCAATTCACTTATCTTTATATAACTCTAGAAACATGCAAACACACTAAATTTCCAGCTCTATGAGGACAGAAAATTGATCAGCATACTATTTCTCTATTCTTAGTCTTCAATACATATTTGTTGAATAATTAAAGAAGAGGTAAAAGCAAAGAAAGAAATATTCCCAATAATGAAATGTCAAATTCACTGCTGTATTCTAGGTGTCTAGACCACTACATGGCACATAGAAGATGATCAATAAACACATGGCAAATAAACACGCCTAGACTCTTTCTAAAGACATTATAAACAAATCATTTTTTCTAGATAACTATACAAAAAGTTCATGCATATGTATATCTAAAGCTGTAAAAGATATATCTCTTATTCCAATTTTCTCTCCTATTCTTATGCTTTTTTTTTTCTTTTTAATGAATCTGGCTATTTGATTAATTCAATTCAGCCTCAATTTTCATGTTCCCCTCAGTAGAAAAAATAAAAGGTCGGGATCCCTTCTTGTTGAATTTGTTGTAATGTTTTCTGGAGTTGATTTGCTGGCAATATCTGTTCACAGTTACATAAAGGAGAGTTTGGGGAGCAGAAACATGATTGATTGAAGGCTTCCCTGGGCCAGTGGCAGCTGTGTTTTAGATTGTTCTTATTTGAAAACTGAGAGAATAGTGGTCCCATTATATCCTAAGGATGAATGTCATCAGGGAAGACATTTTATACTTCGAGAAAGTAAAACTTAATTTTATGTACTTTTATGCATTTTAAATGTTTTTAAAGTTATTATGCCATATTACATCTTCATATAATTACAATTTTTGACATTTCAAACTATAATACCCATGTAAGAAGCAGGAAACAGATGCTCAGTGTTTCACTAAATTAATCTGTTGAGTTTTGTTTATTTTAAAAAGATGGGCAAAGAGATATGTTATACTCATGTGTGTGTTCTATTATTAGAGAATGTTCCAGTATTCTCTAAATTTATGTTGTTTTCTTGTGTTTCTTCCCAACTCACACATCTACATAGACATGGTAATGTAAAAGTTGTTAATCATAATGATGATACTATATATCATTAGAGATACCATATATTTTGCTCTTGGCTTCATTGGTTTCTTACAATAGTAATTCAGATATGTAGAAACATATAATATTTTTTTCCTTCATACTATTCAACTTTCTCACAATTTCCCTTTCAACTAAGCACCGAGCAAACAAGCATCATATTGAGTAGTCGGGTCCATTTAAAATAACAATCACTTCTGATTTAACTCAATATCTCCTAGATATATCCAATCTCTCTTTTGTTTAGTTTTCCAGAATTTCCATGTAATTCCTTTATCCACAGTTATATCTTGATTCACGACTATTTGCTCTGTGCTGTGCGTTTACATTTCATTCTTTATCCTTATGGCATCTATTGCTGACGTGCCTGATCAATATTCTGTTGTCATGGTGTCTCCTTTTAATAACACACTATTCATAGACCCATGTGAACTTGTACGTAAGCCTGCAGGTGACTCACTAAACCAGCACCACGAGCTATCTGAGCTGTCTCCCATTCTTTGGGGTACATAAGAACTTCAAGATTCCCCCATGCTCTATAAGAACAAAGCAAAGTGATAGTGAGCGTGGTTAAGGGGAGAGAAGAGTAGGCCATAGGGAAATATAAGGATTTCACAAGAGCAGATGGTTGCTGTCCTGCTGTTTTCTGGCCTTTTCATATCTCTTAGAGTTCTCCATTTTGTGAGGTTTACTTCCTTTGTGATTTCAAGGAAGAACTCGAATATTAATCTTCTTTGCTATTTGAATGCATGAGCCTATGGTGTTGAGATGTTTTTATAACAAAGGTATCTAAATGCCAAGATTCCAAGCTTCAAAATAAATTCGTGTCCAAGGGGAGTAGAGTTTGCCACCCCAAAAATATACTTTTCTGGGATATTGTTATTTTAAGCTGGTTATTTTTAAGAACAAAAGACTCACAAAAGATTTTGGCTATCTTTCTTACTCCCTAAAATAAGAATAATAAAAAAAAAGTCAAGGATCTACTCCAGGAAGAGGGTTATTATCATGGATAGCTACAGTTTAATATAAAGTAGTATGTGATAGACAAGGAGGAACCCAGCCGGTCCTGTTTGGTCAAAGTTCTCTCTGTGCCCTCTCACTTTAAGATGGCCTCATGAAACTTTGTTTTCTAAATATTAACTTTTTTCATCACCTGTAAATTGATTAACTTCCCTGTGAAATCCTAGACCCCTACTTCCCTCTCCTTAGTCCAGAATGGCATCTATATCTCATTTTGCCTTATTGTCTTTGGAATTTTCATGCTTATGTGAATTCCCCATGCATGTGCATTAAAACTTAATTTTTTTTCATGTCAATCTACTATATGTAATTTTAATTATTCCACCAATCAGAAAAAGGAAGGGGGAAAGGGAAAAGTTTCCATTCCCAATATGTCCTTTGGACAACTTCCCTACATAAAATTATTATATATACTCTCACCACTGTTTCCTTATCATCTGTATCAATTGTATGTTGCCATAATAATGTTGCATAATGAACAATCATGTAATCTCAGGGGCACAGAACAATAAGCATTTATTTAGCTCAGTCTAAAGGATTTATGTTGGTGAGGAAGCTCTGCTGTCTGTGTATTGTTGGTAGGATTTGTTTTGATCTATAATTGTTTTTGGCTTAGACACCTGGAACTTCATGCCTCTTGACCATATACTTCTCATACTTGACCCAGGACTCTCCTGGACATGACCACCTGATGTTGATAACACCTGGCAAGATCAGGAGTAGAAATACTTAAGGGCCATCCCTTATCCTTATTGTATTATGTTTGTTAACATTCAAAGTGAGAATCTTGAATTGTTCCATAGTCCCAACCTGGTGCAGAAGATCCTGCCTAGTGTAAGGTGAAATTAAGGTTACACACTAAAAAAGTATAGTTATAGGAAAGGGCAAAGGGTTATAGCCAATAATGCAATCAACAGTAAATCCTTCATCGTGGAGGTTAAAAAGATGTCCATGCTTTTTGGCTCCTTCATTCATAATTATTTATTTTGAAACACTACACCTAATGATTTTTAGTCTGTGTTCTTCAAATAAAGGAAAATCATTAATTCTAGAGAAAGTATATATTTTTCTTTCTCTTCTTTATCCTTCCTTCCTTCCTTCTTTCTTTCTTTCTTTCTTTCTCTTCTTTCTTTCTTTCTTTCTTTCTTTCTTTCTTTCTTTCTTTCTTTCTTTCTTTCTTTCTTTCTCCTTCCTTCCTTCCTTCTCCTTCCTTCCTTCCTTCCTTCCTTCCTTCCTTCCTTCCTTCCTTCCTTCCTTTCTTCCTTCTTTCCTTCCTTCCTTCCTTTTTTTCTTCTCTCTCTCTCTTTCTCTCTCTCCTCTCTCTCTCTCTCCTCCTCCCTCCCTCCTTTCCTACTTTCCTTCCTTTAAACAATTATAGTTTAGCTCTTGCAAGTAAAGTGACTTATTTAGAGGGGAAAATGTGTATATATTTTAATTCATCAATAAACTAATTTATTAATTCCACTGCAGCAGCTTCAAATGGGGGTCACTCTTTCTCTCCACATTCTTCACATGACAGCAAGAGTTATCTTTTAAAAACATAAATCAATTTTTGTCGCTTTCTTTCAATATATATACATTTGTGTCCATTTACTACAATTTAAAATCCTTGCCATAATTTACAGTGCCCTTCAGGACCCACTTAGTATCAGTTTCTCCAGCTTCTTCTTCTACTTCCCTCTGCTATTGTACTCTAGCACCTCTTAATGTCCTATTTCTACAACCAGGTATCCTGATACAGTGCAATCATATTAACGTTATTTTGGCTTTCTCATTTTTTTCCTCCTACTTAATAGAATGTCCTTCTTCAAACATTCATAAGCAAAAACAAGCTCCTCTAAATTACCATATAAAAATAGATTTCTGTTATTATCTGTCTCACTACCCTAGCTAAACATTTACAAAAACTTATTCTATGTTAATTGTGTCATATTTAAATCATATGACAAAATCACATGATTTTATTCTATTTCAGTTATCTACTGGTTAACATTGCCTTATAAATTAAGGGCATCACTAGAAACAATGTAAAGGACTGTTAAAAATTTCAATCTGATAAAAAGTTCAAAAAGCAGCTAAAAATAAGCAAAGGCATGAAAAGTCTAGAAGAATGGAATGAATATTTTAACTACTATGACATCCCAAAGCAATAGAGAGCAACAAAACAAAACAAAAATTAAATGACAGGAGTGTTATTTCTTCTAATGTTGAGGGGATTTATGTCAAAAGAATTGCTTCATATACTTCATTCCTGATGTATGGCTGAAAAACTTGAACTTTTCCTAGTCTTCTTTCTAGCTCTGAAGTGAATTTCTATTCTAGACAACTCTTGATACCCTATTTGTGATTAAAAAAAAAAACTGAATTGCAACCTAGAATTATATGGAAAGCAGAATTTGGAAATGATGAATATTTTGCAGAAAAATTTTAAGCAAGTGTTGAAGATGTAGCCTGTTTTGTTCTTGCTGCTTATAGTAAAATTAGAGAGAAAAAGACAAAATGAGGAAAGAAATATTAAGTAAAAGAGAATCAGGACTTTATGTTTTGGGAATTTCTCAAACTCTGCAAATTGTGAAAGGCACTAAAATTAGAATATTTACTTTCAGGGAAATGTGATCTGGAGAGAAAGCTAAGGATATGGCTGTACAGCCTTCTGTTACTGTCTCAGAAGGAATAAAAGTTCACAGTATTCACTTACACTCAAGGCTCTTTGAGGAGATTAAATATGTGACTGATGAATTATCTCAGATATCTTAGGAGAGGCTAAAAGTAGAGACTGATTAGCTAGGAAAGACGTGTGAAGGATCTTTTGTTCAGCGGAGTAAATCCATGTGACATACATAGGAGAGCCACGAGTTTTTGAAAACATCATACCATCGGAACTGCAGGCCTGGACCGAAAGAGTGAGAGAAATGGCAAAAGAAAAGAAAGTTGGAGTTCCAAATTTCTCTATGCAGAAAACAAACTTATAAAACTATTTAGGTGCAAATACATGCTGCTTATCTTGAAAAAGGAAGGGTGACTGTGATTGGAGCTAAGAGTCCAGAGAGTGAAACTATTAGCCACAGAGGCCCTGAAACCTAGGAATAATTGGTAACAATTGAGTTTGTCTGAAAACATTAAGAAATTGTTTCAGAGATGGACAGTAGTGTTTCGTGGGATATGAAATGTTGAACATGTTGGCTAAAGAGTTTTTGCTATGGTCTAGTCTTTATAGACAATAATTACTGCCATGAGGAAGACAGACTGATGCGCAAAGTTGGGAAACTGGATGTCTTAGTGCAAATGAAGCATATGTTTCTGGAGAGAAAGGAGGTAAGAAAATTTAAAAGAGAGAGGGAAAAAAAGACAAAGGCCAGACACTTATTTATTAGAGTTCAGGATATCATCTGCTACTGCAAAAGGGAATCCTTTCACCTGAGTAAACACCAATCTGTTTGTACTTCTCCATATACCTCTCCCCATTTGCCTAAATCTTTTTACTCTATTCAACTCCTTGTGAAAAGCACTAGTAGTAAAAAAAAAAATGCCAAACCTATGTGATTTATCAACAAAATTTAAAATATAATGTCTACCACTAGTTCTGCTCTTAAGATATAATGCTGGGACTTTATATGTTTGTGTGTATGCTATATATAACATGTGCATATATGTATTATGTACATTCTATATATTATGATTACTTATGCATGCATATGTACACACATATGTATGTGTATTATATATATGCTATTATTGCACACATTAACAATTACATATATATTTATTATTATTATTATTATTATTATTATTATTATATTATTATTATTATTATTATTTTGGTCAGGGCACTGATGTACCTAAACCTAAGCGACTAATTTTGTATGCCTGGCTGTAAGAGTCGGAGTGGATCGGAGAGGAGCGCATCCCCTGTGTTCGCATGTCTTCATGCAGTCCAGTTCGGTGATAACTCATTGGCATGTAGCACTGTTTGGCACCTTCTGGGTCTTACTACTTTGAGAATATGGGTGTGAATATTTTGTGATAAATAATTTTTTTCTGACAAATGGCAGCATATGAAGGGACAAGAAGTAAAGACATAAGCATTGTTCGATTGAATAGACCGCTGTGAAAAAACATTGTAGAATTCATTCATGAGCAAATGTGGATAACTCTAGAGATGCTGGGAAATAAAACAAGAAGCTATGGGTGGTGTTATAAGGATGTCATTTTCACAGTGACAGAGACAAGGTTAGTCTTAAGCTAGCAGCTATGAATGCCATCATGAACTCTTTTGTACCCACAGGCCTTTGGAAACCCGGGAAAGTGGATTCATAAAAAACAGGGAGGTGAAGTGTACTTACTTTCCTCTTAAGAGTGTCAGCTTCAGGAGCTTATAATTTTGCCTATTTGAGATAAATATTTCTTGATATGTCCTTTGTTTTAAAATTGTTACATATAATTAACATAACATAAAATTGTTATATATATAAACTTATAGAAAGAAATATTTTATTTCTTTTAAAATTAACTTTAAATGTTAAATAGTAGGTGGAAAGATGCTTCGAGTAAGGAATCGAAGTGGCTATACCTGTTCCCTTGTCATCTCTCACATCCTTCAATGTACCAACACGAAGATGACTATTTGCATATATTTTCTTCTGTGCTCTTGTGTCTCTCAGTGATTGCCATCATTCAGATTCATAATGACTTGGAATTGAATGTGGCAATTAAATATTTTGATTTACGTTATCTAACTTCTTGAATAGATGAATATATTACCTAATATATTTTTACACTAAAAACTTATTAAATATAATGGTGGTTAGTTAAAATGTTTAAATGCAATCAGAAAATAATTTGACTTTTGAAATGTACTTTACTACCCAGAGAAAGTCTGAATGTCTGGAAATGACTTAATTGCAAGTGGAGAAGATAGCAATGTCAATAAGTCCTGAAAAGCAAGGTTTGTTTCAGGTAATCTATAATGTTGTAAACCCAGGAGATAATCAAGATCTGACTATAAGTAGAAAAATACATTGGGTCTTGGCAAAGCACTTGAAGAAAATCTTTCAGGTGGAAAAAACAAGTAGACAATTAAATAGGAGGCAAAGCAAACACCTGGTCTTAAAACGCATTTGGTTAAATAAATAAGAAAACTACATTTAAGTTCAGTTAAGTTTTTAAAAAAATGAATAGCAGTTAACAATATATTTATCTAGCAAAATTTATTTTTTTCAAAACACTTCCATAGTCACCATATTTTAATCCCTCAGCATTAGCCTGGGCTACAGAACCGCTCTTTAAAAATAATACATATGTTAACAGAACCTTAAAAAAGTATTTACTAAAATGTAAAAAAAAAAAAAATGAGTAGAGAATATCACTATCACCTTAATTTTATTATATGTATCATAACATTATTTACTTGATCTATTGTATTATTCCTGAAGTATGCCTTCACTGAGAGCAGGGATTTATCATATGTACAGTGAAAACTGAGAAGAATTCAGTCTGTATTAGATACTCAAAAATTAATTCCATATGAAGGGACAAGTGAGTATAAAATGAAGCACATAGCAGAAGGTCATCTGTATGAATCACCTGTATGAAACAGCTCTGAGGACTCCAGTAGTACAATATCTTCTTTCTGAAATGAAATATATACATATACATATATATATATATGTATATGTATATGTATATATTTAACTTTTCAAATGGAAAACAATGCCATCTTTTCCTGCTTAGTGGAGGCAGGGACCAAAATAAAATTGTAACAAGAAAACCCTTACAATAATTCTGATTGATTTTTGACTGTTATATCTATGTACTTATAGTTAATCCACATAGCTTGAAATTTAAGGAGAAACTTTCATTGCTCTTTATATATATATATATATATATATATATATATATATATATATATATATATATATATATATATGTGTGTGTGTGTGTGTATATATATATATATATGTGTGTGTGTGTGTATATATATATGTATATATATATATATATATATATATATACATATATGTATATATATTCCCATTTTATTTTGGCTTTCAAGTGGCATTTTGCAAAAGTTCTTATTTATCTTCTTGAACTTTACAGAAAAAAAAAAGCCATTGATTTGTCTTCCTTTTACCCCTACTACCAACTCAGATGACTCCAATTAGTCACTTAGGGCTTCTTGGGACTTTGTTTTTTCTCTGTTCATGATGACTCTACTTTTAAGTTGGCAAAAATAAGATTTCCAACGATTGTGTTTATTGAGTGTATTTTTCTCAAATCAGTGTACAAAAACAGAGATAAATACTGCCAAAATATTTTTTTTCTGGAAAAAAGTGAAGCTGACATTTGCATAAAATCTTTTCTTTATTTAATTACTGTATATTATGTTATATTATATTAATTATTATATTGTATGCCATTTATGTAAATACTATCACAACAAAGGCTGCCACAACTCTGTAATAGAAAATGCTTCTTCCTTTAAGTGCTCAAATGTGTGTTGATCAAAATATTTTTAGTGCATCTTTAAACACAAAAAAAATGTCTTTATTCTCATCCAGAACTTTAGATCATTAGCCCCCTTCTTACTTTCTTTGTATCATTTTCTCCACTACAAAGTACACAGGAAGGATGTATTCTGATGCTAGGTTTGATAGAGTGGCAGTCAAGGAGGACTATGACAGGTCAGAGAGTAGGAGGTAAGTATAATAAATGGGGAAATTTAGCAAGACCCGTTTACAATTCTCCTTGTTTCTTTGTCTTGGGAGATAGAGATGCTCCTTTCCTTATGGTACAAGAAGGACACTTCTTACATGAGGGTTTATGATCTGTTTCAGGGGAGAAGGTCAAAAAGACCTTCTTGATTTTGTTGTTTTCTCAAATTCTTTCAGATTAAAATATTCCATATTCCAAGGTGCCATGTTTTGGGGTAGTATTTTCTGAAACTTCTTTCTGTAACTGTGTTGGATTCCTGGTGCTCTGCTATTTCCTGGTTCTCCTTCAAGGTTGCTGATAGTTTCTCTTGGTGGCTTTCATTGCAGTTCCTTGGAAGGTCAGTCTTGATTATACACTTTGCCTTAAGACCTCCATTCCTATTGCTTCAGTTATCAGTGGTGCCCTGCTGACTTTCAAATACCCAGATTAACATACTTAAATCAAAATTCTTTTTTTCCTGCCTCATTAACCTCTTCTCCCTCCCTTCCTCTTCTTTCCCCTCCCCTACCACCACCTCCTCCTCCTCCTCCTCCTCCTCCTCCTGCTCCTCTCCTCCTGCTCCTCTTCCTCCTTCTTTTCTAATGAATGATACCGCTACTGGAATAATTGCTGAAAATTTAGATATGATAATGACTGATCATTTTTTTACATGAATACTATATATTTTTTGTAATTAATTGCATTGCGTGTTCACCACCCAAAGTTAAATTTTCTTCCATCATCATCTATTTGATCCACTTTACCCTTATCAATTTATGTTTTAAAATATCTCAGAAAGCAGTTTTCTAATTTTTATCATCACTACCAATCTAAAACTGATTTCCCGGACTCTAATCTTAACCAAGTTTAATAATTCACAATACTACCACCAGAATGCTGTCTTTACATTACAAAACATGTGATAGCATATTTGTTAAAAATATTTCTGTGTTTTCTCAATTACTTCAGTACGCCTTCAATATAACCTGTGAAATACCTCATAATTTGGACTCTTTATTGTGTAATCCTCATCATTTTGATCTATAGCTATTTTTGCATCTACAGTTGCTACCTTTTATGCTCAGAATACTCTCTCTAATCTATTTCCTCTATTTTAACCATATGAACCTAAACTCATATTTTCACCTTCAGATCAAGTGTTACAATTTTCTTGGCAAGAAAACTCTGTTATCCATTTTCTTCCAGAGTAGTAGGATAACACATAGAGTTTTATACTTTAAAGTTTCTCATGCTTGTGCTCTTGCTTGCTGAATTTATTCAGGTCTCATTCTCAAATTTTTGTTTTCAGTTCATGATAACATAAAACATTCTTAATAATATGTTTCTTGGTTATATGTGTGTGTGTGTGTGTGTGTGTGTGTGTGTAAATGTGTGTAAATTACATCACATCACAATAGATGTAGGGACCACTGCAATGGGATTTGCAATAAGGGAGAGATTGGGATAAAGACAGTGGAATCTTATAGCCAGAGAACAAGGGGTGGGGTAGGAGGTTGGACCAGTGGATGGAGAATTACGAAGAGGAAGCATCAGGGTAAAGGAAGATTTTGTCATAATTGATCTAACAGGATTCTTGTTGAAGATAGGACAGAGTAGAGTCATCAGACATCAATGAGGAAAGATGGAGAATGAGAAGTTTGATCTGATATGGAGGGTGATCAGATATCAAGGATGAAGAATTCTAGATAAACTAACTTAGTAAAATTTTTGTTATAATCAAATAATGCAGAAATGAACATGGAAACCCAGAAGTCCAGGCCTAGAGAATTCAGAAGAACCTAAATTGAGTTTGGTCAAGGAGAGAATTTTTGTTCCTATATATAGATATATAGATATATAGATATATAGATATATAGATAGCCTTCTAGTGACTATCTATAAATGTATATATTATACGCATATGAACACACATAACTGCATATACATTCTCATAAACACATACCCTTATACCTTTCTCTTGATCAGCTCTGATTGTTTCTATACTAGCCTCTTTCTGAGGCAGTTTGTTCCACACTGTGAAGCTGCCCTTTGTCAGTTTATGCACTGAGATCTTTAGCACTCTCCATCAGAAATAGAATTATGGTTCTCCTCAAGTTACTTATCTATCCCCAGTACAATCACTGTATTCAAGGATACAGGTGTACATATTTAGGCTGACTTGAGTTTCATATACATCTTTCCAGAAGGAAAACCAGGATAATAAGATTGATAGCTTCACTGGAATTACATGAAGAAATGGAGAAGCACTTCCTCAAAGAAGAAATACAGGGGAGCCAAAACATAAACAATATTGACTTCATGTGTTTTTTTCCAATTTCATATCTTAGATAAAACTAATAAATTTATAGATTTTTAAAAAACAAACTCAATATTTATATGAACAGGTTGTTCCCAACTTGATCTTATGAGGCCTTACTACTTTTCTTAAAATAACGTGTATTCTCTAAAGGACTTAACTTCCTAGCAACAGAGGAAGTAATGCTGTTTCTCATATTCCAGAATCCAAACTATTTAACATATATAAAGGTAATATTATTTCAGCCATTTAATTAAATTGACACTGAGGTGTCTAAGATTTACGTAAAACACATGGAGTAGCTTCTGCATAGCATGTCTAAAATATTGATATATGTCAACTTATAATTATTTTCCCATTATTAAATCATTCATAAAAGACATGTGGCATTGGACTGAAGGGTCCACTCACTGTTAATATACAATTCCTCCCAATAATCTGAAAAATATCATACACTTGAGAATTATCATGCCTTCTAAAAATAAGCATATCATGAATACATTTCTATTAAATATTTTTAAAAACTAAGAAGTTTTAATCAGATCAGTACTATGAGAGCTAAGAAAAAGGTAGTCAAATTTAATAGGATAACTCTGTATTAGTTGAAAATGAAAGGGTTATTTATTATGTCACGTTCAAAAGGAAAGGCAGGTGGTTTAATTATGAATCTGAACTTCTTGAGCTTGACATTTATCTCCTTGGTGCATAATTTTTAAAGCAGTAACCATGCCATATAATACAAAGATGCTAAACTACATAAACTTACATACACACAAGATACCAACTAAGAGAGCCCAATTCAATTATGGATAAATTACCAAAGGGTTTTTCCATGGAGAAAATCTATTATGTTTGCATTAAATATGCAAATAGTGCAATACATTCATTGAAAGAGGAAAGAGTAAATGCTCTTAGATCAAACGTTTGTCACAAAATGTCATACATTTCCATATTCTTATCAAACACCTTGATTTCATTATCAAAGGTAATAATACTATTCATTTTATAGCTATTAATCACTATGGCATATAAATGTAAAGTAAAATAACAGGTCATACACACAACCTTGGTTGTTTCTACCCAACATTCTTCTTAACTGCACATTTTTCTAATAAATGACATTTAAAATACAAAATATCCCTTACAAAATAAAAAGTATAGTATAAAAAGAGTACTATGGTAAAAATTTCAAGTAAGAAAATGTGTGACTTACCAGATAAAAATTATACTGTCTTCTATATATATATTCATATTTTCTAGCCAAAAATGATTTTTACTATAACCAAAAAGTAAATAAGATTTTTGCCTTGTTCCTTTAAAATGTCATATTTTTTCAAGGTTTAGGCTTCTGTAAAAGCATTGCTCATTATATTATTCTTTGTACAAAAATTTAAACAGCTAATATATTAAACTAATTAGTGTGTGTGTCTGTGTGTGTGTGTGTGCGTGCGTGTGTAAAAGTGTAGTCTTATTTTATATGAAGACCTTTCATTCATTATGGCTTTGCCCAGCTGGATTTTTTTCTCATCTCAGCTTCTGCTGTTATTTTAAAATTATTTGCCTTTAGTTAACCTGATTAATTGAATGAAATGTTTGTATGTATTTAAATGTCTAATATTATGGAAACAAAAAAACAAAAACAAAATGCTATCGTATTCTTGATAGCTATTAATTAGAAATGTCTATTCTCTGAACTCTAAGACTTCATCTGTACTTCTGTTTTCACTTTACGTAAATTTGTCTTTTATGGAGCATTTATTCTTTATGAGGCCATGCATTTAGGCACCTTTGAAACAAAAATGAAAAATATTTGAATCTGATTTGCTGTAATTAAGGAATTAGTAGCCTGTGAGAGAGATAGACACCTATAGAAATAACCAATATAATTGTTTACTACATGCTTCTAAGGGTGCTGTAGAGAAGGCAATTATATCTGAGTGGGGTTTCACAGAGGTAAGGGAAGTAGACCTTTTGAAAGAAATACCAACTAAAGAAAAGCACGTTGGTGGATAAATAAGGTCCAGAACCTCAGAGTATGTGCTGGGAAGAGCAGCAACTACTACATAGCTAGAATGTAAAGACGTTGTATGCAGTATGGTAGTATTAGAAGAAGAACAGCAGTAGATGAGCATGAAAAACATGGAGCAAAATTATGACAAGACTTACTGTTTATGCTAAGGAGATATGGTATTATTACAAAGATAACAAAGAGAGCCTTTGTAGTACTTTGCATGGAGGACAATCATGATATCATCTAGAAAAATTAACTCTGGAAGCAATATTAATAAAGAGACAAAAAAGATATAGAATCAAAACAACAAATGATTAAAATGTTGATTGCTTTCATCCCATTAAAAGATCATAAGACCATTAATAGAATGGAATGAAAATAAGCAATTGAATCAACAGATGTTTCATCTCTAAAGCTGATAAATTTGCTAACTGCTTACTAAGAGTTGAAAGGGACTGGGTCAATGTTTCTTCAAAAGTTTTCTTGTTTCAAGAGTTGATTTAACAATGGTGCAATTAAATTCACATAGAAATTTAGAACAAAGTTGCCTATAAAGTGCCAAGAGGACAGAAAAAAGAGCGGGAATGTTGTCCACCTTCAATATAGTGAGTTTAAAGTGCCCACTCAAGCATTTATATACACGACCGATAGATAATTCTGTCTATACCACAAAAGAATGTTCTAATGTGTTAATAGTCAAAGATGATTCAGAATTAATTTGGGATATTGATTCATGAATTATTTGTGATATTGATAAATGGTGAGAAAAAAACAAGCATTTATTCTTCCTTTCTTATACAGTGTGATTTCAAGGTAACCTAATAGTTTGATGACAGAATATTTTTTATTGAAGAATTCCAAGTAATAAATTCCAAAGAATGACAGAATTAGTTACATTTTTGCATATGTTAATAAAATAATGGATCTAGGAAACTATCGATAGTTACTATAAAACTGGTCATGTGGAAGATTCATGAGGAAATTGTCAATGGATAAAGCTGACACTTAAATTCACTGATCCACATTGACACCATGAAAATCAGGATGACCAGACATTATGCACCTCCTGAATGATGAAATAAGAAGTTGACAAGGTGGGCTACACATTTATTTTTCCCAAAGACCTTGATCTGACTATAACCTAGCCATAATTCTATTTCATGAAATTATAAGGATAAAATTATGAAGAGCACTACAATCATGCAAATTTCTAAATGAAAAATGTGATAGTCAACAGAATAAATGACTAATTTCTTTTACAATAGTGCAATTAATATTTTAAAAATGGGAATTCTTATGAATTATAATGTAATTTAAAAACATAGCAATGAAATGCAATGCGTTGGTTTATCTGGATGCTGATTCAAAAACCAAACATACAAATACATTTATAAGACAATTTTAAAAAATTGAACATTGACAAAAATTAAGCGATTAGAAATTATTTTTAATTTTGTTATATATGTTTTATGTTGATAATAATCCTATCTTTTAGAGTTACTCACTAAAGAACTTACAGGCAAAATAGTAACATAAAATTTACTTTGAAAAGGGAATAGATAGATAAAACCAGATTAGTAAGATTTGTTGACAATTTCTGAAGCCAGATAATGGCTAACTGGGATCCATTATTCTATTGTCTCTAGTTTGTGTTAGGAAATAAATCCACAGCCTGTGATTCACTGGATTTGTTCCAGTGACTGTAGTTTATTGAGCTCTGCATTGAACTAATATCAACTCATTGGTGAGGATTTATTAAAACCAATACTGATTGCAATTCAGTTTTTATAGCTTTATTTGTATTACCTTATGACAACCTGTCTTGGAATTCGCGATTATAAAATTCATGATATTATGACTGTCCTAAAGAATCTTGTAGACAAAAAAATGACATAAATGTACACATTCACGCACACACACACACACTTATACACAAATGAACAATTAGTTTCTTTTTTTGTTGTTTATAAACAGCCTCAAAATATTTATGCTGATTTATCCTGCAATGCCATCTTATTTGTTACATTTTGAGGTCTATAGGAAGTCAAATTGGATATTTCCCTAGATATTTCTGGTCATTGAATCAAATTGAATTATTCTGCATATAATTGTAATTCAGGAATTATAATTAATTTTTCAGGTGTGGCAACCAAAAAGAAAAATATTTTTATTCTATTTAGCTTGGGTTTTAAAAACAAATAGCTATTATACATCATCAAGAACAATTAACCTAATATATTAAAATTTCAAAACTAACCACATCTTTGCCAGTAAGTTTATTACTGAACACAGGGGCATATAGGTTCATGGGACATGAGAAAAAATTCCTTGAAGGAAGGAGCCCAAACACCTGCCAAAATGTTCATACACCAGGTAAGAGAAATTTTGTGTACTGATTTGAGTTTGAGAAATCGGTCCATTAACTATCCAACATGAATTCCTTTCTAAGTCTTAGGTCATAACTGCTTAGAAACAGAAATAGAAAAAGTGGTCACCCAGAAATATTTAAAAATTTAGGCCAAAACTTCTTTGATTTAACTAGATAAAATGGCACCAAACACACATAGACACATTCAATGAATATAGGGTAGTGGAAAAAGATTCTCCACATCTTAATAGTGTGGTTTTAATGTTAAGTATCATTGGCGAAATGCTATTTGGAGAGGTGTCTGTGTGATGCAAGAAGCAACACTACAGAAAAGAAAGACTGAAGCCCTGGGTCTCACTTTTCTGGCAATATCAATAGAGACATCCTAGGAAAAAGTGAAGGAAAATTGATACAGTATATATTTCAGACGACTTTACAATTCAGTAATTTAAAAGTAAGTGGAGGAACCAGGGAAGAATTTTGGAGAGAGGGCAGACAATCATGATGTATATCATATTTAAATGATTAAACTTTAGTGTGCAAAAGAACATCAAAGTTTCAAAACACCGGTTGTTGCAGTTGTTATTTTATCTACATTGTTCATTGAACCCGTAAATGGGCCATCTCAGATTCTTCAGTATCCGTCTTTAAACGACTTTTACTTGCATATGGTTTCTGCTAGTTATCATTGCTTCCTTTTTCTCTCAGGACACATAGTTCTACCCTATCCAATTGATTCCAATTCTCTAATTACAACCTGATAATTTTTTTCTCTCTATCATCCAAATTGAAGAAAATATTGGTCATATAGCTTGAAATCTTCATTAATGAAAAATGCACATTAATACATGCTTTAAAAATATTATTTCAATCTCTAATATCACTCCAAATTTTAATTCCCCAACAGAATTGAGAATTCTGTCTCCCATTTTATTTAGAAGGATGTATTTAGGTGATGTCTTTGCAGTGTTAACATACCTAGAAAAGAAATGTATTTGTTTTTTATAATCAAATAAGAGAGACTTTTAAAAGTAATAATTCTATTAAAATGGAAGTAAAAACAAATTTCTAGAGCTTTGGCCAAAAATATTCATATTTTTATCTTTGTTTGTTTTGCTTTTCTTAGTTTTTTCTTTGTATTTGTTTTTCCTTTTAAAGTATAGAAATCTAGATAAACCAAGGATATTTGTGCCCGAGATTTCTGGTGTCATGTTCCTAAATTCTAGTATAGATAGCACCCAAATGTATTGAAACATTTCTATGTACTAGGAATCAATTTTACAGAAACCTCACTTTTTTGTTCTGTTATATTTAAAAAGACAATTAAATATTGCAACAGCTGTCAACCCCTCTGGTAATCTATTTTCAGGAAAGTCTCATCATACTGTCCAAGAAGAAAAATATCTTCTAAATGTATCTTCACTTAAAAGTTTTCAAAGTACTTTTAATATTTTACCAATATGCTCGCTCAGTTCCTAATTATTTTTGGATCCTGCTGAGTAATTTTCTCAGCTTCTTAGTATGGTGATTTGCATTCCTTCTCACATCTGGGTTCTTTTTCTGCCTTTCATTTTATATTGTTTGGATTGACATAGGAACTTCAATTTTCTCTTCTTAAAACAAGATAAAATTTTTCTTAAAAATGAAAATTTCCTGCATATTTGCGAGTTGTCTTTAGATATCTGATGTTTGCATGCTTAAAAAATTCAGCAGTAACTATTGCCTTGTATTTCTTTGTCAAAGATTGCTGGCTCTTAGATTAAAAAAAATACATTCTCTTAGTTTTTTAAAGAGTGAATGCATGCAATTTATTTCAGATTAAGTGGTTGGCTTCCATAGACTACCTAAAGAAAATTCATAAAATTTATTTTTCTTCTGAAAGCATTTTTGATACAAGGGTAGACTTCTTAATCAGTCAACACTGAAGTGCACTATATCACAAAGGATTTCAAACATATCAAGATGAGAGCTATGATAATGATGACAATGATAAAACAATATTCACCTGCAAAAGGCTGCTAGTGTTCCTTTTTGTTATATTTGGTATATAAAATCAACATTAAACAAGCTCTCTATGCTTCAATGATTTAATAAATAGGAAATTGCACTAGGAGTTAGAAATTCTGACCTCATCTCTAGCTAAATTTAGGAAATACAATCTTAAAGTCAACCTCCTATTATTTCTAAACTTATAATATTTTCTTGCATATTTATATTCCTACTGACTGAGAGATATGTATGGCCAATAGCCATATCTTTTTTTTTTCCTTCACCAATATTTAACTAGTTCCTAGCAGAGAGAAAAAATAATAATAAATGCTTGCTGAATAAATTAATCTCCAACTCTAGAAAATATATTTGTATCTATGGCCATTAAATATTAATATTAAATTACTATAATTTTTTCAGTATTTTGAATATAAAGAAAAATCTTCTTTTTAGAAGGATGGATCCCATCTTGGACAAATGTTCAAAATATTTGTTTTCCAAGCTGCTTCTCTGTATGAAATACTCAAATATAGAACTGAGTATAACTCAATCACTTTAAGTATCAAATTTATTTGTAAATATTCAACATAATGAACCATTTGGAAATAATTTATAACCAAAAGGAATTTAAAGCAAGTACTTAACTCATCTGGTATTGAAATGACTTAAGTATTACAGTATTTGCAACTCTTAGGATGGAATTATAAATATCGTAGAACAAACTTGAAGCCATAAAAACATAAAGTTATGAGTAGATTTAAGTATTAATGCAAGAACTCAATTTTTGTATCTGAAACAGATTGTGGTGTGTTATTAAATAAAACAGAGAAAATTATGCTTGTCAACTTTGTAAGTAAGGACTCTCCATATTAATTAAAGATATGCACTGTAAGCCCTAAGACAGCCACTATTTTTAAAAAAGTGTTAATGAGAAGCCAGTAATTGCAATAATACAGAATTATGAAAAATGCTGACTAAACCAAATGTAGGATGAAAAAAAACCAGGAACAATAACACAGAACAGAACACATAAACAGAACACTATGAAGATGGTAGGTTTGACTCTAAATATACCAATTATTGTATTAAATGTAAAAGTCTAAACTACTATATTTAAAAAACACACACACAGAGATGTCTGATTGGATACCAAGCAAGATCTGACCATACACTTTCTACAAATGCCCACTTGAATTATAAAGATGTGAATTAAATATAGTGAAAAAGCATATAGCATGTGCATATCAATCATTTATTAAAAATAATAGACTTTCTCATGTATCTCCTTGGAACCTTGGCCAAACAAACAAATAAAACTAATTGCTCATATAAGTGCTGGTCAGTTTTTCTGGACTCAATTGAGTTCTATTAACCTATAAGTCATATATATATATATATATATATATATATATATATATATATATATATATTTTACTATACGAGATTGTTTTGATAACTTTATTGTAAATCCTGAGATCAGGCAATATAGTTTCTACACTTTTGTTATTATTTTCAAAATTATTTTGGTAATTAGGTCTTTTCTATTTTCTTATAAATTTTATAATTAGACTATCAATTTTGACAAAAAAGACAGCAGAATTTTTATTTTGATTTCAGTAAATTTATGATCAATTTTAATAGTACAGAGGCTTCCATATTTAAATGTGTTACATCTCTCCATTTAATGAAGTATGCTTTAAATTTTCTCAATAATATTTTGTAATTATTAGTGTGCCAAGATTATATAATTTAAAAAAGTATTCTATGTAATTAATATTACTTGATGTAATTTCAAATTTATTTAACACCACCAACAAGAAAAGTATGTCAGGGCATGTATTCTAAATCTAAATACAATGACTACTTGCTAAATTGTGAGAATTTTTATAGAAACCAAATTCTTATAACATAAAATTTAAAAAAAAAATGTCTGAGAACCAAAGAAATCTCATTTTGAATGAGACAAGACAATTGATAGACATCAATAGCAAGATGACACAAATGTTGAAATTATTGTTTAGTATTGTGGCACAGCTATTTTAAATAAATTATCCAAGAAGTAATCATGATTACTCTTGGAACAAATTTTTAAAATAGATTATCTCAACAAAAAAATTAAAAAATGCAAAAAAAAGAACCCAATTGAAATCTTAGAACTGAAAGATACAATAACCTAAGTATTCATCTCACTAGATGACTCATGGCAGGATAAATTTGATAAAGAAAAAAAAATGAGTGAACTTAAATTTAAATTAATAAAAAAGTATACAATCTGAACAAGAGAGGATAAATAATTTTAAAAGGTGAACCAAGCCTCAGGACATATAGGGCATTAACAAAAGATCCAGAAGGAGAACAGGCAGAATGTAGGTAGAAAAAATATTTGAAGCAACCATGGCTGAAAACCCCACAAATGTGGTGAAAGATAAAAATTCCCAGATTCAGGAATATTAGAAAAAAAAATCCAAATAGTGAAATATTTAAAAAAAACCTCATGCCCAGGGCCATCATAAATGAATTCTTGAAAACTGCAGAGAAAGAAAAAAAAATTGTGAGCAATCAGAGAGAAACAATAGAGATTCTATGGAGAAGAACAATTGAAATGACAGTGCTTTCTGATATCCAGATCCAGATCCAGATCCAGAAGTGGCCAAAGATATTTCAAGTGTTGGAAGAAAATGACTGTGACAAATTAGATTTTCATGTTCCCAGTAAAAATATTCTTCACTAGTGAAGGTAAAATAAAGATATTCTTAGATGAAAGAAAAGTAAGAGTTTGACACCAGCACAATTTGCCTCTAAATGAATTGATGAAGGAGATAATAACAAATTGAACTAGAAACATCAGGAAAGAAGACAGAGCAAGACATGAATAAATATATCAAACATAAAGAGACTATGCTTTTCCTCTTGAGTTTTAAATTGCACTTTACTATTGAAAGTAAAACTGATACACATAAATACTTGGGTGAATGAATCAAAAGGGAATTTTGCTTACTGAAAAAAAAAAGGCAATTGCAAAAAGATAATATATGTGATTTTAATTACATGATGTTTTCTAAGTAAAAGAAATATAGTCATAAAAATAATGTGATAGTTGCTATGAGTTGGGTTTGGAGTAAGAACATGACTATTACAGTGCAATACGAAGTGATTTCTTTGTGGTGATGAAACAGTCTTGATTGTGCTGATGGCCACATGGCATTATATATGTGATAAAATTTAGTAAAAGTTTACTCAAAAATAAAAAAGAAGTACATGTGAAAACTGGTGAAATACAAGAATCCAAACATAGTTTTCTAAATTAATCTGTGTGCCAATGTCAGTTTCCTGTTTTTGACAATGTACTATAACTGTATAAAGTGTGATCACTGAGGGAGCTGGATGAAGAATCCAGGGGAAATCTATATACTACTGTTGCAAATGTTTGCACAACTATTTCAAAAAATATTTTTAAATAAATCATAGATACTTTTTCCTATCATTTTCTGATAAGTCATATGTTGCATTGGTATTATTTCATAATGTTCACCAATCAAGTCATCTGAATCTGGAGTATTTGTTGGAAAAAATGTTTATTGATTCAAAATCTTTATTATATATAACTAAACATTTTTAAATTTTTATAGCTTTGGTAATTTCTGTGAAATTTGTCTATTTCATAAAATTATTTATTGGTATAAAGTTCATCAAAATGTACAGTTATTATTTTAATATAATTAATGTCAATAATAACATTTAATATCATATTTAATACCTTCAATACACTTAACACATAGTCATGGATCATCTTTTGTTAATGATTTGTGTAATTCATTGTTTCTTGTTTTGTACTGATAAATTAACTAGATTTTTATTATTATCCTTCTATTTAAGCGAGCAGAAGTTGATTTCATTGATTTACAAATTGTTGGTCTGCTCTGCATTTTATTCTTTTCTACACTTATCTTTGTTTGTTTTTCTTACTTTGTATTTAAATTGCTCTCCTTTTTTCTATTTTTTTAATAAGAAGCTAAAATCTTTGCTTTTAGTTTTAAACTTATTTAACATGTTTACTAGAAACCAATAGACATATATAAATTTTTGTCTAATATGACTTTAGCTGTATCTAACAAATTTTTATGTTGTATTCTTATTTATGCCAAGTTCACAATACATTATAATTTGATTTATTTCACTTCTTGACCCATGTGTTATTTAGTCAACCTAAAAAAAGATCATACTAAAATATAACAAAAAAAGAAGATTGAAAAAGAAGGACCAAAAAGCAATATATTAGGCTAACATAATGTTATCAATATAAAAAAAAAGACTTTAATAATAAAAAAACGTGATGCTAATGCATGTTAGTTTTAACAGATTAATGACAAGATGAGCAATTTGTGAGGATTGTTGTAGGAATCCTCATGCTATATCCATTAAACAATGTATGAAAACATAATTGGCGATTTTTAAAAAACAGATTGATATATCCAAAGCTATGGTGTGATAAGGTAGCCTAGTGCTCTCTGAAAGTATAAAGCAGTAAACATATAATTTGTAGAATATTAGCAAATGATAAATGTAAATTAAATCCTTCAGTTATAGGAATATATATATATATATATATTAATCATCACATGAAATCTACTTCAATTGTTGCCCACATATTAAGCCATAAGAAAAGACTCAGTGTAATCCAAAGAACTGTACCATAATCCATTCTTTCATATCAATAAAGACTTAATTATGATTTCAGATTGAGTCACAAACTAAAATATTAAAATGTACTCACAAATAACAGGACAAAGGGTAAAGTAAAATAAAAATCATGAACAATTTAGAACTAAGAACAATATAAATACAGCAATTCTTGGGATGAAGCAAGGGAGTAAATAGAAGAAATTTTGTACTACTAATACAAATATTTGGGAAGACTCAATACTAATAAACTAAGCAACTATCTCAAAAAAAAGGAAAAAAATAATGAGCCAAACCAAGAAAGTAAAACTAAGAAAACAATAATAATTATGAATTCACCAATTTTTGCTTCTCCAATCATAATGCATTCTGTTCTTCTTTATATATTCTGAAATGAAGTTCTCTCAACTTTAGTGTATTGCTCAGTAGGCTTCATATTTCTTTTGTTTTCCAAAATATATCAGTTTTTGTCAATTAATGTCACAATTATTTCACCCATTTTAAATGTTTTCCTCTTCATATACAATCATTATATTACCAATATTTTGATAGCAAGGAGTTAAATGCACTTGACCAGTCTATCATCTTCAACTAGAAATACATCCTATAGATTTCAAAACCATTTTTTTTTGCAAAAAGCCAATAGCATCTTTCATCAGTTCAATCAATATGTAGAAACATGCCCAGCTTCTAGATATGTAGCCAACTTTTATCACTGTTTCATTATTTCAGTATAATGATATAGATCTCTCTCACATTGTGCTAGTTTGAGATGATGAGTTAAGAAACACAATTCACTCCTGAAATACTGGTTTCCCATGAACATTTCAGTCAAATATTATAAATCACTTATCACAGTTAAAATTTTGCATAAAATATATTTAAAAATGAGATGGTAAATGATATTTGTTTCTATCATCTTATTTCTATTCTAAAGGAAGATATTTAGTTAGAGTTAAGGCCTATCTATAAAGACTAGGCTTTTTCTGCACTCCATCCTTTGCCAGTTTTCAATCTTACACTGTCAGATTTTGTGTTATTCAGTAAGGTACACATGAATAGACCCAGTAAGGGCAACATCTGTTTGCAAAGAAAGAATTACTGTTACTATACAAAGGATTTAATCACTTACATACTTTAATTTTACTTCAGCTGATCCTCTAAACTAAAGGCGACAGTATTTCAAGCATGTTTCAAAACACTTCTAATATGAATATCCTTTTTCTTGGCTGTCTTCCATTTCTACACTTCTCACAAAGCAATTACTGATATTACATCTGACTTATAAAAGCATTCCATAAAGGTAGGTTTTGGTCAATTAAAAGTATTCTGACCTCTGTGCCACCTCCTCCAGGGGACTAGTGGGACCCAGTATATCATGACTTTGATTCCTTTAATTATTCTACTGTGAATAATGCCATCCATTCTTAATAGAAGTAAAAAATATGGACAGGCTATAAAAATATTCACAACTATAGTCTGCCACAGACAGAATATTCTCAGTGTTACACATATGTACCATCAAAAAGAGCTCCGTGGTTTCCCAGTCTCAGAAAGCTATCTGAATCAGTCAATGATAAGTTATATGCATAAATATGCAATTAGGTCGTCAGAGAAATGATAATTTTTTTTTTTTTTTTTTTTTTTTTTTTTTCACAGACAGTGATACGGAAAGGGAGAACAATCTAAAAGTTCAGGTGCCTGAATATTTGAATCTAAGGTCAACCAATAGAAGCAATGAGGTGGCCAGGTCTGTATGACCCATTACATAACATCCAGCATGAAATGATACCAACTAGTAGAAATGAGTTAAATGAGGAATTTAAGCTACTATGTAGATTTAGATTATGAACATGACCAGAAGACTTGCAGGGGAACAAGTGTGCATTCCTTCTGCATTCCTTCAGATAGTTTCAGACATAATGTACAGCTTTATGATAATAATAATTAATAATAATAATAATAACAATAAATGTCTATCTGTTTATCCTCTATATTCCATTAAATTTCTACTAGTCTACCTCTCAGGGAAACTTTTCAAGACAGTCTATATTCTCTCTGTTACGATTTCATTTTAATTTGTTTGGGGTTTGTTTTTGTTTACCACATACTAAGTCCTTTCTTGGCCCTATTACCAATTGGTTTTATAACAGAGATAAAAACTATATAAAAATCATAAATTTAATTCCTATGAACTCTTATACACACCTAGTGGATTAAGTCATCCTTTGTGTTTCTTTATTGTCTATAAATCTGGTACTATTTTTTTAATTGTAAATTCTTTGTGCTAAAATGCTTAAATCTTACTATGTGAATACTATTAGGAATTTATTAGATACAATACAAAAAAAGAAAAAAAAAAGGAAAAGAAAAAGAAACCCTCACAGGTACAGATCTATTCTCCACTGTATTAGTATTGCCAAAATATTCTATATTATTATCTTGCCCAATTTCTAGCATCAACCTCATCTTTTCTACACAATCATATTTTTGCACTGTGGTTTAGGAACATACTCGATAGCCAGAAAATACAGCAGTATTATAAACAACTATTTTTAACTGGTGACTTACCATTTCACTTAAGATGAAACTGAGCTCTTTTCCAAGGGATTCCCTCTTCCTGAAACTTTCCCAAGTGGTAGTCTCTTACTCCCTGTCTCATCTACCCCAGGACGACAAAGTGGATTTGGTATCCTGCGCGTTCACTATGGCCATGCCCTGAGCATCACTCCTTTACCAAGTTAAGAAAAAAAAAATTTAAATCTATGTCTTTATAGCTACACAAATCTCTCTGATATTACCTCACATTTATTAAAGACTTAGATACATGGCTTTTCATATTTCTTCACTCTAGGCTCAACCATTCCTGTAGATAATATTTTATTTATATAGATGATCAAGCCATAGTTTGGTCAACTACATTTCATACACCTGTCCCCCATGTCACATTTTGGACAATCACATCACATAAACTAGTACAATTTATATCATTTTCTATTTAAGCCAGGATACTTCTGAGGGTAAAAATTGTCAACAATAATTATTATTCCAAAAAACAAGCATAAAGGAGTGCTTTCTTCCACACCTGTGATATATCGCCATTCTCTCATTAGCTGATCCATCTTCAGACATGATTAATGTAATATCCTCTCTATTTGTAAACAATCTCTTTTTCTCACTAATATATCATATATCCAAGTAATATCTCAAATTAGTATATAAATTAAATATGTAACTATTTTGTAGGCATGCAAAAACTTATTTGGATTATATAGAATATGTATTCTACATAATCTACATAATCTACATTGCCAGCACAGATGCCTCTGTGTCAAGTTGAAACTTCCTACTATTACTCCATTGTCTAGCTGTTCACTTTTTAACAAGTTTTGAGTGGGTTTTAGGTCTTCATAAAACCATTTCGATTGTCCTGTGATGAACTATAATGATCAACGACTCAAGGGTAAAAGTTTCTATTTCAAGTATTCTTGGTTCAAACCAAGTTAGCTGTTCTTATTAACCTGCTGTTTCTGGGTCATGGTGCCCAAAGAATGATCTTTAGATGCAGTTGCTATGGCTTTCAACTCTCTGTTAAGCAATCATGTTCTGTTCCTGAAAGATTAATTGGGCCAAAAAGTAGAGAAAGCCTATACTAACTTAGCTACTTTTTTGTCATTTACCTGGAAGACTTCTGTAGACATACAGAAGAATAATGGAATAGAAAAGACGATTCCAGAAATGAAGATAAAATGAAATCAGCTAAATGGAAGCTTTCCTGGTCTCATTTTTCAAGCTGATATTTTTCAAGATGATATCTATGTCAAAAAAGCTCAAAGCATTTCTCACACGGCCACAGTTTCGGGGTAGAAGTGAATGTGCTATGGAAGGCAGGTGGTTTCTTGTTCAAGAAAGAGCTGAATTTCTTTGTCAAGGCTTTGAAGAGCCCAGAGAAATTCATCCCACCCATCTTGAGTATAGCTAAATATGTAGACAGGAACCAGTTGATTTTCAATATCATGGTAAATCAATGACATGATTACTGAGAGGTAATATGGGTTTACCTTCCTTTTAATGTTTTATGATATAAATGTCTGAAGTTTCATGTTTAAAGTTTGGACTTTGCTAACGTCCAAAATGAGGAAATAATATAGATTGCTTTGCTGTTGACTTTGTAACTGCTTACAAGTTTGGTGAGAATGACAAAATTATAAAACTCCTGTGTTCTCTGAAGTAATTGCTGGATGGATGGACTTAGCGGTCTTGAAATCAACATGAAATATACCAATGCTGTGGCCTGGACAAAGCTAACTGTTTGAAAATGGGATATTGGAATTGGAAGTCACTTCCAAAGAACCTGAACTAGTGGGTAAGGTAGGGAAAGACACTTCCTAGTGCTTCATCACTATCTCAGGTGGTTGAGACACTGCCATTTGCAGTGCTAAATATAATGGGATAAAATTAATTATGCAAGTAATGGAAGTGCTGCTAGTCTAGAGAATCTAGAAGATAAATTATTTATTTCTTGCCTACTGGTTCCTATATATCACCCCTAATTCAAATTGTTTCTTTCTATATCTCCACTTGATATTAGTTAATATCTTCCAAATATCGGTACTTGGCTAGTAGCCAAGCATTGGAGCACCAGAAACCCTAAATTACATATAGCATCTCACACCTTCACGCCCTTGAGTTTGGTGTACCTTGGATTTGCCTATACTTGTAAGGATTCCACTTGAACTTCTTAGTGTGAATAAACTATTGTGCTTTATAAAGTGAATATATTTATATTTTCTAGATTCAAGAAAGGAAGTCATATAGCTGTTATACTCTTTTTGACTTAACTTATACTGATCAATTTTATATTTCATAACAGTATGGAAACAAGATAAATTATAGTTGTGGTGGGGGTAACAACCTAGTTAACAATGTATTAAATAATAACAAGGTACATTTATTAATAATTTAAAATTATTTCAAAATGACTTATTTATGTACTAAAATATGATTTATTTACAAAAGAGATGAAAGTACTACTCAAAAGACTCAGAACCAAAACAGCACTTTAATTGGAGAATTTCTTTCTCCACTGTCTGCATAATCCTGGCCTGGCTAGTGATGGCTACACTTATCTTGAGTGGATATTGTCAATGACCTTGCATTTTTTTCTCTTTTAGTAATCAACTTTATTATTTCTGTCATATTGCTTCTAAGATTTTAATATTAGACATAATGCTGACATTATCACTGGTGACTTCCTTTTTATTCATTAATAAAAGAAACCTGTTGTTTCAAATTAGAATACTAATAGAAACATTATTTGCATAGGCACAGTGCAAGAGTGATTAGATTAATCAAAATTCTCTGATTAGGAGGATACTTCCCAGTGCCAATCTCTGATAATTACTTTAAAAAACATCATATTACATCATATTTTAATTGAAAATATCATGGCCTATGCTTGCTCAGCTACTTCGCATCCTATGAGTATATATGACTGTGCCTACTGCTTTAGAGTTTATAAACATATCCTGGATTATTTATGTCTACATCCAGTGACCCTATGTTTAAGCATCTGCTATAAACCTTACTTGACTGGGAATGCTGATTTATTAGTTGTAAGGAGTCAGAAAAAAATGATATATATTTTCTTTTATTTTTAAGAGAAAATTAGAAATATTCAAAAGCCTTGGACATTTTTAAAATACATTTTCATAAGAGCAAAGAACACTTGTTAAAGTGGAACATAATTATCTCTGTTTCAGAGCTTAGAGAAAACAATTTCGGAGGATAAAAATTAATATTCCTTAGTTAAATATTTGCCTATTTTAAAGTTCCAGTCATGTATACAACTAGTGCACAATGTATAATGCTTTTTATTTAAAAATAATATTTTGAATATACTAATACTCTTACACCTCAATTATCCCACTGTATCTTACCTCAATGAGAAAGCAAAAGCTGTCAGACTGGATCTTGTTGTTCATCAGCACACATCAAATCAAAAGTTTCCATTTGTCATGGATTACATCTTTGTTTTCTAATTTTACAAATGAGGAAGTTCCTCAGTTATTGTGGTCTTCTTGCTCTTACGTGAAGAAATTCACTCATCAAATCGAATTCTGGTCCGCCTACCTTATCCCCTCTGCAAAATCTTCACTTCAGCATTTATACCCCTCACTAACTTGTATTACCAATGACCTATTTTCATTGGAGAATTCCTATCAGCATTATGAACATGCTCCAGGGGTTCCCAAACAAAATGGCAAACAAACACGCCCTGCTCCTACCCTCTCCCAAACACGCACACTAGCTACCACTCCATTTCCGTCTTCACTGTTTACAGGGAAGAAAAATGCTCTTTCCACCTCCTTATTTGTCTTGGATCCTTTTCTGAAGCCCTTTTAATTATGTCTCGCCCCCTCTTCCCTCACCACCACCACCAACAAAAAAACTTGCATAGAAACTGCTTTTGTTTGAGCTATATATTGATGATGCTACAGTTCCTTTTCTGGTATCATTTATATAACTTCTTACTGGCATTTTGATATCTTTTTTGAAACTCTATCTACTATTGGCATCTGCAATAACTCCTGTTTGAAATCGTTCATTTAGTCTTTTAAATTGTCTTATGTCCTGAGAATCCCACATTATACATATATAGTGGTATAACAAGGATCATAGCTAGAGACTGAGTGTGACGTTATATTTAATTCTCACAAAGGTGATATTACAATATAATCAACAGACACTGCCCGCTTTTTCTATTACATATCAACAGTGATATTTCTGGTCATGGTCATTCATCACAGAAGGCAAAGAGTAAATTAAATTGAAACCATGGACTCTATTGGATTCAGAGAAGTTTATTTCTTTTTTTAGTCTGAGGGCTGATATAAATAAGCAATGTATTAACAAGATATGTAAATTACCACAATTAATCCGTATTCTCAAAATACTAATAGAAATAAATTAACTAAAATAAATATTAATTCTATAGCACATACTATTTAACCCCAAATAAGTTTTATATATGTCTATTAAAATTAAATGCATTTCTCAAAAATTGCTTTCCCAGCATAAATATTAAAATATAGACATTAATTATAATTATAAAAAGTTACAATAACTAAAGAAATACAATAGAACAAAGTATTTAAATCACCAGATTCAGAAAAATAAATAATAGGAAGATCAATCTGCACTTTCTAATAAATAATTTGCTTATTATAAATAATCTTAAAAATTAGCTAACTTATTTTAGGTAGAAAACCCAGAAATTTTGAAAATTATTAAAATAAGGCAAGTAAGAAGCATGAAAAGTACATCGTGACAGCCATTTTTCAAATTCCATTTTTTTAACTTGAGAATCAAAAGAATATTTGTTTTTAAAAACTTTAAATTATAATTTTCAATCACACTTGTAATCTCAATATTAGAATTTTATAGCATTCAATTCATTTTATAAATACTTTATGACATTCACAAAAGAAGATAAATGATAAATTTGCATTGTAACAAAATATTACACTTCTGGATCATTTGAAATGCAATCAACTGTAACCATTACTCTGTATTATAATACATATTTTTTTCAAAAATTTTAAAAAATTTTAGAGCAAAGTTAAGGCCATGGAAGCAGTCTTGAATCAATAATGGAAATAATACTTGGTGGAAAAGCATCCCCATTTTCTCTCCCTTCAGGTGAGACTGGTCCTACATGTAGTCGGCCTGACGTCTCCAGATAGACAGTTACACCTGATCATTGATGCAGTCTGCACTGTCTACTTCCCACTGTCCCAACATTGTTTCCAGGAATTACTTCCTGAATGAATTTTTTTGTGCCCAAATTCTGCTTCTGCTTAAAAGCACTAAACCATAAGCGAACACTGTCCCTACTCTAAAACAAAAAATAGGAGAATCAGCAGAATTCTATCTTTGCTCAAGTCCATCAGAGAGCTGAGGTTATAAGGTTACCAGGAGAACAAGAGTGGCAAGCCCTTCCAAGGTGAGACAAGACAATCATAAAAAGAGGTGATCATCCTAAAAGGTAAAACAAAACTACTGGAATTTAACAAATTCTTAAGTGCCAAATGTTGAAAAGTATGAAAGTTTAAAATTCCTGAGTCCTAGATACAAATGGAGTTCACACCCTAGTGAGATCTTTTCCACTCCTTTCATGAGAAAGATTAAAGGCAGGGCAGAGAGCACCCCAAGTTGGATGAAGGAATAAAGCCTGACTAATTTAGACAATGGTGCAAGCCCCAACCATTGGCTTCACTGATTGATTGATGAATCTACCATTTATGTTGTAAAACATGCTCCAGAAGACACACTCTAATGGAGGAACTTTATCCCATTATGATCAGGTTCCATTTGGATATGTAATATTTATATTAAAAAGTTATCTTTATCACATATTGGGTATCCATGATGAAATTTGGTTAAAAATTCAAGTTTAATATCATTGCCCATATTTATTAGAAATATTATTCAGAGCAATGTCAGGCAATAGAAAAACTATAGTTTTTACTATAGTTCTAGGAAAAACCTTCCTTTTCCTAAAACTATAAAATATATATCATTTTATTTTCAGTTTCCTTTCAGCAGAATATGAGTTTGTATTAACTTTTTTTATAATCTCTTTTACTGTCGATGTCTCTATAGCAAAATCTTAATGATTGTGCTTATAAAATCATCATTAAAAAATAAAGCAATTTGAAATTGTGTTATATATATCATTTAACATATAATATATAATATCACCTGATATATCATAATTTTGCATTTAATTACATCAATTGTTTTAAGTAAAATTATTTAAACCATTATCACATAATACAAGAAAGCTTTCAAGATTTTTCACTAAATTAAAAAATAATATTTTGGAAAATCTATTGTTATTCAAAACCAAATTCATTCATATTTCATAGAGTTTCCCTAGATTGAGCAATCATTTTCTAAGTACATGGTCAATGAAGCTTCTTCTAGAGTGAACATTGTATGAGTTAATGCATACAACTTATCGCTAATTAATTATTCCCTAAAGCAGGGTTTAACTAAATATGACTAGCATGAGTGCAATTATGTTTGCCACTTGTTTTTGTAAATAAAGTTTTATTGGAACATAATCATGCTCATTTGTTTACCTATCATCTAAGATGCCTTTCACACTACAATAATAGATTTGAATAGTTGCAACACAGCCTATATTGCTTGAAAAGCTCTGTAGAGAAAAATTTGCCAACCCCTCTTTTGAGAACTCCTTTCCTGTGGGTTTTATAAAGAAGAAGAAATATGTGCATAAACATAAAACAACAACATTGAACAACACAAAGCAAAATGCTAGAGTGAGCCTGAGTAACAAATGAAACTTGGAAAATGCTTAAGAATGTGCAAGGGATTTTTTTGTACAAGAGATTTTGTTTTTAACTGAATAAACTGAGTAGAGTTACATAAATGAAAATTATTTGTAAGTTATGTGTGTAACATTTATTTTATAAATAGCCTGGGCCATAAGCTCTTTTCTATTGTCTGTGAGCTGAAGTAATAAACAGTTGCAGCATTGCCCCCAAGGGCTTGTTGTTTAAATACAATGTTTAAGCAAAAGTGGCTGCTTTTGGCAATGACACATCAAAATAAATCAAAGTGGTTTTAAACCTCAGTGTCTGACATAGCATCTATGAAATTAGTGAATTGTTTAACACAGCATAATATCCGAGGACTTTATAACTGTAAGTATTGAAAGATGACCATGGCAACAGTTATGGGTTCTGGAGGACCTTGCCTCACTTCACTTATTGTTGCTCACGCTCTACAAGTTAGGCCTTCCTTCACTGAGCAGCGCCTCATACAGTAATGAATCTCATTGACTTTTGACAGGATGCCTTGGTAGCAGTGCAATCTAAGGCCTGCTGGATCTGAGGATCCAGCATTCACACCACTAATATTCTTTTTTAAGTAAGTGAAAAAAATTTGAAGCAAATATAATCTAATGAAATTTACCGTGAACCCATTCTTGGTCCATTTGTACTATTTTAATGCAATCTTTGCTTCTATTATCAGGACCCCAAAAATGAATAATATCCTAGATAGTTACTCTTCCTCTAAGTCCACATTGGATTAGATTTCTAAATTTTTCAACCAAGACTAATATGTGATTCTATTTGTGATATCCAAGCTATGACCAAGGAAGCATAGGCCCATTAGGGGAAAAAAATAGTGGTTCATTTCCTTCCACAATACAATAGATAATCATGGTGGTTTCAGCCATTAAAAATTTAGTGGTTTTATTACATGGGAAAATATTGCTCATGTCTTGACTTTTGAAATATCTCAGTCCCTTGACCACTTGTAATATACAAGAAAAAAAATCATAAGGAAAAGAAAAGGTTAAGAGGTAGAGATAGAAAATTATTTTTTCAGTGAAATTGACATATCATTTTTATGCAAATGTGTCTTCTCTCTTCTATTCTGTGAACTATTTCTCTCACGAAAAGATTTTATACTAATTGTTGTATCTGCCATTTGCTAAATCTGTTTTCTAAATTACAAATTCAGGCTTCACTGCGGGTGTACTGCCAGCCACTTCTTTCACAAAAGATCTTTGTACTAATTGTTTTATCTGCTACATGCTAAATCTGTTTGCTAAATTATACCTTTCATTGAAATAACACCAAAACCTACTCAGGAAGCAATTAGTAGGTATTGACAATTTTTTTTTTTTTTTTTTTTTTTAAAGGCAGAGCTTATATGCTTTAGATTGCGTGGGAGGGCCTGAAAGCTAGATGTACAAATAACTTATCAGTCAAGGGACTACAGGGCTTTTTGGATGATATTCTATTTCACAAACACATTTTATAAGGAATTTGTTTAAAGCAGGTCTCTTGTGTTCAGTGTGCCTAAAACCATGTAAGGATTTATAGAACTTTGTTATGTACTGTTATTAAATATAAATCTTATAGTATCTGTTATGAATTTAAAACAGTGAAGCTTCTGCCTAGATTTTAACATTTCACATATTTTTTTTTCTCTAAATTGCAGTTAAGATTTTCTGAGTATATTGTAGTTTTGGCTTGGGAACAGAAATATTAAGCATTATTCTCGTGGTAGTTAAAAAAGTCATAACAAAATGAACCATTAAAAAAAAACTTTTCTGATTATTACAGTATCATATTGAATTTTGACCTCCAGGAGCTAATATTCATTTATCACTCTTTAAAAATAGTATTTATGAAATCATTCATTCTTGACATGTTTAAAAATCTTTGGAAAACAATCTGAACCAAAAAAAAAAAAGTTAAGGCGATTGGTGAATCGATGCCAAATGATTATAACATAGGGTGAAAATAAGCTCTATTTTCTCTATGCCATAGGCATAGTTGAGATTTTATATATACTATATGATTTATTATATTTTGTTGATACTTCTCTAGTCTTTCACACAATAATATATATAAATAGTGTGGGTTTTCTGAGTCCAAATGCATTTTATTTATAGCAGAAGCATTACTAAATTTGAGGATAAAAATAGGCTTCTATGTTCAGTATTGCCTTTCCCAGTGAAAATTTTAATTAATGTTACCTGCTTCTAATCAACATGGGCATTGCTCTTGAACTGTACATAGTATCATGTCATCCTCAGATAATGACAGTTTTACTTTTTCCTTTCCAATAATGGATGGCTTTCATTTATTTTTCTTATCTGATTGCTATGACTAGGATGTTTAATACATTGTTGAATAAAAATGATGAAAGTAGATATCATTGTCTTGTTTATGATCTTAAAGAAAACACTTTTAGCTTTTCACCACTGAGTATGAACTGGCCTTTACTATATTGATGTTCCCTTTACTGCCACTTTGTTGAAAGTTTTTGTCATAAATGGTGCTGAATTTTGTTATGTGCACTTGAAAAGAATGTATAGTCTGTTGCTTTGGAATGAAATGTTGTAAAAGTATCAGTTAAATTCATCTGGTCTAATGTGTCATTTAAGACTGTTGTCTACATGATCTATGCATTGATGTCAATGAAGTGTTAAAATCCCCAACTATGACTATCACTATCAATCTCTTATGTCTATCAATATTTGTTGTATATATCTTGTTGCTCCTACCTTCAGTGTATAAATGTTTACAAGGGTTATATCCCTTTGTCAGATTGAGCACCTTATCATTATGAGTGTTTTTTTTTTTTGTCTCTCGCTTATAGTTTTATTTTAAAGTTTATTTTATCTAAGTATTGATATTCCAGCTTTATTTTTCCTTTCCAATTGTATAACAAATATGTGTCTATCTTTTTACTTTTAGTCTGTGTGTGTCTTTCGATCTGAAGTGGGTCCCTGCAGGCACCATATATATGGATATTGTATTCTTATTTATTCAGCCACCTTACATTTTTTAATTGGAGCATTTAATCCACTCACATTTAAAGTAACTATTGATAGGTATGTAGTTATTACTGTTTCATTATTTGTATATTTTTATTTTTTTCTTCTCTTAAGTCCCTTTAACATTTTTTGTAATACTGATTTTGTGGTGATGAACTTCTATAGTTTTTTCTTATCTGGAAATTTTTCTGTGTGTTCTAAAGCTTTTGATGCATCCTTAGTATTTACCAAACACCTACACTATTGCATTTCTTTAATATCTAATGTTCAAATGAATTAAATGAATTGCATGACATTTAATAAATAGAGCAATTATTTTAGAATACTTTCAAATGAAGGAGAACTCAAATTTAGCAAATGTCTTTGATGGTTTGGTATCATTTATAATAAATACATCATAAGATAAATGTGCAAAATATTTGCAAAATTATATAGCATATAATTTTTACAAATCTTGAATTTATAGCCATTGTATTACCAGTTGTATATAATTTCCAGTTCTCACCTCAACATCTGTACTCAGGCTATGATGAAATATAGAAGATTCTTATGACAGATATGATAGTTCATACATCGATTTTCCAAAATTGATTATAACTAGATATTAATTTAGTCATTCCTAAAGTGTTAATGAGTAGCAGAAGTTAGTGTAGTCAAATGATAAAAAAAAAAAATGATGATATTCCTTTTCACACTGTCACTAAGATAAGTGGTATGGATTGCTTTTACATTTTTCTCTTTCTCATGTCTGCAGTTTTTTTTTTTTCCTATTAACTTCTTTTCTCTTTAAAGCTACCCATAGTGCTTAACAAAAACTTCCTCATCATGGAAAGAAAGGAAAGAGAAAAATGCAGTGTGATGTCTGCCACTTAACCATATATTGTTCTTGGTCATAAGGTGCTTAGAGATACTTTTAGCTATTTGAAACTAGCATAAACTTAAAAATTTTGGAAAAAAATAGAAATAGATTTATACTCAGATGTAATCAAGTGTAATCCTTTCATTTTACAAATGAATAAAGAAGATCTAGAATATTTATTAACTTATCAGATGTCATCTAGTAATTCAGGGAAAATAAATGAGTATTTAAACTGTTCTATCAACAAGATAGTACTCTCAAATCATATTTTTACCTTTATGTTGCTTTGATGTAACTTTGCTTATTTTTTCAGGATATTCTCTCCCCTTGAGTTGTAAACACAACTTCTTATTCCTGTATTTTACATTTCTGTCAAGAACTAAGAATAAAAACTATTAATATTTTGTAGTAGTTTCAATTTTTAAGAATTGTATCTTTTTTACCTATATTAGGCAAGGTCATCTCTCTTATATTTCTACTTAATTCCCTAGTGGATGAGAAATTCCCCTTTTTCTCGTGTGGGAAGATGTTTTTGCCCTTTAACTCATCCTATTGTCAGCTTACCCATTGATATGAGGGATGGCTAAATGAAAAGCCTAAATTCCGAAAATTTTCTAGGACACACCTCTAGAGCTTTGCTATCTAATATTTCAACTGCTAGCCACATGTTTATTTAAATTGATTTAAATTATAGGAAATTAAAAATTTCATTTCTTCAGTTGAACTAGCTACATATCATGTGTTCAAATAGTCGAATGGGCCTGATGGCTCCCGTAGTGCAGTACAGATACAGAATATATCTCTCATTGTAGGAAGTTTCATTGCTCAGCCATAGTCTAGACATAGTTATGAGTGAACATATGCAGTTTGGAATAAATTAAATTGTAGCTTTCATGAAAATTTTCTTTCACAAGCACAAAAGTGAATGTCCCCTTGCCATTCTCCTTGGCACATGCTACATATTTATGCAACGGGTTAGAGAAGCCCAGCTCTAAAGGGAGTTCCAGTTCATCCCTAGAATACTCCTGTACTTTGGTGTATTATGTAGAGAGGATCAAATATCTTACAACTAACTGCAAGACATTCTTTCTTTGGATTCATTCCTTAAATACCTATTTATTTACTTCTTTGAAGTATTCTTACTATAAGAAGAATGAATGAGTTAAAACAAACCTTAGGTGCATCATTGTGGTAGAGGCTCCCTGAGCTGGAAAAGTACTGGTTTGAGTGTGCCATGACAACTCTTTGATATAGTATGTTTTTCTCTCTTGTACTCTTTTACTTGGCATTTATGTTTTAATGACAAGGCAGTTTAGGAAATAAAGCTATTTTTTGAGTGGGCTAGGGACATTGGGAAAGTCAGAGAATCTAATGAATGAACCATTTTAAAAGCAAAAATAAGTTTAGCATATGGGTGGGATTTTAAATAAGAGGGATGACAAGGAGGTATACTATGATAAGAAAAGAGGAACATGCTTAAATTCTGTTCCTTTTGATAATTAAGGTCATGCTAATCTAAAAGGAAATTAATATTTTATTGTCTTAAAGAGTTTGCAGGATTATAAAGTCAAAGACTCTGAAGAGTCTGCAATATAGACCTTGACACCTACCAAGGCCTGCACAAAGAAGAAGATTCATTTGTAAACTGTGACAGGATTGTACAGAGATAGGCAGTCAAGTAATTGAAAATGTTAAGAGATACAAGGTCTGGAGTTCAAATATATGTACCTAAAGAGAATCATGGACCAGCATTCTGGAAGTGGCCCTGGAAGATAAGAACACAACCAATGTTATAACTACTATCACTGAAAGTCCAAGAGGGTAGAGAAGAAGGCTCCACAATGCAAGAATCAAGATAGAGTGCCTGAAAGAGAAATACACGTATACAGTATTTGCTGAAATGAGAGCAGTGTCACCATGGCTTATGATATAAACAATTATAAGCAGAAAGATAAGGGTGAGAGTATATTTCAAAAAACACATAAAAATAACAACAATTTGTGCGTAAAGAGCTTATACAAGCAAAGAAATGAGAAATTCATTTGCATAAAGGTAAATGTGATGAGCAGTGATGATTGAAATACTTGATGAGGAGCAAAATGTAGTCTGACGTTTTAAGTCTAATTTACTTAATCAAGAAGAGAAGGTTTGTTAACACCTGGATATCTAAACTAGAATATGGCCGTTGGACTTAAATAATTTTCTAATTTTCTGCCAGAGTTAAAATAAAATAGTATGCAAATTTAAGCTGTTGTCATAAGACGGGATGAAGTCATTTATATAATAGCATGTTTATGTGTTAAATTCTATTCAACCTTCATGTCTCAGCTCCAATGGTTCCCCTTTAATGAGACCTTCACTGATTTCTGTTCAAAACTGGGTTCAGTTTTATATGAGGGGCAAAGAACATCAAAGTATATGACAGAAAAGAAAGTCATAATGAATCAGACAGATGTCACAGAAGTAAGAAAATAGATGAAAATCCAAGTAGAGTAGGATAAGAATCAGGGCACTCAAGGACACAATAGCAGAAGTTCATAAAATATAACTCCAGAATCTGTAGCACTAACAGGAATAAGGAGAATGTTCAAGGAAGACTCATTGTCCATTTAATTGAGACTTTTGATAAAAAAAAAAAAAGACTATTTTAAAGAAGAGAGAATACAAAGAAGAGATCAAGAATGCTCTAAAATGATTTCCTGTCAGAAGTAACCTCTTTCTTATCAAATACAATAGGATTTTGTTTATACAACTAGTACATTTATTAAAATTTCCCCTTGTTATAGTAATGTCCTTGTAAACATGTTTTCCTTGAGTGAAGGTCGATGAGTTGTCCTTTAAAGGTCCTCTTCAATCTCCTTTGCTGGTTCTTTGTTCTTTAACCAATTGGTGAACATTGTAGTGCCACAAGATTTAGTTCTTTGCTCTCTGCTCTTCTCTAATTGCGTTCACTCTCAGCATTACCTCATCTCTCCTCATGGCTTCAAATGCCATTTGAAGTTAACGATGTTCACAATATTTTATTTGGCCCCTACCTCCTCTCTAAACTCAAGATCCAAATATTTAAAACAATATTTAACATTTCAGTTTGGATGTCAAAAGGCATCTCAAAATCAACATGCCCATAACAGTTTGTTTGAATTTATACCTCTCCAAATGTTTTCTTCCTGTTTTTTATTTCAGCAATTGATACTAGTATTCAAACTGAGGCAGCATGCTTGATACCTCTCTTTCCCTCATTCTATGGCATATATAATAGTATTTGATTCAACAGAAAGTCTTTTTTATCTAACTTTGAAATCATATCTCCAATCCATAACATTTCTTCCATTACCAATGCTATCAAACTGTTCTGAGTTAAAGATTGCCTCTTATCTACTCTGTTGACTTCTATCTACTCTGCCAAATTATACTCGCACCCCTTCCTAATCAATGTCCACAGACAGACAAAGCATCCACAAATTAGAAATCAGATCACATTATTCTACTTTCCAAATAGCTCTCAAAATCACCCTGGTTTACATATCTTTCTATTATCAGACAGTTTGCCTACTTTTGACATCATCTCCATCTCAGTGCTCTTATTTCTGTTTATCGAGGATATTTTACATCTAGAACATTTTGATGACAATCATTTTTTATTTAAACTCTGAGTTGTATGTAAAAAAATGCTGTTGTTGAAAACATTTAATATTCCTATGGCACATGTTCCTGTTGTTATGTTATTTTAATGTCATGCTTTCCTTTTGTGGCTACTCTACATGGAAACTCTTTCTGATCACTGTTTAATGTAAGGATGATTCCTGCCAGTGAAGCACATTATTTGACTTTGTCTTTTATTCAAAAAATGAATCTTGTATTGTAACTATATGCCAGTAACATCTTTCTTCTAATGTTATTTATTGTTATTTAATGTCACTGGAAAGTAAAAGCAGAGGTTCTATAGATGTTTAAAATTTTAGTACTAATACATTTCTTATAACCTTGGGTCATGAATATTAGATTTGTAAAGTATTTTTGACATGTGACATTTTCGAACTTAACTTTAATTATGCTAATACTGAGAAGTAACCACTCTGATAACGTGCAGGTCATAGTGTGAAAATTAATGATGCGACGAATATTTCCTTAATAAGTATGCCAGATTTTTAAATAAAATTTGTGTATTTATGAGATGAATTTGGTGTAGATGATAAGTGCAACAGCTGCTTTTTAATCATATGTAGAAATTGTGATTCTAATCTGTTATATTTAATAGCACAATGCATTTGGAAGAATGTGCCACTAAGTATTCATGTTACTAAGCATTTTTGCACAATAAGCATCAAAAATAACTCATATTTTATATTTTTGAAAACAGATTGGATTTTTTACCCCTTCTTTCCCCCACCCCTGCATTGGGCTCATTTCATTGCCTAAGACATAGCACTAGCAAATAACCTTAAGCTTGGCTTGAGAAAACATTTTTACCTTTGTTTTCTTAGCCCTTCAAGTTAGCCATCCATGTCTCTATAATATAGGTGGATGCCTTGATCCTGGAGAAGTAACACACCTAAGGAAGAAATCAGAATTAAGGTCTTCTTTCTTCTAACACTTCAGTGAGAGAACGTAATCACTGTTACTAGAGGAAACAGCAAATCTTACTACATAAAATGTTAAAACCATTTTAGAAATGGTGGCCCTATTGACAATAACACTGTCCATTCACATGTTTATGGTTATGGTATTAATATATATTACTTTAAAACTTAATTAACCCTCAGAATTCCAGATGATCATCCCTATTCACCATCCGTGTCAAAAAAACAAAACCAAACAAAACAAAAAAAAACCCTTATTTTAGGAATGCATCTAAAAGAAAGAATATGGGAAAGTTAAAATCAAAATTATTAGGAATTTTACAACAATTTAAACATAGTAAACACAAATTTTTATTCCAAATATTTTCTGTAAATAAAAAAATAATAAAACTGAATGTGGGTCCCAGGCCTGACGGTCCCAGGTCTGGCTGTGACCCAGGCTCACAGCTAGGAATAGGACCCTGGATTTAAGAATGTTACATTAGTGTGGTAGGGCACCTGCGCCTAATGTATGTAGGTATAATTCAGCTTATTGTATCACGCATGTATGACAGAATGCCACTATTGTACTCTGACATATTTGGGGCCCATGTGGTCCTCTGGGGAGCAGAAGCAGAAGTGTGTTCCCTGCAATAGAAGTGCTCCCTACAGTAGAAGAGTGCTCCCCGCATTAATGTTGGTGCCTGCCTTTCATTCTCGGGTCAGCCTCTTGTGCGTTCTTCCATCAGGGCATCTCGCCGCCGAAACTTTCCATTCTCCATCAGCTTGGCGATGACACTGAACAAAAATGATATCCAAAACAACCTTTAGGGCTATAAAAATCAACCAAACATGCAATAAGTTGGGAAGTAGCTATCTATGAAAAACTACTGAACTTTGGGTAAGAATAATAGGACTCTGTCATGTTATAGCCTATAATAGCTTCTATTTCCCATGTAGCTCTGTAATATGGTAGTTGAACCAGAGCAGGCTGGCCATGAAAATCAGCAGCTTCCTTAGATTAGGTATGTCACTAAATTAGAAGAGTGTAAAACACCTTATACCCACAGGAATTATTAGTAATAGTAACAACCTTATTGTAGTAAAGCTATTATCACTTTTAAATTGAATATGATAATTCAAGTGCATATTATTATTCCCAGAGTAACTACTAAGAAAATAATTTTAAAAGTGTAGTAAATTTGAATAGAACTTTCTATAAATAAGATTTATAAATGACCAATAAGCATGTGAAAAGATGCCAACATCAATATATTATAAAAATGCTTATGAAAACAAGATACTACTTCCTTCCCAATAAAATGGCTATAATTAAATGATGCCATTTCTTGAGGACACTGTACAGACACTAGATAACAATTTAGTTACATCAGAATGCTTGAGTATTCATTTCTTATGACTACTGTTACAAAGGACCATGAACTGGGTAGCTTAAAACAAAATAATTTTATTCTCTTACTACTCTAAAATCCACTTCAAGTGCACACCACTCCTTTATTTTTAAATTTTATTTATTTAGTTTTTTACTTTTTGCTATGATGCTTCTTTATCAATGTAGAAACCCACTCATTAAGGGCAGAAGGTGGAAGAGTTAATATTTCACAGACATCAACCAATGGGGCAGAAGATAGCCAATGAATGCTTCACGCTTCTTTCTTTTAGTTTATAATTCAAGAAGGTGGGCTATATATATATCACTTAGGTAGTCCCAATAGAAACAAATTTTGGTTGCACAGGCATTGACCTCAATAGCAGACATTTACAGTGGCTTTTCTCCCTTTCTGTTTCACTTTTGCTTTCTGAAATCACCACCATGCCAAAATTTCTACTTTCAGAAGGAACAGGGTCAAAGTCATAAAGTTATAATTTTGTCACCGTTACAATAATTAGTAGCAAGGATTAAGACAATTTATGCTTAAACATTCTTTTTAAAAAAATCCACTATTTAATTCTGTTAACCATTTCTTTTAATGAGCACTGCTGTCTAAAAGTAGCTCCAAAACATAAAATTGAAAGGCCAGATCCAATTTAATAATTCAGTGCAATTGCTAGTCCTGGTCTTTTGGGAAGTTCTATAAATATGTGATTGCATGTGAATTCATAAGGGTGAAATTTTAGTTTTACAACCACTTACTCATATTTAAAGGACTTCCAACACAAATCATCATTATTACTAATTGTCATTAATACTAGTACTACAGGGATCTGGAGATAATTTCCATCTATCTGCTCTGTTTTGCAAGTTATTACTCATACCAGAGATGAAACTTATAAACTTCCCTTTTAATGTGTCCTTTTTTTCAGAAGCAAGGAAGGATCAGCAGATAAAAAATGTTATAGAGTTCAGGAATATGTTGTCTTAGTTTATTCAAATGATCAACTATTCGAATATATATTATAATACATATTATATGCTACAAAAGTGCATAATATAATATGTATTATAATATATGTTATATTATATACAGAATATACCACATTTGGGATTTATTCATCCACTGATCTACATTTGTATTCTTTCTCAACTACTGTGAATAGTGCTGCTATGAATGTAGGCATGAAAATATCTGAGATTTTAGTTTTAATTATTTTAAATATATGCCAAAAAGTGGTATAGCTAGATAATATGACAGTTCTATTTTTAATTTTTTGAGAAACTCTCTTACCATTTTCCATAATAGTTGCCTATTTTACAATCCCACCAACAAAGCACAAGGGTTCCGTCTTCTCTACATTGCAGCGGACACGTTATTTTCTGTTTCTTAAAATTAGTCTTCTTAATAAACATAATGGATATCTCACTGTGGTTTCTATGTGCATTTTCTGATGATTAGTGACGTTAAACATTCTTTTATATACTTGTCATCCATTTATATATCATCTTTGGAGAAATGTCTATCCGTTGATTTTTTTTGTCTTTGAGTTGTAGAAGTTCTTTATATATTCCGGATATTAACCCCTTATTAAATGTACGATTTGCAAATGTTTTCTCCCATTAATAGGTTGCCTTTTACTTTATTGATTGTATCCTTTGCTGAAAAAGATTTTTAAAGTTTATTGTAGTCCCATTTGTCTATTTTTGCTTTTGTTGTCTCTGCACGCACCCTTACATTTTGTAAATTCATAAAATAAAATATTTTGAAGTAAAAAGAATCTAATTATATTGAAATACATTAATATAAATATTTAAAATATTAAAAATGAAATCAAATCATGTGTATGTTCATATTAATACATAACATGAATTCTCATGGTATAATAAAAATATAAAATGTAATAATAGATATAATTATATTAGCTATTATAATATAATAAATGATCAATGATAAATATTATGAATAGTATATATATAACATAAATATTATATTATATCTTATTATAATATAATAATAAAATATAGTTTTTCTATAATAATAAAAATAATGATGACTGTAAAGATGTAATTTTTTTCTTCTCCAGCAAAGTTTATAGATCGAATCCAATAATGGGCTGCAAGATAAAGAACTATGTATGTAGTGCTTAAGTATGTGATCTAAAATCTTCCATTAAGCAAGCTGGCACTTCGTCTCCCTCCCTTGCCCCTGTCTCACTCTCAAGAGACTGCTACTCTAAAATTGTTCAGAGGAAAGTTCCACAGCTGAGAACATGGGAACCAACAAAGTGCAAAAGACAGATTGCATAGTAGAAGAAACAACTCCGTCAAAGTGCTTATTAAAAGCCCTTTAAATGCTAAAATTATTATGTTCACAGCAATTAATTAAATCAAATTAAAGTTAGAGATATAAATTTTAAAATTGTAAAAGAGCTTTCTAATATTCTTTTTCTCATAGATTTTGATAACATGAAGCATGAAGATTTAAAACCATTCAGTATAACACATTTGCACAATAGGCACACATAAATACTTAGTCTTAGAAGAGTCCCATATTAGCAATTAAAAAATAAATTCTTGCAAGAAAGAATATTGATAGAGAAGATAGAACTCACCCATACATCTTATTGCTTAGAAACAGATTCAGTTGGAGAGCTGAGAAAAATACGAATAAAATCAAAGTTTTCATGGTTTATGAACCAGGAAAAATGGAATGAATTAAACACAAAACTCCAGGAGCTACATCTTTTGACTAAAGCAGCAGGCATTCTTCAGTTGGTCAGTTGCCCTAATGAATACAGTCTATTAAAGAAAGCAAGACTCTAACAAAATGACTTTTATAATGAAAGAAAATGGTTGATAGGAAATAATTGTGTGTCAATGTGACTTTAACAGCTTATAAAAACAAAAGCAATATTTTCATAAGAACTTTGTAAAAATATAATTTATAGGATTAATTAAATTGTGAGTAGACATGTTAAGAAGAAATTTAATTGCTCTTGACCTACTTTAGCAATTGAGACTTTCTTCATACTCTGAATAATTCTTTGTAAAATTTATTTCCATTTTATAGAATGTTTTTCTTAAATGAAATGGCCAAAATAAGTTAAACAAAAGTATTTTTCATTTGAAATTTAACTGAAAAGTCTTCAATGCTATAGTTCACACCATGTATCTATATTTTTATAAACAAATATACATTATATATATTAACTAAATAATATAATATCTTTAAGATATTAAACTTTCAATTTCCACAGAGTTCATGATAATAGGAAAATTTATTCAGGGATACTGTACTAAAAACACAAGCAAAGAAAGTATAATTTAACTGGACATATTTAAGCAATCTAGACTAATTTTTTGATGTAGCTTTTGTTTGATGACATTTATTTCATTTATTTTAATTAGAGGCATATTTCCTTCCTATGAATGATACTTTCCCTACATACTAGTTATACATTGCATGTAGTAGGTCATATTTCATGTCATTGATAGAGCTTATTTTGGACAGAACCATTTTTTACACAGGTAACTTTTATATGCTTGTACATTAAACATATCATGTGGATGAGTTTGCTCAAGTGTGTCTGTTTGTGTGTGTATGTGCATGTGAAAGTTTCTTAAATTACATTTACAAAAAAATATTATTTTTTCTATACACGGAAAACTCTTCTTGCATTTGTCTATTGCTTTTTTGATCTTTTGCATTCTCATGACATAATATCCATTCAATAAATGTATGACAGTATTCTATTGAATTATATTGTTGAACTGCTTCATCAATTTTATCATTTGAGCATGAGAGGATATATGTAATACATATATGAAAAAGCAGATGTATTGGTTGATGAGATTCATAGAATGATGAATATGCAGATAGACTGATCAATGGGAGATAAATGACAGAAATGCAGGCAAGAGAGAAAGAGAGAATAAGAGAGAAAGAGAGATGACAACATGGCATTTTAAAGCATAGCTTTCTAAAACTAAATCTCTGGATTCATACTGTCTCAGTTAGAGCCCTAGTTTTTCCACTCATTGACTCTGGTTATGGGAAAGTCATTAAATATTTTCAAAAACTAATTTTCCAAAAAAAAATTATAATAATTAAAAACAAAATAAGAAAATTGATCTAGCCAGATGAACAAATTTTGTTAAAAATATTTATTATATGTCATGGCTAAAAATATTCACCAAAGTACTTGTAATGACTGCAATGTTCATTAAAACTGACAATTCTGACTACTGAAACTAGAAAAAAGGTTTTCATGCATATGGAGGAGATGATTATAGCTTTATTAGCATGATCTATTTCTGCATTAGTTCGAAGACCACATATCCCTGAAAACACAATGCAAGGAATGTTTTTGTTTTGAAGATTAAGAGCGGAAACATATAGTCTTGATCAATAAGAGGAGGAGGGAGGATTCAAAGGAAAGAATCTTGGAGGGGTATGCATCAGGGATTGTTTTTTCAGTTATGTTCTCAAGTTTATATGTCTGAGAAGTAAGCAGGGATCAGAATAAAAGAGTACACTTGTAGATGATATATTTTGAAAAATTAAGTTCCTTTAGAGATAAACATATGAACATATTCAAATATGGTTTCTGCCTGTGAGGTAGAAGCTTAGGAAAAAATAAAGGAATGCATCGTTACAATTATTGTTTAAAAATGGTACATGGAAGAATCCACAAACATTTTTAGAAATTTCTTGGTAATGATTCTGGCAAGAGGAGCCCTCTTTACATGTGGAGGGACTTCCTCCTGAGAAACATTTCTACCTTCTTGCTGTGCATCTTAGTCATGAAGGTGAATTATTTCTATTGGTTTACATTTCTTGACTGAGTGGAGAAAAAGCTTTAAAAGCAGCACACATTCATGTTTTAGTGTTCTTCCCTCTTTATCACTAAAACGAGCTAAATGAATTAACTCTGAAGATCCCCACTTTCCCAGCTAAGATGACCTGGTATCAAGAATGGTATTGGGGACAATGACTGAGAGGGACAGTGTGCAAACACTTTAGCCACATATCTAAATACACTTTACCAATTTTTTTTTTTGCACCAAAGCTGATATTTTAATTCAACATGATGGTGACTATACTTTATTTCTTAGGTTGACCTAGAATTGGGAAGTAAAAAAAGGCACATTATTTTTAATTGTGTTTATAAAATAAATCATGTGGAGAGAAATTTTTGGTATAAAAAAAAAATACAATCCTGAGATCTAAAGTAAGATGAGTAGAGCACAGCCTTACTGTCATAAAATTAAACTATAATAAACAAATTGGAATAATATAGAGGTTATGCAAAATTGAATTTGGAAAAAAAAAGCTCAAAATCATGTTTTCATAAAATATAAAGAATATGTAAACAAAATTTAAATAATCAATGATATAATAAAGATAATAGCACCCTATTATAAGACTGATAAATAATATTCATTGATGAGATTATGTAGAAAATAAGAATTCATTCTCCATTAATTAAAACAAAATATTTTGTGGAAAAAAAAATTGTATGTACATAGAAAAGTAGCTCCATATTTAAAAATAAATAAATAAAATAATACAAAAAAAAACCAAAGCAGTTTCTGTACCTTGGCAATAGAGATAAATTCGAATTAAGAAAAAGTGTAGAAAAACAAAAACCAGAGAAATAAAAGTTAGGTTAACCTAAGATTTTTTTTTTGCTTTAATGAACTTCAGGAAACATAAGACAGTTCAAAATTTTAAGGTGAAAGTCTCACCCCAATACTATAATATTGAAATAAAGTTGTTTTTCATATCACTTTAGAAAATCTCAGATATTCGGCATCTCAGAAAATCTAAGAAATACTGATTTAGGTTAAGCCCCCTATCAGGAAAGCCTAAGACAGAAATTCTTATAAAGATACTCTTGAAGTAGTAGTCTCAGAAGAGGAGCAGAGAAGCTGGACTGAGCAAGTTAGATAACTAAACTAGGATGAGATCTCAGCTGGAGGCAAGACTCAGACTGGCTTCATGGGCAATCTGGAGCATGAAAGACACCAGAGTGGATCCACTTTGAGGGCACATCGCTGGTATTTTACACCTCTGTGCCAGTTAGAAAGGCACTGGCTAGATGGCTATCCTAGGGAGAATGACAGTATATCCTCCTGGGTGAGATACCTCTCCTTACTTGAGGACCATGCTCTGATAAAGACAACTGGCAGCCATTAGCAGGCAAATCAAAGCAGCCAGAAATTGGTGCAAGAGCTCAGTGAAGGGGCTTTGGGTGGGCCCAAAGTATCCCTACATTCCCTCCTTTAAATGCTCAGATTAACTTGTTTCTCAATAACACGATTGTTGATAATTTCTGTGAAAAGTAATAAAAGATATATTAGCGTAACTAACTAGAATCTTTGTAACTTCAGTTGGCTCTGAGGCTATAACTGATCTATATTACTCCTTCTTCTCCTAGAGTCTGGATTTCCTTTCCATGCACCTAACAATTCTACTGAGATCACTGCAGAGGCACTCGATGGTAGCTTTCTTAGTGGGGTAAACTGACTGGAATCATGTAGGGCCCTGTCCGTAGTAAAATATTACACTTAAATAGGCCATACTGAGAGCTGTCCCACTGGATAACCTGGGCATACCATCCTTCTGGAAGGATACTGATAAATTCTGAAAAGATTAAAATATAAAGTTAATTTGAAACAAGCATAAGCATTGAAATAGAAACATTCTAGATTTAAATATCTGCTTGAAGGACAAAACATATAATGTAAAAAATAATTTCAAACTGTAATCTGGGTTAAAAACTCCCTCATATTTCTGCTGGCCTGGTAAAAGTTTGGGAAGGGAGAGGAAAAGGAATCTCTTGAATTTCTTGACTTTAAATTAGATGGAAATTGGGAGAGACAAAGTATGTCAGGGATGTAGCTTGCCATAATTTCTGTGTGCATAGCAATTTAATAAATGTTCATTTCTTTGTTCTTTAACTGAATGTAAATGGTGAGTGATCTCTAGCTAAGATAAAAGACTTGTAAAACAGTATAAAAAAGAAAAAATATATATAACAAATCTATTTCTCAATAGAAAAATAAATGTTTAAGTAATCATAAAATTATGAAAGAAGTCAGATGTTCCAGATAAAAAAGTCCAAACCTCACATACTGAAAGTTTAAGACTAAGGTATTTAAACAAATAAATAAATGTTTATTTGCATAAAACGAGTCAACAAAGTATAAAAAGTAAGTAAAGTGCTATGAAAAAATACTTCATAGAAGAGGTGGAAAAAGTAGTGAAAATGTCATAATTCCTCAGCTAATATCCATTTTTCTAAATATGAACAAATGGTGGCTTAAAATGGTCCCTTTTTAAAGCACACCAGCTGCAACTTATTTTGCTTGCCTTTGAATTGAATGCACAGCTTGTAATATGATATGATGCTCTATGTTATTTTTTAAATTATTTTCTTATTTTTAAGCAGCTAAGATTCAGACATTAAAACAAAGATGAAATGTTTGGTTTTCATGTCAAAAAAGTTTCTATTATTTCTATAAAATGTTCTTCAGAAGAAAAAATCAGAGGAAAAAAACCCAAAAAAACTACATCTATTAAACTTGAGACAGGAGAGAAAAAACAAAAACACAAGGAGAAGCTCTCGAAACCACCACTGTCCTAACCTGTGAAACTGCTAGGTCATGGACAGAACATTTTGTACTGTACATGTGAAACTTTTTAGATAGATGTCAGCCAGAAAGAACACTTAAGCCCAGGACACAATGATTGTCTTAGCAAGGTATTTGTTTCAAGAGCAATTTTAAGCAAAAGGCCTGGAAATGAGTCCTATGAAGTCTGTTTCTTTTCTCAGGGCCACCAATTTTCCTTTGTCTCTCTCTGCTGGTACTTGGAAAAATGATTCTAGAACTGTATCTCTAATACCTCCCCTACTCTTGTATCCCACTCTGGATCCTCCTTTCTTTCAATGACAGCTGAGAAAGGTAGGGCTATCAGGATGAGTAACTGTGACTTCAACTTTCTCTAGTTTTTATCTTGCAGAGATAAGGCCTTAATATCTTTTGCAGAACTGTCAAACTGTGCATGTCCGAGCTCTAGTTAGCAAAGCACTAGGTCAATTTTTAGAAACTGTCTGGAAAACAATTGACTAGTCTTCTGTGTATAGAAAACTTTAATAAGCTCCTGCCGAGAGCCCCATTTTCTTGTTTTTTGTTAGAATTCCTAAAGGGTTAGGCCAATTATAAGTTAGTTCTACTCATTAAAGAAGCAATAAAACCTCATTTTTCTTGTGGCAAAGTAGTAGTTTTTAGTGAATTTTTCAAAACATATTTCTAAATAGCACTGAAACTATCCTATTTTTTAAATGTTTTACAAAATGAGAACAATGTGGAATACAGAAAAGATGAAACTATTAGTATTTGTGTGAAAAAATAAAGAGAAACTTACACTTTTTCCTTAGATCATCACATTTATATATAATGAAACTCAGAGAAGTTCAGTTAAGCACAATTAAATGACATCCATAAGCAATGTGGTCTCTAGAGTTCAACTCTGAATTAAAATACTAACATTTACTACATCTTAGCTGGGTGATCTTAAGCAAATTAAAAATAAAAAGAGTGATTAAACTAAAAAATCAACCATCTTTAGTATTTTAGACACTCTAAAACATAAAAAAGACATTCGCATCAAAACTGGAATCCATAAACAAAAATATTTCTTATTAAAACATTAAATCTCAGAATCTATTCCATATCATTAAAAGAATATTCAGGAAGAAAAAAATATTGATTTTAAAAGAATATTACTGAGAATGATAAGCAAAAATAGAGAAAGAGGGAGCAAAGGAAAAAGAGAGAGAGAAAGAATGTGAAAATGAGGGGGAGGTAGATAAGGGTATAAAGCTCTGCTTTAAGTGGTTATTTTAAAAGATGTGGGAAAAGCAAAGTGAGAACTTGTGGCAGGATTCTTAACCTCAGGTCCCTATTTAAACATCAAGACTCTGAATGTGAGTAGGACTGTCGTACTGTAAAATACCTAGGCAGCAACTCAAAAGAGGTGTTTTCTCATCGCGGATAAGTAGGAGCCATCTTGGACCGTATGGTAGGTCCAATTTAGGGATGTAAGTGTAAAATGTAGAGAGGTTCGTCACACACAGACACCATATCAGACCTGGACTGTTTACATTTTATATGAGAGAAGGGTAAGTTTCTATCTTATGTAAACCACTGGAAAAATGTTTAAACAGACACAACTAAGAAATATAATACAAAGGGACTACACACACACACACACACACACACACACACACACACACACACACACACACACACACACACATATATATATATATATATATATATATATATATATATATATACCTTTGAAACCTTTGTAGTATATACTACCTTAAATCAGAGTTATTAGTTAGTATTATTATTATATTTTTTTAGTTGTAGCTAATCAAGTAGGTATAAAATAGTATCATATCATGGCTTAATTTACATTTCTCTGGTATCTAGTGAGGTTTAGTATCTGTTTATATGTTTGCTCGCCATGTTTTCTTTACTTTCTGCCGTATATTTTTTCTCCATTTTTCTCTTGCCTTGCTTGTATTTTCTATATTGATTTACAGAAGTTCCTAATATATTCTTAATACTATGAAAATCTTTAAAGTTTGAGTTTGATCTCTCCCTTTCTTTTTATAAAAATACTTAGCTTCAATATGATTAAATTTATTATTATCTTATAATATAGTTAGCAGAATTTGAGTCTTGTTTAAGAAAATCTCTCACGTCCTAAAATCAGGAAAAAAAAAAATCTTGTTTTACTTGAAAATATTTAAACATCCTCTATATATCAAGGTTTTTGATCCACCAGAGCTAGATTTCTGGTTATGAAGGTTGTTTTCATGTCTGAGCATGCCTCGGCATCACTTGGATATTTTGTTAGAACACAAATTGCTGAACAAACTCAGAGATTCTGGTTTGGTCATTTCGGGGTGAGGTCCAAGGTTATGTATCCTAACACGTTTCCCAGTTCATATTAATGCTCTGGACCAGGGAACACACTTTGAAAATCAACAGTGTACGATAAGGTTGGAAACTAATTTAATATATATCATTTTCAAAGTCATATCTAATTGTTTCAGCACCATTTACAATTCTATCATTCTCCCAGTGACATGCAATGCCAAATATGTCATAGGTAATAGATATACATGTGTGTACATATATGTATATATGTATATGTATATACACACATATAATTTCCATTGGTTAATTGGTTGTCTCGGGTCAATAAAACATTGCTTTTTTCATAACTTTATAGAAGACCAAGTCAGATAACATATTTTTCTTCAAAAGGATTTTGGCTATTCTCGGTCCTATCAATTTTGTCTACATTCTCATAATTAATATGAAAATTCACAAAGAATTCTGTGGGATTTTTTTATAGCAAAGACACTAAACAATACAATAATTTGCTGAAATTTGATAGCATTGTGCTATTTATTTTTCTTACCCTTTCTCTTTACATAACATTCAATTTGATTATGTCTTTCAGTGAACTTTATAATTTTCTGCAGACAGGACTTAAAAGCATCTTGTAAAGTTTTGTTATTATTTTCCTATCTATTTATGATTTATAAATAGGCAGACTCTGTAGCCATGTCTCTTTTTAAAAATTTTTCTTTTCTGAGATCAAGATATATTCACAGGAAGACATAAAAATAGTATAGAGCAGTACTGCATACACTTCATTCCCTCTTCTGGTAATGTCTTATGTAACTATAGCACAATGTCAAGTTCAAGCAATAAGCCTTGGTAGAGTTCACAGAATTTATTTTCATTTCACAACTTTGACATTCACTTCTCTTTGTGTGTGCTCATATTTATAAAGCTTTATCACATGGAATCGCCCCACACTCAAAATAAAGAATTGTTTCATCACCACAACTTTTTGTGCAACTCCTTTAGAGGCACATTTATTCCCCTCCGCACTCTGTACCTAACACCTATTAATGACTATTCTATTTTCCATCTCTCTAATTGTGTCATTTCAATGTTATGTGAATAGAATCAGAATATGCAAGCTTTTGAAACTGAATTTTTTTTCACTCAGCGTAATTTCATGGAAATGTATCTATTTTTGGTGTATTTAAGAAGTTTATGAATGTATCTCATTGTAAACTTTTATGTTTTTTTCTAAGAATCACATCACATTATAAATACATAATAAATATATAACATACATGTATAATGCTGGTGTCAACTTTTTATTGGTCAATTAAAGTATAGGAATATACCATTTAAGTCTCTTTACCATACTCCTTTATATTGATTTAAATATTTACTTTTAATACATTGAGAATCTCATAAGATAACATTAGAACTTTTCATTGAATCATTTTGCATCACCAAGAAAACTAAAGAGAAGAATGGTCTACTATATTTACCCAAGCTTTTCTCTCTCTTTTGCTCTTTCTTCTTTCCTGATGGTCTAATTTCCTTCTTTTATCATGTATTTTATTTATGGTTAAAGAATTATTTACTTATCTTTTTAAAGTAGATATGACAGAGACAAATACTCAATTATCCCTCTTTTCAGAATGTCCTGAGTTCACCTTAATTCAATGAATATAGATTTTTTAGTTGAAAGTGTATTTTTCTTTTAGGACTTGAAAAAAAATGTGCTAATTTCTTCTAGTTTCTCTTTTTTGATGACAAATCCATGTCATTTAAATTTATTCTTCACATATAGGTAATTCTTAACTTCTCAGTAGCTGCAGTACTGAGAAGCATTAAATGTTTTTTCATTGTCTTTAGTTTTCTGAAATTTGATGTTGATGTTCCTGTTCCTTGGCACATGTCTTTTAGTTTTATCCTGTTTGAGGTATAGAGCTTCTTGAATAGGTAGATTTATCTCTTTTGTCAAATTTGGAACATTTTTGCAATTACTTCTTTGAATACTTTTTCAGACATCCACTCATTTTTCTCTCTTTTAGAATTTTGATATGAATGTAAATATTTTGTTACTGTCCTTAAGTCTTTGTGACTCTTGTCATTTCTTTTCAGTCTACTCAATTATCTGTTGTTCAGATTGATTAATTTCTACTGTTCTGTGTTCAAGTTTACTGATTCTTTTGTTATATTCATTCTACTCCTGAGACCTTTTATTCAGCTTTTTAAAATTCAGATTTTTTTTTTAGAGCAGTTTTAGGTTTATAGCAAAATTGAGGGGAAGGTACACAGATCTCCCACAGATTTCCCCACATACGCATAGCCTTTTCCATTATCAATATCCCTTACCAGAATGGTAAATTTATTACAATTGATGAACTTACACTGACACATTATAATAACCCAAAGTCCAGACTTTACCTTTGGATTCATTCTCCATGTTCTACATTCATTAATTTGAACAAATGTACACTGACAGGTATTCACTACCATTGTAGTATTATACAGAAAAATTTTAAAGCCCTAAAAAATCCTCAATGTTCCACCCATTTATCCTATGACATCTGCACCCACTGCCTGGTAACAACTGATTATTTTACTGTCTCCACAGTTTGCCTTTTCCAGAGTGTCACATAATTAGAATCATACAGTATGTAGCATTTTCAGATTGACTTTTTTTCACTTATTAATATACATTAAAGATCTTTCCACACTTTTCATAGACTGTTTCTTTTTTAACATTGAATAATATTTTATTGTCTGCATGTTTATTTATATTCATTATTTATATTCATTGTCTGGATGTTTATAAACTAAACTTTATTTTTAGCTACTGAAGAACAACTTGGTTGCTTCCAAATGCTGGCAATTATTAATAATCTGCTATAAACATCCATATGTAATTTTTAATATGGACATAAGTTTTTAACAATTATGTAAATAACAAGGAGTGCAATTGCTGGCTTGTATGACAAGAGTAATCTTAGTTATATAAGAAACCACCCAACTGCTTCTAAAGTGACTGTACCATTTTGTGTTTCCATCAGCCATGCGTGAGATTTCCTGTTGCTCCACATCTTTCCATTTGATGTTGTTGGTGGTCCAGATTTGGGGCATTCCAATAGGTATGTAGTGATATCTCATTTTTGTTTGAATTCACATTTCCCTGATGACGTGTGATATGGAACATCTTTTCATGTGCTTATTTAAATCTGTGTATCTCTCTTGCTGAGATGTGCCTTAAGATCTTTGGTCCATTTTAAAATTGTGTTGTTTATTTTTTAGTGATGAATTTTAAGAGTTTTTTGTATATTTTGGATGACAGGCTTTATCAGATGTCTTTCACAAGTTTTTTTTTTTTTTTTTTTTTTTTTTTTTTTTTACCCAATCTGCATCTTAAAATCTTATTCTCTTGACATCATCTTTCTTAGGGCAGAAATTTAAAAGTTTTAATATTTATGAAGTCCAGTTTAACATTTCTTTCTTTCATCAATCATGTCTTTAGTTGTATCTAAAAAGTATCATTTTACCAAAGGTATGACTTTTTAATTTAATTTAATTTTTTCCATTCTAACATTCCCATTTAGTTCTTCTTTTTATATTATATTTCTTCCATGAGACATGTTTTTCATTTTTTTGTGTTGGTGACTATTGACTACATTTTTAAAATTGAGTTTTGATTTTCTAATACTTGATGAGTTATTTTTATTATATCCTGGACCCTTTGGATATCTTGTGAGACACTCCCATTAGGCCCCACCTATACTAAGGTGAAAGAAATGTGATGGTGCCATCACTATTTCACACTGTTGCCCATTTAAGGTAAAAGTTCTGCTCTGTGCTTAAACTTACTGGCAAGGAGACTGGGAGAAAGTAGGTTGTATATTAATACTACTTTATACTTCATTTCATCTCATTGCTTTCACTTTCTATTGTATTATGTACCTGTTTCTTTATTTTTCCCTTGCTTAATCTAACCTGAGATCTATTTTCTTTCCAATTAACTCTTAAATTAGATGATACTCTTTGTTCTATCTTTATTTAATATATCATTAAAACAAGTAAAACCAATGGTCAGCAATCTACTGCAGAGAGGCCTAACTGGCTTATTGCCTGGGTTTGTAAATATTGCCTATGACTGCTTTTATGCTACACCAACAATGTTGTGTAGTTGTATGACAGTGTGTGGCCTGCAAAGACAAAAATAGTTAATACTTAATTATGTGTAAAAAATCCGATGCTATGGGCTGAAAGTTTGTGTCCTTCCCTTGCAATCATATCTTGAAGCCTTAATCCCCAATGTGATGGTATTAAGAGGCGAGGGCTTTAGAGGAAAATTAGGACATGAGGGTGTCATGAGATTCTTTATCTCTGTTTGTAGCATAAGACAAGAAGGCAAATTATCTGAAAGCCAGGAAGAGACTCACAGAAGTAGATCACTCTGGTATCCTAACCTTGGACTTCCCAGCCTCCAGAACTATGAGAACTAAGTTTCTGTCATTTAAGTCACCCAGTCTACAGCATTTTGTTACAGCAGCCCCAGCTGACTAAGACATGTGGCCAATTTCTGGTTAAGAGCATATTCTGAAGCCAGTCCACCTGATTTTCAGTTTTAGTTCTGTTGCTTACTGGCTTTTCTTGGTTTTATGTTTGTTTCCTAGCTCATGTTATATTTATCTTAGTCTATGAAAACTCTGAGAGCATAAATCAATGAGTTTATTTCAGGGAACATTTGTTTTCCCTTTTACCAGAGCCAGGAAAAAAAAAAATTAGATCAAGAATCATCTTAGCCCTTTCCTTGTTCTTCTACTCAATCTGGGAAAATGATCCTTTTTGTCTGCTGGTGGTTTAAAATTTATTGACTAATATTGGCACTTGCCCTAGGAAAATTCTTCCCTTACTAGTGTCTCCTGCTTACACTTCAGATTTTATCTGTACACAGATGCAAGCACACACGTGCACACACATTTTATATGACCTTTTTTAGAGAATAAAAAACTAATCCCTCACAGTGTCCAAATCCTATCTATTTTACACTTTAACTTAATGTTAACTTATTTTGTTGTACAATTAATGTGATGAAATAGTTTAAATACAAGGATAATCATGTTTTTGTTGTAAAGTTTTATGATTATATTCTGTTTTTACATCTATTATTTTTCTCATTTTCAGTACAAATTTAAATAGTAGCAATTGTTCACATTTTGTCATAATTTTTAAGTCTTAATCACTGCATTGTAAGGACAAAAGTTGTGTTGGGGTGGGGGAGTGAAGTATTAAAGTTTGGCAGTTCTATTATTTTAGTGATATGAGGAAGAGATATAAAATCAAATCAAACTAATTGTAGTACTCTCATATAACTTTTAAAAATATGTATTTAACTCTACAAGATTTTAGGTATATCATTTGTGTTTTTTTTCCTAGAATCTAAGTGAGCCTAATTACTCACTTAATTGATGAGAAATATTTTTTCTTAATAAAAAAATAACACATGTACTTTAAAACTCAGTTCTTTAAACTTTACAATTGCAATTAGAATAGTCTACATTCCAATATCATTAAAATGGAAAGGAAATCTCGTGTATTTCAACTATTTTAATTGCATTGTATTATACTTAATAGAACATATTTTTCTCTGAATTTGATTTAACAATGCACATATGTTCCTATAATAATTGTATTTATTGAATAAGAATGTATATGCACCATATTATATTCAGTCACTCCTTTAGAACTTATATCATTCTAATGCATGTTCACTATCTGAGTTTTACTGCAATTCTGAAAATATGTGATGCTTTACCAAGTTTCAGAAGTGCAGAGACTAAGTCTTGAAGCAAGTAAAAAGCAGAACTGGGCTTTGAATGTTCTTCATGCAGATTGCTTAGCTCGTGTTCTACTTAGGGATATTTTGTGGTTTACACAAGTTTTTTATGGGAGGAAGGATCCAATAAGGGGGTGTTTGGTAATCTAAAACCCCCAATAGGCCATTTTTCCTCAGAGGGTCACCTTTTCTGATTTTTCATCAAACAAGTGAGGAAGGACAATATGTGCATTGTATTGTATTTGGGTATATTTTTACACTTTGTATATTAGGAAAACTCTAAGTAGCTGTTCTTTATTGTTAAGTATATTTTACTTTATTTTCTTCATTCTCATTTAAAAACTGGAAAGTATGGATGTAAAAATATCCAGACTTGAAAAGTAACTATATTTAAAATATTAAAATAAAAAGCTTTTAAGTGCTTGCCAAGTCCCTTAATTTTATGTGAATTTTGGTAAAGGCAAACATTCAAAGTAAGGACGATTATGGAGATAGGATTTCCACTTAAATAATTAGGCATTAGTTACACAGATGCACAAACCTATTTTCATTTCAAATTCTTTTTCTTCAATGAGTATAAAAATTATAATTTTAGCAATGAGAGCTGTATCAAATACATAGGCCATTGAAATCTTACCTCATTTCCCTAAATTATTCTTATGTACATCTCTTCTATTCTTCTATTCTTTACTTCCCTGAGAGTAATGCCATGTATTGGATGTTTACTTTTTTATTTTTCCTTTTGAGTACACATAAATATGAATAAATCAACTTTCGATGGGGTGTGGTGAATTTCATAGCCATTAAGAATAATTATATCTATTCAGTGATGTTTTAAAAAATAATAAGTTGTATTTTGTCTTAAATGAGAACTATTGATTTAAATTTTCCAGAAAATAATACCGAGTTAAAAATTATTTTAATAACATCTTATTTTAAGTAAAGAAAAAAAAAGCATATATATATATTCATTTTCTGAAACACACAGCAGAGCAGATGTTCTAGCCATTCTACTGCCTGATAAGAAAACTGGTTTGGCTCAATTAAAATGGAGAAAAAGTTTAAGAGTCAAAGGTATTCTGAGGCCTTGCTGGTGTGGCCCAAAGGCGCTGGTCGGCTGGGCCAGGATGACCTCCCTGTTGCCGTGGACCAGCCCGTTAGACGTGGTTTCCGAGCTGAGTCTGCAGTCCTTGCACAGTCTCTCGGGCTCCTCCGTTTTGATGATTTTTTCTCTGATGGCCGCAGGCTTTTGTCTTCCCCGCCTTTTGCCGCGTTCCTCTAACATCCTCCGCCTCTAATTTGCCTTTCTTCTCGTCCCCTCGGCTACTGTAGTCCATGTGCTTCAAGTGGCTGGATAGTCTGACTAGAAAACATTTATGTGCACAGCCTGATTTCCTTAATGCTGGCTGATCATCGATTTTGTTTTAGCTATTGTACTGATGTAAAATATCAAAATTACATCATATAATTTGTAATACAAAAATGTAGAATATCCAAAAGGAAGAAAATATATCAGTGTACTATAAGTATCAGGACAAGAGATGTAAATTGAAAACTTTCCTGAAAATATTTCTGATCAAAAGAGACAAAAGGCAAAGTCATTCTTACATTGTCAATGTGACTTTAGTTTGATCTCAGAACTTTGGTCTCCTTTCAAGTGTCCATAATGGGCTTTATCTACTTTTACGAAGACAATATAAATTGGCAGAGAATAACTTTTTTGTGTTCATGGGAGACCTTTAACACTGAGGAATATGTCAATAAAAATGTTGCTTAAACCAGCATTTTCCACAGCCATCCAAGAAAATCTCCTGCCAAAATGTTTCTTTTTATGAAACACAATTTTAAAAAAAATTGTTCATCGGGCCCATTAAAAATCTTTTCTAATTGTACTTTATTCCTCTTACTTGTTCATAAATAATATGATTGAAAAAAATATACACTTGGATTGATGAATTTGCAGTGGTTTGCTCAAACTTAAAATACTTCTCAATTAGTTTTACTTTTGAAGAAGGTTTAGAATTATAATGCCGTCTAGTTCTAAATGCTGATTTTTATTGGTTAAGAGAAAAGGAAAGACTTTCTTTCCTATTCGACTCTCCTTTTCATTTTCAGTTTTGCTTAAATTCAGAGTTCCTTGATGCAAAAATAGAAAACTATTCTGAATAACTTAGATGAGAATTATTAGAAGGCTGGAAGACAGTTCTTTGAATATATGAAAAGGCTAAAAGAAAACTTGAGAAATAAGAAGAGCTTAGAGTGAGTCTAAAAAGGACAGGATACATTCCTTCTGTGTTATGTTTTCTTCTTTTTATTTAAGTATAGTCGGTATACAATATTTATTAGTTATATTTCTCGTTTACAATATAGTGATTCGACACTTTTATACCTTGCACTGTGATGACCCCACTAATTCCAATAATCATCTGTCAACAGGCAAACGTATCATCGTATTATTAACTATATACCCTTCACCCTTTTTCACCCTCTCTACCCCCTTTCCCCTGTAACCATCCCTTTGATCTCTGTCTCTGTAAGTGTTTTTATTTTGTTTTGTTTGTTCATTTGTTCTGTGTTTTTAGATTTCACTTATAAGTGAAACCATATATATTTGTCTTCCCCCTTGTTCTTAATCCCACCTATAAATTCAAAGACCCATATAGGAATGTCACATAGGCTGAGATCATGTCATATGTACTTGTTCGAGCTCCCAGAATCTTTAGAGGAATTGATTCACCTATTATTTTTCTGTTAATTATTCCTCACGAATAATCAAATATTAGGCAGATACTGACTTTAGTCTGCCCAATACATATCTAGTGTCAAAGGAAAAAGTGGTTACTGTATGTACTCCTCCTTCACAAATCTTTTAAAACTGACCCTTGTCTAACGTAAACACATTTACTCCCAAAGAAACCCAAAATCTCATCAGTCACTGTAGCCAAATTTGAGTTTAGAACCTCTTATTGAAATTATCCCTTCTATGATTTTTACCAATTCTTAATGTGTTGTAATTTTGTGACATAGTTTGGCTTGGTTTCACTATAAAATTAATGACCAATACAAGGTACACAGAGGGGTAAAGTAGAAGAATTCAAAATAAGCCTAATCAACAGTCTGCATTTGTTAAAGAGTTTATGATGTCATTTATAGTTTATTACATATCTCCAATGATTATGTGATCTATTGTATTCAGTTAACTACCTACTGACAACTGCTTTTGACCAAGGAAAGGTATTGTTTGCAACTCTGGACTGGGTATACACAATAGACTCCTCTTATCTGTAATTTGCTTTTCACAATTTCAGTTACCCGCTGTCAACTACAATATCAAAATATTAAATAGAAAAATCCAGAAATAAACCACTCATAAGTTTAAATTGCATGCCGTCCTTAGTAGCATGGTGAAATCTGGAGACATCTTGCTTAGTCCCTCCCAGGGCATGACTAATCTCTTTGTCCAGCATCTTCATCCTGTATATACTCCCCACAGGTAGTCACTTAGTAGCTGTCTCAGCTATCAGACTGTCACAGTATGGCAGTGCTTGTATTCATGTATCCTTACTTTACTTAATAATGTCCCTAAATTTCAAGAGTAGTGATGCTGGCAATTTGGATACACAAAAGAGAAGCCTTAAGTGTTTCCTTTAAGTGAAAAGGTAAAATTTATCCACTTAATAAGAGAAGGGGGAAAAAAAATAGACTGAGATTACCAAGATCTACAGTAAGAACAAATCTTTCCATGAATTTGTGAAGATGGAAAAATAAATTCTTGCTAGTTTTGCTCTTGCACCTTAAATTCCAAAAGTTGTGGCCATGGTGTGTGATAAGTACTTGGTTAAATGGAAAGGATATTAAATTTGTGTGGTGGAAGACATAAACCATAACTGTGTTCCAAGTGACAGCAACATGTTACACCAGATGATATTGAGCCTACGGGGAGACTTCAGCAGGGGATCCCCTGAAATTAGTGACACCAAGCCAGTTACTGCAGCTGACGGATGGTTACAACAAGATAGTTTGAGAGAGGGGAGGCCACATTTATGTAACTTTTATTATATTATGTTCTTATAATTATTCTATTTTATAATTAGTTATTGTTAATCTTTTACTGTATCTGATTTATAAATTAAACTTTATCATAGTTACCATTGTACAAGAAAAAACATAGTACATACAGGGTTCGGTACTATCTACAGTTCCAGGCATCCACTGGGGGTCTTGGAACAGATCCCCCATAGGTAAAAGGGGCCTACTATAGTTCTACTTGCCCCATGGTGATATTTCTTATAAGCCTGCAAAGCCAATTTTTAGTATTTCTAGTGTAATTCTCATATATATTATTTTACCTTGCTACATTAAATTCAATTTTTAAGAGGAAAATTGAGAATTGAAAACCAGATATTTGAAACAAAATATAGAAACTTATGAAAATAATTTTAAAAAGAGAAAAATTCAAATTTGCTAAAATTACTGAGTGTTAGTAGAGGAATAGTATTGAACATTAGATCAATGAAAAAATTATTATTCTAAATACAACTGATGAAGTAATATTAAGCCACCAAATCTTTTATTAGAAACTGATTAATACATTTTTGGATGATTAGTATTACTGAAGAGGTTGAACAAGGAAATCTCAAATTATTTAGGAAGGAAAGAACTGAGCATTGCCTATGTAAAACTCAATTCTATAGTTATTTTCTTCAAAAACCTCAAAATTGGAAGGAGAATTAACTATGTAGTTAACTTTTATGAGAAAAAAATATCTTAGCTAGGAATGATGTAATTAAAAACAAAACTGTAAGTCTAAGATTACTGAATTTTTTTTTTAAAGGTCAGTAATAGAAGTCACCTTGAAATGTTATAAGCCATAAATTATGGTTTTAAAAATAAGTTTGTGTAGCAGCCCTTATCAGTTTAGGGAAATTAATTCTTAATTTGCTCACAGTTTTTTATCATGAATATTTATTTTTCTCATGGAACTCTATTTTTATGTATCTAATAAATGTATATTTTATCTGATAACATGGCTTGCAAATTAAGAATCTTGCTTTTAGATGCAAGGTGCTTTATCCTTTTCCCTGTTTTTGGCTTTAATTATGAAGCTTTTTCACATAAAATGACACTATGGCATCATGTCCAAATTAATTATCTTAAATTACCTAAATTTCTCTCTTGACCACAAGAATTGAAAAAGAAGGAGGTAGAAAATTCAGTTGATATCACCATATTTTTACTCCATTTTTAATAAACTTTTACTTTAGAATACTTTAGATACAGCAATATTACAGAAATAGTAGAGAGAGATCTCATGTACCCCTCATCTGTGTTATCTTTCTGTTGTTAAATCTTAGACTATCATGGTTCATTTGCCAAACTCACTTATTAATTTGCTAAACGCACTTGAGTGCTAAGGAGTTAGTCTAATAAACTGAAATTTATGTTACTACATTTTAAGTCTCAAAAATACTTCTAATAATGACAAACATTTTGTTCTTCCTCTCATTTTCAGGTAATTTCTGAAAATCCACCTAAGTGGTGCTCAGCAGATTGATGTATTTGTGCTGTTGATGTATGGTACTCACTGCCAATAGTCATTCTCAGTCATGTATGGGCAGTGTAAAGGCTAAAGTTGCTTCTGACATCCCACATCATTTTTCTCAATGTTTGCCATTTACTTTTCTGAAGATGCTGTCTCTCTCTTTCCAGATATACTGTGAACTTGGCACACAGAATCTTCCCAATCTTGCAGTGAAATATATACATAAATTTAATCTCAAGATTTCTTGCCTGCCTTTTAGCAGGCTACGAGGCGAGAGAGAAAGATCACCTATAATTTTTAAATGTGATTTTCTTGCACTTAAAAGTTGATTCTCATGATGGTTTAATTATATTAGAAAATATCTTCACTAATGATTTATAAACATTTATAAACTAATGTATCTTCAGTATCATTATCCAAATAGTGAATTAAAATACATACACATGAAAAAACATGGGGCTATGCTTCATCACAGCATGGTGACATCATGTGGTCTAAAAGTGAGTGACCAAAAGGAACTATATAGAAGCTATAGGATGTAGCCTCAGGAATCACATAACATTATTTCTGTCCACTCGATTGGTGGGCACTCAGAGCTTTCCCAAGTGGGAGAGGTCTAGAATCAGAAATCACTTTTTACTATGAACCCACCTTTTAATTTTTAAAAATAATTGACAAACACGTTTTAAAACTACCACCCAATAAAGTGGTTAATTATAAATTGTCTGAAATTTTAATTCAAAAAGTATTTTTTTTCAAAAACATCAAAAACACAGTTTGTATCCAATTATAGAAAACCAAAATTTCCATGAATATAGGCCCTTAACTGTTTACTATTGGATTACCTGAATTTAAAATCATAGCAGTACAGTTATGTGTAGTTTGTAACTACTATCTATCATAATATCACTTCTAGCATTTCTTTGTTTTGCACTAAAGCTATTTGTAGCAAAGATACATTTCTGTTCAAAGATATTGTTAGCAATCATATTAATGCCTTTACCTTATTAATCTAAATGTATTTGTGTTTCTGTATGTAAGATAAAGCCATTAAAAAAAATCTCATAACTTGGAGCTATCCTGTATATTCTATTTAAACAACAACCATTTCTTTAGAGAACAGAATGAAGAAACAGGTCTATAATGTAGCAGGTGGTTCTGACTAACACCTAGGAGAGTCTGACTGTGCTTTGTAAAAAAAACTTTCTACTGCAAATCCCAAAGAACATGTTACCTTGACAACAGGCAATTTAAAATAACATATCAGCCATTTAAAAATGCTCTTTAACTTTTATAAAGATTTGATATTAGTAGTTTGGGAAATACAAATGCTATATTAGATATCGTTTTAAGAGACTTGCAAGTTTTCTCATTGCTCTTTGTCTCATTTATTTCAATTGATAACATTTCTGGTTTGTCAAAGATATGTAATTATTTTTGAAAACAGTTACCAATGGTTAATAATACTAATTAGAGCCTATGCAGCATGTTGATTTCTCTAGAGCACTTTCTTGTGCAGCAATTAACAATTTTTCTGTATTATTGGCAGATCTACATATATAATTATGTTCATTTAATAGATGAAGTATCAGATCAGAACCTCAGATAGGTTAGGTGACTGCCAGGATTTCCCTGTGAACAAGTGGAAAAGCTAGAACAAAATATTGAGTCCTACTTCAGTTTTTCTCCATTGACACCTGTAAAAACTGTGAGGTATTTCAAAAAATTAAATGAAGTGCAAAATAGGAAAGATACAAGTAAAGAGAAGCCATAAAAAAAAAAAAACCATCACACGATACAATCTCGTATTCAGATTCCTTTCCACTTTGAAATATTTTCAGCTCTCCAGACACACAAACTCTCTTCTCAATACGATTTTTGACAAAAGCCCTATCTGCTCTCTGATATGAAATTTTCCTCTTTAAGATTTTCTTAATGGCTATCATTTTTTTTAAATTCAGTCAATGTGTTACTCAATCTGAAAGTTTATCGTAGTCTCTCTCATTACCTTTCTTTTGTATTCTTATAACAGTTTGAACATATCTTGATTTTACTGGAAAAAAAAGTCACACCTTACTGGAAATCTTGCTACTTGACTGGGACCTTCACAAATCTGCTAAAAGTTTAATAGTAAGATCCATTTTAAGAGTACTTTTTTATAGATTTCCTAGTCTTACCGAGTACATTAGCAAGCCCATAGCTTATTCAGAATGACAAAGTGACAGACAACTTAGAAAAATATATACATGTTAATGTTTTTTATTTGGATGCTATCTTTGACTGTAAATAAACTGAAAGTTAAGTTAAAAGATACTTTATTGGCTTACTTTTCTGAAGATCCTATATTAACCAAAGTAAGACTATTCAATATGTTAGAGTATATAATAAATACCTTGTGAGCATTTTCAAATTATACATTTAGAATTTCATTTGTTTTAATTTTTTTCCTTTTTATCCTTATAGAAAATTTTGGGTTCCTAAAATTTGTGTTCCCAAATTAAAAAAATAAATTCATTAAAATGTTAAATTTGAATTTCAGTTAAACAGCAATTTCTGTATAATTATTTTAAGTTTAATTATACATCATTTGTGTTACAACATACTTTTTTTATTTTATTTTTAACTTATTAATATTTAAAGTGTTTTTATTGTAACAATATGTAACATGTAGTTTGGTCTTACCATTTTCATTCAATATGACAATCTTGCCTTTAAATGGGACATTTACATTATTTAGAATTAATTTAGTTACTAATACGATTAAGTTCAAGTCTATCATTCTTTCAAAACAATGGAAGATTTTTAAAATAAATTCATTTTTTCTCCTCTCATATTAACTATATCTTATTTTATTATTTCAATAATTGCTTAAGGGTAGACAAAATGAAACACAAACATAAGTCTTCTGTTTTAACCCATTTTATTTCAACTACACCACACTTATATAAAACTATCACTTTCTCTTCCACTCTATAATTTAGACAATACATATAAGGTATGCATTTAATTCTTTTGATTTATTAGTTATCAGTTGTTTCAACTTTCACCAGAAAGACCAAATAGAAAATGTCAAATGGTGTTTGCCATAAAGGTTGGCTCAGAAATTCTTCATGTCCTAATATCAGCATCTGAAAAAGAATGCTGCTAACTGTCAGATCTGAGCATTACTGATAAAGTAACCTGATAAGATAGGAAATCACAAAGTATGAATTAGAAGTCACATAGAACACCCAAAAAGATTGAAAGCGTGTCATCAAAACTGGGCTATCCCATAAAACATGGCAAACTCCTTCACATATTTCAGATTCTTTAAAACCAGGGACCTAAGGTAATCATGGAATGTAATTTCTCTCACAGATATCCTGATCTCTTCTTTTGCTTTCTATACAGATAAGTCAAGTGAGTGTTTAAGAAAATGGACAAATAAAGATGATTGAAAATATTGTTGCAGGCACAAAATAATTGGTATTATTTTCTATCCAAAATCAATGAAAATGTATAACACGATAACACATTTTTACTTGAAATATATAAACACATTTATTGCAGATTGTCAAAATCTGAAAAATAATTCTTGTGGGTGTATACTTTTGATTTTAAGAAAATTGGTGGAAATTTCTTAAAAGTATAAATATATTTTAATTATATTTTGATATGTTTATCTTGATTCTTATGAAAATTGACATGCAAATACAACTATATATTTATTTTTGAGTAGTTTGTAAAATACTTTTTTCTCTGACCTTAAAATATGATTATTAAAACATGATGTTGGTATCATATAAATCTACAGATTGTTCATTTAAAATTTTGCTGCTTGATCATTAGCTTTCAGAGATCATTTTTTCCACATTAAATAGCAACCCTTGAATCTAACAAAATTACAGTAAAATTAATAATAAAAAACTCCCAAGATTCCTATCTATAAATTTTTGTCATATGCTTTTTTTTTCTGAAATATGATAGTTCATCTTAATGGGAACTGATTTACAGAGAGCATATAAATTATTGTCTCTAGAAATATTGATTAAATAAATTTAGGCTAATTTTAACTGAAATTTGATTACCTAAATTAAAAGCTTTTGAGAACCAACTGAAAATCTGGTAAGAGAATTTAAACAAATACTATTTCAACATTCGTTGAAAGACATTACAAAGCAGATATTCTTCTCTCATATTTGACATATTTATTAAGAAGTTAGATTAATATATACATATAATGAAATATTCAGGGAATCAGAAAACAAGAGAGGAAATAATATTAGCACAATTAGTGAAGAATATTACATTATATAGCAATAATAATTCAAAAAGAATTTAGGATTCCGAAGTGATCAAAACACTTTATGGTTCAGGTGTTGAGCTACATAGAAGAGGTCAGAAGGTGTAGAGGAATAGATAGAGTCATACGTTGCTAAACCCCATGGTTTTAGAAGGACAACATAAATGAAGAATAATGTGTGAATATTCAGTAGACAATATCTTGCTATAAAATCAACAAAAAATTAATAGAAGAGAATTGTCTGAGATAGTTTCTGAAAAATTATTATATAATTTTAATGGCTACAGTTTGAGAAAAAGAGGCTTTTCGATGATGTGGGTGGTGTGCCATCAAGGATTTATATTAGTTGACCTCAAGAACTTAGTTGACTTGAGTTTAGGGCACATGGAAGGGTATAATGTGAGCTAAGACAGGTCAGGCATATTGAAATAAACCACAGATTGCCTTGAAGCTCAGCAGAAATGACAATTTTCAAATCCATAGGAGATATGGAACATAGATTTCCTCTGTTGTCTGAAAATATTCTTGCATTAAGTTCTCTGTGGAGGCTGCCCATCTGAGACTGAATCATATTGTGCCGTCTCTTTCTCTCCACATGTGTATAGAGTTAAATTTCATCAGTTTATAATGAAATCAAGAGAAATTTTAGTATTACTTTTTTTGTGAACTTGACAAGTTCGTATATCAAGTAGGTTGATAAAACAGCTAAGCAATACTTTTCTCACCTTTAATTATTCTCTCTTGACTGCTCCATAATAACCCTTTCAGACTTTCTCTAGTATACTTAAATAACACTCTCACTCCTTTTATTCGGCTAATTACAAATTGTCTACTTTACTGTGAAACTGATTTCATGTGATAGACTATATTTTTTTCCATATTTTCCTTCTTCTAATATTCTCTGAATTCTCATCAATTATTTTCTATGTTCTTCCACATTTAAAGTGGACTTTTTTTTTTAATCTCTACTTATCAAAGGTCTTTTCCTACCTGTATTCTATTTCTATGTCCTCTTTAGACCTATTTCAATTCCTATGCATTTTAAGTCATTCAATTTGCAATCCTTCTTTCTTTGACTGGCAAAATATTATTAGTTCAAAGAAGATTTAACTGGTATAAATACTTTCATTTAAACTATATTATGTTCTCTTTGATCTTTCTCTCCAAAGTTTATTTTGAACCTTTAAGTTTAGTCTCTGTCTCAGCTTCAATAGTCTTAAAAAGCTGTGTTGAAAATAACCAGTGATCTTGCAGTCACTCAACTAATAGTCATTTTAGGGGAGTACTCTGTCTAGTGTTAGTATATCAACTCTGAATAACATTTTTTGTAAATGTATTTATTGATTGACTTTACGGACACTATACTTCACTTGTTCTTCAATCTAGGAGAAAAATCTCCACTCTTTACTTCCTTAATATAGTTTTGACAATATGAGTCTTTTCCTGATTATTGTGACAATTCAAAGTTAAGTGGTGGCAAGGAAGCCAAAGAGAGTTGACTGCAGAACTACACAAATATTTTAGTAATATCTTCCTCTTTCCAGAGGTCTGTCTGCTCCTTTGCTGTCTCAATGCTACCATGTGGCTGTTTTTTAGACCAATTGCTGGTCGCACAGCCTTTAGAATTAGATAGAACTAGGTGCAAATTTCTGTTGTATCATCTATTAACTAGACAAACCATCTTATTTCTTTGAGCTACATTAACTTAGAAGCTGTTCAGATTGAAGCCCAATGTGAATGAATTAGTGACTTTTGAAAATTCATCTCTCAATTCTCCCATTTTTCACTGAATTTCTAATGACATTTACATAATCTACTTGTGTGATTCTACCTCTGACAATGACAAGCATCCCAAAAACCTTTCTTGAAATTTCTTCTATATCACTATCTTTTCGTACTCAAAGTAGTCGAATAGTTAATCAACCAATGCTTTTTTTTTTCATTATGCTCTCAATTTCTACTCTAGTTTTTTGGAAATATGTTAAAAGAAGGTTATTTTTAATGTATTTTTAACTTCACTAATAAAAACAATAATGGTAATTATGTCGATAGAAAATTGAACCTCACAGCACATCAGAACACAGCTTCAAAGAGTTTTTGCGTTCAAACCAAACAGAGCAAAAATGATTAATTTTGTAAAGTGACAAATAATATGGACTATATTACTAAATATTTTTATATGCTAACCCAAAGAATAATGGAACACTATAAAAATATTTTTAACTTGGTTATATTAATCAAAAGAGATTCTTTAATTTCAAGAATCAGAATCAAGAATTCAAATCAGGCAAAAGACGGAGTCAGAGGATGGATTCAGTTCAGGTAATTAGAGAAAGCTTCCTGCAAGTCAATTCATTGAGATGTATCCTTGTAAATAAGCAACACACACACACACACACACACACACACACACACACACACACACGTATATATATATATATATATTATCTTTCAAGGTTGTAGAAAAGTTTTTGGTAAACAGCAAATAAGAGCAACATATTTTGCCTTCCAGAATAAAGGGAATTTCTCTAGGTATAAAAATGATTTCCTTTTATATTTCCTGCTTTATAAACATTGATTTTGTGGTACCTGTAAGTTGACTAAGTAATTTCTTTTTTTCCCTCTGGATATGGTTTTTCTTCATTTATAGTGAGTTGGAATAAGTCACCATGTAATCTATAGCTCTGAATAAACATGAGGATTTTCAAATTTTAATTTAATTTAATATTGAGACACAATTGAGAAGAAACAAGAAGATGCATACAGAAATCGTGAATGGACCTTATAATTCGTTACAGGGATTGAGCTCTAGATTTAGAGAGTGTTGAAACCGAAAGGATACTTACGAAATTGCTAGTGCCATCCTCATTTTCCAAATCAGAAAACTGAAACCAGCAAAAGATTCCATATCTCATCAAATGCCATGCTTTTGGTAAAAGAAATAAATAGAACTCGAATTATATAACCTGGTTTATCCATTTTGTTTCAACATCATGCAACATAAAACCATGTTCCTAACCCAGTAACCAGAGAGGCAAAAGTTATTTTGATTTTGATATAAAACATCTGAAGAGAGATGTGTTTTGAAATCTGTGGAGTGATGCCCTTTAACAGGTTCACTTTTTATCTCTACATTCTTTCTTAAGAATGATGAATTTTACAGCACTGTTGAAATTTGATTATTGTAAGTCAATCAAACCATAAAACCTTTCATAAAGTTACTGTCTCAGAAAAGAATGTGTCACCTAATACTGGCCAATGAAATGTGAGGGTAAAAGAAAAAAAAATAAAAAAACAAGTCTATAGCCATGCCACCCTGAACAAGTATGATCCTGTTTGATCTAAGAAGCTAAGCAGGGTTGGGCCTAGTTAGTATTTGGATGGGAGACCACCTAGGAAGACCAAGTGCTGTAGGCATAAAAAAAAAAAAAAAAAAAAAAAAAAAAGAATAAAAGAAAAAAGTTAGGGTAAGTTTGCTAATATGGGATTTGGGGAAATTTTCCTTGCTCTTAAAAAGGTCTGGCCTTTGTTTTGGCTTTGGAATTTTGTATGTGTTTTTTTTTTTTTTTTTCTCCTGTAGACATCTCGTAACCTCGAGGAAACTAAATAATGTATGAGTATGGTGGAAAAGAAATATGGAAAATACCTTGGTCTTTGATGGTGGCACTGAGCCACTAAAATAATCAAATCTTTAGCTTCATTATCTTAGAATCTGATTTAAAGTGAAAAAATAAAAGTTTCTTTCTCAGAAATCCACTTCAGTTGGGCTATCTGTTGTAAACAAAATAATATCAACTGACTCTGGTCACTAAAATCAAAAAGGAATGTAATACAGGACTCTCTATACAATTATTGAATTGATGGGAAAAAAAAAAAGCACTAGAACGTGAAATGAAACTAGAGTAACTATAGTACCTAAAAAAGAGGAAGTGCTAAACAATTTCATAAGTTTGTTATCAATAAAAATGAATACATTCATTTTTTTTCATTTTTCTGATATATGTTTCAGAAAAGAAACAATTGATTAGTGTCTGCTATGTGTTTATCTATTGGTTACAGTAATAAAGATCATCTGAATAACAGTCCCACAAGACTATATCTAATAGAACAAACATATTTTCTTTAAAAAATTAAAATATTGTTAGAGATGGTGAGATAGATAATGTGGAAGAAAATTAACACATTTTAATGACAAGTTCTTCCAATGTGTAAGGATTTCTGCTAAGCACTGGAATTATGCTAGGGAGTCACCAGTTCTCATCCCTTTCCTCAGGAAGCTTACAGTCAGGAAGGCAGAAAAATTGCAACAAGTTCTATAAACACATGGATAAAGTAGAGAGTAGACCTTAGTGATGGTTCTCCAATAGGCACAATTTAAAAGGAAATTTCTTTACCAGGCAATATTTAACGGTTAAAGATAACCAAATCAGCATTGTGAAGACTTCTGGCAAGTGTCCCAGGCAAAGTGAAAGGCACAGGTAAAACATCTGAATCAGGAAAGTGCTCGGTGTGTTTTAAAATGTTTCAGAAAACAAAAGCAGGCTGTGGGGCTTAAGTTGGTGGGATCAAGAAAGATAGGAACAACAGGTTTTGGAAAGGTATAACAGTCCAAACTCAAACACAGCTTCTGGATCATAGTAACAGGCTTGGATTTTATTTGACATCAATGGAAAACTTTTATGAGATTGTATTCAGCAGAATGACATAGCACTATAGGTACATTTTTATGGATATTTGTGGATGGTGTGTGGAGAACAGATATGAGGGAGCCAGGAGTGAAATCAAGAAGATATGCAAAGGTGCTATTTGATGCTCTACTGGAGCAATGTGGAGTCAGTTTTGGAGGTTTGGGCAGAGCCAGTTTGGGGACTGAATTGAAAACTGAGTTTGAGAATGCTAAATGTGTGGTGACTGTAAGATACATACATGTAAAAATATGTAAATTTGGTATTTACACAGATTTAAAGGCATGGAAATGCTCTAATCACTAATGGGAGACAGAAAACAAAGAGAAAATTCAGGAGAGACTCCAAAATTCAGATATAACATATAAAAGGAAATGTCAACATAAGAATATTATCTGTCACAGAGTTAAGAGAAAAAAATTTTTAAAAAGTATGCTATCAATTGAAGTAAAGGGATGATAGTGATCCAAAAAAAAGAGGTAGTGAAATTTCTTATTCCTGGAATTCAGTTGAACTCTGCTTCCTTATCTGAATCATAGCTTTCACCACGTTCTGGACCATTGGTAAGAAGGAGAAACTTTTGACTCTTCTAAATGGCATGGAAATTTATATTATGCTATGACTGTAGTACTTGACCTTGCAATTTTCTTTCGGAAATTTCCGACAATTTTTTGGTCAATTTCTGTGCTTTTGTAATCTAGTTCAAAAGGCTAGACTGTATCTAGTCTTTCAGCACAATATTCAGTAACCACCAACTGAAATTAAATATCAGACATTTATAAGCACTGAACTAAGCTGTGTGTAATTATACTGATTAAAAAATAGAGGGGCATGGGAGGGGGCTTCAAGTTTAAGTGAACTGGTATAAATGAGAATATTAGCACATTTCCCCAACACTCACATTAGCACCCTTTGCTTCATCAACCAAGTATATTTGTTTCCACTTTCTGTTCTGAACTAATAATCATTTCCACCCATTTCTAAAGTCAACTTTCCCTCCTTTCTTCTATTATCTCTGTGAAGATACTAACATTCTGTGAGAGTTTAGTACGAAAGATACCAAAAGTAGATGTGGGTTACAAATTTTTTTCTATTGCTCATATTTACATTATTATATTTAGATAAATAGGCCCCATGCATAATGTGATTTGTGACAATGTATCTACTTTATCTTAATAATCATAAGTGCTTTAAAATTACTTAATAACAACAACATAGTTAAGTTTAAAAATAAAACAAAATACTGGAGTTATATTTAACCTTCTTTTAAAAACCAAAGGAAAAGTTAGTTGAATAGTTTCTACAGCTAAGTACTACATACCCAAAAATTAGTGCAGCGAAAACTTTTCAACATTTTGCGTTTAACTCCCATGCTCTTCAATTTCAAACACACTGCACATCATTCCCTTTTTTTTGTTGTTTAATTTTAAATGTGTTGAATCTCGCAGCTTGTCTCATCACAATGCCAAATTAACAATTCTGAAAGAAATAAGTTAGTACATAAAACCATGAATAGGCATTTATTAAAAAAGAATAATGTGGCTTGTTCTCCAAAGCATCTCATCAAAATATTTGTTTCAAACTACTATGTTTGTTTAGGAAAGTGATATTTCCCTTCTATAGTCAATTTTTTTTTCTTTTTTTCTTCAGATGAAAGCTATGTGCATTGCTTTTACTGTGTTTCATTGGAGAGTGAGTGTCCTATCACAGCATCTTAAAATGCAAAAAACTTACAATCAGTACATGTAGGGTAGAATTTATTAATAATTATAACACAACATGACCACAGAGAAGATTAAAACTCATGCTTTAACTTTGTAAATGTTTTGGGTTTTTTTTTCTTAAAATTAAAAAATTTTGAATCATCATTTTGAGGTATCCAGAAAGATGATACAACAGCAAATGAGACCTCAACTCAGTTACTAACTAGCTGTGTGATCACTGGAGCTCTGTCACCTAAAATCTCAAGGCCTCAATATTATATTGAGAAAATAAAAGGTTTGGGCATAATAAATTTTGAGACTCCTTTTAGCTCTTCTATTTTCTTATACTGATTTTCTAATCATTAACAATTTCCAATAAAATAGTTTTATAGTCACATTTTATACATATATGCGTATATACATGTATGTGTATGTATACACAATATCTATACATGCATAGATAAGCTTATGAAAACTCCCATTTTATGAAAACTCAGTTCTAAATAGAATTATAAGTAATTCTACTAACTAAGATTCAAATCCCTTTGCAGTTTTTATTTTTTCTCAATTACATCTTGCTAAGGAAATAGAGTATTGTGTCCAAATATTACTTGATTCAATTCAATTTTTTTTCTGTGCTGGTCTATTTGTCAATTTGAAAGCTATGTGCATTGCTATCCTTTTTGTATTCAGTTATAGTCCTTGCTTTTTGTTTTTTTTTATTATTTTTATTATATTTTGATGATATAAAGTGTGTCTATTTTTCTTTAACTAGGTTAATTGATGATATTGGTGGGGTCTGGGTCTTTCACTTCCATTTAATCATGCTTCGTGCCCCTTCATTTCCATCACATGCTCCCTTTTTTTTCCTTCAGTACTGGAAGGAAGTCTTTGGCTTCCAAGTGGCTTTCTTTTTGCCAAGAAGCTGTACCCTCCCAATCTGCTGCTTCTTACCCCTCACATTTTCCAGCCCATGGTTCGCTGGAATATAAACTTAGTATTTCCATTTACTGAGATGTTCTATATCTGGAGATAATTTTTTTCCACGTCTGATCGCCATTGGGACTTTTCTGTGCTTATTTTTATGTTTTCATTTATTCATTGAATATTTTCTGCTAATCATGTGTCTAGAAATTAAGAATGTTGCTGTCAATAAATAGATGGAAATATCTCTTCTTAGGGTGGTTATATTACAATTTGTGTATATAAAGTTATAAGTGCATAGAAAAAGTCTGTAATTAATCAACCTGATAGAATTCCTCCTCATCAAAGAAAGCAGTCAAGGTTTTTTTTTTTTATTTGAATGCTCTAAATGCATTACATTTTCTTCCCTATGTAACTGAAAAGGACAGAAAATGGATAAAATGTTTCTTAAAAGTATATTTTAGAATAATAAAAAATCTTTTATCATAACACATTATTTATTATTCTAAGGCATAGCTCTCATGCTGGCATAGGTATGTAAGGCATTTTAATTTCATGCATTGAATACATTCTTAGCAAGTCACTGTATTATTTATGTTCCCATTTTAGATATTATAATACTATATTTATAAATAATCATTTACAACATCAGTAATACCAAATATTTTTAAGTAAAAATGTACCTTTTTCTGAGAGAAGTGTTAATTACCTTTCAAAATTCTTTTAGTATATTGCTAAACTCATTTATAGGTAAGAGATATAATAAATAGATATAAGAAATTTGCCTAGAGTTTCATAAGAATAAGAGACATGCTTCATATATATGGGGAGATACAGTGGAATAAATAAAATTATATGATGAAGACTGAACAAATTTCAGAATTTATTCAGAATCATCAAATAGTAAAAGTACCTGGGGTAAGTGATTTTGCTTCTCTCCACTCTCAGAGGCAATGCCATAGAGAAATAGCACCTATGAGTGTTCATCTGTTTACATAAAGGCGAGACTGCCTCTAATCCTCACTGTATATACTTCACCAGGTTGCTGGAATAATTTCCCCAATTGCTCTTTGCTGTCACCATTTGTTGACAAAATTGTTCTTTCCAGGACCTTCATAACCTCCTTTCTTTCTCACTCCCGTTCTTGCTTCTTATCCATTCCTGTGAAAAACTTCACTCTGGTCAGACAGTGATGTCGATCCTCCCTTTCATCCCACCTAGAGCTTCAGTGTTCCCTCTATCACCACTGCTCCCACTCTTCCTTTCTTAATTCCTAAGTTTTCTTCAAATTCTTGCTCAAGCCCTGCTTTCTTAGTGATGTCTTTTTTTTTAACTGAGATATCATTGACATATAACATTATGTAAGTTTAAGGTGTACAATGTGCTGATTTGATACATTTATGTTTTACAGTATAATTACCACCATAGCCTTAGCTAACAGTGCCATCACCTTATATAATTATTATTATTTATTTTTTGCGTGAGAACGTTGAAGATCTAGTCTCTTAGCAAGCAACTTTGAAATGTATATATAATACAGTATTGTTGATTAAAATCTTTATGCTGCATATTGATCTCTCCAGGACTTATTTATTTACTAGTTGTAAATGTGCACCCTTTGACATCTGTTTTCTCAAAAGAAGAATGGATCAATGTCTTCAACAATTTTATTTGTTGTTTTTATCTCTTGACACTTCATGATTTTACGTAAATAGTAGATGAAGAAAGTATAGTTGAACTCAGGTATAGATTTTGCAATTCTAACAGTCAGGTTATCTTTGAGATTTCTAATGAGTGTAGCTCCAGGATTGCAAAAAGACAACCAGACATCACATCTTTCAGGATACGTGTGGTCAGAGAGCTGCCCTTTCGCGACCTGAAATAAATGCATTTAGCATAGCCACCGCTCAATAAGGTCAATTTGCCTCAGCTCCCATTTCACATTAAGGGGATTATGCTCATCATTTCTTAAGAGAAGAGTTATGTTCATCATTCCATGAAAGAAAATCAATGAAAAGCAATGAATAAAAATATTTATTATAATAAGTAAAATTATAAACCAAATGATTTTCGTGCTTCAGTATTTGCTGTGTTAATACTTGCTTGTACTGTCCTTGGCAAAATGTTTCATTTATATCAAAAAAGTACTTAGTTTTAATCTATCAAAGAAAGTATAAAATATAAGCTGCTTCAGTATATTAAGAATTAGCCATTTAGGTAATAAAATTTTTTCTCAACATTGGTTCTGCTTCTATCTGTCATGAGATCCATCATAGAATTTTTCATTTTTTTTCTTGAATAAATATCAGAAATTATAAAATACATTTCTATCATAAAAAAAATCAGTGTTTTTTTTATTGTTTTAGACTGTTATTCAAGATGTCATTTCTTGTGTTATCTAATCACATTGCCTAGTGTTACTGAATAAGTTAACAGCATGGTATTTGTTTCTAAAGAAACTCTGGCTCCCTGCTGCATAATATATCTGTTTATTAAGAAAGCTTACATGAGCTCTTATCCATTATCTAGGAACTGTGTTTCATATTTCTTTTCTTCTCATTTACTTGATTTAAATTCTTGATATATATAGATGAATTGACAGTTTTTGCTTCTCAAATTTTAAAATAGCTCAATTATAAACTATAAAGATAATTAGTATAATAATTGATTCAGTAAATGAATGAAGATATATATTTCACATACAATACTCATTCACTCACTTTTCATTAAGGAAATCAGTATAAATTCATGATATCTGGATTCAGAGGAATCTTCCTCCAGCAAGTTTCAGGTTTTACCTCCCTAAGTAGATGTCCATTTAATTATCCTCGTAATGAAAAGGTAATATGTAGATTTCACTAAGTCTCAAAATACTCTCAAAATAGATGGAAATATGTCTTTGTAATCCATTCCCTGACATCAGAAACAAAGTAAGCAAATTGTGGCTCAAAGTATTTAAATTACTTTCCTGTGTCTAATTCAGAAAAAAAGTGGAGGAAGCTTTGAACCTATAAATGTCTCAATCCAAAGCCAGTATTCCTTCCACCCACACCCGCTCCAGAACCAGTGTCATTTCCAATTTCAATGCTTTAGAATACCACTAATTGCAGCTATGGGAAACCTAAGCCCATATGAGGAGGAGAATGGAAGAAAGGACCAGTTTTTAATTTGTTTAACCTGTTTTTCATGATCTCTTTACTTATGAGTACTTATTTTTTAATGTTATTAATAACTCTTTTACTAGTTAAACATTATTAAGACATACTGTATCACTCACACATAAATTTATTATTAAAATCAAAGAAATATAACTGCATTAGAAAATAGAATAGTTATAACTCTTAAAAAAACGATTAATTCATTTTATCCACAACTCTGTATGTGCATAGATGCAGAAAATGTCTAGAACGTGTTTCATCTAATATTATTGATGGTTTGGATCTGTTAAAGCACAAAATTCAACTGAGTAAATTTTAAAGATCTCATTGATTTTATTCAGCCATTCATGAATCTGGTAGCATTTAATCTAGCAAACAAAAAGGAGCTCTGAAGAGTGTACAGAGGAGAAATTTTTATAGACCAAAGTGAGCATAAATAAGGAAATTATACTGGATACTCACTGATTGGTTAAAGCAGGGATACTTTTCTTACCGGGAGCAAAGGGAGGTCTTGAAGCTGGATCAGGTAACGGGCAAAGCAGCAAGCGTTGATTGGTTGGCATAGGTCTTCCTTTAATTGAAAACTGAACTTCGAAGTTTAATTAAGTTTTAGTTTGCTAATGTGGGACTTAATATGAGCAGCTCCACCTTGAGCCAAACTGATGTTATTATCAAAGTTGGATTTATAGTGTCATTAACATGTTTTTCCTCATAACTTGAATTCTTGGTATTGGTCAGAGTAAAGTCTGACCAACAAACCAAACAACCAAACAAAAAGCTTTTATATTTAATATTTAAATGTTCAATTTAGTTAAATAGTTAAGTATTTAATTAGTCTACTTTAGAGAAAAAAATTAGTTTATAAGACTTGATTAGTCTTAGCATCTTGAGTGTTTAGTTTATATAGCTAATTACATTTCCTCTACATTGTCCTAAAGTGATTTGATTTTACATATCATTCTTTAGTTTTATTTTTTTTAACATTTTATAGGTGGTACAAACTATACTATAATTAACTTGAACATATCTATGCAAATCCATAATTTCTTTGTAAATTAAGTTTTAAACTGTTCAATGATACTTAATATTCAGTGCCCTGGTAAACAATTATAATTATTATAAAAGCATTAATAAATTAATTAGTAATATATCTGGCCAAGCCAACATCAAAATAGAGGTGCTTATTTTTTCAACTCAGATCTTTTGAGTTCCTCCTTTGTCTGGCATTAACTGAGCCTCTGATGACTTCACCCTGTCTAGAATGTGAGGGTCTCAAAAGGAAAAGACACATGTCAGAATGGGAAAACAAGAAAAATATAAGTTTTTCAAGAACACTAATGCTGTTCTGTAGTTTCCTTACATGTTATAGGGGCTTCTTTTTGACATTAGAAATAAAGAATGTAAGCCATTTCATCGATGTAACTAAATGATAAGAAAACAGTAAAAAGTTAATTCTTTAGTAGTTACAGCCTAGATTTCCAAGCATCTTGGTTGAGGTAATGATTTATGGAGCCCATGAACATTTAGGCCTTAGAAAGTACATGTCTATTAGTTACCATGAACTAATATATTTTTCACTATTGAACAGACAGAGGTTATTTCCTGTGTCTAGAAAGAGCATGTTACTGAAAGTTTTAGTGTGTAACATTATCAGATATATTAAATATAACAATGGGATAAAATCAAAGCATATGTAATTTTCAATCTTTACAAATTGCCACATATTGAAATATAGAAAAATAGAAATATATATATATATAATACTTAAAAAAGAATGTAAATATAGTAATTAGATATCATAACTGCCAACCCTCTTTGTATTAAAAAAAGTAGAAGAATTAATTATGCATCTGTGGTACTTGGTCTCTAAGGGTTTGCTTGCCATTTATAAAACCATTGGAAATAGGGTGGGATTCGGTTCTCGTGGGTTCTTTATAGAAATTCAGAAAAGATTCCTTCACCTGCAGAATTTTTCCAATAGTATAATAATATCCGATTCTTAATTATTAACTTAATTAGTGAATGAAGAAAATATGTGAAAAAAATATTACTGACTACTGTCTATTCCTTAGAATTTTGAAACTCATGCCTAATATATAAAATAATCTATTAAATAATTTGGAATCTGGAAAAAGAAGAAAAATTGCTTTGCTATTTGTCCCCAAAAAGTCCCTGGTTAATAGGGTGAGGTAGCAAACTGTGGATTTTTGTAGTTTTTATTTGGTGGTGGTGGTTGTTTTTTAATCCCTCTAATGTCAGTTTTTAGAGGGCACTTAGTCATAAATTATATTGCCGAACAGTCGATGTATTATTACAACAAAATCAAACATTCTTCCTAATAACCTACATAGAATTTCAGGATACTCCCTGATAATTTTTAAGAGCCCTGGAGTTGCTTGCATCTGTAGTAAAGCATTTCGTTGGCTGCCTGTCTTCTACTTCCTGATTAGTCATCTGTAATAGTCAAATCTATTAAAAAACGAAATCTTTTAGTCTGAAATCTGTGCTTCTGCATCATATTGGTACATAATCAATACAAAGAGATCCTATCGTATTTCATTGTCATAAGAGCCACTTCGATTGCATATTGTAAAATACATTGTCTTTTTCCTTCACAAATTTATATGTTAATTTAGCATGAGGCCTTAAGGAAAAAGGGGAGGAAAAACCCACATACCCTACATATTTATGTTTGGGGAAAGAAAGAGAGAAATAGAGAGAGAGAAGGAGACAGAGACAGAGAGAAGCCATTCTAAAGAACTCAATTGTCAAAAATAAGAATAATTATCCCTTAAAAACTTCAAAAGCATGCTCTTTAAAATCTACAAAAATGTATTTACATTTGTATATATCTCTGATTTTTAAGATAGGCTTACTAGGGGTTAGAGCCAATTGTTTGGCAAGTGAAATAAGTTGAAGATAAGTTGATTCATGAATTATTCACTGATTTGACATTATGACCCACTATGTTTATCTTGGACCGAATGATAAAAGGCACTCCTGAAATGCCTGCCACTAAACAAGAATGCATTTTGCATTAGATCTAATCAACTGGAGATCCAGAATCTTAGTTTTTAAGTGCCAAAAAAGATGTTTTAATATTATTAAGAACTATGTTTTTGTTATGCTAAAATTTTTCCATCAAAATTCTTAAACATCCTATACTTTAACTAATAACCACTCAAAAACATATATTAAATTAGTACAAAATTTTAGATTTAATGAAAGTCTAACATTAAAAAAATGTTACCTCTTCATCGTTAAAGCCATGTTTCTCCGTATCTCCTTGTCTAACTGTGAAATAAGTAACTTCTTGACATTGTCAATAAGAATTTGAATTTCTAGAAAATACAAGTGTTTCTCTTAATTTAAATTTCAAAATAAATTTTAAGAAAATTGTACTTTTAGTTCAATGAAAATTAAATCAATAAAAATTAAGATTTATTTAAAACTTTAGTGGGGGAATTTTTCTTCTATAATTTACAGAATTACAATTTTAAATTTATTCTTGCATAATATTTATAAGATTCAATTGTCTTCTCATTATGTAATTTTTTTTCCTTTCCCTTCTAACATGTCAAAACATCATAGTGCACAGAGTACTAGTCCCTTCAGACAGTCAGACAGTGTGGTTTGTGGATGTTCCTCTCCTCTCCTTTTAGCTAGTGGGTTGAAAAAAATGTGAAGACATTGAATGTGTTTGTCTTAAATGTATTCGTTATTAGATTTAAGATATATAATTGATTTTTATTCCTAATAATATAATGTGACTTTGAGGAAGCTTTTAAAGGAACAGGTACACAATATCCCTCATGCTTAATGATAAATTGTACGAGGCTCAGCAAAGATAAAATAACTTAAAGTCACTGTGATCACAAAAGTACCATTACAAAGGGTCTGATAGCATGTTACTACTCTCAGTCATTTCTACTGAAGCAATAGAATAAGTAACTATTTAATTAATCTAGCGTTGTATTCCCCACACATTGTTTTTGTTAAATCAAATTTAATAAATCATATTCATTTAAAGTACATATTTTAATTAGTTTTGACATACATATGTACTCATAAAGTCATTGACATAATTAAGATACAGAACATTGTTATGACTCCCAAAATATTTTTTGTGCCCTTTTATTGCTGATTCTTACCTGACTTTGGACCCAAGTACTCAATAATGATTGGTTTGCACTTTATTAAATATTACAAAATTTAAGATTGCACTGTATATTTCTTTGTATCTGACTCTGTTCACACAGCAAAATAATTTTGAAGTGCATCTATGTTGTGTTTACCAATATTCTATCTCTTTATTGCTGAGTAGTATATATATATGAATATAGTACATTGGATTTATTTATGTATATGTTTATGGACATATGGGTTGGGTTCTAATTTTTGGTTAATTATGAATAAAATTCCTGTGAACATATCTATACATGATTTTGTGTACAAATATGCTGTCATTTCTCTTAGTTAAAAGCCTAGAAATGGAAATACAACATTGAATAGTATATACTTTAGGAAATAAATAATTTTCAAAATATTTCCCAATGTGAAATTTAGATTACAAATTCTTATCAACACAGGGTTATAAATTGTAGCCATTCTGATTGACATATATTGGCATTTTATTGTGATTTTGATTTTAGTTTTCTTTGCCTAATGATTTTGATCTTCTTGCTATTTTGAACTACTTTGTATTGCATTCTGGACATTGTGAATTATGGTGTGGGAACCGGGTTGTTTTACATTCCTTTGAAGAAAATTGATATATTTGTTTCAGCTGAGAATGAATTCACTGCAGTGGTAATGTGTGCTCTGTCTTTTTCTATGAGAGATGACAACTAAATCTCATCCCAGACTGTGTTTAGCCTATCGTGTGTGTGTGTGTGTGTGTGTGTGTGTGTGTGTGTTTCGAGCATCAACCAGAGACCAAAGCATTTCAATATATAGAGCTTGAGATCTCCCTTTTATGATCATTCTTTCTAGGATAACCTCACATTCCAGCATCACTTATTGCCTGATGTAGTTTCTTCCTCCAGTTCCTCCACTGGCCGAAAGACTGTGGAGTTTCTCTAGAAGTTTTAGTTGAACTGCACCATACCAAGATCTTCCTGACATTTAAGGCAAAGCCACAAAAACGTGAAATTTTCTGTGACAGTCTGTTCTGCAGAACTTTAACAATCCTCCAAGTTCTTCCTGCTTTTATTCACATTTCAGATCATTCAGGTAATTTTTTTCCTTCCTTCCTTCCTTCCTTCCTTCCTTCCTTCCTTCCTTCCTTCCTTCCTTCCTTCCTTCCTTCTTTCCATTTTTCCCTCCTTCCCTCCATCTCTCTTTTTGCTTCCTGTATTTCTTTCATATATATATATATATACATACATGTATACGTATATAATATATATATTATACTAATTATATATATATATACATGTATACTGTATATATATATACATAATTTTTTTTCAAAAATGTATGATAGTTATCTGTAAGTGCATGAGTTTGTTAGGAGTTCTCTCCTCCATGAACATGGAAGCTGCTTTAAATATTTTTGTAAAGATTTAGTATATTTTTAAGATACACAAAATTAAATTGATTATATTAATATTGATATCATTGTTTCCAGATATACTGAACAAATAATTAGAATTGAGGTAATAGCTCCAGCAACCAATGAATGCTTAATGGGAGTCAGAGCTATACAAAGATTGATACATTGACAAAATTCAACATTAACAAAGAAAATAGGAATCAGTTCTCAATTCTTGTACAAAGTAAGATTCCAACCGTCCCCTCAAACACTATCATAATCATGCCTGTATTTCTGTGACTAGGAAAAATATAATATGAGCTCTACAATTTCTCTATTATTCTGCTTGGAGGCATTTTTCCAGAATACTGGCTTAAGAAGGGGAACTGAAATTGAGTCCAGAAGCTTTCCTGCGCAGAAGAGAAAAATATCAGAGTTCAGAGAGACGACTGCAAGAAAAAAAAAAAAAAAAAAAAAAAAAAAAAAGCAGAGTTCTGTAAATAAGTAGTGAACCAGAAAAAGAGCTGTTGAAATCCACACAGGGTTCTTCCTGAGTCTTTACTGAAAACAAGTAGTAAGATAGTAAATTTCAAACCAACCGTATTTTAATCTTATTAAATATATGTGTTGTAAACATTACAGTTAAAAGACAAATTGAAAAAATGGAAAAAATCAGAGCGTATTCCACCTATATGTTATGTACAAAATAGAATGGCTTGTGCCATCACCTTTTGTACTTGAAGTCATATTCCAATGTTACTTCAAATCTTTGGAAAATAGTTCCTAGTATTTCTCCTTGTGATTATGCTACAATTTTCTGATACTTCCATTCAATTTTGATAGTCAATAAGCATATTCATTATTATTCTATCTCTCTTTAAATCTACTACCTGATAATAATGGGTAAAGAATTATGGGTATTATTATTTTCCTAAAAATAAATTGCTTGTACATAAATCTCTCAGACATAATTGATGTTGCACAGTTATAAAGGTTAAAAAAATACAGACTACAAAAAAAATGTGAAGAAAAAACAACCCACTTTACTAAACTGATTGATTTTTTCTTATAACCTAATCTTGCTCTAATTTTATGCTTTACCATATAGATTAATTAAATTAAAGAATCAGGAAGATGATAAAAAATTGATATTTTAGACCTCATCAGAATTTGAGATACTCTTTAATATATTACTTAGACTTTGGGCTTTCTCTGTAAATTTAACTTTCTGCATATGAGGCTACTTATTCCAGGACAAAGAGACAGTTACAAAATTACAGGTAGGAAAAAGTAAAACCTCAGGTGTAATAAAAAATACATAGCATTGTTTTTTCATCTAGGCATTGTATATTAGGCATAAAGGAGAAATAAATCAATGTTTTCAAAATATGCATGCACATAATTAATTTATATTGATATTATTACATCATCTAGTAAACACAAAGATTTTTAATGGTAAATGTTTCCCCTCTTAATTACAAACATTTTTTTTTTTTAAATCCTGTTTGGAACATAAGATAAATGAATTGTTTTGTAGTTTGTCTTTCTGTTCTTTTGTTTCAGTATATTATTTATTCATTTATTTATATTTTATATATCCTCTAATTTAGCCAGAGATCAAATTTTAAAGGAAAATGAAACATTTATTATATTAGGTATGCATGAACCACAGTGCGAAGGTACTGCAGATTTAAAGGATTATTAAATTAACAGAAAAATTAAGCGCAAAGCAAAGGACAAAATCATAGGTTCTAACATGTTAAACAATTTTTCTTGCTGGATGCCTAGTAGAAGAACTTGGTCCTACTTGTCTCTTTAGGCAAAAACCAAGTAATATAACTCTTTTTCATCTGCGTATTTTAAGAAATTGAATTATCATGTAAGATTCTCCCTAGGAGACTGTTCTCTTATCTTTTGTCAGCATTCCCCCTTTCATGACCTTTAAAATCATTTTGCTTTTTAGATACATATTTTCTCCAACCGTTCTCTAGGAAATAAATTGAAAGTTCACCTGATAGAGATTGTCTAATAAGAAATACTTTTTATGTCAAATTGAAATTGAAGAAGAGCATTACAGTGTGCTATGACTTTAGATATATTTTTTCCTCAGAAGCTAAAGTATTTTTTCTCAAGTTTTCTACTTCTCCTTCCTAAAAATTAATTTTAAAAAATGTCCTCTCTCACAAGGTTTTTGAGCACATTAAAAATGTATTGTGCACCTAATTTATAATGTAGGCCCTGATTTATGGTTTTAGAGATAAATAGAGTATTTTCTCCCTTTCTTTACACTGTAGTTATTTATATGATGCTTTATCTTCCCTGTGAACATGTAATGATAAGGTTAGGCAACATGTCTGTTTTTGCATAATTTCTCAAAACTAATGAAATGGTGAATTTTAACTCTAAAGTACTTAATAAATGTTTGTTGGTGAATATAGCATGTTGCATTTGTTATAAGTGCTACTGGTAAAGGGACAGTCATAAATTTGTCATTTATGTTGATTATCTAATGAAACCTTGTGAAGCAGACATCTTTATTCCCATTTTATTGATGAATAACAAAGTCTGTAAATGGTTAAGTGGTATGCTGAACAAAGTCACGCAGTTAGTACATAAATAGTATTTCAAAGGTTAGAAAACATTTTTAGATGCTACCATTTTATATACATGACTTGTGAAAAATTAATATAAACACAAGCATCTCATATACTACTTAAAAATAAAATTGCATCAATAAAACATATTTTATTCATAATTAATAACTGCTGTCGGTACATTATTTTACAATGAGGTACAGGGCAGGAGAAGCCAACAAACACCTTCTTCTGTGATGTCAGAATGTGGTTAACATAATAGTTTTTTACAAATACCACTTCACATGAAGTGCCAATAAGAGGGTGCTGCTAGAGAGTTAGTGCTCAATGAACTGTTTTAGAATAAATGAATAAAATTAAAATCTCCCCAAGTTTTATATTCTAATGTAAAATATCTCTGATATTTGCATTATTTTGGTAATCACATTCTCAAAGCTCATCTGCATCACCCTGTCCACAGAAAATACTTCCTCCATTGGATCTAAGAAGTTACTTATATTCACTTTTAACTTGCCCTTTATTTCATGCTGATGAGATAGTAATATTTTTTCTGTAGGTGATGTCAAAAAGTAATCACATTTAAGAATTTTAGTGGGTAAAAGATACACATTAATTAGAAAATTATTAGAAAATTATGATGATAATATAATGCTATTATTTGGAAATCCACAAATAATGTCAAAAGATACATTCACACACTTATAGAAAAACCTAGGCAAAAGTACTTTTCAATAATAGTTGCATTAGACATATTACAAATCTATGCTAATTCACTTTATCTACTGATAATAGAAAGTTTTGTCTTGTTCAGGTTTTGCTATTCTTTGTAGATGATTTAAAACTGGCTAACATGAAAATATCTGGAGCATATTTTATCTCTGCACATCCAAAAGTTAAGAATTTTTTCTTATTCTGTTAACTGGTCTATGGTCAGCACCTAAGGTTTCTTCTGGTTTCAGCTTCAACATATAAAGAGCTAGGAGGTCATGATTCACATTTTGACAACAATAAAATGCCTATTTACCTCAGCTTCTATTACCTGATATGGCAAGCCTGGCTTTCGACAGAAATATACAAGGGATGCCGTAAGACAAAAAAAAAAAAAAAAAAATACAAACACTTATATGACATAGATGTTGGAGTTGTCAAACAGGAAATTTTAAGTTACTGTATTTAATATGTTAAAGCTCTAATAGAAAAAGTAGATGAAGCAAAATAACATAGATAATTTAAAAGAAGACATTAAAACTCTAGTAAAGAATAAAATGTGTGCTGGAAATAAACAAAACAAAAAACAAACAAACAAAAAAACCCACTGTGACACAAATAAAGCATGACCAATGAAATAATCAGAGACTCTGTAGGTATGTTAACAGAAACTTCCCAAATTTAAATTCAAATAACAAAACAATGACAAGAAAAACAGAACAAAGCATCTAAGAATTGTAGGACAATTCTAAAAGGTCTAATATTTGAATCATTGGAACAGCAGCAAAAGAAAGAGAGAATGGAGCAGAAAAATATATTCGAAGTAATATGATTCTGAACTTTCCAAAATTCATCCCAGATACCAAAGCAGAGATCTAAGAGATTGAGAGAACATCAAACAGGATAAACACCAAGAACAAAACAACCAACCAAACAAAGAAAATAACCCCTAGATTTAGGCACATCAGTTCAAAGTGAAGCAAACCAATAAAAAGAGAAAAGCTTGAAAGAAGCCAAAAGAAAGAAAACATATCACATAGGGAGACTTGAGGACAAGAATTACTGTAGACTTCTCATCTGAAGCCTAGCCAGCAAGAAGAGAGTAGAGTGACATATTTTAGTCGCCAGAAAAAAATACAAATCTAGAATTTCATAACCAGTAAATATTCTTCAGAATTAAGGGAGAAAGACAAGAATTTCTCAGGAAAACAAAACCTTAGGAATTTAATTCCAGCAATCCTGTTCTGAAAGAAATGGTAAAAGAAGTTCTTCATGGAAAAAATAAATGATATAGGTTATTGATTCAGGTCTTCATAAAGGAGGAAAGGGTGCCTGAGAAAAAATAAATAGGTCAAGAAAATAGTTTATTTTTCTTATTCTTAATTATCTGTGAGTTAACTCATTAAAGAAATGATAATACAATGTATTGGGTGATTATAGAACATGAACAAGTGAAATGAATGTAACAGCAATGTCCTGAGAGACAAAATAAAGGACTTTAGTAATTGATACATATTCATTTAAATGTAAATGGTTTAGTATGTGCCTTTATTTGGAAATGGAGTCTTTGCAGATGAATTTAAGAAGTCACTAGGGTGGGTCCCAATCCAACACTATCAGTGTACTTATAAGAAGAGATAAACACCATGTGACAACAAAGACAGAGATTGGATTGATAGAGCTGCAAGGCAAGCAAGTAACACAAGGATAGAAGTCCACCACCAGAAACTAGGCAGAGGCAAGGAGGATTTCTCCCAGAGTCTCAGAAGGAACATGGCCTTTTAAATCCTTGAATTCAGACATCTAGGTATGAAAGCAACAACACCCCCATAGCAATGAGCACACTTAAAATCAGATCTTCGTTCCTAATACCACTTGCCAATAAAAGAAACCAGGCTTTTTGGAGAAAGCCCTGATTTTAGAAATAAAGAAATATATTAAATAAACCTGGAGCATCATATAGTGCCAAAAAGAATTAAAGTGCTTAAAAATAAACCTACAGTGGTAGACATGTGTCAAAGGTATGTCATAAGTCCCAACAGAAAGAACCCTCTGGAAAAATCATAACAATTTAAGGAGAAATAAATTAGTATTAGATTATAGCCCAAAGTAAACAAAAACAAACAAACAAACAAATAAATAAATAGGAAACATAGCGCAATTGTTTGGTGAGGAAAAATTAAATACTCTGCCCTTAAGGTGGGGGAGCATAACACCCACCTTCTACGTGTGGGCTGTGCACAGTGACTTCCTTCCACAGAGTACACTGTGGAAATGAGCGAGGGTGGGGGAGTAGATTTCTAGTGGAGAAAGCTACAAACAGTACCTCAGTCAAGTGGTCCAGGATAATAGCGACAGTGATATGTATCCTTGCTATGACATCATGAAAATGGCACCTTGCCTCTATTGCCTACCTATTGAAAACACCTGAACCCAGGTTAATCATGAGGAAAGTATCAGAAAATTCCCAATCATGATGCATTTTACAAAATAATTGGCTAGTAGTACTTTTTAAACTGTCGAGGTCATCAAAAACAAATCTGAGAAAATGTCGCTGCCAAGAGGAGCTTACAGAACATGAATCAGTGCAACGTTTTCTCTTGAATAGGATTCTAGAACAGAAAAATGGCATTAGATAATAAATAAGGAAATCTGAATAAAGTAGAAAATTTAGTTAATAATGAGATATTAGTATTAGTTTATTAATTATAAAAATGTACCATACTAATATAAGATGTCCTCGAAATTTAAGGAAAAGTCTTTCTTCATTTCTGTCATGTTTTCTGATGAGCCTGAAAAGTTTTCTTATATAGAGAGTAAAAAATGATATAAACAGAGCCACTTTAACATGATGTCAGAACTCCCATCCCAGAGGAAAAGCCTTGCACCTTTTACTCCTCAAACCTTTGAAATGTTAAAGGAGAGCAAAATAACCTTTGGACTGGGCCTAAAGCAACATTGCATCCCAAAGAACTGTTTGCAAGAATAAGGAAACAGACAGTGACTGCTGGACTTACGATTACAAGACTGAATATTAAAAGCATTATTTAGAATTATCATCACTAAGGTAGTTTATCTATACCAATAGAAATGCCTTCCTTCTATTGATGTAATTGATCCTCTTCCTTTTCTCATAAGTACCCTTTGCCTTTGACTGCTAATCAGAATGCTTTGGGGGTTTCTACCTGAATCAGTGCTTCCACAGTAGCTATTCTTTTCTGATTTCAAATTAACGCCTTTTGCTTCTCACTTTGGCCTTGTATTACTAGGTTAGCAATAGTTTATTAAACATCCTAAAGGAAGATTGACACATTTTAAGCAGGCAAAGGAGATAGTTTCTTTTTCTTCCATTTTTATTAGTCACTATCACAATAGTTTAAATTATTTAACTGACTCCCATGCCTGCTGACAGTGGCTTCTTTTCAATAGTACAGCAGTTAAATAGATACTGCTCTAAACATTTAATTTTAATGATAATAGTACTTTATATTGGTGTGATGCTGTCGTATACAAAGTGCTTTTAGATTCATTTCTTCATTTAATTACAAAGAGAATATTTCAAAAAGTCAGCAGTCTTTGAAACCATTTCCATTTACATAGTAACCGTTCACATTATCCCTGTTTACAGAAGCACTGTTTCTAATAGGGATGCTGAGTTATGCTGCTCAAGTCCTTCCTCCAAATAGAGACACTCCATTCCCAGGCGCTTAGAGTGTTCAGTGCTGACAGTTCACAGAGAAATGCAGTCTGCATATGGGAGCCACCTTCCTCACATTCTGTTCCCTCAGGGGGACACTTAGAGGTCCATTTAAGATTAAAGATTCTAGACCCATTTCCTCAACAAGGAAAATTCTGTAGTCACAGCCTAATTTCAATGATTTCTTCTTTGTAAGTGTGTTTTGTTCCACATTTCTGTTCTTCCCTCCACCTGACAATCCTGAAAAAGGCTTTCCAAGATGCCTCCTGCATCCCTGAACCATAGTCTGCTATTTGGAAAAATTCTTGCAAAAAGCAGAGATTCAGGCAACAAATCACATTATCCAATTTATGCAGAAATATAAATAGTCCAAGTTAATAATACATAAACCTGCAGATAATGAGAAATAACTTATATGATAGTAGCTAAAAGAAAATGTTTGGATGCTAGGCGTCTAGATCTTTGGAAGCAACATGTGAGTGGATCTCCGAATCAGAACAAGCTGCAAAGATCTTTGTATTACCTTTAAATTCTAACTCACCTTCTAATTCTAAAAATTCCGCAAGTTACAAATGTATTTGTATTTTCTATATGCACTGTGTGACTGTGAAAAATGGCAGTCGTATTTTTTTCGAATACTTATATTTATTTCTTTGAGTTATTTTCTTTCTCTGATTAAAAATATTGTTAGAATGTTGAATTAATATAGAAATAGTGGCCAGAACTCTACCCCAAATGGTAGAGTTTAGTTCCAATCTTAAGAAATCAAATCATGTGTGGGTAATAGTATCCATTTGTACACATATAAAAGCTATAAATGGTTTGCAGCTGACTATAGCTTTAGTCAGTGTAGCCTTGAAAACAACAGAGATGGAAAATCCCCTGAATGGGCAGAGCTTCAGGCAGTGTACCTATTTTTATACTTTGTGAAATTTTATACAGACTCCTTGTCTTACCAGATGGTTAAGAGTACCTGGATTGAAAAATATTGGAATATTAGGAACAAGGAGTTCTGGGGTAGAGATACATGGATAATATTTATCACATTTGAACACCCAGCAGAGAGCATTTTAACACAGCATAGGCAGCAAACAACTAAGCAGAAAAAGTAACAGGGCAAGTTTATGTCAGGCATTCTTTGTCATTGATGACACCAGTATTGGCATGATAAGCACATGAATAAAGTGATTTTAGTGGTAATGATAAAGCTCAGTAAGAGGATATTTGCATAAATATTTTGGTTACTGGCCACTACATATCTGTACTGAATAGCTTCCCTATTTTTATATGCAAAGCCTCAGCCAGTACCAATATCTGAGTGCTACTAGTATAGGATCCATATAATATTACATAAGAACAGGATACATTCCAACAACAAACAATGAGAAAGGAGAGTCATGGCCATAGTATCTACTGGTCATATCACACTGTCCAGAAGCTTCTACCTTAAAAAGCATTGCAATGGCCTATTGACAGCATAGAGGAAGTACTGATTTTGAGGTAATATAAGCAAAGGTGAATCTTCAGATGCAGAATACACATTGAATCGAAGACATTTTGTTCCCAGTAGGAAATATTCTTGGGTCTGGAGTTACGTAAGAGAAAAATGACTTTTTCCACTTATTATCACTCCCAATAACTCATGAATTTTCTGTGCTTCCTATTTCTACATTTTGGAGTTCTGTAGAGTTAAAGGTCTTGGTCTCTTAAAGGGGTATATATATATATATATATATATATATATATATATATATATATATTTTCCCCAGAGTATACAACAAACATCCCATTTAGACCTTGGGTAAAGAGAGAAGTAGGCAAAGGAGAAATCACTGACTTTGCAGGGGTAATCGACCAATCATAATGAGGAGATAAGGTTGCCATTTTCCAGGGGGAATGTGTGGAAACCAGGTGATCCACTGGAGCCTTCCCTTGGCCAAATATAAACAAAAATGGACAGGTAAAGCGACCACCTGGTACACGGTGACCAGAGACTCAAGCTCCTCATGAATCAAAGTCAAGATTACCACACTAGGTAAGCAATTCAGATCGAAAAAGAGAGTCACTCTTTAAATTTTCCATAGAAAGTGAGGCCCATAATATTCATGGTAAAGCTGTTTCTTGAATGTTTGTGCAGAATTGGAGATGCTTGGTCCAAGAGTTAAACTGTGGTAGACAGGGCAATGTGCTGTCCTCTTTCGAGGAAAAAAATGTTCAGTGACATAGGGAGTTTATTCAGCAGAAGCTTCTAGCCATTAGTCAGTTCGGGATCTTTCAAGATTACAGAGAACATTTTTGCCCAAGGTTGAAGCCTTCCCAGGGTATGATCTAGGTGGCAATGCAAAAGCCAGCCAGTTTGGCCTCATGGAAGACAACTATCATATGCAAATCTCAATCCATCCTCTGCATTTCCCAAATATTGCTGTCATCAATTTTGTTTTCCCCCATTTTTTTCAGAGGTGTTGATCCTAATACATTCAGAGCAAAATTCTGTTATATTTTCTCCTTCTGGAGTACCTACCATGAGATATTTCCTGAAAGAATAAAAAAAATCAGACTTTTCTCTAAGCAATTCTGTTGTAACAAGACAATGTGCTCTACTCATTTTTTCCAGAGTTTTTGAGGCAAAGATGACTCCAAGCAAGCATCAGATATTTTGAATTTCTAAAGGTAAACCCACGACTTACATATTTTAGAAATAAATAGACTACAGATGCAAATTCGCTTATTTAACAAAACACAATAGTCACTGCTAACGCAGCTCAAAAAAATAAAATGCTTGGAAAGAAAATCGTAACACACTTGCTATATTCAACAGCTTAAATCTGTATGTGATATACTTAGCACCAAATAACAACACTAACACTTATCTGAAAAAAAAAAAAAGTAAATGTATTATTTCCTGAAACTACTCAGGCTGCATTATGATTCATTCATAGAAGCATATAAAACTCTTTGGTTGTCAAAGTAAAATTCGAACAGTAAATTTAACAAATTTAACCTCTAATGTGATTTCAGTACAATTTATTTTATTCCTGTGTAGGCATGTAAGAAAACATTACTTCATGAAAATGATCATACAGTTATTACATGATCATTTATACCTATTTTTATTTATTTTATATTTACTTATTAGTTTTCACACTAATGTTGTTTACCTGTAAAGCAAAAATTTGATCTTCCCTTATGTTACACTTCTTTCTAAACATTCAGTTTCACCAAGTGTATTTATTCTCCTTTAACTGAGCAAGCAGAAAGGGTGGCACCAAATTATCACATCTTACACAAGTGTATATTGAAGGTGTAAGACTAGAACGCAATATTTTTCAACATTACATTTTCCTTTTTTATATCTAGTTAGTTATACATTGTTATTTTTTCTTTTAGTGTTTTCCTGACATTTTTATTAGTGAATCCCAAATTTAAAATAATAATAAAATTAATATTTTCACTGAGAGAGGCAAGGAATAATAAGTTATTTGAATTACATGTTTTCCTGGTTTCTTTGTCATTTTCCTATCATCTATCTATCTATCTATCTATCTATCTATCTATCTATCATCTATCTATCTATCTATCTATCTATCTATCTATCTATCTACCTATCTATCATCATCTGCCATCTATCTATACAGATGTAGTATAAAACCAGACTATAAGTTTTGTTGTATGTAGTTCACATACACTATAAAGTGAATGTACAGATACACAGAATATTCACAGAATTTCAACTGTTTGGTATAAATCCCAGATTGATGTGTTCACATATGTAGAAGATAATATGATGTTTAAAGCAGCAGGTTTTATAATTGCAATCCTCCCAAATGTCAATATTTATCAGTGATAGAATGGTCATCAAATTGAAAAGTGTTTTTTTGAAATGACTTTCTTTGCAGTAATGAAAAAGAGCAAGATACAGATACATTTTCATTGGATAAATTCTATAAGATTTTCATTTAGTTAATAAATACTGTTTCTAGGTTGCAGGCACCAAATAGGGTGCTGACGATAATGAGTGAGAGAAGCATACTTGTTTTAAAGAAAACTCATTTTAATTGGAATAAGAGTCATTTAGCAAGTTAATGAAATGCCACTATTACTCTGTACTGTACTGGGTGCTAAGTAATATAGAGGCAGGCAGGTGAAATAATGTAAGTGGGAAATCACATTAGCTATAGTAGCAAAAGCAGCCTCTTAATTAGAGATCTTAAGAGTGACAGTGAACCAGAGCTATGAAGGATATAGCAAAATATCCAGGCAAATAGAATATGTAAACGAATCTCCTTATCTAGAGTAGAATATCAGTAGATGTTGTGAAAAGCTGATAAATCAGGAAATACCAGTGTAGAATATTACATTAAAAATTGTGTTACCTAATAAAAAAATTAATGGTGAACAGGAATTTTTTAGAGAATGGGGCTTGAATTTGATCTGGGCATAGGAGCATCTTACAAGTAGTGATGATGGGCTTTTATTTATCTAAAACATCTATAAATGATTCAATTTTTATTTTGTTTTACTATTCTTCATAAAAAAATAAATAAACAAAAACATGAAAAAATATCCCACTGTATTTAGTGAAATCACAGCTAGCCGATTGACATGTTGTGTGTTATAATTTGAACACGTGAATTTCTTGACAACATTAGACTTATCCTAAAAATTCAGACAATTAAAATAGAGAAATACTTTTTGTCTAAAGCATGCTAAACTTTCTAATTGGTTTCAATTGTTATTTGCCAAGCATTCTCATTAATTCCAGTAATGACCAATATTTTGATGTCCCTTATGTCTGAAAACTGCAAAACACAGTTAAGCAAATAAACCAAGCAGACTTGAATTAAGACTAAATTTTGAATAAGGCTGAAATGATATATTTATGAATTGTCTATAAATAATATAACGGATTTCCCACCAGTGTAATAAAAGGTTAGCCAGTTAATTGTTTTAAAGAGCTGAGAAAGGCAGAGTAACCCAAGTTGATTTTGTAATTTTATTGAAATTTAAATGTTACAATTAATTTTAGGCTTTCTTTATTAAGTATAGGATATATGTAACATATTTCTATTTTATAATAAATATATGAATGCATATCTATGCATACAGATGCATATGTATGCATGTATATATGTATGTATGTCATATTTATTTTTTCACAGTAACCTTGATTTATTTCTTTCCTGAAGTGTGGCAATACTCTCCTCACTGGTCTTCCTGGACCTTGCGTCTCCATTGTTTTCGCCTCGCCGTTGGCACTGTTGTGTTCTCAGTGTCACTGTTTCTCCCCCTTCCCATCACAGAGCAAGGAAGCCGAAACTCAAAACCCTCAGCCTGGGATTCAAACTCCTTCTGGGTGTGGTCCCACTCTCTCCTCAAGATTCATCTCTTTTACTTTCTTACTTGTAGACTGCACATCAAGCTAAATCTGGATTCTTGCTAAGTCCTGAGTACACGTAAGCTTTTCTTTATGCTCATATCTCAATCTGGTAGACCATTCTCCAAGGTCCGTCTCTATTTTTTCATACTCATGGTCACATGATTTTCCTGTTTGCAGGATATTTATCTTTAGAACTTGAAATTTGAAATCAAAGCCTTGTCTTAAAAGTCACATTTTTTCCCTTTGTTTTTGTGTCTTACAAGGAGTTAAATCGGTACTTAATGCCCTCAATACATTTAGAGAGGTTAGTTTTAACTAAGATTCTTTTTAGCTCTTACCTCTGTAATTTAAGTGATTTGGTAATTGGGAATCTTATCTGACATATGTAAACATAATTGTCAGGAAAAAAAAATAACTTTAAAAGCTTACTACTGAAAAAGTTAATTCAATTAGCTATTTGAAAGAAAATGCTCCCACACACGTCAAGTTAAGAAGCTATGAGCTGATGTTTACATTGTATGTCTATTCAAATCATACTAAAGCTTTATTGTCTCAACAACAAATTACTGAAAGATAAAAATAGCTTTTCTTTTCTTTCGTCTCCCCTTTTCTCTCCTTCTCCTCTTTCTTCATATTGTCATCTTCACTTCCTACACTTCCTTTCTCCTCTTCCATCTTTTGTTGCTCTCCCTTCTCAATTTGGCAGGTGGATGATCCTGACTTTATAAAATGCCCAGACAATAATATTACAGACGATTGAAAAAAATAAGTCACATTGACATACGCAGTGTGAAACATGTGATCATCTTCCAAGGGAACTGAATTTGGGTATCTAGTCTGTAATCCAATATCTATATCAGGTTTAATCTCTTCAGTATAGAGATAAATATTTTTTCTTAATTTTCTAAAATTTCTGTTGTGGTTCTCTCATAGGAAATCTGGTATCTTAGTGAGCCCCTTGTTATTATACTCTCTAAACAGAAAGAATAAAGCGCACAATATTTCAGGAGACTAAAGAGAATTCAGATCGCTTGTTGCCCATTCCCCCATCACATCTGCTCAAGGAATTTTCTCCTTACTTCTCCTGAGGTTTATAAAGAAACATCTGAGCCCAAAGAGCTGACGATATTAATTTGGAAACTAGCATGCAATATTACTTCTCTGAATCAAAGTACAAGTTCTTCTGTTTTCCAATTCCTTGCAACTCCAAGTGTGACTTTAGTTTAAGTTACTCTGATAATTACCTAAAGTCCTCATTTCCCCTAGACATGAAAATTCAACCTAGGTGTTCCATATGAGGAGAAATTGCAATCAAGCTATTAAATGAACATAAGCTCACTCTATTTCAAAATCTTGATAGAATTATTTGTAATGTGCACTTAATACCATCAGGCCCTTCCATCCATTTATATAAATGCAACTACTAATCACATTATATAGGGAAAAAAATGACATGTCAATAGCATCATCTTTAAACTCTTGAGGCTTTTATCTTTTATATGGGGTATTTAATTTCATGCTCTAATAAAATTGCTGACTTGTATTCTCTAATAACTAATTCTTCTAACTTTGTTCAATAATAATTAAATTGTATGATATTTCCCAAAAAGAACTTTTTAATCTGTGATTGGGAAGAGAAAAGAATTGCTTGCATAAATGTAAATTGGCTTTGTTGTTTATTAATACAGCTAACATCCTTCACTAAACTGAAATATACCAATATAATGTAAGGATATAGGAGCTTAGAAACTTTTCAGAGTTTATCCTCTAACTTTCATTATGATTTGAGTGCAGAATTTAAATAAACCAACTTGGAGCTCCTTTACTTTTTTGGCAAAACAAATCCACTATTTGCAGCTGATGATGCATTTATGTCATTTTGCATAGTTACAACAAAACAAAACTGCTTAAATGTCTAATTCATGCCCTTAGTTTGATCTTTTGTTAAATTTTATTTCATTTTTAAATTTTTTTTGCCATCCTTTTGTTAAATTTTAAATCCTGTGATATTGTGATTGTTATTTAATTTTCTGATTTTTTTTAATTTTTGAATTTATAGAATTCTAGCTCCATAATAAATATTATTATTAAGAAATAAGAACAAAATTTATGATTTTAAGAACCTAATTTTAAACGTGTGTTAGGAGATATAACAAAGAATAGTGAGTCAATTACTTTGCTATAATGTAATTTGTTTAAAAGTTTTAGGTATATCATCTACCTTACTTTTACTTATAACTTTGATAAATTAGATTGATCAATGGAGGGACCTGGTAATGACTATGGGGAAAAATGTTATTTCAGATATCTTCTTTTGAAATAATTCAAACATCATATCTATCTACCTTTTCAACTAAATTGAATGTGCATGTGTGTGTATGTGTGTTTTCCCTAATGGCATATTGTTCTAGATGCATGGGTGCTTTATCTTATTTTATCTCTATGAAGATATTGAATTTTTATTGTATTTCTTGCTTTCTCTTTGGACTATCTGGTAAAATGTACTTGTGATTTAGTTTAACTTTATTTTCATTTATAGCATATATTTTTCTTTTAATTTCTAGTGATCTTAGCTGCCAGTTCATGTTGAAGGGTAAGATACTAACTCATACTACTGGGTTTTTCCTTGGAGAACAATAAATGCCGGTGCATTTTTTTTTTTTTTTCCTTTTTAGGTTTCCTTCTAGAGAAAGTTACCTTTTTTAAGAAGGGGTGAAAGCTTGAGTGTCAGAGTGCGAGGATCTAGGTTAATGGCGGAACAGGGCTGGGAGAATGGTCACACCACTCAATTAATACATTTTTCTGCTGTTTTCCTCATGGTACTCCCACCATAACTGTGCCTGAGTTCCTTAAGGTTTTGTTTGTTTGTTTGTTTGTTTATGGAGAATTCTCTAGAATTCTGTCTGTAACTTTAAACTTTCCTCCTCTCTTAGGTCCCGTAGCCACTTTGAGTGGTGCCTGATGTTCCGAGAACCGGGGCCTATCCTAAGTTGTACAGAGCACTCAGAGAATATCTGAGCTTCCTATTGTTTTTTCCTTTTGCATTCTCTGTCTAAGCCAGTTACCACTGATCTATGCTTATCAACTTTCAAGAAAAAAGTCATTCTGACATTTTCTCCTATTCACTTTGTTCCTGTGAGATTTACTGTTTATGTCTTTTCGGATCTTTTTATTGTCTTTTTTGTTGTTTTTGGGAATTGAGAAAATATTAAGGAAAATACAAGTGTTAAGTCCACCATCTTTAATTAAGAGTCTTTATTTTAAACTAAGAAAAAAAGAGAGATTATTTGAGCACAATATTTTTAGAAGGTAAAATCTAGTAAACCTATTTCTTCAATTAGAAGACTTTAATGCATTCTTCTTAGGAAAGAAAAGAAAAAAAAAAGTCTGTACATTTTAATTTGACCAAGGTGTGTCTTTTTTGTCAAAGGGCTATCTTCTTGTCCTTTTCAAGAAACTTTATTGTTAGTACTGTATGATCTTCGAACTTCTAGATTCTATGAACATAAAAAGTTATGACATGATTCTTCATCTTAAAAGGTATATATTAAGAAGTATAATTCTTTCTAGAAGTTTCTTTTGATCTTAATTTTTGAAAATGCTTAAAAATTAACTGGCATTTTCTTTAAATTCTCTGTTTAGTGCTGATATTTAACTGGAAATTTCATTATTTTTCAAAGTGTTAAGTAAATTCCCAATATTGATTTTCTTATGAAATAAAAAAAAAAAAAAGGTGTATAGTTTTGATGGATGTTTTTTTCTGCCCCGACCAATTTCTTAAGTTCTTTGGAGAGAGAAAGGGGATTATAGACACTCTGACTTCTACTTGATAAAATGGAGCTGGACAAAATTTTAGTGTAGATATTAGTCCTTTCAAGTTTCACATATAGTTCTCCATCATCTTAGCATCCTTAGAAATACCTTTGAAATTCTGTATGTTAGCTGAATATTTAAATGGATCTCCAAACTCTAAGAAAAATACTACCTGATATCATCAGACTATTTAAAATATTTCAATGAGATCCTTAGTTCTCCTGTTGCTATAATGAACTAAAACATCATTGTTTGTTTATTTGCTTGGATAAATAGTGTTTTCTTCAGATTTGCTATATATCACAAGATATCTTAAACATTGTATTTGGTTAAAGATGTTTTAAAACTTTTTATAAAGATATTATATTTTGTAGAAATATTTTCAAATTCTCCAATCTTGGGAATCTCTTGGATGCTTCAGAAATGATCTACATAAAACAACTGAAATGACATGGAAAAATATATTGAAGGAAAAAAAGGAAATAAAATAGATTTTCAAATGAAATGTTAAAGTTCTCAGAAAACCAAGAATAACTGTACATTTAACTACTCTTTTTTTTAGGCTCTCTTTTTATAGTGATTTTGTGGTTAAATCACTTTTGCGAAGTCATCCTATCTTGTGTTTTTCCTTTGTCTATATTTTCCTTTTGAAGAGTTATCAAAGTAGACTATTGCCTAAGCCATAACACACTCAGGCAACTTTAGTATAGGCTATTGCAAACTTGTCTCTTGTTATTTTATTAGTCAAATGTCACTCATGCATTAAATCAATAAATAAGAATGAGAGGCTTCCTCTTGATGATGCAAAAGAGGTCATGTCACATGAGAACCAGACAGAAATGGTCTATTAAGCAAGGTGTGCTTTAGAGAGCAGGTAGCTCTGATTTCTGTTATCAGTATGGAATTTTTATATCCAAGTGTCACTTGGGCATCATCTTTACCAACATGCTTAGTTCACATGTGTGAAAACGAAAAGAAGAGACAGTATTGTCCAAGATCACAGAACTTTCCATTAACATGGTCAAGTTATAAATCTAGAAATTCTGATATACCAGCCTAATTGTTCTCATGTTTATGGTGATATTAATATAATATTTATATTAAACAAAAACAAATGTTATGCAAACACTTTAAGATTAGGTCATTATGCCAATGACAAATTAATATGCCTTATATTACAAAGGTCTTTAAGCACACATATTTAATAAATTCCTTTAATAGACAGGAGAAAATGTTACTTAGAGTTGATTCAGGCTTTTCTTATATAACTAGCCATTAGAATATATTTATACCTTTAAAATATATTTTAAATATATGTCCTGTAAGGCTATGGTAGGTATTGTATCAAAGGAAAACTAAATTTTTTATGTTATTATAAATCCATTTTTTTTCTATTGGTTCTCTCAAAAAATTACTAAGAATTTAAAATTACAGAGACCAAACCACATTTATTAATTTTCTCTCTATTCCTACAAATATTTTCTCAAAGTTGCGTACCATTCATTAGTACTAAAAAAGTCGGTTCTTTATATAATAGCTGCTTTGCCATCTTATATCATATTTTTTCAATTAGCACATTTTAACTTACACTTGACTTGTCTAATTATTTACATATGTATTTTTTCCTTATATTTATTTTAGGTTTTTCCTTTTCTGTTCACTAATTAGATCTCTACTTCCTGATGTCAATGACTATAACTGTTTACGGGATCCCTTTTTTTCCAATTTAGACAATTTTGGGATATTTGAAATATCCAGACTCAGGCCACCCCCATTTTTTATTTATTAATAATAAGTAGGATTTTATTAAACTATTACAACTAATAGTATTTTATTAATCCTACCAGTACATGTGAATGACTTTTGTAACTTTTCTGAAGTAGACTGTAGCTTGGCTCTGGAGATTGTAATTTAACATAGTCTTTTTCTGGACCCGAAGTCCTCTAGCATGAATTTATATACAAATTTATTTTGGCTGTGTAATTTTAAGAGAGGAATCTCTAAATATAGTATACATATTATCAAACTGTATAGCAAATGAAATATATCTTTATTAGCTGGAATTTAGTTACATCCTGAAACAGGTTTTGTTTTTTGGTTGTTTTAATGAAAAATTAATTTATCTATTGAAGTAGATTCTGAGATTTTGAGTCACTCAATACAAAATTATTTAACCTTCTCAGTATTATAAATGAAAAAAAAAAGACTAGAGAGAATAGAATAAAGCAGACTCAGAAAGAAAAAAAAGAGGGATGAGATAAGTATCACTCAGATATTTTATATAAAACTACTATAAAAGAAGATGATTGGAGGATGATACTCCATAGTTCACTCCTATTTCTTTCTGTCTTTTGAGCAGTCTCTGACACCTTGTGCTGAACTACCTTTTATTCTGTATTACCTTTCCAAGGATGTTTGTAAATCAAAATGCTGTGGAAATTAGAGATACTCTCTCCCTCCAAAGCAGAGGACTGATTTGTTTGATGTTCAGAATAAGAAAGCTAATGTTTCTGTGTTGCAAAGATCGGGCAGATTTTCTTGCATCCCCATATAGTAGTTCACATTTCCTAAGCGTGGGCTTCCTTGGGTGAAGCCCAAAGCCACTGGGTGTGCAGCATCCAGCTGGGCCAACCTCTGCATCACTCCCGTGGTTCTTGTAGGACAAATGAATTAATACAAACACAAAACTTATACTTCCTGATCTGCCACAAGGAATAATTGTATGTTCTCTGAACCACAATGTTTTTATCTTCTGCTTGCATTCATAAAGTTGTGGCAAGCTAAATTGTTAGCTTGCAAGTAAGGCAAAATCACAGACCCTTCATAGTCCTATAGACAATATTCTCTTTAAAGTTCTTTTCAATTCTATGAATTTTAAGTCCAAAATTTCTTATCAGGCTTGTTTACTTGCACTTTTTATTTTTTTCTTTTTCTTTTTTTAAAGTTCTTTCTATTCTTTTTTTTTTTTTAGTGGAAATCAGACAAATAGTCTCGGCTACACTTCTGGATTCAGATGACACAGAGGGACAAAGCCTGGGTCAGTGTGATATGATAAGATAATTGTTAATGATTATGTCAGTTAAATATTAAGATCTAAAGGGAACATGAAAATATAAACCTTATGGATTCACATAAAATTTGAGAAGACTGTGGAATTTTCTCACAAGCAGAGAAAGAGTACAAATCTGATATAGATGTTAAAGGCAAATTTATACAGCTGACATCATGCTTCACTCTCTTTAGCACAAACAATATGTGGAGATGTATTCTTTAATAGTACATGTGCACTCGATTCACCACAGAGATTTATAGCATGTTATAATGTTTTGTTTTGTTTTGTCCTGTTTTGTTTGTTTTGTTTTGTTTTAATCTATGGTTTCTAACATTTAGTTTCACATTTTCTGGGTCTTTTATTTTAATCTACATTAGGTTACTTTCAACCATCAAAAACCAGTTAACACTACAGGTTTTTCCTGATTTATTTTTAATATTTTTTCTCCCCCAAATTGTATAGCTAACATATGAATTGGCTTGAATCAGAGGATAGAGAATGAACTGTCCTTCTCTTTGTAACAACTGAGAGGAACTATGACACTGAGTTAAATCATATTGAATACTCTCTAGGACCATCACTGGCCTTCTAGATCATTTCGTTTGCCAATAAACATTGTCAGAGAATAGTTAGGCAAGCAGCTGGATGCAGAATTATCAAAGTTCATATTAAAAAAAAACTGTTCAAAATCATTGATTTATTTAATATAATTTTTACAAGACAATATAAACACATAAAAAGAGACATTTATAATGGCTCTAATAAAGTCCAACCAAATGAGAAATAGTAACTGAAGACTGTTAATAATAACAAAGAAAAAATGTTTTGCAATTTCATAATCATATTTTTCTCCTTCCCTTTTTGCTATTAATGTCTTCTGGGATTCCTTCCATACCACATTGTTTATTTAAGCTATTCAGTCTAACTTGAAATAATATTCATAAGAACAAACTGTCATTTATTTTAAAATAGTTTTTCATTAAAATTACAAAAACTTTATAACTAGAGTAGACCCAGGAGAAGATCTTGTCCAAATTTCTTATTGTACAGATAATGAGATAAAGCAATTGAAACATGAAGAAATATTCCCTAATCCCCTTCTCCACTCCCGAGGATACTTGAAGTTCAGTCCTTTGCTCTTTCTACTGTATCGTTCTACACTGAAGATACCACCTTGTTGTGAACTCAGGAAAACAATGCCTGGTTTGTTCCCTGAAGTATTACTTACTCTCGGGAATTTTCATGTAATGTTTCTTTCAATTTTTTTCTGACATTTTATATTTCAGCCAGACACATTGTAAAAATACATCCTAAAAATTCCAAGATTATATTCACTATGTTGAATACAAATTATAGTAATTACTTATTTAGCAGTTAATTTACATCATGATATAAAAGACTTGCAAAATTATACACACCCACACACTGGAAGGCTAGCTAACAGAACCATTAAATAGATTATAAACATTTATTACTAGACATGATGTATCAAGCGGAATAATTGGAAAAAAATCCTCATAGTGTAGATATAGATTTAAAGAATCAAATTAAATGAGAACATAGCATGGTACAGAATTAGATCTTAATGTAGTTTTTTCGTTTTACTTTGTTTTCAGTATTATTTTAATTGTTCTTGTTATTTGGGTAGAAATAAAGATATTTAAGTAAAACCAGTTCTTACAATTGAAAAATTATTAGCTTCTGAAATACATGTAAACAAAATAAATATTTTATTAAAATTCTAAATCATGTGCTGTATCGTATAGTAAAAGTTGAATCCTGGTGAGTTTTTTATTTAAAAAAAGGATCATAAAAAATCTTGTCCAAAAGAGATGTTTTGTAACCTGAATAATCTAGAAATAGAGCCTGAGGTGAAGCTCAAATGACAGTATTTCATTGTTGCCTGCAATCTCATGACATGCACTTTTGAAATCCAGGCCTTGACTGACAAAAAGATACCCTTCTACCTGTGCAAGTAGGACAACTGCATGACCTTCCTCTGGAGGGGATAACAGGGCCTGTGGTGCTAGCACAGGACAGGTGGTGGTGGCAGTCAGAGCTATTGACTGAGCAAGATGCCAAAGCCCAGGGGCAAAGTATGACCAAGCCAATTTGGACCAAGTGGAAAGCAGTGGCAAAGGGCATCCAAATTAGATCCAACACAAATTCCTCAGTTTGACATTTATTTGATTTTATTTTCATAGTTATCCCAATAATGTTTATGTATCCCCCAAATTTACTGAATAGTTTCTAACCAGTTACGTTGCTTCTTACATATATAGGGGCACAATTTTGACCAATGCATTTGTGTAAAGTCATTTCATATGTCTAGATAGTAAATGTCTACCTCTGTCACTTAAGGTGGGTCCTTATGTAGGATCCTCCTTTTGTGTACCACAACCCAGAATAAAATCTGTATCTCTTTGTGTGTGGAATCAGTATGAGCAGGAATCACCTCATTCTCTCGTCACTCCATGGAAAGCCACATGGTGTCTGGGTGATCTGTGACACATGTGTCAGTTTCCACTCCAGTGCAGGACCCTCGATAAAGTTAAAGCTGATAAAACTTGAACAATTTTTTAATGTTATATAGATACTAAAAATAATAAATAAAAAGTAAATACTACTGAAATAATTGTGTAAAAAATAAGACCTAGATATTTAAAACTCAAATTTATAAAATGTATTTTATTGTGTATTACTATGAAAAGATATATTAAATATTTTTCTTATAAAATGATATATCTATTAATTTCTTGCCATGTTTAGGTCATATTAATAAAATGAGTGAATTATTTTATGAGTGAAATAAATAATGTTACTCATTGGCTTAAGTATTTGAAAAGTTTATAATATTTAAATGGTAAGTTTTAATCTAAATTAATATATTTAATCTCAGTTAATGAATTAAATATTTAAAATAATCTAAATATTATTTATTTTGTCATACATAATCTAAATGAATTAATGTTTAACTCCATGTTGCCAAAGTAAGTTTGGCATTGACCTGTTTTATAGTAAAGAATAGTGCAATTTTTTTATTAAGATCATTTATACTTATTTTAAGATAATTGTGTTAGAAGTAACCTTTAGAAACAATTCTGAAATGTAGTGAATATATTGCAATAATATATACCCACAAATTCAATGTATTTATGTAAAATTATTTAAGCCATAAAACTTTATTTTTTATATAAATGAATAACAGAGAATTTTTTTCAGGAAAGAAAATATTAAGTTTAACATTAAAATAAATGTGACTATAAATGTATATTTACATGTAAACACATATATTCCCTTATTAAAGCCAAAATTTTCAAAGGATATTTTATAACATATTAATGATTCATATTAGGCAACAAGGAAATATGTAGCATGTTTTATGCTTGAACTTTTTTCCTTGAAATTACATTCTTCACAATATTCATTAATCAATAGTTTATGAAATTGATTCTTGTCTACCTATGTACATTTCAGACAAGTTATAGTTATCTAAATGTTCATTGTGTTACCAAAGGAAAATATATCCCCTCTGATAATGTCTTAGCCGTATTTCTGAAAAAAATTGAAATGACCTAGAAATATCTTAATTTTTTTTTTTTTCAATGAGAAACCAATGGTCCAAAGATGCAGCAGCCAGTTTTTTATTCAGTAATTTTAGTAATAATCATTTTATTATTATTTTAAAAAATCCAGATTGTGAAGGTCAAAACCAAAACAATAAAAACTGATCACTTTTTTCTTTCCCTTTAATCTGTGAACATATCTCTAGTACTTTTAGACTTCACCTTACTCTATTTTTGTGGCAGCCTAGTTCATAACATAAAATCCGAAAAAATACAGGGTTGAATGATGGAGCTGTAGATTCTGATTTTTCTGACTTGTGACATGTAGTTTCTTTTGTTAAGCATTAAAACCAAGAACAGTATGAAATATACACTTTGTGATAGCTAATTAATCATTCCTATTCAATTTTTAAAAACTCATGCTATAGAATAAAGGTCTGTGTCCTGCATAAAAGTAGAATGGAATAAATTGCTTTCAATACCATCACAACTGGTGGCTTAGAAATCATTACTTCTGTGAAGTGTTCAAATTAAGTTGGAGTAAAACTAAAAAGTCTTTGAGTAGACAATGAGAAACAACAAGCAGTCTCTTCTCACCTACACTCTAACAACAGCAAATGGCCCCGGGCCTCATAAACCAGAAGCATTCAATGATTCTCACTCTGTCCTCTCAGCTTCTTATATTGTCCGGTTTCCTCTGTGCTTTAATAATACTGCACAGGCATTATTGCATTTATCATAACGTATTGTAATTTATTTGCTTACTTGTTTATCTTCTCAGCTAAATGATGAATCATGTAAGGAAAAGGAGTCAGTTCTATACTGGTTTATTCCCAGTATCTTGCATCGGTGCCTTCTCTGAAGCAGTGAGATCCCATGCACAATGCAACCCGTTCGAGCTTTCCCTGGAAAATTGTTATTTGAAAGAAACTGGGGACTATTGGCATTTTCAGTGGACCTCTTGACTATCATTAAAGAAAGAAATTTTGAAATCTGAAGCAGAGCCTTGAAGTCGCTCTCTCAATGGGCTTTGAACCCAGAACAGTCATTTCAATGAAAGCACCACAAGATAAACCTGCCTAGAAGAGTTTTAAAGTTTTCCAGATCCACAATTTTGGGGAAGTTGTAATATAAAATTTGGTAATTCTGTTATTCAAATAGCTGTTCTACTCTCCTCTTCCATGAAATTGAGTATCGTCAGTGGGTTTGATATACTATACTTCAGTCTCTTTCACTGAAACTCAAAAGACAATAGTTGATATGTTAACATGTTGAAACTATAATTTCTTTCTTACTGTAAGAGAAAATATAAAAAGTTTCTACTGGAGTGTAATAAATGGGAAAATGGCAACGAAACATCAGTGAAGTCTAATATGGCTGTATTAGTTTTCTAGGGCTTCTGTAACAAAGTACTACATTATGGATGGCTTAAACAACAGAAATTTATTTTATTTTTTTTTGCAATTTTGAAAGGAAGTAAGAAGTTTAAGATCAAGATGTCTGTAAGATTTTGTCCTTCTGAGGGCCTGAGGGAAGGATTTGTTCCAGGCCTCTCTCTTTAGTTTATAAATGGCCATCTCTCCCTGTGTCCTCACCATGACTGCCCTTTGCATAGCTGCGTCCAAATTTCCTCTTTTTAAAGGACACCAGTCACATGACATTAAGACTCACCTGAGAAATTTTATTTTAATTAATTATTGCTATAAAGACCAAAATAGTCACATCTGAGGTACTGGGACATTAGGACATCTACATATGAATTTTGGAGAGACATAATTTAGTCCATAATGATGGCTAAACCAGTCCTCTAAATGGTGTAAATAATGGATAGGTTTTACTGAAATTATCCAGACATTTGCAGTAGATTTTCTCTTCTCTGACAACAAAGACTCAATTTTATTGGTTGAATGCTGAGGAAAATTATGTGATCCCTATCCCTGAAGATTGCACCGATACTAATATATTTTTAAATGTTATTTTGGACAGCTGTATTAGAAATGCAAAGCTGCTGTCACATTATAACATCACATTTTCACTTACTCATGTGGAACACCATATGTAACATTTTAGAAATATACTCTCTTTGGGTAGTAAAAAAATCACAGTAAGGCTGCCAGTTTTGTTGCCTGAAGAGAAATATCTATGCATCTTGTTTTCATTCTTCTGGCTACTTTATTTTGCACATTAACAACTGATAATTTGACAACTCCTAAGAACAGCTTTTTTTGCAGAATCACCTATGCTAGGTAATATTTATGCTACTAAAAACTCATCCAACATCTGGCTAGAAGAACATAATATAAATGTCTAGACACATCGTTTTGTGGTTTTACTTGTATTTCATCTTTATTTGCCAGCAGTATTAAAATGGAATGATTGCATTTTTATTTCTTCCATCTGGGTAAAACATACTTAAATGTCTTATAATATTAGTTATCTATAGCTATACATTTGACTAATAAAACAAACTGATAAATATGCCAAGCAAACATAAACTATTAAGCTACTTCAAGCTTTCAGTTTTTACAATGAGGAATCTTGGCCTTAGAAAATGAAAAACGCTTACTATATGACAGGTATGGTTTGACACTCTTGAAATATATATTATCTACTATTATTTTTACATCTACCCTACCAATGAGGCTCTTTTATTATCTCCATTTTACAGATGAAGAAAGTAAGGTACAGAGGGATTAAGTAATGTATCTAACATCACTCTAGTGATCATAAAATAATGCAACCAAATTCAAACAAAGGCTGCATGACCTCAGAATTAATACTATCAGGTACTGCACACATTGTGATCTATTAGATCATTGGAAAATGTGTTGAGATTTAAGCACATTGACTTTTGATTATGAAATTTGAATTTTAATACTAGGTCCATCACTCACTATCGTATGAACTTCCTGAGTTTCAAAATATTCTTACCATATAGTCTTAACGAAACTCTTCATATCTATCAACATAGATCCTCTTTTTCGATGTTGCTAGTTTCATTAGTGTTCATTCTAGATGTATCCACTTAAAATATATTACAGCTCTCTCTTATATGATAATATGTCCCATATGTTGCTATTGGATAAAAAGTGATAATAAATTTAAAAAGCTCAGTATGGTTGCAATCACAGGGTAACCAATTAATTTTTAGCAGTTACTAATATGTGTATGACTATTACTACCATCCTATTATTATTATTGCTAGTACAGATAAAACTAATAAAATTGAACTATGAGAACTAAAATAAGTAATTCATTTTAATATTTTCTAATGTAAATCTTCTACTGTGATATGAAGTTCAATAGAAAAAAATAATTTTATACAGATAGCTATAATTCTCAGAAGTTAGAAGAACCCGTAATTCAAAACTTTCAAATACTGTCATAGTTGAGAGAAGAAAAGAGAGATTTTCTTGCAATGCCTTTTACATCCACCTATGTTTCCTATATTGCTTTCCGAATAAGGTTCTTTCTAGACTAATGAAAATTAAGAATGCTATTTTGACTAGAGACCCAATATATTATATAGAAATACATTTATTTTATTGATAAATACAGATAAATAGATTTTCTTTAAATTTCATGATCTACCAAATTAATATTCAGAAATTGTGCTTATTTTAGGAAATCCCAATTGCTAATTTTTAGGCATTTTAATAATTTATATTATTTTATTTTTTTCATAGTCAACATATAATTCAGTTTATGATGGTAAGAAAAATGAGGGAATTTAACTATTCTTCATTTTGCATTTTAAAGACATATAAAAATTATCTATAGCTGATGATACAAAAAAGGTCTGTTAATTAGGAAAATAACTATTAAAATATTCATACAAATGATATAGATATCAAACAAAAATATGATATAGAAGAATTAGGAAACAAATGTTTTCCCATAACAGGGACAGAATTTGTGCTTTAAAAAATGTAAACAAAACAAATAAATTGTTAATGTTATCATAGTAACTTATGATAAAATTTATTTTATAGTAGGATTACTTGAAAATTTTTACTCTATGTTCTAAACAGTAATAATTACAATGATAATAAATGTCTGTCTATTAATATGTTACCATATAAACATATTGCTGTTTCTGAAAAAGTAATCTCTATATCTTTGTTTATATTATCTTTTATGTTACTAAGAAAATAAAAAACAAAATAAATGTAAATTCCTGTTTAGAATGTAAGTTTCATTAGGGCATATGGTTATAAATATTTGCATAATACTCCTAAATTCTAGCACTATCTCTGACAAATCTTTGATACTTAATAAATATTCTTTGATTAAATAAGTAGCTAGTATTATGAAAACATACTTCAGTGGTTAATGAGAAAATCCCAAATAAACATGATAACTTTAAGGTTTTTTTTTCTTTTTAAGTGGTTTAATATTAGAGAGTAATACAACACTTAAGTATTAAGGAATATTTTTATTCCCACAATTTCTTAAAATAAGTATTATCTGAGTTACTAAATGACGTGATGGGGAACTATCGTGGAAAGCCTTGATAGGCACTAAATAAACTACGCTCTCCTTTGTTCTGATTGTATGTTTATGAGCAAACTGCATATTAATTGTGGAATTAAGATAAGGTCAATATCATTAGCGTTAGCTCTGCAACATTAAAATGTATAGAGTAAATAATTTCACTACAAATCAAATATACTCATGAAACATGTAGGGAATTAAAAAAAAAAATATTGAAACCTATGCACATAAGCGTTGTTTGAAGAATACCTTCATATAGGCTATTGATTACCATAGATGATGAGAGTACTCATTAACTTTGAGCCAAACATAAAATCTTCAAGGGATGAAAGGAAGAATGGAGGTAAAGAACAAACCAGCATTTGTGACTTTTAGGCAACCTGTATCCTTTCCTTGACACACTTTCTATTTGCTCACAGGTTGGTATATCTCGAGACATTTGACCTAGTCTGTCTAACAGAGTTTTTCAAGACAGTGGCCTAGACAAATGCTTCTCAAAACGTGGGATGAAGAGCAATAGCTTTAATTCCACATTACTTGTGTAAAATACAATAAAATAAATAAAAAAAATTAAACTAAAAAAAAAAAAACAAATACACAGCCCAGACCCATTTTTTTAAAATTATCAGATTCTAGAGCCATGAATTACTCTATTATATTTCTAAAAACATTCTAAATGTTTATTCTTAATGTATGCACCTGTATTGTCACAGACTGATGATAGATTGAGATTTGACTCAGTCGACCATCCACACTATGAGTAGCACAGGGCTAGACCAGGCAGCAGGAATTGCACATTGTCATTTAGTGAATCTCGTTAACAGAATATTTTGATTCACAGAACAGTGTTTTTATAGTTGTTGGTTGTGGTGGTAGTTTGTTTGTTTTGATGGTTGTTTAGTTTTGTTTTGAAGTTTCTATAAACTTAACCATCTAGGGAAAGACATTTAAAATCGTCGAACATTTATCCTGCTTCCTTACCAATTTCCCTTCTCATTATCAGCTAACCGAAGACATGTGTATGTGTTATAAGTAATCAGAAACATGATATATTGCACATAGGCAGTATTTTCCTCTGGTGTGATGACCGCATTCTTGCATGGAATTAGAGGCATACCTCGACCTCATTAACTTGTATTTATTTAGTCAATTTGGCAATACATTAGTCAAAGTATTGCATAGATTTGTTTTTCACTTTAATTAGTGTGAGAAATTAATTCAAAAAGCTGTGTCAGTTATAGAACAAAAAAGTTCATACTTGGCAATTTATATTTTCCAGAAAAATGGGAACTTTATCTCATTGTATTAGATGTAAGACGTACCTGCATTTGAACTGAAGTCAAGTAAAAAATGATAATATCGTTAAGTTTGCTTCCCAAACTAATGTCAATCTTGCAGCTTTGCAAATGCTTTCGAAAAGTCACAGAAGTGCCCTGCTGAAAAATAACTTAGGCTTGGTGTACTTGCTCCTTTCGATGTAGCTCCTTTTTAAGCTCTGTCTTATACCTAAGCAATGCAATACGTGAAAATGCAATACAGAATGAAAGATTCAGTATAGCCCCCAATGGAATCCACATTCTAATGGGGTTAGCTCCATTTAGTTTTTGGAAGAATAATATATGTTGTATGGTTTGTGAACAGAGGCAGATTTGGGAAAGGGCAAACGTTTCAAGAGACCAAGTGAAACATCCACCGTAAGAGTTTTTACTGACAAGTTTTCCTTTACGCTTTGATGTAAATTCTTGCTATTTCAATGACTTTTTTTTTCCCCTAATAAATGGAATTAGCAACAATTCATGAAATTAGATCACCTCATTCTTCTATATTACTGATGGCACTTATTCTAAATCGTTTAAAGTGTTCTCTGTTCCAGAAGTTGTATTTGGAAAAATGTGAGAAAATGTAAATATTCATAAATTCATATTTTGCATGTATTATTGGGGATTAAGTGCATGAATAGTGTTTGTATCTATATACTGATGTTAGAAAAGATATCAACCAAAATATTAACAGTAGTTAATAGGTTATCTTTGGTTGATGGATAGTTACTTATTTTTACTTTGTCCTCATGTTTATATTGCTTGAATTTTTTCCATTAAAAACTATAAAAATTTTAAATCAGAAAAAAATGCTATTTACTTTTGAAAAACAAAATATTCTTGACATGTTGGTTATGATAGATTGAGAGCAATAGTGATTTCACTGATAGGGATAGTCAAGAGAATACTTGTGAATCATGCCTCATTGTGTTCTAGGCTGTTATTAATTATCTCCACTGCTAAATAGCTGTGCTGTCCAACATGGTAGCCACTGACCACAAACAGGTAATGAGCAAGTGAAACTTTGTTAATCAGAATTGAAATAGACTTTAATATAAAAAATACACTTGATTTTGAAGACGTAGTTTGAAGTAAAAAATGTAAATTATCTGTAATTTTCTATTGATTTCATGTTGAGATAATACTATTTTGAATATATTGGTTAAAAAAGTTTATTATTTAAATTAGTTTTATTTATTTATTTATTTTACTCTTTTTTTATTGGAGCACCTGGCTGAGGATTACAATCTGGCATCATCACATGAAAAGATATTTAAGGAATTTTCTTAGACTTCACTATGTTCAGAATAGATAATGTTCTCTTATTTTATAATCATTGTGTTGTAAGTGCTTGGTGAAATAACATTGTATCAAACCTGCAGAACAATCTTTCCACAGTCTAATCTAATATATAGGTTTGGTATGGTGAGGAAAAAAATGTATGATTGGTTTTATAAATTTTGATTGATTTTTGCACAGTAAGGACTGTGGCATCAGTGCTATGAGCATATTCCTTTTCTTCCCATAGTATAACATAAAAAATGCACTATTATTTAATTCTCAAAATTATCTTGCTAACTGCATTTTCAGTCTGTGGATTTCAGATCCTCTGCCTTCATCTTAAATCCCTTGTATGATTATTACATAAATAGGTGTATTAGTTTGCTCTGTTTTGTAACCAACTATACTGGTTACATTTTTTAAAGCAAGATTTTTGTCTAAATCTGTTACAACATTATTGAGTGGCTTGAATTTAGAAGTTATAAATTGTGCCAACTGAAGAATCTTGTTATCAGTACATTTCGTTACAATGTCGTTAAGAAAAAAAGAAAATGATTCTCAGTCTGGGCCACTGTTTGACTGCTTGTGTGGAGCTGCACATTCTTGCATGTCTGGGCACTCCAATTTCCTCATATATCCCAAAGATGCATACATGAGGTGAATAGGAGTGCCTACTTTGTCTCAGTCTGAATGAGTGTGGGTGTGTGTCCTGTGATGGAAGGGCATCCTTGCCAGGGTTGGGTCGCCACCTTGTGCCCTAACCTGACCAAACAGGTGTCAGCCACTTGTGACCCAGAATTAGAATAAGTGGGTTGGAAAATAATTATCTTACCTGTTTTTAATAATCTTTCTTTTATGTATGAATAGCTCACATTTATTTCAATGATTAATATTAAAAATATTTGAGTCTTTAGGATTTTGTGGGTGTTTTCGTGACAAGAACTGTGCCGTAGGAACTTAACTTTCGTTTATATCAATTTGCCTATGGTAAAATTGGTTTTGTTATACATCGTTTCAATTAAAGTCACAGTTTCCAAGAATCTATCGATGAAGTTAAGTGAGGAATTATTATAGTCTTAACATTTGTGTATATGTACATATATAAATAAAACAACTCAAAGTAACCATAAGATATTAATATAAAATCTCTATAGTTAAATGAAAATAATCTTTAATAACTAAAACTATGATGAGGCCATATCCAGGAATTACTAAAACCTTTCTCTTTTTCTGGTGAAATAATTTGTTGTATAGCAAAAAACTTGTCTTGTTCACTATCTTATCACAAAAGATATATCTTTCTATGCTTAATTGTTTAAAGTCCAATCTCAAAATGAAGAAAATTTTTCACTTACAGAAGCAGGTGAAATTTAAACATTCGTATTACTTCAGATATTTGAGATTTAATTAATTATTTTAAAACTTTATGAAACCCATAAAGTGTACATTTGTCCAATGAAAACATACTTGGCAAACACCATTACCTAAACATCTGTGTTTACAGTAAGATCAGTTTTAGATGACCAAACAGGGGAGATATTACTTTGGAGCTAAATCTTACCTTTCACCCCATTCAGCACTTTCTAGAATATTTTTTCTATTACTAACATTCATAGTCAAATATATTCCATACTTTTATTACTAAGGTTAAACATATTTATTATTTTTCAATATTTTGCCATTTCGCATTTACTTAACACAAGAGTACAGCTTACCCTTACATGAATAGCATTAAATACTTGTTTTATTCAGATAACCAAAATAATCTAGAAATTACAGGCTGGGTAGACAAAGAAGTATACACTTTTAAAAAATCATTGATGTTATAATTTGTTTACTTCTCTTCTTAATATATTATAAAGATCAAATATATTTCTACATACTGGCAACATAAATGGAACCTAAAATAAAACATAACACTGAATAGCAACAAATAAATATAAAATACCTAAAAATATATCAAGAAAATACGTACAAATTTGTACACTGAAAAAATGCAAACATTATTGTGAGAAGTTAAGACCTAGAAAAATGATGGCATTGTATATTGAAAGGCTATATTTTAAAGTTGTCTAAACAGATCTCAAGATTCAATGCAATTCTCACCAAAATCCCAGCAAGCAACAATTCAATATACTATAATGACATATTAATTAATTGAGTAAATGTAGAAAATAATAGATGTATTTTATTTTAAAAGCTATATCTCTTATAAATTAATTACATAATCATTTACCTGATCTTATTTTATAACTGGAGAAGTAAAATTCACCTTGTTCTCACCTCTCTCATCTAAATTTTCATGACACTTGAATTCCTACAGTTCCTTCATTTCTCTAACTTAAGAGCTATTATTTTACTGACCATCATTTTATGCTCATTCAAATCCAACAACACTTGAGAACTGTAACTATTTGAACTATAACAATAATTTATAGCCAACAAGAAAAATGTTCCTGAGCAGAATTTTTATGAGAGGATAGGATATAAGGAATAGAAGAGAATAGGAAAAAAAATCCAAACAAATTGAGTCTGAGCTGAAAATTTGCATTTATAACAGAGTATTATAAATGCTGGTGCACTGAAGATAAACTTTGACTTTTTGAAATTTTATCTAGTGACAATGTTTTTTGACAACCATTAATTATAGTTGTAGAATGTATTATTAATATACTATTAAATATATTGTTATTCTCTTCCTGAAAGTTTTAAAGCATAAAAGAGAAATAATTTATTGTTTTGATTAATAATAACAAAAAGAATAAATAACTTTATTAAAGTAAAATTGTCAATTTTATTGTCACAAAACTATTGAATAAAACACACATACTTCACTTATAAAAATAATACATTATTATAATTTATATTTAATGGTTTTTGCCTTTCATCTATTAAATGTTACTTGCTGTACTTTCCATATGGCTTCTCCAACTTCAATAAACAACATTGTGCCAAAATCAAAGACAAAGAGAACTTTAAAAGCAGCAAGAGAAAAAAAAAATATATATATATATTTCACATGCAAAGTAGACTCCAAAAGACTATCATAGAATTTTTCAGCAGAAATCTTATAGGATAAGAGAGAGTAGGATGATTTATTCAATGTGCTGGGGGTGAAGAAACTACCAGCAAGTCTACTTTACATGGTAAAGCTGTTCTTTAAAAATAAAGGAGAAATAAAGACTTTCCCAGTCAAACATAAGCTGAAGAGATTCATCACCACTAGACCTTATTACAAGAAATGATAAAAGGAATTTTTTCCAGCTGAAATAAAAGGATATAAATTACTAACATGAAAACATATGAAAATATAAAACACACTGGTAAGGGTAAGTATATACTCAAATTTACAAAACAAACTAATGTCTGTAATATAGTGTTTAAATCATTTAAATTTGTACAAAGGCTAAAGGACAACAGTTTTAAAAATAATAATAACTAATAATTTGTAAATGGATACAAAACCTAGGTATTTTGACATCAAAAACAAAATATGTGGGAGGACAATGAAAGTGTAGATTTTTTGTATATAATCAAAGTTATGTTGTTACCAGCTAAAATAGACTGTTATTTATATCTATAATGTGTAACCACAAAGCAAAACCTACAGTAGATACACAAAAGATAAAAGAAAAGAACTCAAAGTCTACCACTATGCAAAATCATCAGTTCATAAAGGAAGAGAGCAAGAGAGGAAGAATGGAACAATGGGATTATGAAACAGACAGAAAACAATAAAATGGCATTGATAAATTCTTACCTATCAATAATTATTTTAAATGTAAATGAATCATTTTCTCCAATCAAAAAGCATAGCACAGCTAAATGGACAAAATTGCAAATTGTAATTTTGCAAATTGCAAAACAAAAAATTGCAAAAAAAAAAAAAACTGATTATAAGAGACTCACTTCAGCATTAAGAACATGCATAGCTCAAAGTGAAGGAATGAAAAAAAGATATTCCATGCAAATAAAAACCAAAAGAGATTAGGGTTGGCTATGCTTATATGAGACAAAATAGGTTTTAAGTCAAAAAATATAACCAGAGGTAAAAGAGGTTATTATATAATGATTAAGAAGTCAATTTATCATGTGTTTATAACAATTTTAAATGTATATACACCCATCAGAGCACCTAAGATTCACTTGCACAATTATAATCATATGTCATGTCTTCTTGATTAAACATAAATTAAGAATGTTATCAGTAATAAGCTATTAAGATTTTACTGTGAAAAAAATCAATGGCAGTGGTCAATTATTTTTTAAATTCTGTTTAAAATTGATATTTATCTCACAAAATGTACAATTTTTAAGATCAGTAGAATCTGGTATTGCAAAATTACAATATTACTTCTTGTGGTATTACTTCTTGAACATTCACTGAATCAGCAGTATATACCTCAGATCTTCCACTTATTATTTGTAAATTGTTATACAAGTGCCCCAAATATTAAGTGTTTCAAGACCCATTTATAATGAAGAACAGTAATGCTTCACTAACCTACCTATACAGAAAAATTGATATCAAATAAATTTACCATAATATATATTTTAAAGTACTTTTGTGAATTTTACTCATTCATTTAAAAGTATTGTGTAAACGATAAAACTTTATAAAATATTAAGTTATTACTAATTCCAGTTTAGTAAATTAACCAAGATTTGAGCACATTTATTCAGAATAACTAACATGAAAAAATAATGCATGGAGATATTTACTAGACATCGATTGACGACATTTCACTTAAAGTCCAATTTAACAGTATAAAGCTTTTTTAAATAAAAATTTGGGAGGTACATCCCATTTCTCTATTCTAGAATATAGTTAGAAACAAGTGTTATGTTTAATTTAAACTATGTAACAGAGAGTAAAGGTTTTATTAAATAATATGTGATAAATGAGCCTAGAGAAAAACAGATTTTGTAGGCATGGCACACAAGCATTTAGACTATAGCAAGAGGTCACTGTTTTTTGTGTGGTTAGATACTGCCAATGAGAGACAATATAGCTACAACATATAAATCATGATCAGTGATGTTTGTTCTCAAAATATAAAAAACAGTACTAATTCTATATCAACTTACCCTTAATTGAAACAGTACACTATGGTTAACTAATAATGGCTGATGTTGAAAAGACAATTTTTATTAAATTATCAGGTGTTTCAAAAATACTTGATTTCATTAACTCTATCATGTAGGCGCATACAAAATAATCCAATTTCGAGGTACTAGAAAATGCACAAAAACATAGTATATGTCAGGCACTGAATATATTTTAAGTTTAAGTACTTTCATATCTAAAACTACAACTTACTGTTATAACAATATAATGAAATATATCAGGTTAATGTGTGAATATTACAATTGAACAAGAAGAGATTAAATGAAATATCACTGTAATTGGTATTCACACTAGCTAGTATGACTATTTTCCAAATGCAGAAGCTGTGACAATAATAAAAATAACACCTATACAAGTGGTTTATGTACATTATCTCATATATCTTAATACAGCAGTTATGTTACAGTTTGTACACCCATGGAATACATAACATCCAGATCCACATTGTATAGAGAAATAAGGTCAAAATAAACCCAGTGGTCACTCTAAATCCAAAAAAAAGCCCCTTGTGAATTTCTCTGTTCCCTGAACTGTCACATGCTTAATAGATTATTTATTTTAAATTATAAGGGGAAAGGTGAGTTAAAATTCTTTTTTCCGTTGGAGAAGCCTGTCATATGCTCTGACTCTTTGAAACAAAGATAGTATCCTGCATTAGCTCCAGGTAATGTACAGATTACTTAAGAATTTTGTGTTTAAGAGTTACCATATTCTAGGAAAAAAAATAACATTTATGAAAAAAAAAATATTCAGGAAAAAAAATCATTCCAAAACTAATTAGATTACTGTTTCATGACTTACAGTGGATTGGCTTCTCTTAGAACAGTTTTATCCATTTTAAGTCATTTGATCAGCCTTGAAAATATAAGCATTTTCTGCCATTGTTTTCTAAAGGGCAGATTATGCTTTTCTATTTGGTATACTATTTTCAAAATGTCACAAAATGGCAAAGAGTAAAGAATCCTGGAGACCAAAAAAATAAGTTTTGCATATTTAATTACAAAAGAGAAAGAAAAATATGCCTAAGGCTTTCAAGTAATTTTTATCTAAAATATGTATGAATATCTCTTTTACATATAGATTACATAAAGAAATGAGCATTTTGATTCCACGTGCACAGATATCAAGCTTAAGTATATTTACGATTGAAAACATTTAGAAACATTAATCTAAATGAGGTCTTGGTTAGAATGAGCATTGTTTCCAAGACCTTGCTTCTCCACCATCTCACCTCCATATTTATTAAGATAGATGATGATGACTGATTTGGCTTAAAGTTATGATCAGATTAAATTTCAGAGAAATATTTTGCCATGTTTTCCCTTCTTCTTGCTTAAAAATACAATTTTTTCTTTTGTGATCTCAACCATTTTCATGCTTCCCAATAGAGGTATGCAACTCCTCTAATGATATCTGAATTTTAAGGCCCTCTATCAATCTAACAGATGTGTCTTAAAATACAATACATTGTTAAAATATCACTGGAATGTAACACAAGTCAAATACAGCCCAAACTGAACTCTGTTTCTCGTGCCTGCCTGGATTCAACTCTTTACTGGAGTTCAGTGGTCCGCCTATGGCATAATCAGTTGATTTGAAACTGAAGCCCTTAAAGACTTCATTGATTTATTCACTCCCATCACTTTCTCATTTATCAGTCTTTAAATAATGTGGATTTCATCGCAATTATGCCCTTTCTTCTGTAACTCCTCTGCCACTAAGTAGTATATCCTTTATCATCTCCTGAGTGGACTGTGTACCATCCTGTTAAAGACTCTGTTATCTACCCCTACTCTCCCCACATCCCTACTGGATTTATTTTCTGCAAATAATATGACACAATAATAGTCACTTATCTCCTTTAACTTAGTGTTGCTCCCAAACTGTATTGCAAATACCTTAGCATGACATAAAGGTTCATCACAGTCTGGTCCCACCATACTCTCAGGTTTTATTTTCTGCTTTGCCCACACACCTCATGAAACCTACACTATGCTCTAAATAAACTTCTCACTTGTCATTAGTCATACCATTTTATTTTATTATTGTTCCTTTTTACATGTGTTTTTCTTTGCCTGAAATAACTCTTCTGGATTCTTTATCCAACAAACTTCTCTTTTTAAGTTTTATTCTTCTATTGGCTATTCTTAATATTTTTTAAACAATCAACATTTATAGAAAATTTGCAAGTATCTATTTTTTTGCCCCTGAACCATTTGAACCATAATGTATCATTCAGAATTCAACCAAAGAAGCAGAATTAGTAAAGCATAAAGATGTTAAGAAATATATTATGAGGAATTCGCTGTGTGATTCTAGAGGCTGCATAAGGAAGTCTGAAATCCATGAGGCAGGCTGTCAGGAAGGGAAGATCTTGAGTAGGGCTAGACTTCCATGGGTGGGGCCTCAAGCTTTTGTCGACAGGGGGTCAGAAGGGGATTATCTCACTAATCTAAAGTCAGTTGATTATGGACTTTTATGATATTGCAGAATTATTCATTAGCACCTAAATTAGTGTTTGATTCTATGACTGGAAGAAGCAGGTACTGGCTACTAAGTGATTACAGCCCTCTTTCCCATTTTAGTTGTTTAGTTTAAACAAGTTGACTCAAAGAAATCATCCAAGTAATGACTTATCACCTCAGATACTAATATCAAGATTAAGAAAGTAACATTACTATGTTACTACTTTCTAATTCTCAGCCCCACTCATTTCTGTCAATTTTCTTAATAATGACATAGCAAAAAGAACAAATTCAAAATGAAATTTTGCATTTAGTTGTCATGTCCCTTTAGTCTCCTTTTTTCTGACAAAAGTTCTCATTTTGTGCTTGACTTTCATGATCTTGATACATTTGAAAAAACAAAGATGCTCTGTTTTAGACAGTCCCTCAGTTTGGGCTTGTTTGCTGATTCCTCATGATTATATTTATATTATGCTTCTTTTTCTTCTCACTACCCTCCATCATGTGCCATATGGTTTCTATTCATCCTATTACTGTAGTGTTTCCCAAACTCTGCTCTAATGGTCTCCTAAACCAGATATTCTCTGTTGTGTGGAGTGTCCCTTTGTGCTATGAGTTAGTCAGGAGCATTCTTTTCCGTTACCCAGTGAAAATTCATGAGGGTGAAATTGCCTCTGGATAAAAATGGCTGTTTTAGTGATTATCTGTACTGTGATCAATTGTTTAAGGTATTTTCTGCAACTTTTCTCTGTGTCTTCTATTTTATATTAATATGAACTTATATTATTTGAAATATATCAATTTGAAATATATCAAGTATATGTCCAATACTCGAAAGCTAGGTAAATGTATTTTTTATTAAATTTCTTATTATTTATTTGATATTTATTTCTGCGTGGACTAATGCCTTTCTATTATAATGTGTTATAATTAGTAGATAGATACATGACAACATGTGCTTTTATTTTTGCCCATACATTTACTCTTTGTGGTATTCATTCTGTCTTGTACCATCTGGTATATTGCTTTAGCCTGAAGAGATTCCTTTAGCTTATAATGTGAGTACGTTGGCGACAAATTGTATCAGATTTTCACTTGTCTTTTTGGGAGAAGTATCTCTTTAGGTCCTCCGTCCTTTTTTTAAAATTATTATTTGGATTGTTTGTTTTTTGTTGTTGAGTCGTATGAGTTCTTCATATATATGGATATCATTAGCCCCGTATTGGAGGTGTTGTTTATAGATATCTTCTCCCATTCAGAAAGTTGTATCTTTGTTTTATGTATGTTTTTTGTTGTTGTTGTTGTTGTTGTTGTTGTTGTACAGAAGCTTTTTAGTTTGATATAGTCTTCTTTATTTTTATTTTTATTTCTTTTGCCTTTGAGGTCAAATTCATAAAATCTTCTCTAAAACCAAAGTTCATGAGTTTAGTATCTATGCTTTCTTCTATGTAATTTATTGTTTCAGGTCTTATATTTAGGCGCTTGGTCTATTTTGAGTTAATTTTGGTGTATTTATCCTAAGTGGATTTTGCTTATTTTCCTATATCTTGAGTTGCTATCTTGATCACTTTGGAATCCACAGCGCTGCAAGATTTTGACATTGTCCCAATGTGAGAATGTGAGACTTACAGATTGCAAGGCTGAAAGGTTTTAAAATGATATTATGGAACAATTGATTGCAAGGTCATAATATAGTATGATACCAGGAGAAATCAAGAATGAGAGTCTCTGATAGTGCCAGACTATGAGCACACATGACCTCTTTTCACTTTCCAATCCAAATCCCAACTTCTGCTTACTCAGAAAATTCCCATAAAACATAATTACCTGTTGAACAGGATCAATTATGTATTTGTGGTTCTTTCATATTAAAATCTAACACTCCAGCTCATAGTTGGTTAAAATGTGACTATTTTCCCCCCAAAAATATGTCTTTTGGGGTGTTTACCTCCTATGTGTTCTGATCCCTACCTCACCAACTGTCCTCATGTATAAGAGTTCCCCTGTCGTTTGTTCACCTACAAAGGACATCTCCCAGTAGAGTTTAGTTCTTTTAGATTTCTTTGTGTCCACTGCTCCTTATTACGGCTTTAAACAAAAGTACGATTTATTTTTTAACATAGATTTCTTATTTCTGTGAAAGTTGTTCCTGTGAAGGAGTGAAGGTTATCCATAATTTAACCATAAGTGCAACTCCTCAAGTCCCACTTTAAAATGTATTTCTGAGTTGACTTCCCTGATTTTATGCAAATAGGATGAATATTAGAATAGATTGTCCATTTTCATCATTATGAGGATTTATTGTTGATGTCATATCCATGCATATATTATATGATATCATACCATATCATCAATCCATCAGTTTTTAAATATCTAGCTACCTAACTATCTTTATCTATCTGTCATACATAAGATATTGTTTTATTTTTACATTTTAAGTCTCTACTATGAAGCCCGTGCTCACAAAATATTTATCAATTAAGCAAAAGAATATATGAATAAAGGATCTATGAAATGTGTTTAAAATGAATCAGTTTAATTTCCTTAGACATATGCTTACAAGTGGGACATTTTTATAAACTATACACCATGTTTTATCTTTGATTAAAATGTTAAAAATCATTTTATGTTATTATGGACAAGTTAGAATAGGAAATAAAACCATATCAAAGAATAAAATTTAACATTATTTATTTCCCTTAGACCATACATTCTCCTCAGAGTGAGTCATCTGTTGTAATTTTTTTACTTTGGCTTATTAATTTTTACCCATGGATTTTAATCAGAATTCAGAGGAAGTAAACCAGTCTCCTTATTGAGAAAGACATTTTCTCAATTTTAAGGTCCCTTTTTACCGGTGTCTAATTTTTAATCTGACTTGCTTACGTAATCATTGAAAGCTTTCCTTTGTTTTTGTTTCTGGTACTTGTATGGCCTCTACCTCTTGAATACATAAATAAGTTCAGACTAATGTGTAAATGGCAACCAGTTAGCACCACTCAGATGGATCAGATTGATAAGTTTGTTAAGAAAGAAAGGATCTGGTGTGCTCTAGGGTACAAGTAATGTCACAGTGTTAGTTCTGTTTTATATGAGTATGAGGAACAAGATCTTTCAAGGGAAGAGAATGTCAACAGAATGGCTTTCTAGTTCTAGCGAAACTGCTATTGATCATTAAGATTGGCTGTATGTCAGTTCTCCGGAGCCCCAGGCATCTATTCACTGATTGGCTTATCCTGTATCATTTCTGATTAGTTTTGAACACAACTTTTTCATACAGATCTTTTGTATCTCTGGACATCTATTATTGTCTTCTGCCAGATTTTTTTTTTTTTTTTTTTTTTTTTTTTTTTTGTAAAAAAAGATTAGGATCTGAAGTAGCATAAGAGAATGGAAGGATAAGGTGAAAATTCTAAGCTAGGATAGAAGTCAAATCCAGCTGGGACAACTGAGGAGCTGATAGGAAAGAGGATCAGGCTGCCCAGGCAGAAAGGTGTGTGGGTTAAGCGCAGTGAGAAATAGCAGTAGTACTGAACAGGCCTATCTAACCTCACCACTAATTCTGGGGTCATGACCTGGCTAGGTTTAACCTCATCTGCATGGATACATTTTAAATTTAACCATAAAACATGTTTGAGGCTCACAGGAAATTTCTGCTTCTGATTAAGACCAGCAGAGGTCCTGCCTGGTACTGAACCTTATTCCTAACCTTCAGGTCCATTCTGATAGAATTTCTGGGCAGTGCTAAAGACTGGATGAGTGGTTTGTAGCTTTCATTTGCTATATTGCTTCAATGTCCAGAGTCCTGGCTTAAAAACATTTTTTAAAACTCCCAGAACCCTAGTGCATTTTGTTACCACAATTTCCAAATGGATTTTGGAATGTATCACTAGATGAGCAATAAGATTTAAAAGATTCTAGTAGGGATAAACATTAGTACTATTAAGCCTGCAAAGGATAAAGCTATGGATATTATGGCAAGTCTTTCCATACACATTGCAAAGTTACTAAAAAGGTAACATCTTCCTCGTCAGCTATTTTCCAGTTCTACTAGTGGCCTGAGAGGTGGAAAGGCTATGACAACAGAAGAATAGATGAAAATTAACTACGTGAGAAAAGAACTCTAATAGCGAGAGCTGTTTTAAACGGAATGAACTAATGCATTTTCCTTTCTTGAGAAAGAGGCTAACATTACAGAAGTGTTGCAAAGCCTTTTTTTCTGAGTGTTAGCTTAGGTGATCATAAGAGATCCTTTTAAATCCTTTAAGTGCAATTCTCACAGTTGTGAAAGAAATAACTAATGCGTGACAGAGAAAAACACAGTCTAATGAGGCTAGAAAAGAATACGGCCAGCGCTACATACATCTTAAGGTCTTTTTTTTTTCTCTCAGTTGACAAAAAATAATATTTTAAATATTGTACTGGATATTGCAAGACATGCTTACCCTGTACTTGTCTGTGCTTTTATCTTTAGAAATAATTTAAGTATTGAATAAAACACCTACAGAAGATTAAACATGATGCGATATTTTCACAAATGGTATTTGTCAGCAGTTTGAATACCTATTATCAATAATAGTAAAGTTGATACTTGATATTTTCCACGATCTTTACAGATTTAAATAGCAATTAAGAAAAACATGTAAAAAACACATATTAGCTATTTATTTTTAACAACATATACTAATTTATGTGAAATTTCAATACCAAATAAATAAAATGGTTTTCCAAAAGAAAATACAAGAAAATGAAGTGAATATCTTTACAGAAAATTAAGTTATACAAAAAGGCAAATAATCTAGTTAGGTCAATTAATGTTTTACTATAATTAGGGCAAATTAGAAAAGCTCGCTCTATTAAATGCTGTTTTTTCTCTCCATAAAAATGACTCAACTATTTTGATAAGTTAATGATTGTTTTCAAAATCAACATTATTAATTGCATGATGTGTAGGCTTTTCTGTACTTACTGTCCTTCTGTGCAATACAAGTCACATTTTTGTTACTTTATTCCAAGCTAATAAAAAATGTTATTGTGTGGAAATTAATAAGAACTTCACTTTACAAAAATAGGAAAATTAAAGTTTTTTTATTAATATTTGATGAGTGGAAATAACATAAATTTTTATTAAATCAATCTATTTATATGTCCCTCTCATTAGGCAGCATGAAAGGTGAAAGAGAACTGGACTAGACCCCACTGAGGACCATGGTACCTGGCTCCTGTACAAAATGGACATAATATCAGATCTGAAGCATGTCAATTAATTCAGTAAATCTCAGTTAGGGGTCATCATGAGTAGTATGAAATTTTCCTGGTTACCTCTTAGAACTGTTAGTAGAAATAAGTGGAATAATTCTGTAAAATTTTTTAAAAACAGTAGAGCCATTAGTAAGTACATAATGTCATTAAGTGCCTGCTCTCTGTTGGATACCTCATATATGTGACTCAATAAATATCAAATGAAAGAAAAATTTTAAAGTTAAGATTAGAATATAATGTGAAGACTATGATATGGAAAGGTGATAAAGAGAACTGGAAACAGTGTGGGATATATAGCTAGCTATTGGAGAAAAAGTAGAAAAATGAACATTTTGGATCATTATTTATAAATGAACTTTATAAAATGTATAAACATATTGAAAAACCATATTATAGAAAAACAAATACAACATTTTCAGATGACTAGAAAATTACAACTATACGTCAAAAGTATTTACCATATTCTTATATCACATTTGTAAGTTGGAAATAAAAATGGCAGCATTTAAAATTTTGATAAAATAAAATTAACCATAATATCTTTAATGGAAAACAAAGATATATGAAAATGCAACTGATAAAATATATTTGCTACAAATGTAAAAATATTTATGTCACTTTATTTAAAATTTTTTATAAAGTGATAAAAAAAGAACTTAAATCCTAAATATAAACAAACAAGAATAATAAACACTTGACATAAAGTATTCTAAATAATAGATTAACAAGCAAAGATAGAAAAATATTAATACAAGGTAGGGAGAAGTATATGAGCAAATCAAAACAAGAGACACACAATGGAAAATATATGTGACTTACTATTGAATTGTACACTTGAAACTTACTGAATTTTGTTAATCAGTATCACCATAATAAAAAAAATTAAAAAGAAATTAAAAAGAAATAAAAGAATAAATTATACTTTCTCAAAAAATAAAAAGTTAAAAACGTAAGAGAGAGTAGAATTCATTCAGGAAATTCTAGTAGCTCTGTGCAATCATGTAAATCTGAAGGGTGCAGAGTGGTAAGAGTTAGCTTTAAAGGGTAAGCAGCTGGAGTTTCATAAATGTGCTGTTATGCTTATGGTTCATATCTTATCTTCTTTCCCTTAAAAGAGTGGAGTGATGTATCTGACAAATGAAAATGAGAATTACATTTGCAATTTTAAAAAATCTCTGAGGATATTTATACCAAGCAAAAATGTAGGAAAATATGATATCCCGGAAAAATGACTAGCATTAAAAATCAATATTGCCCGAGCGTATTTGCTAATGAGAAAAATACAGTTGCAAGAATAGCTGAAAGTTACTACATTTACACTTAACTAACTTCTGATATCTGCAATGTAGGCAGTGTTTCTGTACCTTGATCAGGAGGGCAATGAGCTTTACTGAACAGACGTACTGCTCCAAAGACAATATTAAAAGATTCAACATTTAACAGAAAGTGATCTGGCAGTATAAAAAAAGAAAAAAAAAAAAGAAAAGAAAAAAAAAGAAAAAAAAAGAAAAAAAAAAAAAAAAACCCCAAACAGATTCTAGCTCTGTCTCAATGAAGGAAATGTTCCTCCCTTGCCAAAGATATTTTCATTCTCTCTTTATACAGCTTCAAGAAGAGGATGACCTATCACACTATTTTCAAAGAATAATTATACAAGCAGAGACCTTGTGACCATTTGACACAGCAGGTCTCTAGTTTAAAGGGGAAAGTCTGAAAAGACTATGTCAGAGAAAAACAGAGGGAACACTCAGGTCAAATCAGAACCATGATGCAAACCACATTAGTTGAACAGTATGAAATTACTTATTTTAACATTACTATTGTGAATTTAATGAAGGCATGAAATTGACTTATAATTTAATCTACCATAGTCTGTGTAGAAAGAATGCTAAGAGTACTGGCTTTAAAGTCAGACTACCTGGTTTTAAAATTCAGATCTACTTTGTTGTGTGATCTTGCAAAAGTTACTTACCTTCTTTGTTCTTTGTAAATGCTAGTACTATTGTGAAAACTAAATAAGTCATGTAAAGTGCTTCAAAACAAGATTTGGCACATTATAAATACTGAATGCCTATTATCCATATATAGCTAAATTTACTTACTATTATGACGGTACTTTTATGAAAATAGTTTCTAATACCCTCTCCCAAACCACGTAGAGCAAGTTCTATTACAATGTCCTTTGAAATTATAGTAATATATCCTTTGAAATTATAGTAATACAAGGACACAGAGTCATGAGTGTTCACATGATTTGTTCAATTTGCATAGCTTGAAGCTGTCAAAGCTAGGACTTAGGCTCTATAATTTTTTGTTAATTTAAAAACTTCCCCATACTGCCTATTTGTTTTGAGAACAATAAAGATTAGATAGATCAAAGATGAATAGATGATAGATGATAAACAGATGGATGGATAGCTAGATGAGAAAGAGCGAGAGAGCGAGCGAGAGAGAGAGAGAGAGAGAGAGAGATGATAGATAGATGATAGATAATGGATATAGACAAACCAAAATATTTAGATATACACAGACATGGACAAAGCCAGGCTAACAAAACAAGAACTGAGGAAAGTAGAAGTTCTGAGGAATTCACACCAGTCCTGCAACTAGCAGTCTGCCTATTTTTCTCCCCATATATTTTGGCCTATGTACAAAAGTGTATTTATTTCATATTCTAATACATACATATAATTTTTCCACATTGCTAAAAATTATAAGTGTTCCTGTAGTCATAACTAATCATTTTATTGCCTTCCCTTTAGTGTTCAATCATAGCGACATTTTTTGGTTATTTGGCAAAGAGTAACTGAAAGTAGACTGACATCACCATTAAATTACTCGTGACAGTGGTTGCAGATTAATACGAACGTCTTTCTCCAAGGATATGCTTCTGAAAGTCTAACAGCAAAAATTAAAGGCTAAGAATTCAGTATGGCCTATAGAAGAAAATATAATAAATGACTGTATTAACACCCTTGATATTAAAAAATGGCACTAACATTTCAGTTCAGTTAAGAATTTTATCCTATAAGGATTCAGAAATAATAAGTAAAAATAACTGAAGATTTTGTTTCAATTTAGATATTGGTATCTTATTACACCAATAAACATAAATGAGAGTAAACTTTCATTTGTATTTTCATGTATTTTCTCTATAGTTAGTATTCTTCTGGGATTTTGTTTTAGAGAAGAGATTTGAAAGAATCAATGATAAAAAAATCAAACTAGTGCTTAATTACTATTAAATCATATTGAATAAATGAAAGGATGAAAGATCTGGTGATGATACATTCATATAATGAATTGAATTTTCTGTTTTGAACTTTAATTATTGTTATCTTAAAATCCTAAAAACATTTGTTATATAAAGTTTATAAAGAAATTACATGAATATGGTAGAAACTCTTCCAAAAAATAACTTAACCACAGACTCAGTTTTGCTGCTGTTATTATTTATTTGTTATGTTGTGGGATTTATTGTTTTTTTATGACATCCCAACTTTATATATGTTGTGATGAAACACTTATAATAATAAATGCTAATAATCTGGCAATAGTGCCCCTTCCTTTACAAAAGTGTGCTTATTTAGATAAATTATATGATCACTTTATTCTATCATCTACCTATCTATCTATCTATCTATCTATCTATCTATCTATCTATCTATCATCTATCTATCTATCTATCATCTATCATCTGCCTAGAATCTATTGCCCTATTTTATACATTGCTTGTTGAAACAGATTGGCAATAACTTCTGAAATAAGGAATTAACATCTGCATATCTTAAAGACTATTTTAAGATATCTTTATTTGTGTGGAGGTATGGGTGTAGACGTGGATGGTTTTATAGGTTCTTGCTAATCATTAAAATAACTAATTACAATAAAGCAGATTATGCATAAAATTATGATGAGTGTTTTGAATCAATAATTATGATACATTTTCTGCTATAGACAGGGAATGTCTCCCAATATATACATACATACAGACTACAGGCATACATACACATGTATGCTCATGCCAGTTAATGCTAACAACACATTCAAAGAAATATGAATCAATTACACTAAAAGTGATTTATCATGAGTTCTGCCAGTATAATTGAGCATAAAATATTTAATTATTGTCTTTAACAAATAAATTACCCTTCAAACTGTGAAGTATTTCTAGGTTGTATCTTATATTGAGATTATAAAAATAAAAAATCGAGTTAAGTTTTAGGAATAGCTTTTCAAAGGATTTGCTTATCTCTGTAAAGTAACTGTAATGTTCCACTTTACAACAAGCTGTATCGGTCAAATTATTGGTCGGTAAAATCAGTTATTTTACCACTAACAGATTTAATTAGTCTCTTTGAATATATGCTATTTATATTATTTTTTATAATATGTATTCAACTTGATAGATGAACATTCACTTTTAAAGAATTTGAACATATGAATCTCTCTCAAATAATCAGTATTCTCTCATGGGAGCAATTGTTGTGTGGCCTTTCTTAAGCATGGACTATACAAATGGCCTCAAAAATACATTTTTTTCTTTATAGTGTAGAGCACAACAAAATTAGAAAGTGTTTCATGCAGCACACTATGTCCCTTAATAGAACTCACTATAAACATTCATGCATCGAACACAAGAATTAGCAAATAACTAATTCGAAAGGTATATGGGATTCAGATCATTTTTAATTGAACCTCATATTATTTATATTTGTTCAACACTGACACTGATATTTTTAGATTAGTCAATTAATTTGTTATTTAATTAATGAAAAATGAAAGTGGGCAACTTGATCAATTTTAACATGGCAACCAAGATAATCAAACAACAAAATATATGCCTTATATAAATTCACTTTTTCTTTTTAACTATGGTAAAATATACATAACATAAAATATACCAACTTTATTTTAAATGTGCAGTGCAATAATATTAAGTGCATTTACATTATTGTGAAACCGTCACCACTATCTATCTCCAGAGTTCTTTTTTATCTTGCAGAACTGAAACACTGCACTCAATGGTAACATCATTCTCTCCTTCCCACAGCCCCTAACAACCACCCTTCTGATCTTTTGTAGTTGTCTTGCTCCCCATAATTTAATAGCATTTTTATTTATTCATTACTTACTTACTTACTTACTTACTTACTTACTTACTTTTACTTACTTTTGCTCGAACAACATCCATTTCTCAACATTTATTTCCAAGATCAAGGCACAGGCAGGTCAGGTGTTTGGTGAGAGTACTCTCTGGTTTGCAGGTGGCCTCCTTATAACCTCACTTGGTGGAGAGCAGAGAGAGAGAGAGAGAGATCTATTGTATTCTTCTCCTTTATAACACCCCTCCTCAGTTTTATAAAGGTAAAATTGACAATCAAAAATTGTGTATGTTTAAGGAATATAATCTGATTACCCAGTTGAGCTCAATTTACATAGAAACACATTTGTTTATTTTACTCATGTTACTGTATTTCTTTGCCAATAACTTGGTACTTATTTTAAAGTCATTGCTAAAATGAGCAACTTTTACCACATTAGTTTCACATCATTAAAATGTATCATTTAAAAGGGTATTTACCACAGATTTCTTCACAATAAACAATAAAATTTATAAATATAATACTAAAATGTATGTAAATGTTTCAAATTTTTTCAAATTGAATAGTAGTTTGGTAACAAATAGTTAAAAATGTTGTATTATAAAATAAATATTTTAAATAAAAGAATGACATGCAGAAACTCCATAAAGAGACATGCTGGAAAATTCTCCTTTAATGATTTTAGTTACTCATGCCTTGTCTATTCTAATAATTAAAAAAAATATTTAAGCAAATTCTAATTGGGTGCCCTGTACTGGATTAACTTGAATTAACTCAAGGTATGTTTTCCAGAACATTAAAGGTTAAATAGTTAACCTGGAGAGTCAGTTTAATAATTTTCTATGATACTAATTTAAACTTAATTGTTTTCTTTCTCTTTGTGTGTGGGGGAGTGGGGGAGGGGATATAGATATATGGTATTTGATGATAGACATCACAAAAAAGTGGTAAAAGTGTACAAATCAGACTTTTAAAATAGCTATACCTGTAGATATTTTATCACTTTTTTTTAGCTGAAATAATATATGTCCACTTATTTCTAAGGTTTTACCCTGTGACATCTCGCAAATTACAATTTCAGATAACAACACATCTGTGAACTAATATTTAATTTGGGGTGTAAGATGTTAAATATTACAGGGCACCCAAATATTCTCAAATAGACAATTTCAATTTTACTCCATCTTAAAGTCTAATACAATGATTAACAAAACAATAATTTCAAATGAAAGACATTTTTTGAACTTTCATTTGAAAGTTGTGGATATCCTACTTCATCTCCATTTAAAGCAAATAGTTTGTTCTTTGTAAAAGATCCTCACTCTGCTGCAGTGTCAAGATGGTCCGTAGGCATCTAAATTGACTTCAGTGTTCTGTCAATATCAATATTTCCTCGTTTATCATTTGGATCACTTTTGCAGCAACATTTTTATAAACAAATTTTATAGTTGTTTATGACCCAGTTTTGTGTGCCAAATGTCATATCTTTGCTACCAGCTTGTAATAGAGTTAATATAGTAACTAGATGCATGTTCCTTAAAGCTTCATTTTATGCCTTCAAAATAAACTTAACAACCTCTTAATAGATAAAAATAAGCATTTCTTACTCTATTGCTTCATGAAGAAATTCCCCTAGAAGATGGTCTCCACTATAAATTCAAGCTTTAATTAGGAGGCCATCAGTCTCTTTTATGTGTTTTGATGGATTTATGGCTCCCACTATGGAAGTGAACCAAACCATGCAAAGCTAATCTTCCTAGCAGGAATAAGCCTCTAGTACAGGGCAAATGAAAGACATTTAAGTAATAGAGACTCCCTATGTTCTTCATCAAATGTGTGGGGAAGTGTTTAATCAAAGAAAAGTGCCATATAATATTAAACAGATGTATTCTTTTATACACCAACTAATGTCTCAAAATTCCACATTTATAGGAATATTTATAGAGGGTAGATAGATATAGCAATTCAAATTTCCTGTTTAACCTTTACTTAATTTTCTCAGAATTTTTTTGAGTGTCACCATTTTTTTTAACTTTTATAAAATAAAATTTCGTAGTACCCTAGCAGGATTGAACAGTTTGTTGGCATTTCATATTTATAAATCATGTTAAAGCATTCTTAAACTTTCTCTCTTTTTTCTCCACATAATCCCTTTAATTAACCCTTGAAATATCATAAACAGACATTTAAAGAGCGATGAAGTGATTCCTGAGTGTCTGAAAAAGAAAGATGGCCTAAAAAATGTTTTATGACGTTTAAATATTTGAGAGCAGAGACAAACTGGGAAAGAATGCTGAAGAGAAGATGTGTGAGTTTGACACAGACTTTTAAAGTGGCTTTATTAATTCTATTTTTGTCTTTAAATATCTTTGTTCTGCTTTGTCTCTTCTCCATATTGGACACCCTGCCTTCCCAAAATTCCGAATGAAAATTGTATGATACTTCTGTCACATACTCCTGAATATTGAGGTTATTGCATAAGATTTTATATATTCCTTAATTCATTTATTTCTGCATATTTTCCACTGTAGCTTTTAATTAAAATCACCATTACTGACTTTTAGCTGAAACATAGTTAATTTTAATGCCAAAGTAATATTCTTCCATTCCATAAACAAATATTTCATTTGCATTTACCAAACTTTACATCCCAAAATTACCACTAAATTGACTACTCTAAACCAGAATAACTATGTTTCTTTTAAAATATGTGTCATCAAACTCACATAATCTTCACTATTCAGTGTGTGGCTTTTCTTTCACAACTTATTTGTGTGCGCTTTATCCCTTTCTGTTTGTGTGTATGTGTTTATATGCCTCTGCGTGTTTGTTTTCAGTTAGCAATATGTTCCTCTCTTTTATTGATGTATGGTAGTAAATGAAATGAATTTATCAAAATAATTAATTTTATGTATTTTAAATCATTATTATTAATTATATTAAATTATGGGAATGGAAGAAAATTTCCTCTCCTCTCTCTCAGGTTTTCCAGCTAGTCTAACAATTGAATCTATTTGAGACAGATTAACAAGAGAAATGATTAAATTAATTACATATGTATGTATTGAGAACCTCACTTAAATGAGGGTCAGAGACCCCACAAACATGAGAGGTTCAGAGACATGTCATCAAACCAAAACTTAATAGCTAACCTAACTGCAGTTTCAGCATCTCCCAGGAGTGGGATTTTAAAATCAGCAGTCTAGATTTTCCTGATTAATGCTGGTAAAGTAATTTGCATAATAAAACTCCTGCTATCCATCCCTTTAAATCTCCCACACGCCTACTCCCCACCCCTCCCACAAAGAAGATAACCTGGTTTAAAAATATAATCCTTTTCTTGTGATAATAACTTTCTTGCCAAACCCATCTGCCTATGAAACTTTCCATTTTGTACAACCTCTCAGCGTGCTCTTCCCATTGCTTCCCAAATCATGAATCGCTTACTAAAGCCAATTAGATCTTCCAATGCACTCGGTTGAAGTTTATTCTTTAACAGGATAAAATGTCACTACTGAAAAGTAGTCTTTAATCTCCCGAAGAATAAGAGAATATGAAAAAAGCATGAAATTCATTGACAGTTGATATCTTCCACCAGTGTGGTAGCTGCTAACATTCCCTGAGTGCCATTTGGATTTCTGCTGTCATCAGGGTTCTCAGACTCTGCCCCTGTTCTTTCTGCATCCTTCAAGCCCTCGGGTCCAGTAACTTCAAGGAAATTTAGGAAATCCAAAAATTGCACTATCAATGTAGTCAGTCAGAACTGAGAGCAGATATTTCAGGAGGGATTTTTTATTTTTAATTTTAATATATTTATAACAGAATAACTTAGAAAATTAATTCAACATGCTCACTATTAAAACAATTTAAAATGTAATCATAATTATTTCTACCTTTGATCATTAGTATTATGTGTTATTCCTGATGGCACTGGCTCTATTTTTCCACAAAGAAAATGAAGTTCTTTATTTAGCATTTTTGAGTGTCACCATTCTTTTTAACTTTTATAAAATAAAAGATATATCATTCATTTTGTTTCTTCATAATTGTTTTATATTTGCATATGAGTATCTTTTTAATTTTTTTTCAAACTAATGTTCCAGAGAGTAAAAATAATCTGAATCTCTAATGAAAATTTATGTGAACAATTTATCATAAATAGAATAACACAATGGCATGATAATTCTCCAGAGGAGGAAAAATACTTTACAATAATGTTGACTTTGTAATTACAGTATGTTTGCATTTTCTACATTTACTTATGTAAACTTAGCAGTAAACCTCTGTTTATTTATCTGTCATTGTGAATCACAGATTTTGTGTTAAGTCAAACCATCGGATAATTTGCCATATAACGTCAAAACCATTTCTTCATTGAATAATGCCCCAACTGTTAATATGAGCCATGTAATGCTTCCTGCTATGAGCAAAAGTACAGGCAGATAGATAAAGAGCAGATGTCCTCCAGCTTTGCGCAGAAATGATGGCCCTTCTTCAGGCAGATCCTTCATTTAACCTGCACATATACTTGACTATTTTATATGACCTACATGTTATTTATTATGGAGGATAACTATGTGTGTACTTACAAGTAATTAAAATTATTTTGCAAAGCAGTAAAAGATATATAGATAGTCTGTGGTCACATAGCATATGTTCTCTTAATATTAAAAAAAAATATTCTGTCAAGATATTTATGAAAGACATGCTTTGATATCTGGGATTTGACAAATAATAAAATGGAGAGGAATGGATGATGGTAGGGAAAGAAGATGAACCTTGAGTTGAGACTATATTGAAGCTGGATGGTGGGTACATAGGAATTTGTGTAAATTTGCTCTACTTTTGTATATATTGAGGTTTAAAAAAAAAAAACGGACTTAAAGGAGAGAGAAGGGAAGAGAGAAAGGCAATCTCTTGATTAGAAAAGAGATCTTTTCTCCAGTGCAAAATTGTATAAATTATCCTTGGATTTTTGATACCAGCCTCTGAGTTCAAGGCTTTGTTTTCAACTCTCAAAATTACTCTCTAAATAAGCCTCTTTGTCCTTCAATGCTGCCGTCTGATATGATCATCTTGATAAAAGAGGGGCAGGAATTTGTGCATTAATGGAAGCTTATCCTTCATGATAATAACACAGCATCAAAGTTGGTCAGCGAAAAACGGGAGAGAGCGAAGCAATAGACAAACAGTCAAGTATAGAGATTAGATAAAAGAGGTGCAGGAGAAAGAGAAAGGGAGGAAAAAAAACTCAAATAAATGTAAAAAGAAAAAAAGTAAGATTGGACTAATTTCTGATTTTTTGTGCCTTTTCAGTAGTAACAAGTGACTCCACTTTACCTGGCTTGTAGACTTGCAAATAAAGCTTGTTGAGCTATATGAGACTACATAAAGTAGTTCTGTGCAAAAGTAGGTAAAAGGAGCTCAATAATTTGGGCAGGATTTTGTAAGAATACCTTCTTAAAATATAACTAATCTCTCTTAAAAGCTTAAGTGGAAATACAATATCTTCTGGTTTAGAGGGACTTTTTTAAAAATTTGGCCCAAGGATCTCAAAGAAATTGGCCCAGAGAATTAAAGTTTCATCTTATTTTTATTGTCTCCAATTCCCACTAACCTGCCAATTTTATGTTGGCCCCAAAAGACACGGCCTCCCTAATCATCTCGGGTTCAAACTAGTTCTTGGCTAATAGAAGAGCTGATTCTTGCATAGGGTCATGTCTATTTGAAAGTATATTCTATAGCCATTAAGCTAAAGGCTAATGTTTTAGTCTTTCCAGGACATCTGCTCACTTTATTAGAAATTTCTTTTCCTTGGCATGTTAATAGTTGCCTTGCTTCTGATCAGTATACATTGCAGGTCCAGCCTACGCAATTTATGTTTAGACATCATGACTCCCATGGTACTCTGGCTGCCTGCCCAGATGTGTTACTGGGGACTCTGTTGTTCTCTTCTTTAAACACAAAGTTAATTATGACTTGTTGGAGCCTCTAATGGTATTTGATGACTTTTGAGACATCATACACTCCCTTGCTAATCTTCTAACAAGTAGATCAGATTCCGCGTGAGAAAGTATCTTGTTAAAAAAGTGCCAAATAAAACCAGGGGAAAGCTAAATCATTCTTTCTGATAAGTGACACTGCAGGCAGTATATTTGTGAGGATGCAGATCTTTGGAAACAAATTGAATTAGATGTTATTGCAAGAGAATGGGCCATCCACTCCCTCACCTCTGATTAGTACGTGCTGAATTAAATATGAAATGGAAAGACAGAAAAAGAATTTTTTTTACAATACTGGCTAATTTTTATTAAGGAATCTGGGTGTTTACAGGTTAATATACTATGCCAGCCCTAAGTTAGATTCATTATTGGTTAATTTTGTTCAATTTTCATCTAGATGCATTAGTTATTGGAAATAATTTCAGGAAAAAATATTGTTTGATTTAAGTTTAAAGTGTTCAATGCATATGTATTAAAACATAATATATGTTTTTGTTATGAAAAATTATATTTTCTTATGTTATTAATTATAGAATCTAACACAGTAGCAAGTTTAACACATGGATTCATATTCATCTAATATGCACAAGTCTGAGATTGGAGAAATTTACAAAATACATATTATCTCCTCCAATACTGTCATACAAATGCTCAGAGTATTTGCTATTGATATATGAAGATTTCTTGATGTAGTACATCTTTCACTTGTTTAGAGTAAATATCAGTTTATTAAACATGAATATTTTTTATTTATTCAATTATTTTAAATGATGGAATACAATTATTTTGTATTGAAATCATAAAAAAGAAAAAAACAATTTTAGATCTCCCTATTTTTTTAAAGGGTGAATAAATAACATATATTAAAAAGAGTTAGACCTTTATCCATCACAATCTGAAATATGCTGAAATATATTTGTATTTACTTTACATTCATTCATTGAGAAATCTGAATTTGGAATGTCATAGATAATAAATAAATATGTACTTAATTATTATTTATTTGTATTATTATTACTTGGACTCATGATCTATAATATAACTTTCCATTAGTGATAAATTAGTTGATAAACTTACTTCTCCAGAATATGGTATTTATTGCTAAATATATATACACACACAGATATATATAAATTATATTTAGAACATGCATGAAAGAAAAATAATGCATATATGATGATTACATTATAATGCAATTAAGGGCTGTAAACAAGCTGATAGCAGTGAGACAACAAAGAGAAAAAAAAACAGATAAGTTTGAAAGATTACAGAATATTGAACTAATAAATACTATCATACATTTCTCTCACCCCATAACATTACATTGTCTACCTCAAGCAGTTACTTGTTAAGACAAAATTCTCTAGAGGGAATTGACACTTTCTATTTTCAGGTTTCTAGACTAAACATTGTAGCGGAAATGGCCCTGAGCAGACCCTCTGTTTGTGATACTCACCTTTCAGTTGGCAGCAGGATCCCATGGCTGGTGGGAAGTAAAAGGAATTAGCCCAGGGTGTATCATAGGACTAAGATCCTGAGATGATCGCTTTTGAGAGACTGGGATGAGGAACAGGTAAAAGGGAAATAATTAAATCATACTTCAGTTCTAGCACTTGAACAGAGTAAAGTCAATAGCAATGATGATTTAGAGGTTGATTGGTTTCTGTGGTCCTTGGAAGCCTTCAATCAAACAGGCTTGTGTGAGCCAAATAGCACTCAGCTGCAGAAGGCTTCCATGGCATCATTTATTGTGGCCCTCCACTTTTGCAGCCACAGTACAAACTGCTACAAATCAAGCCACAGATTTAACCATAAAAGTGAGACAATGGTTAAGAAAGTAATATGGACTTTTGATAGATCTCCTATGATAAAACCAGCACGTGGTAGGGAATGAATGAGATACTCAGATGGTTGTATGTGTGACATGTATACCCACAAATTATCTTAAACACTCAAGGCTAGCACAAACAGCATATACCTTATTATTAGAAGTTAGCTGCTCTCTAATACTGCCTGGAGTATTAGAGAAACCTCACCCAACCCATTTATCTTGTAAACATTTTTCTTATCCTACCTTAGGTCTAGCCCTGCACCCACCATTGCCTCCAGACAAATAACTGGGTTTAGAGCTCAGCAAAGCTCAGGCAGAAAAGCATATCCCCTGCTGTGGGATTAGGTAGTTTATTTATAGAAAAATATCGCAGGATGTTACATACCAGCAGGAATAAAAGGAATATTTGTGAGAGTGGATCTTGAGGTTGTGGAACTGGAGCAGTTGAAATATATGGTTGAATAAAACTGAGTTTGATCACTCTCCAATAGTCAAGTTTTAACATGTTGACAAGAATATCTGTATCTGGTCCTAATACACTTTTAGGATGGCTTCTTAAAGTTTTGAAACAATAGTAGCCCTTAGTAAATAAGATTATAGCAATTTCAGCCTTGCAGAGTATTGGGGAAGGTAAGAAAACTCAAGAAAGAGGCTTAATTATATGTGTGTGTGTGTGTGTGTGTGTGTGTGTACATACATATGTATATATACACATATATATTCTGTTTAAGTGCTATATATATATACACACACAAATATATGCATATATATACATATGTATATATATGCAAATATATATATGTGTGTGTATATATATTTTATATATATATATATATATATATTTTTTTTTTTTTACATAGACTGAAGAACTCTTTATTTCACTTTGTTCTCCAGTATGGCCTAGAAAGCATACACACACACACACACACACACACACACACACACACACACACACACAACACACACACACAAACTGTACTAGTATAGAGGGCTCTGTAATTATTAAGGTCAGCAATAGCTGTGCTCTGCAGCAGATTCAACAGTAGGAAAAGTTGCACAGAACTAGGCTTCTTCATTTCATTGGGGATGATAGGATTCCAGAATAGTAGAACCCAGGTGGCTGCACTTATCTATGAAAGAAGAATTAGAATGCTCTTCTAATGGGAAACAGTGGCAGAATGACTACTAAGGTGCTATGTCTCACAATGACCTGTGGCGCTTACTAATACCTGGTAGCCCTCCTACGGGAATGATAGGTTTTGATATGAGAGTATCTGTTCAACTTCTACAAGCAAAAGAAACTCAAGAGCTGTTATTGCTACCATGATGGAAAATAATGATCGCTCTCCCACTTTATATATTCAAAACAGTTGTCAGAACTAATATAATCACTTAAAAAGGATTATTATCCCAGGAAACTCTTGTGCAAGAAATATTTTGCTAATTCTTCCTGAAAGCAAAGTGCCTCTTTACTGGATTACTGTATAGCAGGGAAATAAAGAATACCTAGACTTTTAGTGAGAAACTAAAAACAGTTTAAGGTGACACAGATACTAAAATCCCCAAAGTGTCATCATTCTTCCCCATACCCTAGTTAGATTTAGGTTCTTAGGAGGTCAAGTGTTAAATAGATTCCTGGCCATAGTACATCTCATGGTGTGTCCAATGGACTGGACCCATGGTTCTACCCTGTGACCATTCTCCTGGTCCCTGGATGCATAATTAATTAGTATCAATTTAGTTGACATTGGCTAAACCCTCAAAGGATCCCTGACCTCTGGTCATTATGACAAGAAGGAACAAATGATGAGTGTGACATTTCACTCTCCAGCCAGAAAGTAAAGCATTACTATACCCTGAGAAGAGTTTAGCGATCAGTGGTACCCTCAAAGACTTATGGTGGTTGCTCCCATTGCATCCATACTTAATTTCCAGCTCTCCAGTAGTTTCCTCACACACAGCAGTCAACTGAATACTTGAATGAGACTCCAAGGGCCTCTGGAGTCCTCTCTCTGTTCAAGTCACTCCTCGCCAGTCCTTTACCTGTGAATGCCAGCTCCCTCTGCTTCTCCATGTTCACAGTTTTATCTACTGAATTCAGGGAGTGGGCTCCCCCTTCCTGTTCTATGACCTGGAAATTTTCACCAGTCAGTAAGCTGTGGCAGTCATAGATCTCACCCCATCAGTCTCTCATAGATCACTGCCCTTTGTTGCCTGTAAGTTAAATATCTTCAACGTAGCTATATCATATTTTATCCATTATTTTAGTTGTTTCAAGTAGGCTGGTGAAGATAGTCTTTGTTACTCCACCTTGATTGGAAGAGGAAGTTGGTAATAGAGTTAATTTAAATCACCTAAAGGTTCTGCGCATTCTTTCACTGCTGTACTTCAAAGACTTTTTGCTGAAGTCAATCAGTTGAAGAATAAAAATTATTGCCTCCCAGAGAGGGTAATTTTATTTTCAATGAGTGGAGGGAGGGAGCCAGCATTTTATCCCGGAGAAGGACACGTCTACAGTGCATTCTACATAGGGACTGAGTCACATTCTCCACAGTGGTATTTGGCTCAGTGACATACATTTATTTTCTCTCTCCTCATCACTATCCCAGTATCTTCATCTTTATTTCCTGATATCATCTTCCAAACAAATTAGCATACCCAAATCTTCATCTTAACTTCTGCTTTTAGACAGACTCCAAACTAAGACACATCTACTGAATATTTATGTTAAAGTTTATCAAAAAGGGCTTGAGACTTCACTAAAAAAGGAGTGAACATAACTAACTTCAAGATGGATATTATGGTATACACAAATTTATACTTCCTCTTTTGAGGAGAGAGTGACCATATCTCTATCATAGATAGGGGAACACATCCCATGTTATAGACAGGAAAGAGTTGCCTTGTGTTAGAGTAAAAAAAAATAATTTTGTTAATGTTCTTATTTAGAAACTTAAAATTGGCAAATTGATATGTATGGGTCTTCAGTTGACAAAGGAGTAGATTTGTCTTTATTGCCTATTGACAATTCAACATCACTTCCACCCTCCCCTAAGGTATGTTCTGACTTTTATGGGCAAAGATGGAAATTTTATTTCCCAGAATCCTTCCCTCATATGATTTTGAGTCAAAATCGGGCAATGGAGGGCCTCAAGAGAAAGAGAGACCATTATTCTGTGGAGGCAATTACAGATGTCAGGTTCACCACAACTTCCTGTCAGACTTCTTGAGAGCATCCATGTTAGTGATCCACACTGGGATAGACTCTGAAAGTTTCTGAAGCTCTGCAACTATTCTTGCAAGCTGCCAGAGCAACCCCTTTGGTGATGCAGACTGAGAACATGGGTGATGGCTGTGCTGATCTTGGTCAGGATAATTGAGGTAAGCTATAATTCCACCTATTTGAGGTTTTCATGTCTGGAACACATAGAGGAGCTTCAAATTTCTGACTGAAAGCTACAAGAAGCAATTCCACAATGCAAATCAGTTTACTTCCACACTTGTCACCTCCCCTACCGCCCTCCCCCCCCCCCGCCAAGTACCCACAGAAGTCAAAGACATCTTAACAAAATAGAATTATAATCAGGTCACATCCCCAATAAAAACTCCCTCAGAACGATTGATCTGAGGATAGGGTTCTGCAGGTTCTCTCCTCTGACCATGCCTTCAACCCTAGCAAGAAACTCTCTGCAAGCTCTCTGTGATAAAGCTTCCAATTTTATTTCGGTTCCTTAAATATATTGAACTCCTTGCATTCATAAAACACCAACCAGCTGTACTTTCTTTTGAATATGGTTCTCTTCACTGCCTGTCCTTTACCTAGCTCATTCTCACTTTTTTTTTCTATCTAAAAAAAACATGCTTCCTTAAAGAAGACTCCTTAACTTCCAAGAATATATTGTCATTGTGTTTATCAAAACTGTAATTTAGTCTTCGTGTATTTATATCTACAGAATAATTACTTGTTACTTAAAGACAGAGACTATGTCAGTTTGATTGTTTTTCAATTTCTATTACATGCTACAATATTTTCGATTTGTGTAATTTTGATCAAGAAAACTTCTTAAATAAATAAACATATAAAGCAATGAAAGCCAAAACATGTCATTACATACAAGAAAGTCTCTGAGATACTGGATATAGCCTAAACAAATCTATAGACAGGAATAAACTCAGTATGTACAGCAGGCTTTTAGGACATAGGTTGCAAAAATTAAATGACCAAGAAAGACAGGAGGTATAGGAAGAAAAAACATAAATAGCAAGAAAAATTTTAATTTCAATGAAATGGCAATGAAGATCCTATAAAAATATTTGAACTAAAAATCTTACTCTAAAAGAGTAAAAACATGTATATGATTTTACATTTTTATTTTTGATATTTCTGACAGTGACTATTTTGCTTTATTATTATGAGAGCCCTCAAAAACGTCATTATAACTGAAACATTGAAAGAAATATTATTTGTCTGTAATTCATATGTGTTAAAACAAAAAGGAAAGTAAAGGAAATATTGGAGAAAGTAATTTCATTTTAAGTTAAGTCTTACAAAAATATAAAATAAGAAGAAGATGCCAAATAAATGACAGACCAGAAACGTAAAATAAGTAAATATTAATGGGTTTTTAGAGATTTTCCCATCAAGAAAAAAAAAAAAAGTGATATATAGATTAAGGTTATTTGGGGGACAATAATAATAATAATAATGAAGGAGGAGAAGGAGAGGAGAGGAGGAGAGAGGAGGAGGAGGAGGAGGAGGAGGAGGAGGAGGAGGAGGAGGAGAAAAGACGACGACGACGACGACGACGACGACGACAATGACGACGACTGAATACTCTGTCATCAGTGGATTGACATTAGCCGGCTCCAACTACTACAGCCTGTGCTCTCTTGCTTTTTCTAAATTTCATTTATTAAACCTAATGGAGAAGAAAACTGCCAAACCTAATTTTAACAATTTAAATGATATCCATTCTTGGAATACTAACTACTAAGTCAAGTTAATGCTACTTACAGATATTTATAGATATTATACAGGAGAATTCTTGCTCATTGATCTCTTATTATTTTGATGAACTGTTCCACTAACTATATTATATATCGCTTATGATCAGGATTAGTGTTGTATGCACATTGAACTTGAATTCTGAAACATCTAACATGGTACCTTTCTAAGAGAAAAGGGAGAGAAAGATAAAAAAAAATACAATCAAATGTGTAAGAGGAAGAGGATGTTTAATAAATAAATAAATGAATAGGTCAGAAAAATAATGATTCAGCAAGAGATGAAAAGGGGACTTAAGATGACAAAGTTTAGAGAACTTTTCCTTGCTGATCACTGCAGATTCATTGCAAGTTAGAAGGGCAGAAACAATTCACTTATGGGATTTTGAGGTTATTTCTCTAGGAAAGAAAAGAATGAAAATTAAATTGTGTTAAGTTGGTTAAAATGAAACCAATAAATAAAGTATAGTATTCTTTTTCTGAGAAGCAACCCTATGGTTTTATTCTTCTCCAAAGACAGACACATTTGCTAACTGTATTAGATTTCTATCACTTCTGTTAAAAAAAACAAAACAAAACAAAACAAAACAAAACAAAACAAAACAAAACACAAAGTCCTAAAACAATAGAAATGTATTATCTTACAGTTCTGGGGGTCAGTAGTTGCATATGTGTCTCAGTGGGCTCAATCAAGGCATTGAAGCCTAGATGCATGCTCTGGCGATTCAAGGAAGATGCGTTTCCATGTTTTCTTCCTTCTATAGGCTGTCTACCCTCTTCCTACTACAGGGCGTCCTCCATCTTCGAAATCTCTCTCTGACCCTTCCTCCCCTGACTTCCTGTTTTACTTATAAGAACCTTTGCAAATACCCTGGACCCATGTGGATAATCCAGATTAATCTATTTTAAAATCCTTAATTTAATCACTTACAAACTTCCTTTTGCCAGGTATGGCAACATATTCACAGGTTTCAGAAATAAGGAGGTGGATATCTTTGAGAGACCATTATTCTGTCTACCACATTACCATTATTTACTTCAAATTATTCGAGTTTTCTTAGAAATATATATAATCCCAATTCAAAATTTATTTTCCTTCCGTGTACTTTATCCTCATGGGTCTTTTCAGAGCTATAATCAGTCAGTGTCTTACCTGTCAAAGTATTCAACAGGAGCTTCAGGAAAAATTATAATAGAAAATCAAACACATACAAGTATACCTTAATATATTTTGCTTTATTGCACATTACAGATGCTGCATTTTTTTCAAGCTGAAAGTTTGTGCCAACCCTGCATTGAGTAAGTCCATCAGCTCACTTTTTTTTCAACACTTTGTGTCTCTGCGTCACATTTTGGTAATTACAATAGTTTGAACTTTTTCATTATTATTTTATTGTTATGCTGATCTGCAATCAGTGATTTTTGATGTACTGTTGTAATTGTTTTGAAGCACCACCAACCACACTTATACGAACCTGCAAACTTCATTGGTAAATTTTGTGCGTGTTCTGACTACTTCGACTGGCCTTTCCCTCTTCTCTCCTCCCTTGACTTAGGCCTCTCTAGTCATTAATAAGGCTTATATCTTATCTGTAATTTTACTCTGTTTAGCAAAGTTAAAATCAGTCTCTTTTTTTGGCCCATCGCCCTCTCATTAAAGGTATTTCTTTAATTACATTCTATTGCCTTTCAATAATCTAAGGTGTACTAGGACCTGTTTATACAGGCTAATAAGAATCAATTCCTAAATTTTAGCAATTTTGCAAACCAGTTGTTAAATACAACTACTATTAAAAAGTAAACAATATAAACTTATAAATAAAAAATACTCAAAATCACCACTTTACACCACATTTTACTATTATCTAAACTCTTGAGGTTGTTTAAATATGTCATATCTGTGTGGTAAAATACGTATTGAACTCTGTACGATGAAAATTATAAAATAGTGTACTACTGAGCATCTCTTTCCAGCTGAGCTTTTAGTAGCAGCACAGTGGCAGCTCAATATTAGTTCCAGTGGGCGTACTTATCCCATGGAATTAAAAGATCTGCAAATCAGAGTTTACTACCCTCCTTCCTCCACACACCACACTATTCCTGTCTATTACAGATAACCAGGATATACAAATCCTATGTCATGTGCTCATTATTAACCCGGAGTTAATACAGTTAGCTATGAATTAAAATAGGTAATGGCTATAAAATCATACAAAAAGTTTTAATTATCAACGTACAAAACTAATATCTCCCTTTTATAGCCTTTCCATATTTAGGTAGTTTTTTGATAATCATAAAAAGCAGTTCAAAATTTTCACTTATTTAGCAGACGTATTTTGCAACCATTTTTTTTCTAGGAATCCTTAAGATACAATGTTGCATAAAATTAAACCTCCATGGAAGAATTATAGATCTTTTTCAGCCTTATGCCATTATGAACAACTGATAATGACAAGAATTTTGAAAATTGTCAAGCGAAAATTATTTCAAACATGTTGTATGGTTCATAATTTCAGGTATTTAATAAATCATTCATGTACTTGATAGATCCACAATTTTCTTTTAAGAAAAAAGAGAATCCTCATTTTGTCTGAGGATGTATCTCCAGCCAAACCTACCCAGCACTTGGGTTAGCTCTACTTTTAGGTTCCACTTCTGAGCAAGCTTTTAAAAACTTAGCTCCTATTCAGGTCCTTAAGAAGCATAGATAGGCAAATAGAGATGATTTTAGTAGTGAATCTTTTGCAGTAAAGTAGTCTCTCCCTTTATTTAAAAAGTACTAAAATAATTTTCTTTATACAGAAAAACAATTCACTAAAACAATATTATCGTGTGGTCTTCCCAAATAACTTTGCAGTGACTTCTACATGATCAAATTCATATTAATAAAGAATTGCATAAAACCCATTCCAGACTTTATCACAGCAATAGTTTTGATTACATTACTCAGTATACTCTTCATTGTCAACATATGAGATTATGTATAGTAGTAGTATTTGAGATCATTGTCCTAGGTTAATTATTTGCTTTTCTTAAGATATCTGTATTATCTCTCTTATTACTAAAACCTATGAAGTAATAACACCTCCATTTTACTTTTGGTTTATGGAAGCTAAAAGTCAAACAAGGTTAATTTAATCTATTTGGCACTATTCTTATGGATGTGCTTTTCTATTATCTTTAATTTTCTGTACTTACTTATATTTTTCCTTGTACTAATGGTTATTTATATTCATAAATTTACCTTTTGTTGTTGTTTCTGCTTTGTCCTTGGTGTTCTCAAAATCTCCATGAAATAAGACAGTCTATAAGTAGGTAAGTGTTAGATAAAATATACAAAAAAAATTTTTTTCTGTATTTTATACCAACACAAGGTGAAATAAATTAAAAAATCAAATTAAATAAAAGGAAAATGCAATAAACATTTAAGCAGTTCCTTTAGCCACTCAGGATCAAGCCTCCTATTCCTTACTGGCTGAGAGAATCACAGTAGTAGTATAACTAATAACAAATTTTATTTTCACCTTCACAAATGTCATTTTAATGAATAGATATAAACAAAAAACTACCATATTGAAAATGTATGTGATTTTATGATTGGGAATAGAGCTCTCTGAATGCACTTGTGCAAATGTCACTTCATATTTGTACTGCATCTGTATTTTTATTATATTTTTGTGCAAACATTACATTGTATTCTTGACTTCCATTATCTAAATAAAGTTATGTGAAGACAATATATTAACCTTAACAATTGTAAGGTCAATTCATATTACAGTCTTCAAAAAGTGACTGGCCTTTTTTTCTTTTATCATCTAAGTTGTCCTTTGGGGAATATTTACCTATGTGTTTTTCTAACTGGACATTTAATGTTACTGATGTTCATTTGGTTAACAGAAGCAAGACTTTATTTATGGCCTTAACTTCCACTACTTTACGGTTAGGTAGTTGTACTGTCATATGTGGGGGCAGTGTGTCATTGCTATATAAAAATATTCCTTTTATATGATAACACCTTTATCAGGATACTAGTTTCAGCTACAGTAGGAAAATGAGAAGCAGTAATTAAAGTTACTGGGGTGAAGAGAGATTCTAACGTGTGATACATTAATAGTGCATCAATGCAACATCAGTAGTGTAACAAATACACTTGACAATGTAATTTCTTTACAAAAGACAGTTTTGAAAGATTAATGATTCACAAACATTTTTCTTTCAGTCAAGATGGAAGAATTTATTTTCTTTATTCTGATATGTTGTTGTGTTTCTCTTGATGAAAATGTTACATTAATAATCTTCAACTTTGCATAGCTGGTCATCTAAATTGTGTTACTTTTTTAGATGACTACAGAATAGCTAGCATTACAGAATAGCTACAACTTTGCTGGATGTCTCATTTCATAAAGTGAGATTTTCCTTTGGAGGAACACTGTTTGTAAATCTGCCTAGTGAAAGACAATTAAAACTTTGGCATTGGTAGAAATTATCCCTATGATTCTGTGTTACAGAAGAGATTCCTAGCTGAAGTGATAACTTCCTCAACAAAGGTTCAATAACTTATGTTGTATTGGGAAATAGCTTGATTTATTTTACCACTTGAGTAGTAAAACCTTTGATTTAGAAAGTGCCTCTTTGCTATATTGTTGGATAGAGGATTAGGCAATTTATTGAGTCACTCTTGTTTTATAAAATACAACAATGTTTAATTTTAAACAAGCTTCTGCTATTTTCTTGTAACCACAATTACTCTTTGGCAGTTTGATGTGGTACTAGGAAGTCATAACTTATTATCTCAGAGCAAAAGAACTGTGTTAGCCAGAGATACATATTTTTAGTAACATTTTAAAAAACATTTTTATTTAATTAACTCATATAAATCTATAATTGTGTTAGTATATTGCTCTGAACAAAAAGAAAGTAATTAAATATTAGTAATACTAAACACAATGCAATTGATTTTACTTAATTATTTTCCAGATATTAAGAGTCTTTTATAGGACACTGTTCTGAACATTGGATAAATGCTAAATATTCAAAATGATATGCTTTTATAGTTAGATTCTAATCTTTGTGGGTTAGACAAGTTAGCAAAGAAAAAGGCATATATGTCACATTGTAAAAGGTGCTTCAAGTAAAAATAAACAATATATAAACCTTGAGAGTGACCGTTTTGATGGGTCAGGAAGAAGGGAATTCTAGTTTAAATAGCATAGTTGAAAGATCCCCTGGAAGTAACTTAAGGAAAAACTGAAGAATAGAGGGAAATCAAAGCACAGATATCAGACAATAAAGTGTTTCAATGCAGAAGAAATGTTAGGTGCAAAGACCCTGAGCTGGTAAGGAAGCCACTGTGGCTGGAGCATAGTGAGAGAGTGAAGGGATTTTAGAAGATGAGTTAAAAGGTGTAGTTGAGTTAGGGGAGAGCAAGATTACTAAGGCCTTTTATGTCAAGTAAAGAGTTTGGATTTTAATCAAGTAAAACATGAAGCTGTTGAGGGTATTTAGCACAGTTCTGTGTTTGTTTGTTTGTTCATTTTTCATAAAAATGGCACTATTTGTGCAAGATATTTCAGATAAAATGTGTAGTAAACATATTTTAGCCTGTAAGCTATATGTTTCAGCTCATTAAAATGTTAATATGATCTTTAAAAGCCATCAAAAACATTAAAAAGCCTTTATAAATGCTTTCGAATACTTTTTTTTTAATGTGGTAAGCTGATTTGAACATACATAAAAGGCACACCCAACACACTAAAATGCATCAAAATGGTGGAGAATAAATTAAATTCCTTTTGGAAACAGTGCAAAATAGATTTAATTTTATGCTAAAAATATCGTTACATAAAAAATCTCAAATTTCAGGAACTTAAGTGGGAAAATAACGTGTATATGTAAGACAAGAAAATGAATCCATGGGAGGGATGGAAAAGAGGAGCGGGGTTAAGAAGTACAAACTCCCAGTTATAAATAAGTCATGAGGATATATTGTACAGCGTAGGGAATATAGGCAATAACATCATAATAATGATGTACAGTGACAGCTGGCTACCAGACTTATTGGTGATCACTTCGTAAGGAATATAAATGTTACATCTCTATGCCGTACACCTGAAACTAATATAATACTGTATTTAAATCATCATTTAAAGTCAGTTAATTTTTTTGAAAAAGGAAATGAATCCAGAAGACCTATTCTATGGAGAATTTAAATTCCAGAAATGATATACGAGAGATTCTATTTGTAACAGACAGTGCTCCTACAAAGTAATAAACTTAAGAATGACACAAAAGAAGAGAAAAAGAAAGCCCTATTACAATTTTCAAACACTAAAAATAAAGAGTCCTGCAAATATTCAGACCCAAAAAAAACAATTCAGGTATAGAAAGAAAAAAATTTCGATTTGCCTAAAATTTATATTCATGTCATAAATTCTAGGAGACAATGGGATGTCCACAGAGATTTCAAGAAAAAAAAAAAACCATGAAATTGGAAAATTAGGTCAAAAGTCAACAAATACTGAATAAGGAGAATATGTTAGTGCTTCAGAAAGGTGTCATTTTGGATTTTCAGTAGTATGTGGGAGTGAAAATTAGAGTTTCAGATTCCATAAACTATAAGGATGTTGATTAAGTATCAGTGAGTTTCATTTCTAACTATTTTGACTACTCAGGGAGCTCTAAGACTGTGTATTGTTTCTAAAGTGTATTTTATCTATTGAATTCTTTGATACATGACTAGTACACTTCCATAATGTTAATATGCAAAATATTAAATACAGATGTGAATGAAAATAAAATCAAAGTGAGTGATCAGTGAGCCATATCTTTTCTGAATATTGAACACTGAAAATGTTTTGTAATTTAAATGTTTTCTTTTAGTAAGTGGAAAGAATATTCCTCATAAACTTAGTTCCATCATTTGTAAATGATGTCATCATAAAATTTTGATTACAAAATTTCTAAGGTTCTTTTTAGTTCTGATACACTCCACTTTGGTTCTAAAATATTGTTTTATCTCCTTAGTAAATGAGTCACAAAATTATTTTCAATAAAAATATCATAATGCTTGCTGAACAAATAGGTAACTGAAATGAAGGAACTCTAATTCACTTTTGCTCCTTTGCACACAGATTTTCACAGCCATTTGTCACTATACTCACTCCTTCAACTTTCCTCTTCATTACCTTCATCTGAGAAGTCTCTCTTTCCTGATTTCTGCTTAAGACACTGAGACATTTTCAGGTCACTCAATTTTTTAAGGCATCTTCACAGCATCGGTCATATGATGTGGCCATGCCTTTTATTTAAAACATTTTCCACATCCTCTTAGCTTAAACAGCATGTCATTGAGAAGCCCTCAATGATGCACCAACTTTGGGTTATATTTCCTATTTAAGGGCAAATATGGCTCCCTGAACATTTCCTACCATGGACCTCATTACACAGAATTGCACTGATATGTCCGATCACATCTTCTACTGGATTATAAACACAATCTATCTTAGAAAGAGGAGAGAAAGAGGTGGGTGTGGCAGTTGATAGAAAATTTGAAACACGTAACATTTATAAATTAAGTTTGTGGTCTTATATTTCTCAGCTTGTGGAACCCCCATTTACAGAGGTAACATTAAAAATAACTAATCACAGATCACCATAACAAATAATCATAATAATAAAGTTTGAAAAATTGCGAGAATTACTAAAATGAGACAGTCATGAAGTGAGTAAATGCTGTTGAAAATGGCACCAATAAACTTGCTCATCTAAGGTTACCACAAACCTTCACTTTGTAGGAAAAAAAAGTATTTTGAAGTACAATAGTTTAGCACAATAAAATGAGGTATGACTGTATAATACAAAAAAAAGAAAAGCCTGAAGAAAGAGAGAAGTGGATAGAATAAAAGACCAGACTGTTTTCTTTCCCTTTCAAAATTCCTCAAATAAGGCTAGTGATGGACAAGAAGATATAAGAATGTGAACAAAAAGTACCAAAAATTGAACTCCAAATTATTTATGTCCTCATTTTCAGAAAACCTAGGGTTTCTGTCTAATATGCAATTATGTAATAGGAAAAGTGGATCTGACAATTCATAGTTGAAGACAATGCAGAGGGAAAAATAAAACAATTATATATATAATATTTACATATATTTTATATTAAATTTAATATTAATTTATTTAAGATTACTCCAGAGAAATATAAAGTAATTAGTTCTGTTAAACTATAATAAAACTCATAGACCTCCATAAGGTTGGTCTGATAATAGATTAGTCTAATAAAATTAATAACTGTGTAGTGTACATTAGAAAAAAAAAGTAAAACTGAGATGAAGCACATAGCTATGAAGATAGCACCTCATGAAAATAAGGGAGAAACATTTAGCTTTTATGTCAATATCATGGAGGTCTTTGGTCTCAACTCTTAGTAATCATACCTTCTCCTAAACACATATTCAGAAAGATTTTTTTACTTGTACTTTAATTTAAAGCATCCTGTGATGAGAAAACAAATATTTAAAAGGGAGTTAAATAAAATGCTTCAATTGATAACACATTTATTTCAAATTGAAATATAAAACTCTGACTTAAGTATATAAATACTATTCTGGAATAAAATTTATAACTATTAAACTTACCTAAGTATACATTTAAAAAATCAACAACATGCTATAATTGTGATACAAAAACTAAGTTATAAGAAAATTTATTTACAATTTAAAAAGTCTCACTTCAGGTCATGAAGGAACAGAAATAATCATCACAAGATGTGATAAATATGCCTTCTTGTAGCTATATGTAAGATCACCCAAAATGTTACAGCTCTATAGAGTGATACAGGTGTTATAGACTCAAATACCACAAGCAGCATCGACATTGGCAATAAGAGTTTCCAAGATGGTAAACCACTGATACAATTTTGAACTTTCTATTGATTTAATGGAAATTTAAATTTGTGGGAAATGCTGTTTTATTGGTACTTCAAAAAATAAATGTGTTGATAGTTGTTTTAAATAAGTTCTAAGTAGATAATTACAAACAAGTGTTTCAATTACTGAAATGTCCAGTGATCTTTTGAAATGCGAGTGAAATGTAACGGTAAGACTGTCCTAGCAGTCTTCTATCCTTATCCACCGCACACTAAAGGACAATGGTACTCCCCAGTATTGTGACAATGGGAAACAACTCTAAATTTGCAAGCTCTTCCCTACTTAGTATCACTACATCTACTGGAAATCACTGGTAATGAGCAGTGTTATGGGGATCAAGGTACCTGGGCTGTGGTCCTAGTCTGTTAAATAACAACAAATGCCTGTTAATTTCTCACTTAAAAGATAGTTTCCAACATTAAAATTTAACTTTTGATAATATCCAATTAATAAAAATTAGAGTATCAACAACTGTAAAAAAGTTAAACTTCTGTTTCCTCTAGTAAGTCTCAAATGTATTATACTTAAAATTTATATATGAATATCATTCAACAAAAAGTTTCACCAGCTTCATTTTTTTTTTAACATAGCTGTGGTGTGCAGTGGTGTTTGTAGTCCTACAATTTGTTGATGTTATATTCCATAAACCACTTAGAGCCAAAAAGACACAGTTATTGATTTCTGTAAGTAAATGAGGTTTTGAGTGTAAAGTGTCTGTCCATGTGATAGCTCACCCATTTAACAAATGACATCTTGCAGTACACTAATTGCTACCTCGGTTAATTCATCTCACAGAGATATATTGTTAACACCTAAAGAAACAAAGAGAAGTTCAGGATATAATTGCATCTTTAAAATATAAGTATAACCTTCTGTATCATTCTAAGCTTTTTTCAAGATTACAAAATAAAACATGTAATTTTCAATAGCTTTTAAAGAAATGATGTTTTCTAAACAGGCAGTTACATTCTAGTAATATTTTCAAATGCTTTACACAAATTTAAAAAAAGTCATTTTCTTCATTGATATATGCTATTTTTATTTCACAAGTATAAATATTTTTTAACTGTGAAGTCTGATTGTTTTTACTGATCTATTTGATATAAGCAAGCAAAATACTTTAGCTACATAGATTTGACTTTAGATATTACTCCACAATTATGCTTTATTGATCATCAAATACTTCCAGATGAATCTCAGACACTTGTTATGAACACCTCACAATATTATGGCTGAAACAGGTTCATAGCCGATAACTTAAATTTAAATGTGAAACATTCATAGAGCATTATAGAGTCATAAATTAAGATATTAATTATAGAATTATAATTATATATAATTAATTATATATAAATTAATTATAGAAGTTAAAATAATACAAGTAGCCATAAAAGGTAATACCTGGAATACCTATGTGCTCAAATAATAACAAAAGTTTGTTTTTCATGCACATAAATTTCAAAAATGGTATTCCTGATCAGTGCCCAGGGAGTCAGAGGTAGGGAAGTGCTATGCTTCACTGAGTCACTAAAACCAGTTAAAAACCAGTCTTCACTACTGCTTCTGGAGTCATCTGGTGATAATTTCAAGCCAGCAAAAATGAGAGGTGGTAAAAAAGACATACCTGTTTCCCTAACAAGCTTGGACAGGAAGTGGCACTCTTGTTTCAATTTACATTCCATGATTAAGAGCCAAGCTATCCTTGACAGCAAGAGATGTTGAGACGTGTCTAATTATTTTTACTGATTGATTGAGACTGAGATAGGTAGATGAACAGATAGATTATAATAAAGGAAGGAGGGGAGGGAAAGAGGAAGGAAGGAAGGAAGGAAGGAAGGAAGGAAGGAAGGAAGGAAGGAAGGAAGGAAGGAAGGAAAGAAAAAGTCATTTTTTAAGGTTATACAACATTCTATACCACTTCCCTGTGTTCAAACTAAAAAAAGAAATTAAAAAAAAATGTTAAAACCACAGCTGTAACAGAAGATTTTAAAGTAATTTTAATCAGAGAAGTAACATGATCAGTTGTACATTTAAGATAGATTACTTTGGCACCTGTGAGTAAGAAGAAATTTGGGGGGGGCACATTTCTGAAAAATTATATGTTCAGCTATCAATTAACACTAAGCCCAAGCAAAGAGAAATTAGACATAGTACAAGTGTGTTCATCTAAATACTTTTCAAATGAAGAAGTGGAGCACATAATAGAAAAATTTATTTTAATTGAGATTAAATCTTGCATCAACTCTGCCACCAATTTTTGTATGTGAACTACCAACTCTGAGCCTAGGTAACGAGAAAATTTTGTTCAGGCAAGCCAGCAGATCCCTTCCAACTCTACTTTTCTATTGAATCTTGAGCAGTGTTACACAGGATGAGGTAGGGCAGCTGTAACTCTGCCTATGGGACTTTTTGAGAAATGTGCAAAGCAGTCATAGTGAAAGAATTCTGATTCCAACTAATTCCAATGGGGTGTGCATGCACCCCACCCACAGCTGAGTGGCCTACAGTTCAACTCAATCACGACACTATTTACTCAGAGAGCGCAACAGATTAAGGGTTCAATTCTAAAAGACGGTTCTTTCCCTAACACAAACTCTAATCACAGGTCCAGGTTGTCACTTGGGCTTCTAAACAAATGGCTATAAATTCAGAGGTTCTCATGACTGCCTCCTTAGGTTTGATTAATTTGATAGAGTGGCTCACAGAACTAACTTATTTACTAGATCATCAGTTTATTTTAAAAGGATATGACTCAGGAACAGCCACATGAAAGAGATGCACAGGGCAAGGTATGGAGAAAGTTTGCAGAGTTTCTATGCTCTCTCCAAATGTGCCACTGTCCTCAAATCTTCACTCTTCTCCAACCTAGAAGCTCTCCAAACCCGCCTTTTGGGGGTTTATGTGGCTTTATTATAAAGTCATGATTGGTTAAATTATTGGTCATCGGGGACTGATTCAACCTCTGGGCCCTCTCCCCTTCCCTGAGGTTGGGGTTGGACTAAAAGTTTCAACTTATCATATAGAGTAATTCTTTTGATTAAATTAAGTCATCCATATAAAGCCATTAGCATATTTCTTAGTATATAAGAAGTAGGAAATAAAGGCTAATAACTGTCATTATAACTTAGGTATGCCCCACCTCTTTGCCCACCAGGACTAAAGTTGTCGAATTTGCTCCTTCTGGCCACTTCCAGACCAATCTTCCTCTCCTGTTCCTAAAATCCACAGATATTATGTCATTACATTATACCAGTGGTTCTCAAGTTTTCATATGTATCAGAGTCACCCGGGAGACTTGCTAAAATAGAGATTATTGAGTTCACCCAGATTTTTTAATCCGTAGTCTGGAATGGGCCTGGAATATTGTATTTCTAATAAGGCCCCAAGGATGCTACTATTCTGGGACCACGTATCACACTTTAAGAAGCATTGTTCACACCTTATAGCATGACTGCTTTGCATATTTCTCAATGTTACTTACATTTACAGAACTCTAGGCCTCTCTTCGTTTCCTTAAGGTTTTACTTTCTGGCTCACTCTCACTCTCTCCAAAATACTTTGGCATAATCCTTAGTAATGTTGATAACCACTTAGATGCCCTTGCTACCCTCTGGGTTTGGATATTTTGCAACTGCTCTCTTTCAATAACCCTTTTTTTCCCCCACCGTACCCCAAATTTTCACTTCTATGATCTACAAAAGAACATGTATTACCAATAACTATAGTATCTTCATTATCTCAGGTTCATTCCTCTTTTTCAGGATTCAAAACCTCTGCATTTCCAGCTGCTTCTCATTCACTAATGCTTCAACTCTAACAGTTTCTTGGACCTGCATTCCGCAGATGCCACCATCTTTCCACTGCCTCTCATCTTCGTCATGCATTTATTTTGCTTCTTCTTTAGTTTAATTTCATGGTAAGCTATAGTTGTATAAACTGTCAACTTCATCGCTTCCATTTCATTTAATCATGCTTGCCTGGAAAAAACAAACAAACGAAAGGCATAAATATAACCCCCCTTCTATTACACACCATGTTTGCAGCTCTGAATACAGATGGAGGGAAAACACAGATTTACTGACTGTTGCACTTTAAATTCATGATTGCGAACTTGAAATATGCTCTTAACATTGTTTAGCAATCAAATTAATTTTTTGTGTTCAATTTACTCTCTGAGTGATTCCTTCATACGTTCTCCTTTCTTCTGCAATCCCTGCTATCCTCTCTTCATTCCCAGTCATTAGAAGGTACCCAAGCTACCACCTGCCCTTCCACACAGCTATCAGAATCCACCATATAATGACTCCTAGGATCCATGAACTGTCATTTCTGCCCAAAGTCAGTTCTTCAGTCCTACATCAGAGCTTATCTTACTTACTTATCTTATTTACTCTCACTTACTCAGGGACAACACTAGCATTCGAGCATGTTCTCACCTCTCTCATTTTAAAGTCAACAGTAATAAACTTTTCTTGTGACCACTCTTTCCCTCCCAGCCACCGCTATGAAATTTCTCTGCTCCTTTTACGTGGAAATCCATTTAAAGAGTTGTCTATACTAGCTGATCCTAACCCCTTCCATTGATGCTCTCTCAATCTGTTTCAATTAGACGTGTATCCACATAGTCTCACCAATCCTGCCTTCAAACCAAGGCGATGATGATCTCCACATCATACCACAATGGTCAATTCTTAGTTCTCATCTAACATATCCTGCCCAAAACATATAAAATGGTGACCAAATTTTACTAGGCTAATAGAGGGCCATTCTTAATCAGTTTTCCTGCTACTTTTCTGGCAGCTAATTGCCAGTTTTCTATATGGTTAGTTTCATCTATCTAACATCTAGATGCCTGTTTAATTCTATTATATCACTGACGTGTAAAATACAAGTGGCACAAAATTCGTGCTCAAAAATACATATGTCTACATTATTTTATTTGGAAGAAGATCAGTGTATGGTTCAGACTCTTAAGCCAGACTTGGATGGATTTGGATCATGCCTATATTCATGCACATAGACATATCGTAAAGGCAACAATCTGATAAGAATTAATTAGGCAATATAGAAAAAAAGTAAATTATTAGCTATAATTATTATACAGTTTATTTTAATTATTATTGTTCCCCAAAACAGACTTATTAGATAGATATTGCCCCTATTTTTCAGATGAAGAAATCTGGATTCCAAAAGTGCTACACTAACTTACAGCTAGTAAGAATCACTTTATTTTTGAATTCAATCTGTGTGATAGCAAAGCCTACAGTCTTGCCACATGTAATAATAATAATTGTTAACACTTTTTCAGTACATTGTGTGCTAGGTACTTGAATTATTATTTATCACTGTATATCAACATTACTACAAATTTATCAGCTTAAAACAACACACACTTACCACCTCACCATTTTTGTGGGTCAGCGTCAGGACATGTCTTACTGGATCTTCCAATTTAGCGTCTCATATCACAAGGGTGCAATCAAATATTGGCCAGGACTGTGGTCTCATCGGCCACTCAACTGGGGAAGGATCTGCTCCCAGACTGCTCAGTTGTTAAACAGGGCTTTTGTACTGTTAAACAGGGCTTTAGTTTCTTGCTAGCTGTCAGCAGAAAGCAAACCTAGTCTCTTGCCATGTATGCCTTCCCAACATTCTCTTTCACTTCCTTGAAGCTGACAAGGGAGAATCTCTTTGCGAGAGGGTATTACAATTGCACATATAATCACATACATCCTGTTAATTTTGATATATTTTACTGATTAGAAATGAAACACAGGTTTGACACACATTCAAGAGGAGAGGATCACACAAGAACCTGAATACTAGAAGGCTGATCATGAGGTCACCTTAGGGTTTCTCTCTGTCTTAGTACTATTCTAAGTATTTAATTATATTAACTTGATTTTTATCTACATTTTAAAGATGGGAAAAGTCAATCCCAGAAGATTTAAATAACTAGCCCAATCTCATACTGTTGGTTTTGTTCAAAGTGAAGCAGTCCGTTTCCAGGTTGCATTTCTTTAATAACTTCAGTGTGTTGATTTGATTGCTTTATAGGTAAAGATTTACCTAGACTGAAAGTGCTAGGAATTTAATTTTATGATGAAATTAAATAAAAGACAATTTGAGGAAAAATAGACTAATGTTTTTTTAAACATTATATTCACATTGAAACAAGAAGTTTTAAATTTAAATCATAGAATAAGATGACAGAGACTATTAGAAATATTAATTGAAACAAATCTGGCTTAACACACATGTATTAGGTGTTATTAATATCATTATTTTAAGTACTGTGAATTCACTTATAATAATTTATTAATTTATTAGAAATGATTAGGGTTTCTAATATTCTCAATATACTAATAACTTTTGATTTTTGCTAAACATTTGGATATCAAAATAAAGGTTAAATTTCCCACTATTCCTTGCAACTAGGTGTGACCACTGACACAATTTTGACCTGAAAGATGTCTCTGGACGCACTATGTGTAAATTCTACGAGGTCTCTGAAAAAGAGAGAGAACACAAATGTTTCCTCCTGTCTTGATGGATAAAATACTGAAATGACGGCTCCAGTTAGAGCAAATCTCTTGGGCCATGAGGTGGAAGCTGTGCTTTGTGGATGGCACACCAAAAACAAAACCGGAATCAGAATCTCTGAGATTCACGCAACAGCTCTATGATACCCGGCCTTTGCTTGTGAGAGAAATAAACTTCACTTTTATTTACATAACTATTATTTGATTAAGTCGCTATTACTAGTTGTTTCTCTACCAGTCAAAGCAAGACCCAATTTACACTGACACAACAAAATGAAAAGTGATAATTGACATCTAGCACTGTCCTTATCCTTATGAAATGTAGTTCTCATTTACAACATACGCTAAATAGTAATACACGTTTTAAATCTTAAAGAAAATTTCTGTTGATTATTTAATGCTAATAATTATTCAAACAGAAGTTTATATTTAGCAGAAGTATTTGCATATCAAAAGACATTATTCAAAATAATACTGACTGTTCCTCAAGATAGTTTATTAGAATACTATAACATATTGGTAAATATGCTGCAAATTATTCCATAATTATTTAAAGTATAAGCATACCCTACAAACTATTTAAGCAGATGGTCAAAATTTTAAAGCTGTTGAACCTATAAATACATCTCAGTCGATTGTATCTATAAACTGAATACAAAATTCATTTTAATGTCAGTACATTACTGTTTTTAACAAGTTATGCAATGCATAAAACCGTATAATTGCCCTGCTTTTGAAATACACTTTCCTTCAACTAGGGATAATGAAGATAGCTAAAGAGAAATGCTAGAAAAAAATCACTTTATCTGTTCAAAGAATTGTTCTTTACAGGTGGCTGGCTGGAAAATTAGTGAGTCTTATTTTCTGTGGTAATAAATCCTAATATTTGAAGAAAGCGAGTGCAGATGATTACTAGTTCATTGCCACTTGCTGCAGTACAATGAAGATTTCATCTTAATGCTGAGCAACTCAGTCTTTATACAACTGCTATGGTGATATTTTAATATAAAATGCCATTATTTTGCTTGTAATGTGGATCATACCACTTTATAGTTTCGCACATTGAAGTTACTGACATTTTGGATAATGCTGCAGCCTTAAGTAATTGCAATGCTGCTTGTATGTGAGTTATACACAAGATTTTTAAGTGAAAAAAAAAAGAAATTATGCTTGTTAAATTATCAAAGCTTTCCAGTAAAAATCTGCAAAACCATTTGAAAGGCAAATACATTTGTGTCAAGACAAACAAAATGTTCCATGAATACCATTTAAGGAGCCAAATGATGAATTAGCTATTCTAAACATTCTCCCGTGTCTGATCAGAGAGTTCTGTGGCCCGGTTGTCCATGACCTCATCAAGTTTCAATACTTAAGTAAACATTGCTTGCTCTGTCAAGCACATGAGTATTGTTTAAGCTACTATTATTGAATGACTGTTTGAATTTATAAATAAAAGTTCGTTTTCTAGTTAGAGGGGGATATATTATAGAGACGTGGGACACAGCAAGTACTTTACACAATATATTTTGTTAAAAAGTAAAAGTAGTATTTGTCTTGCTAAACTCTACATATTTGTATAAGTATTTTGGAACACTGTGTAACATATGAGAATATTTTACCACATCTCTGTATAGATCATAGATCAAATCCTAAAGCTGGTCACTTAGATACTACACATTGCAACATCTACCTGGAATTTGTTTTTTATGTTTCCAGTGATCCATTCCTCTCTCTTTTTCTCTCATTTATCTTTCTCTTTCCCAGCCCCTCCTCTAATTGACATACATGTAAACTTTTCAAGTAATTACATAATAATGAAGTTTGTTTGTTTGTTTGTTTTAATGTAAAACACTTCAGTAAATTCTTCCAAATAACATTCTTCATGTTGTTTCCATCCCCAAGTTCTCTTCGTTATTCACGTGTTGCTAGCATCTGCTTTCGCGGATGTTTCTCAGGACATCTGCTGCCTATCAGAGTCATTGTTTTTTTGTTTTGTTTTGTTTTGTTTTGTTTTCCTCTTCCATTGTGCAGGGAATGATTGAAATCTATTTTATAACTCCACTAAAAATTTAGATTTAAAGTGTTTAATTTTTGGAGCCAGAGGACATCCTACATCTATCTCTCTGTCTTGGCATCACAGATGTTGGACTACTTGGTCACAGTATTGTTTCTTCCTCAAGTGAGGTAATCATCCAGGCTCTTTAATTGACAGAATCATGATCTAGTTTTATTTTTAGCACCCACTGAGTCTTTTCTTTCTTCTTTTCTTCCTTCCTTTCTTCTTCTTCCTTCCTTCCTTCCTTCCTTCCTTCCTTCCTTCCTTCCTTCCTTCCTTCCTTCCCTCCTTCTTTCCTTTATCCCTTCCCTTCTTTTTCTTTCTTTCTTTTTCTTTTTTCCAATAAAGAGTAAAAATGTTTAAATCTCCCTTGACTTGATTCTTTGTTTCATACCTGGTTTGCATGCAAACTGGTCTGGCTTGGTTTGTTCTATTTTCCCAGTGTCTTTTCTGATTTAGCTTCTGAGTAAGATTTTTATTTTTAATGAAGTAATCTTACTAGTACATCTGGACTTTCATATCTATGGGTTCTGTATCTGTGAATTCAACCAATTGAGGATCAAAAATATTCAAAAAAGTTATTGTTGCTTACACACATTGCATAGTTAGCTCTGTGAAGATTGACTCTGTACTAACATGTACAGACTTTTTTCTGTCATTTTTCTCTAAAAATACAGTATAAAAACTATTTATATAGAATTTATATTGTATTGGGTATTATAATTAATCTATATATTATTTTACATTGTATTAGTTACTATAAGTAATATAGAGATGATCCAAAGTACACAGGAGGATGTGCATGCATTATATACAAACACTAACTCATTTTATCTAAGGGACTTAAGCATGTGGGGATTTGGTTATCTGTGGGGGATCCTGGAATCAATTCCCTGCAGATACCAAGGCGCTACTGTAGTTGCCTTAGTTAAGGCAAGATGGATTATGTGCTGTTGTTTGTTCATATAGATACTGCCATGATCTCATCTATTAGCGACTGAAATACATGTTCAGTGAGCACAGCTCTCACTTGAAAATGTTATAAAGAGTGTATAGTGACAATCCATTTTTTTTTTCTTAAAACTTTCTACTAATTGTTGTGACCACTCCTTTTTGAAGCATACCATATAGGATGCTCACTGATAAAAACGAAAACAAAACAAAACAACAAACAAGCAAACAAGCAAATAAGTAAAACAGTTCTTAGGCACAAGCAGCAAGAGCAGCCAAGATCTTCCATTTTCTGGTGGTAGAGGGAGATCATACCACACAACTATCCTTGCTAGTCAGGTGTCAAACCATGGTTTCTCCAGTGCTCTTCAGCTTGCCAGTTGGTGAAAACCACTGAAAAATGGAAAAATCACCAATTACATAAACATAAAATAGTCTGGAAATAGTAGATAAGTTTTGTTCTTGTGCAATATGAAGAGAATAGTCTATACACTCATGCTACATTGCTTTGTCAGTTATTATTCTGAACCTTCATTATTTATTATTAGAAATGTATTTTAAATTTTGTTTCAAAAAATCCTGAAGTAGCAATTAATCCATAAAAGTTAAAGTTCATGTCAAATGAGAAATAAAACATTAAATTTCTTTCTTGAGAAAATTGTGTTGAATATTTTATCTGCATAGTATCTTAATTGATATTGATCATCCACTTGATGGCATGAAAGAAACAAAGTATATCAGTTTTTACTTTAAAAGTCAATATTTTAAGAAGTTTGTCTCAATAGTGACAATTTCAAAAATTCTAATCATGGAAGATGTGTTTGCATAGCATGAGGTGAAGCAAGAATTTTTATTTAGTTCAAATGATTGTTTTCCTAAATTAAATTTTCTCATTTTTTAAAATTTCATACGTTGTTTCACATGGAGAAAATAAGATGATACCTACTAAAGTGCCAATTTATTTTTTTAGCAGAAGAATTTCATGGTTTAATAAAGCTCTTACCATCATCAGGCACTTCAAAAAGAAAATTAAGTAAATTCCAATCATGAATTGATTTTTTCATTTATTCAGTTAATCAAAGTAAAACATTTGGAGTTATTTTTGTCAGGGATAAAATGTCTAACAATATACTAAATGCTGTGGTAAACTCTAAACAATGTTAACATTTTAGGATTGAAGATAAAATGATTACTTCCTGATTAATAATACAATTACTAAATTAAGAAATCTATGCAGGAGAAATGTACTTTGAATTGGTTGTGATAGATACATCATTATAGTGTGTTCAAACAAACATTATTTACCAATCAAAATGAAAGCTGTAATTGTTAAAATGTATAATTTTTAAAAACTATACATACAGAGTATTAAGCTACAAAATTTTTTTACCATAAAGCTATAAAGTTAGATGTAAAAAATGTCTTCAGTATTGCCAATATACTTTTGTTACTTTTCATTAAAAAGTGAAACTTAGAAAATCTTTGAAGTATTACTTTATAAATCAATCTATGTGTCTCATTAATGGTTTTGAATATTATTGAAATGAGACCTCAAACTTGGTTCATTTTATTTTTCTAAATTAGTTGTGAACCTTTAATCAAGAATTTAATAAGTGCACCCCCTCAAAATTTCCAATTTTAAAACTATTAGAAAAATTCAATTTCTGAAAATACTGATTGCAAACAAGAACACTCAAACTTGTGTCTATAAAAACAAACAGATAGGGACTATCTTGACCTGTGAGAAGAATCATTAGCTAGAGTTCCTATATTTACCTGGATTAATTTTGGAATGAAATAAATAGATAACTTCTTTTAGTATCTTTATTTAGTAATATCTTTAAATAATAGAGATAACTTACTTGAGAAGTTTTGTCTTAAAAATGGCACCATGAATAAAAGCAAAATGACCTACTCATTACGTGACTTAACTTGATTATATAAACATATGTTTGGGGGGAGGGACAAAATAAAACCCCAATAACAGGTAAGATATACAAGGATAAGTAAAATTTTTTAAAAAATACCAAAAAGTGCATTGTAGAAATTGCTGAGAGCACACAGGTGGAAAAGAAGAGGGAAAAAGCAAGAAAGAGATGAATATTCAAGGAAGCACAAGAAAGAAAAATAAGTTGAGGCGAAGAATGTGTGAATCATAAGATTCATGTATTTCACATGTATAAAGAGAAATATCATCAGAATTACAGAAAGAAAAATGAAATTCTATCCTTATTTAGACCCACCAACTGAAATAAATCAGACATTAAGAAGGCAATTCTGTTAATGCCTCTGTCCAACTCATGTTCCCATAATGATTAACTGGAATCTTGGGACTGACTTTTTCTAATTAAAACAAGACAAGTGGATTTTGCTTTTAAAATCTATTTGATAAATGAGGACAGTTGCAAATCTAATTGCACTCTTGAATTTAAAATGACAAAGGGGCTGTGTGTGATATCATGGCCCATAATTGTTTTCATTCAGCTTTGTTGATTCAGTTCCGAACAGTTAATCTAGAATAAAGATAACTAATAAAAGGTCAGTAGTGTTTGCATATGATGGATCCTTCACTTTTGCTTCTTTGTGAAAAATGCAGGTGTCAATACCAGTCACAGAACAAGAGAACATCCAGTCACAAGTACAAATTTAAAACATTAGAGGTAACGTAGGAGCTTGCTAGAATTCACTGCAATATTTTTATGTATTTTTTTAAAGTCTTTAATTTTACCATCAATATGACATGAAAATTATGCTGTAGTTCTTTAATATACCAATTTATATATAGCTATATGCATAAAATTCAGTAAAATGCACTTTAAAAAAGTTATTTCAGGTTATTGTAGGATTAGAAAAAAACAATACTATTATTCAAAATTACTTTAAAAATTTTGAAGAGATATATGTAATCCAAGAATACCTGTTAAACTTAAGTAGGTATTATAATATTTTTCTCATATCAGAGCACGCATGTCAAAATAAAACTAATTCTTATATCATCTAATGCAAATAAAACCAAATAAAATATATCTATATAGAAACATACATATTGATATTTCAGCATATTTTACATAAACCATATTTCTATATAAAACCAAATGTATTGATGTGTGTTATGTGTATATAAATGTATGTCTGCATGCATGTACATAGTTTGCATATTTTAACAAATATAGAGAGTTTTGTTTTGTATTGTTTCTTTCTTTTTTGAATCTTGCTTGCTGTAGAGAAAGGGTGTTTTATTTTGCTAACCTGCCATGCAATAAGGCAACTGCTTGAAGGAATGCAGAGGAAGCCCTTTCTTGTCCAATTGTGCCTCAGGACAGATGAGGTGAACCCAGTTTAGGTCAGGGGCGTGATCAGAAGATTTACTTAGCACTGTATTTAACTTTACATTTTAATTAGTAATAAAAATGACATTTTGATTTCCATCTCTCTGAATCCTGGGGCAGTGTCTTGATAGTTTCCTAACTTGTATGTAAATAAGGGCATGATTTATCCATCCTCTGAGATTCCAAAAATATATACATATATATAACCCAAATTTATCTAAATCAGAAATATGAGAGATATCCTAGTATTCTTTCCTTATCTTCAAATTGATGAAATTCATTATTCAGTCACCAAGCTGTATTGATTTGACCTCCAAAATAGACATTTTTTTTTTCCAATTCCATCACATTTTCTTCATCCCCACTGCCATTGTTTAGGCTTTGTTTTATTCATCTATTATCAAACTACTGAAATCGCTTTCTTTCTTTCCGTCTTGCTTTTATCCAACCAGCTTACAAAACATTAATAAAACCCTAATATAATTATGCCACTTTCCCATTTCAGATCTTCCGCTCACCCTTGTTCTTTGAGAACCCTCACAGGGCCTTCTACACGCATCTCCCATCACTCTTCATGTCTCCTTATGTAGACGTCCGACATTCCTTGAAACGTTATGCCTAGAATCACCTGCCTCCTTTGTTCTCCTACTTCACATTTATTTTCAAAACTCAGGTCAGTATGCACAATATGCAGTGCCACTTTCTCCATGCACCTCTCTATATGGCTAGAGTGTATCACTCATTATAATCTCATTATTAATTCTCACGCTATTTTCACCCAGTAGACTGGTAAAGAGTTGAGATAAAGAACTATGCCTTATTTTCTATGCAAGATCATATGCTAGTTTATAACATGTCCAATATTAGGTGCTTCATATAATAAACATTTTACAACTGAAAGAATGAGACCAAATTTTGAATCCAAATTTGAGATTCAAATCTAAGAGTATTCATAATTTTTAAATCCAGAGAAAACACTTAATAAACAACTATTTGTTGAAAACTTCGGAGAAGATTAATGCAAACCAGAGGAGATTACATCTCCAGAATTCCACAGACTCCTTAAAATGGGACACATCCTTAACTATGTCGAACGAGCACTGTGGTGGTATAGTAGAAGAGAGAAAGCCAGAGATAAGTGAAGCTGCTCTCTTTATGTTGAACGTAATGGTCATAAACTCTTTGGGTAATGCATACAGATGTCTCTAAAGCAATATAATTACTTGGGAGCAGATAGATAGGAGGCTCACTCTATGTTTTAAACACACCATACACGCACTCAGAAAGGAATAATCAGAGACTCTTAAATAGGTTGGGAAATAATAGTCCCAGTGGTAGTTCAATCAAAATGCACATAATCCCTTTAAATACTTTGTTAATATATTTGCAGATATAATAAAGCCATTTTTGCTTGAGCAAATTCTACAAGAATTGTACTTACTTAGAAGAAAAAGCAGCTTTAAATTTCTGACATTTACCATTCTTCTATTTTTCTGCCAAGTATTCAGTAGATGGCAGTTTTAGTGTGACATGCATTACAATAAATCACAGGGTTTTCATTAAACACTTCTCTAACCCCCATGGACAGATGCATATTGGCACACACATATACACAAGCATACGAAATCCCAATTTTCCCCTCAAATTTTCTCTCATCCCTTCAATTAGCATGCACTATTTTAGCTTCTCTCACAGCTTTTTCCTTTCCCCTTTGGGACACCAAAACCACTTAGAATACTTTTGGAGCAGAGTATCTGTTTTAAAATATATACCAAATGTTAACTGGTGCCTTTTAAAGAGCTACATGCGTTGTGTTCTCATTAGAAGACAGTTTCAGTTTTCCCAAGAGCATAGTAATCTCAAGGAGGTCTCTCGCTTTGTCCTCTGGCATGGAAAAAAAAAATGATCTTAATGATACCAATTAAGAGGTGTGAAAGTCATTTCTACATCTTTGTTCTATTTTAGGTCAGCAAGTCCAGGGTGCAAACAAAGTCATAATAACCTTGTTGAAGTTTACAGACTTCTATAACATTTCATCAGGAACTTGGGTATTTCAAAATAACTGTAAATGTCTTATGGTACTCTCAATAAGATATTACATTATTTATATTTATTTTTATTCATCTTTACTTTCTATAAAACGAAAGTAGAAAAATGCATGAAATGTGTCTCTCTAATCTTACTTGACTTTCTCTTATCTAGTTACTATCACTTGTGAGTATAATTATAAAGTTTTAACTTTTCTTAAATCCCTTTAAAAATGCAATTTTTATATAACATTACTTTGATACTCTTTAAAAACAAGGGCAACCGTTTTTTCTTACTCATTTTGACCTTCCATCCAAAAATGTTGAGTCCCTCCTCCATAATGTTTACATGTGCCCATTCAGCAACAATCTGTGACCTTTATCTGGATCAGCTTGTGTCTAAGTGCCATTCAAAACCAGTCCTGCTCAGAGGCAGTAAAGTCTGCAGGTTGAGAACTCCAAAGTAAAGGATGAAGAAGAGGGATAGGGTCATTTTGCAGGAGGCAATTTAATCCTGCAGAAGCCAAAAGAAGTGTCCTCTGCAGTAAAAAGCCATGATGCACATAAAATTAATGTTTCTTAATGATAAATGACCAAAAATATGATAGCGGAAATGTTTATAACTAATCTAATTAGGTTTATATAAGCTAATTTTATAGTGCATAATTTGATTTAGTTTTGAAAGATAGTATATCCTTGTATAACACTTAAATTGTTTGAGGGATTTTTTTTTATATTTATTTTTAAAGAAACTAAAGCTAAAACGAAAATACATTTGGAATCATCCTAAATTCCATACTAGGCATACTAGACTTTTGCCTATTTATTCTATTAATTACTAGAGAAGGATGTTAAAATCTCAAAGATTTGCCTACTATGTCTTTAATTTTGTTAGATTTTGCTTCATGACTTTTTAAGTTCTATTGTTAAGTGCATACAAATTTAGGACTGTTGTCTTCCTAATGAATCTCTTCTTTATCATTAAGAAATATCACTTTTCCTTCATCCATGTTGTTGTGAAGTCTGTTTTGTCTAATAATAATTAGCTATAGGGTTTTCTTATGTTTACTCTCTCTGTGATTTGTCCTTTCAGTTTCACCTAATTATGTCTTTATTTTAATGCTTATCTTTTGGGCATTGTCCCTGTTTCAGAATAGAAGATCTTCCATTGTCTCTGGCTTCAGGCCCTGGGGATTAAGGAGTGACTAATGAGCTCTCTCCCCTCAGGCTAGGTTGAACTTTAAATTCCTCAGCACTATCAGACCTCATCCCTGCTCCTTGATTCTCAATCTGGTAATAACTTGCTCCTTTGCAATGCAAGCTTCATACTATCTTGCCATTCTCAGTCTCAGCCAAGCAAGCACTCATCAGGAATTTGCAGGAAGCCCTCATGTAGATTTGTTTCCACATCCCCAACCCTTTGGAACTATTTAGCAGAGTCCTGCCATGCATATGTCAGATTGCTGCTACGAACTCTGATTTCTGTCTCTTGCAGTTCAGTGGTACCGCATTGCTCTACTAAATCTCCAGCTTGCTGAGGTGGTGAAATTTTTACCAGTCAAGGAACCAGCGCCGTCTGTCTTGAGGTTTACCTCCTGAGTTTCCCTTCCCTCAATAATCAGCCTTCTGTTGCTTATTTTCTTCTGACTGAAGACAGTTGTCTCATATGTTCTGTCCAGCTTTGAAGTCGTTTACTTTGGATACCAAGTCCAGTACCAATTATTCTATCATTGTCAGAAGAAGAAGTCCCTGCTTTTTGTTGTTGTTTTATTTTATCTTTCCAAACTTATATTGTTTGTGAAAAATTAGCTTTGACTCTACAGCTTCATAAATTCTGTGACATCTTAATATCCTCCAGGGGGAGCCAAAACATTAGCCTGCAGGTGTGCTATACCTGAATCTCTGAAGTTCTGGAGACCATGAAGAGATTTCAGAGGAAAGTCTTACTAAGAAATGCCTTGACTTTTAAAATCACGATGGATATCTCCATATAAATCAGGACACACACTATTTACAGAACTATTTCCTTGAAAAAATGGCCATCATATCCAAGTCACATCTGTGAAGATGATCTATAGCTTTAGTTTTAAAATTTAGATCTTTGAAAATAAATAATGGTGAATCCATTATGTAATAGGTTCTTGTAATCTGACTATGGCAATGATTGTAATTGTTTCATTTGAATGTTTTTTTGTTTTTTTGGTTTTTTTTTTTTTTTTTGTAAATATGGTGTATATGGTTTATGTAGCACTATTTCTTTAAGCTAAAAATAATTGATCACAATTTTGGGGGGGTCTAATTCATTGAATTTCATTATCATTTTTTAAAACTCCAAGCCACTTTCCATATTTCTTTTTTGGCACTACCTTTCCCACTGCTGTATATATTTATTTGTTTGTTTGTTTGTTTCACTGTTACTTATAACTTCCTCTCACTGCTAAACTCTGGCTCTAAGTTCTACTCATTCAAGTTTAATTTGATTTTGAACAGAAGTCAAGTCACAAATGGTTAAAATCTGAGAAGACAGCAAAAAATTTGTGATGAAATTGGAAGTTTGACTCATTTGGTCTTCTGTAGTCATTCCCTAACCATTCTCCATGATGTTAATTTCTCCTTTTTTTAATCCATTCTTCATATCTCCCCCATGTGTTCTTTTAAAATATAATTGTATTTAAGTCTTTCCCTTGTGTAAAATCTTTCAGTGGCTGACTATGACATAAAATTCAAAGTTGATGAAATAGAAAAAAAAATTTAGGATAGCATATGATGAAACACTTGTATCCATTAATACAGTAGCCTTATTTCTAACCCTCTCTTCTCTGCACACTCTATGCTCCAGGCATTCTACAAGGTTTTAAATTCCCTAATGGTCCATTTTCTCATAACTCCATGTTTTATACATACTGTTTCTTGAGCAAAAATTTCACCTCCAACCACATCCATCCATAAAGTGCCTGTTATGGTCTGAAAGTTTGTGATCTTTCAAAATCCATAAGCCGAAATCCTAATTCCCAAAGCAATGATGTTAAAAGGTGGCTTGTTGACAATGCCCTCTACTGAGAAAATGATTTAAAATGAGAGAAAACTATTTATATTGCATTGCATGCCATCCTGGCACAAATGACTAACAGTGACTTTAAATAAAGACAAAGCTTAAGTCCCCACCATGCAGCTGATCATATGGAGAAAGACAAATCAATATTAAAATGTTTGTTACCCCTGCAACCATCAACTATTGAGAAAAAAAGAGTCAAAATCTAGTTGACCTTTTGAATATAGAAAACACTATATCTCACATCTGAAAATTTTATCCTAGATTCTATACTAAAACATCAGACAAGTACTGAAATTTGAATGGAACTTTCCATAGCTAGAAGGCTTGAAATCAATCATTAACAGCAACTCAAGCTCTGCCCTGGAGCCCGGTATCTCCTTCAAACCTAATGAAATTACAAAGGTCTGATCTAACCTCACAGTAGATTGAAAAGATTGAAACTGTTGTCCAAAAATACTCCATAATTCCTTCCTCTGCCAGATCTCTAGAACTAGACTGTTCCTGGTCTCTATTTAAAAAGTTTAAAAATGCAAAGTTAGTGCATAAATCTGATATTCGCATCCTATAATTGAATATTCAGTTAAGGACCCATGTGACCTTTAAAGAATTTAGCCATCATTTCTAACAGGTGGCTACTCAACCACCGAACACAGAGACAACCTTGCCTACTGAACCTAGCAAAACACCAGATCAATAGGGTCCTCACCCTCAAGTCTTCATGCTTAAAAACACAGTATTATTTACTGATAAAAAATCCTGCCTCTAAGGTGAGCATACCCAATGGAACACAGCAATCATCATAATCAGGACATAGGTCGTGCCAATATCTATGGCTCAAATACTCTTTTAATAGCTTGAACTTCTAATAGTGTTGCTAGCAATAAAATATATCACCTCAAGATTTATTAAAGATTTATACAAATCATGGCCAAAAAATAATGGCCCAATTCTAAGGTTAGGCAGCAATGTTACTAAAGCATATATTAGGAATGACACACCCAAATGCAGCATTTTCTCATAAACTTAAACTCTAAGAAAAGCATGAGAACTATCGAATATGTACAACTACCACCTGCGCTATAGCCTTTTGTCACATACGGACGTTATTGTTACTGCATCGTTTTTATTATTTCTCAATTTTATCCAGTTTCTCTAACAAAGGTTTCTTCAGCCAGGCTTCTCAGCTAGAATCTTGGCCATGGAGTACACAGAATATCTATGTCTATGTAGGCTGTAAAAGATGAGAGTTTGGAAGACAGAGTTCACTCCACTGCTTCTCTGCTAGTCCACTTTCCCAAAAACCTTAGATCATACCTGCATTATGTGGAGTTAGTTACCTCTGTACATAAACCCCCTTTCACAAAAGTATACAACCAATGTATCTAAGTTTTGAGGACATTACTTTCCATTTAATATATACAGAATATGCATGGAATAAATTACTCACATATATTTATACAATGTTTTCAAATCTTTAGGTCAAATAGAAACCATATTTAAGTTTGGATTATGATGACATGGCAAATGATTGATTTAAACATATCACCTTCCATTCTTAGCTTGCCAGAGTAATATGTGTATTTTCACATTTTAATTTGACTAATATGAGAAAATTACCCAGTAAATTATTCAGACACATAACCTGACAGTGTGTAATTAGTTAACGAGTATTATTTATCAATGATGAGCATCAGTATTCATACTCTGGGAAATGTCCAAAAGTGGGGTTAGTTGTGAGTTCTGTATGATGCTGCAGAATGGTAATGACAAAGTCAAATATTTGAATGTGTTTTTGTGGCTATTTAGTGAGAAAAATTAACTCTGACAACAAATCTCTATAGTGTACATGCAATCCCCACTGATGAAATACATCATGAGCCTGGCAACACTTAGTTAGGCCAGCTTATTTGAAACCATATATTTCAATTGCTAAAAACAATAAACTAGAACTGCCTCTACCTGAGGATATTATGTTATGTTGGAGATGAGATACAGGTACTTCCTCAGAGGTACCTTAGGAAAAAAATGCACCTAGAACTGTCCTTGATGGAGAATAAGTATGCAATAATTTTGTACATGTTGAGATGATGCTCTTTTTAATAATATCCAAGAGGGCTCCCAGTAAATAAATTTTGGACAGTTCCCAGATAAAGGATTTAGTTTTAAATTCATCATTTAGTATTAAAATTTATTACTTTTATTGTATAGCTAAATTGCTTAAGAAATGTCAAGTATAGTTTTATCAGTAAATAATCATTATTAGTATTATTGTTAACATTAAGTCATTATACCCAATATAATATATGAATTCAACATAATTCATTAGATAAATATAAATAAATGTTTATGGAATCCAAAATACTGCTATTTTAAGGAACAGGTATAATAAATACATTCAGGAGAGAAAGATCTGTTATTTTGTTTTTTGGAAATAGCCTTGATCTAACTGTCTAAATGTCTTTGACTTTGTTTTATACATTCAGGCTGAAATAAGCATTTGCCTCTAAGCAACTCTTGTCCATAAAGCTTTTGTAAGCCAAAGCAACATTATTATTGTCACTATTGCTTCTTAAGTTCTTTCGTTCTTTCTTCTGAAAAAAAAAAAAAAACTGTAAACATGTAAAGAGTTTCCATCTGGAATCATAAAAAACAATTTTAGAATATTTATTAAATATTCTACACAACATTGTGAAATTATAAAACGGTAAGGGTTAGTAACATCAAAAGAAAACACGTTTGTTAGAAATAACTTTTCTCTGTTTGATAGAGTCACATTTTTCTTTGCCTTTTAGCTTCTCTTATAGTTTTAAGATCCTCATTATGTACAATTGGAACACGAACAATTATGCCAGGAGGTATAAGGTACTCTCACTGTGCTTACGAGAAAGAAAGGCGCCCACGCTGCATGACAGTTATCACTGAATTTACTGTCTGTCAGCAGATGCTCACTGAAATAAAAAATGTTTCCTGAATTCTTGTCTTGCCTATCTTCTTTACTCCCCAGGGCCTTTCCCCTTTGGGGAATTATAGGGATAAGAACCTTTCTCTTTTATAACTAATGTTTTAGAGCTCACAGAGCAATTCTGCCCCTCTTTGGGGAGCCATTTATCTCCTCTAAAGCACTTTTGATTATTTTGCTTTAAAGAGCAACATTTGGGTGCATGTGACCCATTCAGTTATCAGGGTCCAATGCAATTGTTTCTGTCTTCCAGGGTGCCTGCCTTCCCCACATGATGAGTGGTTTATAAATGTTGCACCCTGATTTCTGGCTTTGCTACCTATCCACTTAGAGAACATCATTACTCATTCAAGTGCACACAATACCCATTACAGAAGCCAGCGAAAATTATTTTTACTGACAATATTCCAATTATATGAGCTGGAAAGAAAGCTTGTTGAGGAAACAGGAGGCACAGGCAAATTTTGTAACCTCTCCAGTCTCCAGCTCCCTTTTTTACCTGTTTGAAGTTCCTGACCCTTCTCTCTCTCTCTCTCTCTCTCTCTCTCTCTCTCTCTCTCTCTCTCTCTCTGTCTCTCTCTCTGTCTCTCTCTGTCTCTCTCTCTTCTCTCTCTCTTTCTCTTTCCGTCTCCCCTGCCCTTTTACCCATTCTATTTTCATTAATATATCTGTGGATTAAGGTGGATTAAGAAGTGAATTAAAGCGGTAAAAAACTCGTAGATGTTTAAAATGCACCTTACCCACAGTAAGATTAGTAACACTTTTGCTATTCCTAGTACTCGTATCCACTACTACTGTGTACTACCACTAGTAATAATAATGACAATGACAATAAAAGTACTTGATATATACAACAAGCCTGTGAGATAAGCAGAAAGTACAGGTATTCTTATCTCCATTTTACAGAGGAGAAAATCATGGTTAAAGTACTGCTCAAGGTCACTTAATGAGAAAGAAGCAGAGATCAGATTTGACTTACCCCTTTTTGACTAAGAAAAATTTAAACTGATTTTCTCCTTAATAACACTTGATATTGATATTCAGTCAAGAGTGGTGGGGATGTATTTTTTTGCCTTGTATACTGAAGTTTATTATGGTCTTTTTTTTTTTTTTTAATACTGCCAACTCTATTATTAGACTGAGATCCAAAGGAAAGGATCACAGGCCTATAACTTGTTAAGCACAATACCTAGCAGAGCAACAAAATTCATGGGGAGGGGGCTCTAAATGAACACTTTAAAAGAGTACATCAAAGGCATCAACTGTGCCAAATTCCTCTCGAAAGTATTCACAGTACTTGTAGGGACACAGGGACTTTCACACAACAGATTGTTGATTGAAATTGGTTGGCTAATTGAATATTGGCAATCTTCAAAATACATACAGGTTGTTTTCAAAAAGAAAATACATTGAAAGAAAATATAACACTGTGCAAGCAGTTTTGTGTGTGTGTGTGTGTGTGTGTGTGTGTGTGTATTTAATATATTTTCCCATAAGATGTGTTTTAAATTATAGTTAATTTACCAGGCTAGAAAAAAAAGATGACTTTAAACAATAAACCCATGTTATGATACACACACTACTCTCCCAACTCATATATGTGTCTAGATTAATTTATACTTATTGTAAGAGTTGTGTGTTTGTGTTCATCGGATTATTTTATGTTTTCTTAGAATAAGTCTGTATTCTAAAAAGACTGTTATTACATCTTTCAATGTTTGGTCTCTAAATCAATTATATATAGGGGATGGCAGGGAGTCATTACTATATTTGGATTTATTGTGCTATTCGTTAGGGTTTAGAAGACTTATTGTTGTGCATTAATTTGGGACAGGAAGCACTGTTCCAGCACAAATATCAGGAGAATACTCTGTTTCTTAGAGAATGAACAATACAATGTTCTCTTTTGTTTATATATCAGAGCATTTGTCTTTTTTTAAAAGAGACTCTCTGTACTTTTATTTAGTAATACCAACTTGATCATAATTAACTACCTTTTCAACCAAATGCACAAATAATATATAATATATGGACCACAATGATTAAAAGCATTTTGCCAAAGGCTTTATTTCAATTCCCAATGCAGAAATATACCTCACTACAACCACACTAAGAAGTGTATCCAGTGCTTGTGAAGGCATAAACCCATGTAGTATGCTTGCAGTGTGACAAAGTTTTGATCAAATGAGGCTGCTCTCCATGCCTTGTGTTATTTAGAATGAGAGACCTTTCTCAGTAAAGCCACCAAATTCTACTGATGTCCCTGTCACATTAACATACGTCTGCCAAATCAGTTATGATATGCTTTTAAATGGTCTTTCTTCTAAAAGCAATTTTAGTTGTCAAAAATCACACAGAGCTTAGGTAAAATTTGAGAAGAACCACAAATAAGAATATGAAGGGCCATAAATCATTTGGCTTTCAGTTGACTAAAACTTTTAAGGGGAAAAAAATATGTTGAAATAATCTGCCACGTCTTTCTTTGTTCTAAAAACAGTTCTTCTATAATGACCTCCCCCCAATCATGAGAAAAAATATTCTAACATTGTGATGGACAAGGATTAAAATTGTCAACAAATTGTTAAAAATATGTAACAATAAACTCTCATAATGTCTATACCTTCTCTGTCAACGATGCTTGGGGCAGAGGAATAATAGTAGCTACACCAACAGCACATATTATCTGAGAAGACAATTAAAAATCACAGGTGTGACTTTTTTGTTCTTTGCTGTTCTTGCAGTGTCTCAGAAGTCATTGCTAAAATGATAAAATTTATGAAATATAAGGCATATCTTTAAGATTACTTAATTGAAGTATATATATCTGTATGTATATCTAAGTCACCAGCAGTTACTTTTTTTTTTTGCAAATCTTTTGTATTTTCAAATTCTTTAATACTCTAGCAATTCACCCTCTAAAATCTTTAAATGCTTCTAGAACCAGAATCAATCTTATTCTTTACCTTAGCTTCACCCTATTTTACCTGCATTTTGTCCCCAAAACCAATATATGTGTTTTGTTTTGTTTCTATGTTTATTTTTTTAACCTACCTAAAATCTTTCTAGCTCAGTTCTTCTATAAATTCCGATCTAATATGATAAGTAAAGTAATGGCTCAAAAAGATGTCCTTTTTTTTCCACTTCACAGCATTTAGATAAATAAATCTATGTGTATGTGATAAATAATATATTAGTCTTAAATTTTGTTTGCAGATACAATCTAAGGCTTCAATTTGCTCAGTCAGCCTAAGTAAATTACTGATTTATAATGTCACTGGAAAACAAAGCAGGAGGGAACCTTCTGTGGAAGAAAGAAAATAGAGAGAAATTAGACAAATTAACAAGAACTTCAGAAAAACTATATAACAGCTTCTTGAATTAAAATATTTTTAAATTTTTTCCACAACTCCAGGTTTTTTGCTTTTGACTATAAAAGGAGAGTACTATCAAAAAACAAACAAATAAAAAAAACCCCTAAAGCATGCTATAAACTAAAGACAATTTAAAATACTTTCACTCTTTCATAAAGTAAGAATTCTTAAAGATATTAGTAAATTAAAAGCATATGATAAAATCTATTTAATTTTAAACTATATAATTGATTATTTAATTTGTCTTTGAAATACCCTCTTTTTCTATAAAAACAATATTTTAAAATTTGATTAAACTTACTGAAGTTCAATTCTGTGGCAAACTTTTGTTTGTTTTGTCTTTTGTTTAATTCCTTTAATGACTTCAAGTGATCAAGGTTAGATTTTTGCAATCTTCGTAGAGAACCTCATAATCTTTACTACTCTATTCCTCAGTTGCTTAATATTAATTCTTTATTGGTAGGTAAAACAGCTTGTTTATATTGCTTGGAAATTATTAAAGAGTTCACCTCTTTCCAGACTTCAGAGAAAACTATTTTCTTTCTATCTCCAATCTCAACTTAATTCCCTTTTTATTTTACCTTGTAAAATATATGAGAAAATTATAATAATTTTTAAATTTCTTTTTTTCTTTTTTCTTCTTCCTTTCATTGAAAATTTACACTGACTACTCCTCTAAAAGTGTGAAAGTTTAGTGCATATTTTTCATAAAGAATTATAATTGCTTTGTGAATATCATTCCCTTATTATTTGGAATACTTAGACAAAGTTTGCATGTCTATTGGTTAAATTGGTTTATTTGGAAAAACTTAGATTAAATTTTAGAATAGTCATGTTGAGTTATATGTTTTTTATAGCCTGCTCTATCTGGAAGCATACTAGAAAGAGAATTCTTGGGAATGCCATTTAGTCTAGCCACACTGATACAGTACAAGGCCATCATAACACAATACCAGACTTGTTTATTCTGAAGCACTGGAGCTTTTTCATTGTGCCATTCTCACATCTCCTCGACCTCTATCCCACAGCTAATAGAGTAAGCTTGTTTCCTTGTCTCCAAACCACTTTCTTTCTCCCTGGGAAATTAAGTTGAAGACAAAAATGAAACACATTTTTAAGTCATTTATACAGCAATCAAGATGTCCTTCAGTAAGTGAATGAATAAACTGTGCTATTTGCAAACAATGGAATATTGAATAGTGCTAAAAAGAAATGAGCTATTAAGTCATAAAAAGACATGGAAGAACTTTAAAAACATATCACTAACTGAAAGAAAACAATCTGAAAAGGCTACGTTCTGTGTGATTCCAACTATATAACATTCTGGAAAAGAGAAAAGTATGGAGAAATAAAAAGATTAGTTGTTGTCAGGGGCTGGAGGATAGGTACAGATAAATAGTTGGAGCACAAAGGATTTCTATGGCAGTGAAACTACTCTGTATGATACCAAAGTGATGGGTATATGCCTTTATACACTTGTCCAAACCCATAGAATGTACAACACCAATAGAGAACCCTAATGTAAACTATGGACTTTGGATGCTAATGATGTGTCAATGTAGGTTCATCAATTATTACAAACGTACCATTCTGTGGAGGATGTTGATAATTGAGGGAGCTATGCATGTGTGGGGCAGGGGGTGGGGCTATATGAGAAAAATCTGTATAGCTTCTCTCGGTTTTTCTGTGAATCTAAAACTGCTCTAAAAAATAATGTCTTTTAAACAGTAACATCACCAACCATGCCAACCAAGTTATTTGTACCAGAGGTTCTCAAAGCATAGTCTTAGATTAGCAGCTTTGGTATCGCCAGAGAACTTTTTAGAGAAGCAAATTCTTAGGCACCACTCCAACCTTACTGAATCAGAAATTCTGGGAGTGAGAAACAGTAATCGCTGTTTTAAAAGCCTTCCTGGCCTTTTAAACGGCGTCATTCTGATACATACTAAAAGCTGAGAAGCACTGCTTTCGATGATGGAATTCTACTCCTGACCTGCTAGCAAGTCTGATTTCCAAATAGTTTGCTCCTTGCTCTCGATATTCTATCCAGGGCTTCAGCTCACACTTCTTCAAGATGAGAAACATCACTCTGTGTGTGTGTGTGTGTGTGTGTGTGCATGCGTGTGGTGTGCGTGTGTGTGTGTGTGTGTGTTTAAAATAATAATCTTATATATAATCTTAGAATTACATTTTCCTCATTTGCCAAAAACTTACTATTAGCTCCTGGTATTTTCTCTCAGCTTCATCCAAATTTCATTGTATCAGGTTGATAGTTCAGACTACGTGGGATGATGATGGAAACTTGTCTAGAATCACTGTAGATGAAGTTTTCATCTCTATTTTATTGTGATTTATATCGCTTTTAATGTCTGTCAAACAATTTTGGAAATATGTACCAACTTCCATCTTTTTTAGAAGTCAGCGCACTGCATATTTATTAGATACTAACACCTAATGAAATGTAACTTCTTTGCTTTGAAATATAAACTTCCTTGCAATGTCAAGCTTTCAGGTACACCTGAGAGCTGTTTCAGTGCATCATTATCTTCACTGAAATGGAAACGGGATCTAGGGTTATTTCTCTGTAACAGCAGAGAGGTCTATACCAATCATGCTTGAAAGTAAAGTAGGTTGTCCCCAAGTATTGACCAAAAAGTTACTAGTGTGTCAAAAAACACAGTTCCACTGCATATTAGAAGGCTCCGAAAAACCGTTTTTTTTTTTTTTTTTTTGCTGTCTTACTAAGAATTCAAGTCACATATAGCTTCTCGCTGGTGATCTTAATAGGGAAAAGTGTGCTAAAGAGAAACTGGAGAAAGAAATTACTTAGTTTAGATAAAAAGAAATGCACATAAAAGAACTGTCTGTAGAAAAGCACCTGCCCCAGCAGGCAAAACCTGGAGGGATAGCACCTTAAATGCTGGACTTCAAAGGAAAGCACATGAGCGGCTGTAGCCAGCAGCGAGCTACTCGCCTCCATCCTTCTCACTTTGCTGTTCTCTCTTAGAAACTCCGCTTTTCTCTTCCTAGGTATGGGTCTGGATTCACTTTCAAGTTTCTTACTCATCTCTGTGTTACGGCCTTTACAGGCCTTGTCAGGAAGTCCAACTAAAGTCTCACTTTTCTCGTAATGATATAATGATGCTTTCATTAGGATATCAAATACGAACATTTTTGAACAATATTTGGTCTTTCTGAATGCACTTAGGTCATTAACTTTATAATCCAGCAGTGACCATGAGTAATATTTTTGATCCTCAGCTCCAAATATGCATATACACTAGCCGCTGCCTTTACCCTATATATAAAAGTGGATAAACAGAAATCACATTTAAAATGAAGTCAGGAGACCAGAAAGGAGAACTCGTACCCTGCGTGGATCGGGGACACAATAGGAAGAGCTCTGTTTGAAGGAGCAATCTCAACCTCCTCTCCTCTATAAAAAAGTTTCCTCTCCTTGGTTTCTCAGGACTTGCACGTGGTTTTCTGTTAGACCACACGTCCTGAGTTGCACTTCATTTAGTTCTTGACTAAATCAATTTTGCTGGAGAAACAGCTGGCTGTCTATTTGTTTAAGGTCATCACCCAGAAGCATTGACCCTTAACTTGAAAATAAGGTGTGTCCATTCAGGAAGCACCATGTTCCCTGTGGAGAGAATGCAAGCAGGAGGAAAAATTCACTTTAAAAATTGTTAGAGCAGTAGTGGCTGAGGTAAAGCACCAGGATGAGGGAGGTAGACAAAAAAATGAGTTTTATTTTTAAGTGTGTTTGAGGAAATGGTCTTATATGTTATAAATAACAATAATAATATTGAACATAATGTATTTTCTACATTATTTTACTATTTATGTAAATAACATTACATAAATTAATTAATATGTTATATTTAATTCTTCTGCCATATGTTTAGATACACAAATCGCCTCCCATATTAATGACAATGTCTTACAAACTTAAAAAATAATGTTGATTATTTATAGAGAATGCCACAATCTCATAGTTTATCGGGAACCAATTTTTGAAAAATTTCAGGAACACATTTTCAAATTATTTTATATACAATGACAACTTTTTAGGAAACAGTTTAAAAAACAAGATATTTTGGTTATAAATTAAAATATTCTTTGTATAAATGAACTCAACACACAACAATCCAACTTCTTACAGTGAGGCAAATTGTTAACCAACAAGATGTAAATAAAAGTTACATTAAAGAACTTAATTAAATATAAAGGAAAATGTGAGAAATTTAAACAAGTAAACTTTAGCATTATTTAAATCTTATAATAATACCTGAAAATTAAAGATGTATTTAGAAAAAAAATCATAAGGAAATAATTTTAAAACATTGAATATATTTTATTTTGATAGTTCCTTGCATTATAATGTGAGATACTATAATCTAATGTAAAATTTCCATTGTAATGATATAACATGATATAGTAAGATGAATATATCCTTGTAAACCAGAAGAAATGTTCATTAAATTCAGCAGTGGATTTTAGTTATGATACTTTATGCAATTATCTTTCTTAGCCTCAGTATTCTCGTATAGATATTAGATTCCAAGAGAGTATGTATGTGGGTGTGTGTATGTGTGAAGATTAAATTATATAACATTTCTGAAAGCATATATGACCAAATTTTTCAGTTGGCTATATATCTTTGTTTATAAATTCAAAGATAAAATGTCACATGAAAATAAAATTCAGTTTCCTTACCTTTTATTTACCCTTATTTTAGATGAAATAGCACTTTTACCTCAAATTATCCACATGAATCTGTCCAATTTCTATTGTGATTTACATACGTAGACATGGCTTATATAGAAATGCACTGTGGCCCTTGTTTGTCATTTTTAGATTTAGAACAAAGCAGCAAATTCATGAAATAATTGGTGTCATAAATAACAGATGTACTTGCCGTCCCTTTTCACTTGAATAGGTACATTTATTTTTCATCTAGTTTTAGACAGTGCTCTGCTTATATACCCGTGGGAAGCAACAGAGTTATCTCTATACCTGGGGAACAACTAGACTTTGATAAATGAAGGAGCATAGCATAGATTTCACCTTTTGTGAGCGTTTTTTCCCCCTGTATATTTAACACGTGAGAATGACAAAAATTATTTTTGTTTTGCTTCAATTTTCATTACTTAATATGTTATTAGATGGCATTAATTACTGAATATAAGTTTTGGAACAGGTTGAGAATCTTTCAGTAGACTGTTATGTACTACAACAATATGATGAACAAAAAGACCTAAACTAAAAAGAAACACAAAATTTCATAATCCCTGTATTGCTATTGCAAACTTGTTTTCCACAAATGAGTTACAAATGTCCACAAATGGACTAAAAGTCTGCACCCAGTTAGCTGAACAAGATACGAAATATTAGGCCAGCTGCCTGAAGTATCAAGTCACTTACTTTGTTTTCAACATGTCTTATAATTATAACATTCTCTGTGTCTATCATGGCAAAAAAAAAATTTGAGAAGAACTTTAGTGAAGGTAACTAAAATAATAAAATTGTCAGATAAAATGTTTTTAAAGAGTATTAAAAGCTAATTACTGATCTGAATTTTTTTAAAAATATAAGGTATCTTCTCAGGTCAATAATAAAGTAAAAGCAGGACCCCAGGAGGGTAAGGAAACACCATAGGGAATATTCTCCCTGCGACTTTTTGGCAAACACTGGTGAAATTTAATGAAGACCCAAGAAGACAACTATGACATTAGGAATAAGTTTCAATAGGTCAATGATCACAATAACTTAACAGACTTTAAAAGTCAAAGATCAGAAATCACAGCAAATAAACTCACTGGCACAATTTTTTTTTCCAGAATGTAAACCAAATAAATAAATAAATAAATAAAATAAACAAATAAACAAATAAATTAATTAAATAAAATAAAATAACTTAGCTTGTAGAGAAAAATATTCCAGAATCAAAGAATTTTAAGCTAAATTTTCAAGAAGGACATAATTCCAGACACTGGGGAACATCAGATTTCATATCCTTGACATATACAAATTTTAGGTTTTCTTTTAAACATAAGAAAAATCTAATTTCTGCTCCAAAAATTGTCCTTTAAGCAACAGATGAGGAAGGATCTTGTGATAGTTAGGCAAGAAAGGGAAGAACTCTGGGAGCTCACGGCATTGTCAGATATGATCCTTACTTGAAATTCAAAATTTTGATATTCGTTCCTTGTGGAATTTTGTACTAATTTTGATATTTAAAAATATATGGCACTAAAATATTATTTATCAGTTAAATCATTTATCTAAATTTTGGGGATCCTCTCGCCTCATACTGCTGTTCAACCTGCTTATGGATGGTGCAGGTTTATCCACTCTTTTTTCTAGGCTAAAGCTACCACAAAATAGTGGCAACATATATGTGCCTTTCAAAGCTTCCACAGTCTTAGGTAGTATAGTTGACATGCTGAAGAGACAAGCACTTTTTTTTTTTTTTTTTGGTGGTAATGGATTTATTAAGGTTATAGCTGAATGATTCTTCTGATTCAAGGGCAAACTTAAAATAAAAGATCACTAAGCAGGGTATTTCACTACAGTATAGAGTCATGGATGTATATGAGAGAACTTCAAAGGGCATAGCCTGTTTGTTGGCTAGGTACTTATTTTGCTCCTTTACATAGATTCAGTTCTCCAGCTATAATACCTATGTTAATGGGGAGTCCAGTGTTGCCTTATCAAACAGGAAATATGCTAAAAAGATTAGGATATTTTGTGACTCCTCGAAAATAAGATATAAAATTAAATTGCAAGTGGGTAACAAACCTCCAACTTCTGTTTTACTCTATACATCACTTGCACAGATTTCTCCATGTTACAAGTAGCACAAGTAAGGCAATACACACCGAAAAAAGTTTAAACAGTGTATTATTTCTCTATTGCAATAAAATATTTGAATGACAAACAACACCCTTACACATAAAAGGTAAGAGGCATTACAAAATACACCTATACTTAGCTCATGAGTTGTTTTCGCTTAATTGACAAGCACTGTTCAAGCTCACTCATATTTGCTTAAACTCCACTGACCAGAAAGCAAAACCCAAGAGTCAAATGGTAGGGCACCATAAGGCACTGTAAGGCACACAACAAAGGGTTTGGATTCAGGGAGAGGTGAAGAATCAAAGTTGCTCATGAAACTAATATACCATAATTATGGCAACTACCTATTATAATTATAAGCAATGACAAGGCAAAATCAGTGTTATTCATTGTATGCAGATATTTTAATACATTTCTCTTAGTAATTGATAGATCTAGCAGAAGACATCTTTTAAAAATTAAATATTTTTAATGCACTTCAACCTACTTGTACTAAAATATTTACAAGAATAATTACTACTCTTAAACAGCAACATGAGTGAATGTGTAGTACATTTGTGTTTAACTTTTCTTTAATTTTGTTGAATTTAATTTTGTTAAATAAATTTGACAAACAACATTGTATAAGTTGAAGGGGTAAACATGTTGATTTGATATTGCAATATGATTTCCATTGTAGTGTTAGCTAACACCTCTACTATGCCACATAATTATAATGTCTTTGTGGTGGGAATAATTAAGATATAGTTTGCTGTGTATGATATTGTATTGTTGTCTGTAATCACTATGCTGTACATTACATCTCCAGGACATTTTTTAATCTATTAGTTGAAAGCACGTACCCTTAAACAGATCTCTCTTACTCTCCCACCCCATCATCCCCTTGGTAACTACCATTATACTATCATATGAGCTCAACCTTTTTAGATTCCACATATAAATGACATTATACAATATTTGTCTTTTTCTGTTTGATCTCACTTAGCATAATGTCCTCAATTATCCATGCCATCACAAGTGGCAGGATTTCTTCCTTTCTCACAGTTGAATAATATTCAATAATATATATTATATATTATATATTACATCTTTAATGTTTTATCAATGGACACATAAGTTGTTCAATACCTTGATTTATGTGAATAATGCTGCAATAAATGGAGGTATGCATATATCTCTTTGGCATCCTATTGTATCATTTAATTAATTAATTAATTTGTTTGTTTGTTTGTTTCAGGTGAGGCAGCCCTTGGTTGACCTCACAGATTGCAAGGGCCTCGTCAGCCTACAATCCTTTATTCTTTAATTTTTACATCTACAACACTTGGTCTTCCTAGGTGGTCTCTCATCCAAGTACTAACCAGGCCTAACCTTGTTTAGGTTCTAAGATCAGATGGGATCAGGCTTGTCCAGGGTAGCATGGCCGTAGACGGTATCCTATTTTAAGAAATAAAATATTTCAAAAACAGAGTTAATATATTTGGACATTTGCAGAACATATACATAGCCACATGTTTATCTAGCAAACATGAAGCATTTGCCAGAAGTCATATATGCAAGGCCATGAATCAAACTTAAACATTTAAGTTCAAATAATTGATATCATTATCTATTTACAAGAAATTGAGTAAAAGTGTATAAAAGTATAATTCACTATACCAAATAAATCGAGATCTGAAAAATTTACTTCAATACATTTGTGTTTTTTTAAAAAAATTCACAATAGAAATTGGACATTACTTAGAACTGTATTAACAAGTACATCATGTCAAAACATAGGGGATGGAGCCAATGTGTACTTGAAAGGAAATTTTACTTATAGAACTGATTTAGAGAAGAAGAATGGGTCAAAATCAATGAACTGAATATCCAACTTAAAAAGATTAGAAAAGGATCAAAAATCCAAAAGAAGAAAGAACAACAAACTAAAATTCTTAAAAAAAAAAAAAAGGGAATAACAAGTGGAAGAAGAGAAAAAACACAAATGAATGAAAAGAAAACCAGTTTAAGAAAAGAGTAAAAGATTAATATTTGATTATTTAAAAAACTAGCAAAATAGACTAATCTCTGGAGAATTTACCCAGTAAAACTGAAATATCACATATGGATAATTTAAATAATATATGCAGCAGAGCTTTAAAACATAGTGGATATGATATAAAGTTTTATACAAATACATTTGAAAACAGAGACGAAATATATAAATTCTTATAATGTTAAAACTTACCAAAAACAGACTCAATATGAATAGGTAACCTAAACATTTCTAGTGATTTAAAGGTACTGAACCCATAATTTCAAATATTCCCTTGGAAAAAATACACACTTAGAAGTATTTGAAATTGAGTTTTACTTAATATTCATAGTATTGACATTCCGATCTTATACAAACTCTTCCGGACATTAAAACATGAGAGAATATTTCTAAATAAATGTCACAAGTCTGCATAATCCCAAGACTAAAGGAAATATGTATATTTTTTTCTCAAAAAACTAATTTAAAGACTAAGTTTCTAGGCTAATTACTCTTTAGACTACGTGATCCCACTTGCCTAGATCCTTATGTTTTAGTTCTTTAAGCTAGGACAGCCTGTGAGGAATTTGTTTGGGTTTGCTTTACTGAGTTTTTAGCCTTTGTTGATTCTCTTCTTACAGCAAATGAGGGAAAGGCATTGATAATAGACTGCATTACTAAAACTTATTGGCCCCACTCAAACAAATCTTATACTCTATTATTAAAATGTATTATTAAGAAGCTGACATGTTATCTATGCTATAGTATGTATTATATACTTCTTACATGTTTTAATTTTAAAATATGACAAATTTGTTATTTTAAAATACTCAAAAGTATTCAACTTACATATTTTAAACTTTATCTATTTATATTTGAAGGCACATTCATTTATAGTGTTTTAAGGATCTTTGCAGAAATAGTATGATTTTATTCATTTCTATAAAAATGTACCAATCTGAGTGGACCACGATACAGTGAGTAATGAGATTTTGGACATTTTATTGATTGCATTATTTGGATACTTACTCATTATGATATAATTCTATTTAAATGATCAAAGAGACAATCTGAATTGCAAAGTAATCATGCCCTAATATTTGCAATTTATTAAATATATAATTTTCCTATTTGAAATAAGTCAAGGTTGCCGCTGAGATTATGTTTACTCAATAGGTAGAAAAGTGGAGCTTGTAATTATCTGGTTAGCTGACAATCAATAGATTACAAGCACTAATGTGGATTCAGAGTGAAGGTGGTGTTAAATTGCCTGTTCAGTTATGGATATTGATCAAGTTAATAACATAACTGCAGAATCCTTACTTCCTTCTCTAATATGCATTCAATTTCAAATGTTTTAGTCCATTTGCTCCCTCAAGAAATGTACAATATTTATAGGGATTATTTTCTCTTCAAAAATGTCTATATTTGTATGCATCTCTCTTTGTTAAGAGAGACATCACAAAAGTTTATTTTGTCCGCTTCCATTTTATCCTTTCTTCATTATTTGCTCATTGCTCCTTTGCTCCATTAGTCCACTTTTCAATGTATTAATTTATTCCCTGTTTTGACTCCTTACCTTGTTTATTTAGATTTTTTGTTGCCTTCTTTTAACCATTTTCCCATTATACTTAGGTCTTCCTCATTCCCAGGTAATTACAGGTTGGTGGGACATCATCACAAAGAAAGTAAGGAGTATAGGTATTTTGGTTACAACTAAGGTCTTCCACATGGTATGAGTGTTAGGTAAAGGCAGAGCTAGCTATTACTTGGAAATTCAGTTTTCTTCATTCTTCCATGTTCTGCATTTATAACATGGATAATCAGAAACCCTCAACACTTGATTAAAATGGAACTTAGTATCCTAGTTAAAACAAAACTTCTATGTAACTCATGATTGAGTAACCCACTTAATGTATAAGTTTTGCTGTTTTATACCCTATCTCTACTCTGAAGCTGCAATTTTCAACTCTTTCTATTACATTTAGTTGGCTTCTAGTTTCTTTTCCTGCTCCTCTGTTAGAAGTCATCAAGAAGACATGACCACCATGTTTGACAGGAATTTAGAGGTACTTGATTCCCTCCTCCATCTTTGGAATGTGTGCTACACTTTCCTGCCCCAATTCCAGAAGCTGCCCTCAAGGATACAGCCTTGAGCTACCCTATCTGGATAGGGTACATAACTAAACTGAGTTAAGGCCCCCCTGTGTGTGTGTAATTGAACTCAGTTAATGCCTCTATATAAACTGTTAAGATTCTGGTAGTTGGGCAGGGAAAACTACTCATCTAGTGGATCACCCAAGACAAACTACTCATCTAGTGGATCGCCCATGAAAAAGTTCCCTTGCTTATTAAACTGCCACCTACCAATCTGGAGTGCTCTGCCATTTTGGGGGTCTCTCCCTGCCTCTGAGAAAGTGGGCATTTTCAGATTATACTCAAGGAAGCTCCCAAAAATGTTCCCATAAACCAACATCCTTAAATACCCAAGAATAGAGAAGCTACAGATTTCTACTGCTTTCTTCAAGTTTTATTAGAATATTGATGAGTATAAGCTTGGAGAAATAAAAGTACATTACATAGAAGTCAGTTGGCATGCTTTTGACTTCACAAGTATTAAAATCTAAATTGATCTTTCCTTTGTTTCTATCTCATTGAGTGGAATCCCTGATGTCTCATCTCCACCTACCTAGAATTAGAGCCCATGGTGTTTTAAGAGCCTTATATTCTGTTATGTCAAAACAAAAGAAGAGTGTGTTTTCACCAGGTTCATAAACAGGTTTCTTCCTTTAAAACAAATTTTAAAAATATGCATTACCATAAAAATGGCACAATGATCACAAAATTAAAAGAATGTGATGGAAAAGTTGATTTTAAAAGAATAATAATCAGTCATCTACTCTAACGGTGGTATCTAGATCTATAACTTTTGGGAATAGCATATTCTATTCAAAATGATATATGAAAATAAGTATTGAGTCTTTATATTTCTTTGCTTAAGGACTTAAAAAGATTTTTATGCTATGGTAGAAAAAGCAATATATTAGAGCTTATCTGAACAAACCTTACAGTGTAACAAGATATTATATATATATATATATATTTAAGATAGAAAGCATGCAGTGTGCAAACTAGATCTTCTTGAGTTCATTTTTTTTCTCTTTATATCTTGAAGATGTTATCATTCTTGTGGATTCCATTATAATTCATACATAAATGCATGAGTTGCCCTAAATCCTTATCTATAACTGTGTTATGTGCGATACATGTTTCCATGGCATAAAAAACAGAATTTCTATAAAAGTATCTCTTTGTCTATTTAAAGCATTGATTATAGTAGGCTATTAACACTTTGGCTAAAATTGGTTTTCCCAGTGCCATTTACTCATAAAGTGAATGAGTATGTTACCTCTTCCACAAATTTTCGGTCTCTGGTGATCAACACAATTAGTCCACCCCTTTAACTGAATCCACTAACAATTGCTATGACTCTTTCTATATATCTTTATGGACCTTTCCTTTTATGTCACCATTAGGCAAAGCACACATTGTAATCGAACATCCATGAGTTCAAATCCGAGTTCTTATACTTCTTAGTTGTCTTAGCATGGGAAGTTGCCATTTCCCTTGAATTCTCTGTTTTACAAGTTCAAGTATTCTACAGAAAAAGAAGAGATCAATACAATAAAACAGATTGTGACACCCTAAGTTTATTCTCTCATTTTAGCAAAGGTGTTGTTACACATGGTCCAAGATTTACCAATTTACCAATCTAGATTAATGATCTTGTTCATAAAGAATATATTACCCACATATACATATATATGTGTGTGTGTGTGTGTGTGTGTGTGTGTGTGTGTGTGTGTGTGTGTGTGTAAAAATGAGAATTCAATGATCTCACATTTGGATTTCAATATTTTTCTTAGACATTTTGGGACAAGTGTCATATATCACTATGAGTACCAATTCTTTGACCCAAATATGTTTTTTACTGCATTATAGACTCTATCCCTGGATTCCTTTATTGATTAAAAATATAACTTTATAAACAATAACAACTACTACTAAGTACAATATTTTATACTCTGTGTCTTTCAGCAAGTAAAATCTGACCTGCTAAGACTGTGAGGCATTAGACAAATGATTTATTCTAAGCCTCAGATTTTATCTAAGTGAAATGGAGGTAAAAATACTACCTATTGCAATAAGATCTTATGAGTTTTAAATGTGATAACACAAAATGTACTTAGCTGGTAGCTAGCAAAAGTAAAGGTTTCAGAAAAGCTATTTTTACATGAGTTCTATATTTATTATTTTAAAAAATGGAATAATTAAATTTACAAAACCACAGTGTTCTTCTTCTTGAAGAACTTTTGCTTGTGCTTGACTGTCATAATTTAAAATTATACACTAGAGGAAAAAAATAAGCTGCATCCAAAAATACTCCATGAAAAACCAGTATCTTTGCTTATAAGAACTTTCTTCCAAGATATCTTTAGCCTTATCTAAATTTATTCAATAGTGTGCGCAATTTAGATGATCTTAATATGGACATTATTTAGATCACATAACATATCTGATTTTGTCATTTTACTGCCATACTTTAAACTCCTCAGGGAAAGGGAATAAAGAGATCTCCAAAAAATATAAATCTCTTACCACCTACTATAAAGATGTACATCCTTTGGGCAAGTTGATTTTCAGCTGATTACTTGCAAAGAAATTTGCATTGCTCATTCTATTAGTGAGAGAAATTGAGTCGTCTTTTCCCACCTCTCATTGTAACATGGGAGAATGAGTCAGGTTCCCCTTTTCCAAATCATCAGTGTTGACAATATCAGCACCCAATCACTTTCCACTGGAAAAATCAGCACTTGGAAATCTAGCAATTTTTTTTCCAGTTTTGTCTCTTTTCACTTTATTTTTAAATTAAATTTTTGGAGTGATATTTGTTAATAAAATTATATAGGTTTTGTGTCCAATTCAATAATGTATCATCTGTATATTGCATTATGTGTTCACCACCCAAAGTCAAATCTCCTTTGTCACCATATATTTGACCCCTTGATCCTTACCTACCTACCTTCTGTCTGCTTTCCCTTTGTTAACCACTAAACTTCTGTCTCTGTCTATGACTTTTTCTTTGTTTGTCTTAGCAATCTTTTTGAAATTTGAAAAAAAAATTCTCAACATTTTTTTGAAAACATGAATTGACCATTTTTAATTGGAGAATATATAATTTTGCACTTTTCATTGTTTTGCTTAAAATTGTATTGTAAAACCTTTACTTATGTTAAAATGCAACTATAATTATCAGTGTTGCATGGCATTCTATCAACTTATGAATATTCATTAACTAAAGTTATTATTTCTAGTATTTTTATTTTTGATACTGTAGTAATTGGCATCTTCGTGCATGTAATTTTTACTTCTTAAAAATTTCCTTAAATTTTCATCCTGGTTAATTTGAAAAAAAATTCTTAGAATAAATTCTCATGACTCTAAGTATTAAGATAGTATAATTTTTACTACTCTTGTTAAACATATTTTCCAAAATTAATGGAACTTTACATCATATATGTTATTTTTAACAACTTATTTTTGAAACATTGCCTGCCTCTATAGTAAACATACCTTCTAGCATTTTATTTTATTTGGCCTCCAAAAATAATTATGCTGTTCAATGATATTTTATTTTAAATTGTTTTGTTTAATACAGAGAATGTAGTTATGACAAAATATTTGGGGAAATCACAGATAAGCTAGAAGGAAGATTTCATACATAAAGCACAGGATAATGAATTTATTAATTGATTTTCCATTTTATAGCAAATACTGTGCTAAGACTAAAGTAATGTTTTCAACACATATGCCATTGTGACTAAAGAAGACCTTCAACTTATTTTAAATTAAATATTGTTTCAATTACTCAATTTGTTTGTTTGATTATAAAGGCAGATCTACTAGGATGCTGCATATGTATTATTTCCTCTGTGTAATGTTGATTGACGGTAAAGGGGAAGCTTTAGTTGTCTGGTAGCTTACAATCTAGCTCTAAAATACACATTTCTAATTAAAGTAGTAATTTATTTATTTACTCAATCCATATTTATTAAGTACCTATTATATACACAATAATTATTCACATACTAGATTTATGAGCAAAAATGAAAAAAAAAAGAAAAAGAAAAAGCCAGTAATGGTACAGTTGAGTACTAGTTGTATAGTGTAGTATAGTATAGCATAGTATAGTATATATAGTATAGTATAGTATAGTATAGTATAGATAGTATAGTATAGTACAGTATAGTATAGTAATGAGAGATGTGTATATATGTAAGTGGATTTGACTAATAAGTAACTTTGATCAGAATTTTAAGCATGTCATGATATAACATTAACAGTTTTGAAAGGGAAAAGGAAAGAAGTGACAGCAAGAACAAGGCTTCAGAAATTGTGTTAGGAAGGTTCACGTGTGAATAGTTCAATACTGCTTAAAAATGAGCATGCTTGGGATTAGTTAAATTTCCATACATCCAGATTTAGAGATAGTCTGATAAATGACAGAAAGTTAACAATAATAACATACAATATTTATGTAATAAGTATATGTTCTTTCAAATGTTACTCCAAATATTTAAAGGACTTATTTATTCCCACAACGGTTCTAAGAGTGTGGCATTCTCAAACCCATTTTACAAATGAGGAAATGAGCTCAGAAAGAGGAACTAATTGTGCCTAAGATTTTATTGTTGGCAAATGGCAGGGCTGTGTTTGAACACACTCCTAATACTAGAACCTGCGGTCTGAGTCTGTGACTTAGACCTGAGCAGTCTTCTCAGATGTACAGGTGCTGGCAAGATCGACTTATCCATGAATGTCGGAAGGAAATCTATTCTACTCTAGAGAAGAAACACATTGAAGGCTAAGAAAATGGAGCCTGCCTTTATACTTCAGATAAATTTTTGTGAAAATGTGTTAGTAATATAATTTAATTTATCATCTCTTTAAATATATGCCTATATTTCTAAATTGTTAAATTGCTGATTTCTGCAAAGTAATTTTTCATTTTGTGTACTGAGATGATTTGAAATCATCATTGCATTTGTTCATTTGCCATGATCTTGTGTAAATTACAGTTTAAATAAAAAAATATCAGCAGGCCATAATAGTCCACGCATAACCAAATTATAATTAAACACATATATTCTGCTTTATGTTTTATCTGAGGAGATAAGTCCTTTAGGAATATTACCTAATTATTTAGGTTATAAATTTCTCTTTCTATTTACAAGTAAGAAAATTAAGCCAATGCCAAGTTCAATGGCAAAACTATTACTCTTAGAAAGATTTAATAGTTGTCAAACAAAATAAATACAACCACCAAAGTTGAGCCTCTGTTATTGCTACAATGATAGATTAAATCATGTTGTTTAATTCTCCATTGAGGTTACTGTAAGAAAGTCACAGTAATGCTTCTGTTGTGTTCAAGGAGGAAGGTCAAAGTGGGTTAAATAAGTCAACAGAAATTAATAGGCACACTTGAACTTGTTTGGAAATTGGTTTACACTCTCTGCCTTGGTTTTCAAAATTAATATTTGAAAAGTTTTCTTAGATTGTAATATGTAGGCATTTTACTACATGGCAAATACTGTGTGATTAGTTTTGTAAAATAGAATTTTTAAATTTTCCCATAATATAAAGTTGAAATATAAAATAATATATTCGATTTTTAGGAAGTTCATGATGAATAACTTCAGACCACAGATAAAACAATTTTCAGAGATTTGATCTTAGTTACAGGGCTAAGAGACATACCTTACCTTAAGTTTGGTAATTGTGGTTTGGAATTGATATGATATATTGCATCTATAATACCCTATCAAAAAGCCTGGTTATTTCATCAGTTGTATTTGCTATTGAGATTTAAAATTTTACATTAAAAAAAATTAGTAACTTGGAGAGTATTTTACTCAATGAGGTTATAAAAACCTAAAATTGTGAAAGATTATGTATCACAGGGCACACTAGAGTGCTCCATATTATATAAAGCTGTATAAAAATTTTAGTAGAGTAATAAAACTATAGTTTTACAAACCAACACTAATAGTTGTGGTAAAAAAGATGTCTACATGACTCAGAAACATTGTAACTTTTACTCTATATTAAGTTAATGAATATCAATGAGGAAATGTAATCTCTTATTCCTTGCTAAAATATATTTATAATTTGAATTAAATGGTACATTTATATTTTATTTGCATTAAATAAGATGTTTAGCCAAAAATAAAATAAAATAAAATTGAAGGAAAAATGCAATGTCATAGCACTAGTACTTTTACACTGTATATTTTTGATTTACAAGATATTAGAAGTTATGCAAATTGCTCAATTCTGTACTTTTGCAGCCATTGGCATCTAATAATTTTGACCTGATCTTTTTCAGAGTAGAAATATAAAGGACACAGTTTTGCAGTAGCCGTTTTAAACTATTTTTAAAATGGATGGTTACTTCATAAGCTAGTACTCATGAGTTTTTACTTCATCTTTTTTCAATTTCTATTTGAATTAATGAAAACATAGACTATAAATAATGCAATAAAATAACAAATTAAATTATTTATTTAAACTTGCAACCAAAGTATTGATTTGAGTTAATATGCTATTAACTCCACTCATTTTTTATATGCATAAGACTAAAGAGAACAAAAGCAAAAGTTGGAGAACACAGTGTGACATTCAGATTATATTTGGATTTAACTGCCCTTAGATGCCAATTTTCAAGTATATCTCTGATCGTAGTTACATTAATAACATCATTCATGTGTATTTTAGAACATCAGGGAAGGCATTTAGCTATCACAGTCACCTTAACTTTCAGTGTCTTGTGCATTCTACAGTTCAGTGTACCTTTTAATGCTAGGGAATGTTTTATCATCCATATTTAATTATTAAATGCCTAAAAGCACTGACATTTTGAAACCAGATATGATAAGACTGATTAAGATTGTGTCAATAATATAAAACAATTGCTGGAAACTTCTTTGCCATTCAAGCCAAAAGACTATTGACCTGTATAGGCTATCTTAGGTGGATGTATTATGTAATTTGTATTATACCTGTGAGTGTGACAATTCTCTTCACTGTGTACATACTCAGTTATAATATACTTAAGTTGCCTTCATAAAAATTCATGAGCAATAATTGTTGTGGGGAAAGTATAACAGATACACTCAGGACTGAGAACTGAGAAAATTTCCTGACTTGAATACAAGTTTGTTATTTGAGCGTAAATTATAGATCCTAAAGAATTCATCTGGTGCTGTTACTATGCTCAAAAGTTAAAGATGCCTCATGATTTGGATACTAATTAAAATGTAAAGTCTGCTCTTTATTGTATTTTATGACTTCTATTTTTATCCTAGAAGTGAGGAAAATATTTGGAAAGATCATCTTCCCCTAACACGTGCACATTAACAATGTAAGAAGTATAACTTTTTTAATTGGTGTCTAGAAAGGAATAAAGCAGTTTGGAATGTTATGCTCCCATTCTGAATTTCTATTTTGTTTATATTAAAATATTATTCTTCTCATGGTCTTTAAAAAATATGAATTTGTTGATTTATTACACAAAGCAAACCTGTAAAGAAGGTACTTGTTTGGAGGGGACAGTTCAGGTGGTGGTGTAGGAAGATCCTGAACTCACCTGCTCCCATGGACACATGAATTCTCAACTGCATGTGAAAAAAAAAAAGTCTCTCTGGAAAAGACCTGAAAACTAGCAAAACATCTCTGAAACAAAGAAAAAAGGGCCACGTCAACTCTGGAGGGAGAGACAGAAATATGGTCTCACTGAAAACCCCACTCTTCACGGAGGGATCCTCAATTGGGAGATCTCACAATATGAAGCTTCTCCCTGAGTAGCGAGGGTTCGTGCCCCATATGATGACCCCCAACCCTTCGGACCTGCACTTAAGAAATAACCCCCTAAAACGTCTGGCTTTGAAAACCAGTGGGCTTATGGCCAGGAGACCCAAAAGACTGTAGAAACTTGAGCTTTCACTTGTAAAGGGCTCCTGTGCAGATTCACTTGCCCAGGAACCCAGCGTGAAAGGAACAATTTGAAAATGGCCTAGACCTTCTGTGAAGGAAGATTTAGTGTTTGTCAGAGACCTGTCGGGAGTCTGCAGGGATGGTGGTGCTGGCAGGCACCATTTCTGTGCTTTCCTTCTATCATCCTAGTGCCAGCAGGGTGCAAAGTCACGGCATTTCCCTGCCATCTTGCAAAGGCAGCAGGTGCACCCCATCCCTGAACCTTCCCACTGTCTCGCTAATGCTAAGCTGAGGGCAATATGCACAGGAAGCACCCTAATTAAAAGTAAAAGAACTTGTTCATGACTACCAATAATGGGCATATAACCAGTGGAGAACTAAACTGGAGTAGATTAAAAAGGGTTGGACCCTAAGAATCCATTCATCAAGATTGGTTCAGAAGCATCTTTAGAAGTTATGAATAGGAGGAAGTAGAATAGAGTTGAGATAAAACTAGATCAGGACAAAAACTAGTTAGAAAAGCATGTGAAGACCCAAGATTATCTTACTTTCCCTCATTAAATCAGTATACAAAGCAAAAGAAGAATACCATGAAGATTTTTTTCTCTCAAAAGAAGGATGAAGCCTTAAAAAATAGAGATTATTAATTATCAAGGCCAGAACAAGGAAAATTTTCTGAGTCAAATCTTTCTATGTTTATTATTTTGAGGCTGAAATATAAATGCCAACATAAGACAGAAATCTTGAAATATAGTCAGAGATTAAACCAGAATACCTAAAATTATTTTCTAGAAGTGTATTTCTCCCCAGAATATGAGAACAAATGGAGAAATGTTGTTCTATTTCTTCTTATATATTACAGATATATATTCAGCTTGTTCAGCTATATGATAATTAGGCTCCCATTATGAAAAAAAAAAGGCAGGTAAAATTTCTAAAACAACGTTTATGAGATAGCTGTAATTTATTCAAAAGTGACAGAACGTAATCTAAAAACGATTTCTCTTTATTTATGAGTTTGTCCACATGAACGTTTTAATTAGTAAGGCTTAGTTTGTGGTGTGTGTGTGTGTGTGTGTACACGTATACCATAAACATCTAGCTGTAGAAGAGAATAATGCAGGTGTGAGGAAGAAATGTGATGGGCGTCATGTCAGTTAATAGTTACTCAGCACATATGCAACCAGGTTTCCCTGTTTGTAACGGTCGCATCTGTTGGCTTCACCATTGAGAGTGTCAGCCCCCTCTTTCGACCACAGTTACTGGCACAGTGGCTGCACCCCATTTGTTGCAGTTACACCGAATGCTTCCGCGTACGTCGGAGGACCTTTGCTAAAAGTAGTTTAAGGTTTTCTGACCTAACATTCTTTATTATCAGTGGATCTCCTCAATACAACCTTTTTGTTGAGGGAGGGCACTATTACAAATGTTTGTTCGCAAATATACAAACTTGTGAATATTATGAAAACTGAAGGCAGCGCTTTCATATTGTGGAAGTGGCTGCGACACCCTGGGAATACGACAGAGCAGACAACTGCAGACCGTTACGTCTTCGTAAGAGGTTAGTTAATATTACTGGAGCATCACAGGGAAGATGTGTAAATATGTGTCGATGATGATACATTCACTGTGAATTGACTTGAAAGTATGGGAAAAAAAAACCCTGATAGATGTGCATAAGAATCAAGTATTTCCATAGGTAAACGTTAATTTCCCCAGTGACTTCTCAGTTTGAGAGCGTCTCAAGTCCCAGGAATACAGTTTTTTTCTTCTTTTCAGAGAGCGCTGCTGTCTGCTTATAAAATAAAACTATAATTCAGAGTATATAAAACACATTTAATAATTAAAATATATATATTTCACAACTATTTATGTTATTCTACTCCCCTGAAAGTGTTCTGTGTGGAAGGGGCAATCTGTATTGTTGGATATTTTCTTTCTTCTCCAGTGTAAATACACCCTAACATTCCTAACATGTTAAGATATTTTGCTGGGATCACTAGCTGAAGAATTTGGAAGTAAATTATGACTCTAACATGGTCCCAATAAATGTAAACAAAGGAATGTAAACAAGGAGGAAGGCTGTAGAAATGTGATCTTGGAGATGGTCCAATAAATGTAAACAAAGGAATGTAAACAAAGGAGGAAGGCTGTAGAAATGTGATCTTGGAGATGGAATACATGTCAAGTTTCATCATTAGGAAAAAATTTGCTGAGAGGACTGTAATAAACTGTAATTAATTGTTGGCTTTATTCAGAGTATATTTCAATATAATTGGAATGTCTATATAATCTACACTTGTCTTTTTTACTAATATTTTTGTAGATTAAAATTAAGAGATCATATTAAGGATATTATTTATCAAATTCTCTAAAATCAATAAATATTTTGAAAAGTTAAAATACCCATTAACTATTGACCGAGGAATCAGAAGTTCTAACCACAATGCCTTCAATTAATAAAATACATACAAAATTTTACTAAATCAACTTTCTGGATCTCCTCTCCTCTCCTCCTCTCTCCTCCTCCTCCTCCTCCTCCTCCTTCCTCCTCCTCCTTCCTCCTCCTCCTCCTCCTCCTCCTCCTCCTTCTTCCTTCTCTTCTTCTTCTTCTTCTTCTTCTTCTTCTTCTTCTCTCTTCTCTTCTCTCTCTCTCTCTCTCCTCTCTCTCTCCTCTCTCTCTCTCTCTCTCTCTCTCTCTCTTTCTCTCCCCCCTCCCCTCTCCCTCTCTCTTTCCCTCTTTTTCTCTCCTTCCTCTCTTACAAACACATTCACATATTTACTTATTTTCATTTCTATAGATGTTTATTAAACGTTGAACATTTCCATTTTTTCTGAGAGAGGAAAAACCTATTAAATAGAGTAGTAGAATGATTGCAATATAGGAAAAGGATGAGAGAAAGATAGAAAAGATAAAATTGGCAGTCTTTATTTTTAATATAGTATTAATCATAAGATAGTAGAAAATGCTCAGTCTTAAAAATTCCCCCTTACTAGTATGGTATGTAACCCCTTCCTCATTATCATCTCTTTTCCCAAGCCACCTTTCCACTAACATCACTGTCATGTGTATAGCAGTTCAGCAATACTTTTAAATATTGATCTCTTTCTAGACCATTTGTTCAGTCATATTATCCAAACCTAAAGTAACATCTCAAGCTATTTTCCTAACAAAGGAAATAATCTTTGGTACCAGCTAATGCAATGATTACATCTGTACCCAGCTATACAAGCATAAACTGGGCGATGATTCTGAACCCCTAACAAACATTTGGAGTTTTCTCTGACAAATAAATGTGTCAAAAGGTCCTGTGCTCATCAGACATGATGCACTGGGCTCAGTGTGTGCAGCTGAAATGGGTGTCTGCAAAAACAAATAAATAGCAACAACAAAAATCAAGAGTTCACATTTGTAACTTTTTTACAAATTTCCATCATGTCAAAACTCCCACCATGGCCAGTTTAAGTTATCAATGGACATCAAAGGGCTGCAATTCTTGAGTCTTGAACAATTAATTCTGGTAATCCACTACAAACGAGGACCAGAACACTCCTGGCTAGGCTAAATTCAGGGACTATTGGGTCTCTATTTATGAAGCAATTAGTTACAGGAGGAAAAACAAATAGATCTCAATATATTTTGTCAAAGAATTTACAGATGATCTGTTTTGTTGCATAAACTAAAGCAAGGACCTGAATTATTACTAACTATTTTACATCTTTGATGGAAAAACACTAAGATTTCAGGCCATAAATTGTGGCAAAAAGCTGAATATTGAGATCATAAACCTCTTTTGCCATGCCACGAAGCTTGGGCAAGAAATGAAAAGCAAGTAGCTGCTAATTATTTAAAATGCACCAAATGAAAATCAACATTCCTATAATGTCTCTTCTTGCTCAGTAATTGTGGGCACCAGAAAGAGGATATAGAAAAAAAAATGTGTCCAAAAATAGTTTATTCCTTCCTCATTCTCTCATTTTCGTTTTCATGATTTTTAACAAGGAAATCTAACATCGTATGGAGATCTACGCTAAAATTTTCTTTTCCTAGTAATGAGTTTACATTTGAGAGGGAACCTAAATTAGCTAATTTTATCTACCACATAAGAATGAATGCGCTTTGGTTTTAAAATTAGAGTGAAAGAATTTATTTCTTTGATGAAACCCATGTAGTATACTGAGAAATCTAAACTTTAGGATAATTGGGTTGCTTCAAGTTTTTATCAGATAAAACTTAAACCATCTTTTATACATATCAACATGATCAATATTATACATCATGAAGTTAAGTTGAGACTCTATAATACTCTCAGAAGTTATTTCTTTTGTCATTGTACAATTATTTACAATGATCATGTTATCTCTATAAGTAATTTGTGTTAAAGCTATCAACATTAAACAAATATATTAACAGAAACATCCAGGAGGTTGTCATTTATAAAATGGAAAAGGAATAGACATGTTTAAGTCTATAATTGTTTTCATGTGTTATGCATTTCTCAGATAAACTGAATTATCACTGTTTGTCAGATATATTATGTAATTTAGGATGACATAATACATGCCATCAGGGAAATATATTGTATTTATCACACATTAAATTGAACCTTTTCCCATTGTCTTAATAAAGCATTAACTAAAGTGAATAATTATTTTCTTTCTTTTAATTTTTATTTTTTCAATTAGAAATGACATTCAATGTTATTTTATATTAGTTTCAGGTATACAGCATCGTGGTTAGACATTTATTAGAATTAATTATTGAAAATATTTATAGAAATATATAACAATGTACACATGTTTAAATCTTCTGGCCAAATCAATATATTAAGCTACATTATATTTGTATGGCTAATTTTGTGGTTTTCTTACTATAATTTTCTAGAGTGGGAAATCTAATATTCCGATCTATTACCATAAGGCAAATTTTCTGTATTATAAGGTATAAATATCACTTGTCACACTTTTTGGTGGTACCAAAGCTTCAAAAATGCTTCTTAGGTTGGTGAAACTGACAATATTGAGACCTAACCCTCTTCTAGGGAGAACTTCATTGTAACTAGGCTTTCTGTCAGGCAGTATTCAGCCATGTGACATGAGCCCGGCAATCAAAAAGCTTAAATGAGCCTTTTATCATGAAACTAGACATGTCAAGAAATGGCACCCCCCCCATACACACACGCACACCATGCCTCTTCAGTGACAGAAGAAGCAGAGCTTCCAAAAGCAACACATGATGTCCAGTGTCTGTGACACAAACCTAGGTATTAGTGAGCAACAGCATCGATGGGTCCAAAAAACAGCTCTTCCACGTGGTTCGAGTGTAACCTGCAGTTGTCTAAACTCTAAAAATGACCCTTTGGTCCTTCCTGAGGTATCAAATATAATTCAATACATTTATGTTTTCTCTAAACTAATTCTTTGTTTATTTATAACCAAATAGTGAAACAAATTATTTAAAACAATGTTTTGAAAACTGTTGGGTCATGAAATGGTTATTCACTTAAGGCTAGATTTAGTTTTTAATAAAATAGAACAGAAATATAAATGCATAAATTATGTAAAATATTAATGCTCCATAAAGCATTTGTTTTTTGTGTTCCAGTATATGTGTGATGCCTGTGTATACATGAGTATATCAGAATATATGCATGTGTATGTGTATAGATACATATAACATTTATTATATATGCCCATTATTCTATTTGATGATGCCACAAATCTTGATATCATCCTTGACTCTTTTTCTCACATATGCCTAGTTTTCAGTGAATCAGGTTGACTATACCTTTAAAACAGCCCAAACTCAATAACTTCTCATCAATACAATTATCACAATCCTGTTATAAGTAACATTCTCTCTCACCACAATGATTGCAAAAGTCTAATAACTAGTTTCCCTATTCCTGCCCTGGCTGTCTTCAGAATAGTCTCAACACACAATCATAGTAACCATATTAAAGTATAAACAGAATCATTTCCATCTTTTCTCAACCCCCCCCCCCCGCCCGTATCATTTTATCTCATTCAGGGTAAAAATTCTGAGAGTTTTTAGACCCTACAAGGCCAACTAGTGGCACAGGCTACTTCTCTCCTCTCATCTCTTTACTTCTCTCCACTTCTTTAACTCATTTTATTGATTCTGGCTTCTGAAAATTTCCTCGGACATCAAAGGTTCTTGCCGCAAGGCACTTTGAACGTGCTGATTATTGTATCTGGAAAAATCTCCCATGTCACCAAGCTTCATTCTCTCTTCACATTGTCTCTACTCAGAAGTCCTGTTCTCAGGAGACCCGTCTTACGTACTTTATCTAAAATTTCAATGTCACCCACCAATGCACATATACTTCGTATCATCTTCCTGCCTTTTCCCTTCTTCGCGCTATCGCCATGTAGCACACTTATATATTTAACTTTTATTCGAATGGTTTCCAGCTAAGGAAGGGGAACCGACCTAAAGTCTGACTCACAGCAGATATTCAGTTCTATTTCTGGGATAGTGAGAGTGGAGATTTTCTGTCAAGAGGAGAGGTACAAAAGTATGTACTATAGTTTAGAAAAATAAAAACAGATCGGTATTAGCTAGAGTGTGAGAGAAGTTTAACGGACAAAAAAAAAAAAAAAGAATGTGTCACTGATAATCTGGAAAGGGAGAGAGAGGTTCGGGTTTCAGGGAAGAGGAGTGGAGATTGACTGGCTACCTTAAAAGGTGCGGGTACAGAAGGAAGAGAAATGTGTTTGTGGTGAACTGAGCGTTGATGAATTTGCTCCGACTTTCTAGTGACTATGTTCAACTGCCTTATAAATCGAAACCCGAAAGGTTTGTGCTTGTCATATTTGGAATTAAAAAAAAAAAAAAAAGTAAATCAATGTTAAATTCACCACTCCAACAATGTTAATGGTTCTGGTAAAAATGTCTATGCTGATTCATGAGTCGCTTTGTGTCAAAGCTATTTAACCTTACATCTGTTATATGCGTCTGATATTGATCAGGCTTTTGATGTGTAAAAAGTATGATTTAATCTTGATTTCATCACCAATAGCACTAAAGGTTTTTTTTTTAAATGACAGTTTATTTTAAATGGTTTGCTTATAAAACCAGCCTCTGAATTGAAGTAATAAAAAGAATATTAGAATATCATTAGCTAATAAAGCCTAAAATTAGGAATCAAAGTTAATGGCCATTTATGATTACATACAAAATAACTGAGTGATCAAAAATGTTTCTACTTTATGCTCTTATGTGGCCATATATGCTAGTATGTTACTAATTTCTGTAAATTTACTCAGGAAACATGTACCAGGTTATAAGGAACAAGGCCAATCTCTGTTTTAGAATATGAAAAAATAAGCATACTAAATAAGAACAAATTAACTCTTCTAGCTTTATATTTTCATATTAAAAAACCCTACTATACTATCCCATGGAAAATGCTAAAAACTGGAACACCCATCTTGTAGAAGAAAAGAAATAAGAGATGGTTTCCTAATTTTATCAAGACGGTCTTAAATAAATTATGAATGCACCTTGAAATAAGTTGAACACCTTTATTTGTTTATGGTAAAATGCCCTTTTGTATTTTCAGACGATGGTTGTTAAGTGCACAGTATGCATAAATAATCTTGATAAAAATTTCAAGAGAAACTCATGTTGTGTGCTAGGGATTCAACAAAAAGGTGGTTACCTTACTCATGTCTCATAGAAATAATTTTATCTTTGCAGGGAAGAAGCCTGAAAGCACAACTTATTGTAGCTGCAGAAAACTGCTCTCACATCTGTGTGTTAATAATAAAAAGTAGAAATGTAAAATTTGAATGTGCAAATATAACTCCCAAAATTATAATAGAATTAAACATGAAGACATTATGTTTCATGCATATTTAACATGAAGCACTAGGTATGTGCTGTATCCTCAATTTTGCTGGCATATTTGCATCTTAAGTTCTTCTTAGTACTGGTTCGTAAAGACATCACACTTAAGATGTGATACAGCAATTGTAGAACAACAAATATATTACCATGGACATCTCAACAAAGTATATTACTGACATTCTAAATTTCTGCTTTGCATCTTTGATAATGACCCTGATGGTCTTATTCTTCAGCAGCTAAACTAGTTTGATCACCGTACAAACCACAGCATATTATGAAAGGCAAACGTTTAATTCCTCTCCACAGTTGTATCTCTGGGGAATGCACATTAATTTTCTGGTTTGTTCCAGGGTAGTGAGTTATTTTCTGTCTCCAGCTCATGCTGCATCTCATGACAGAAGGCAAAAGATGAAGCTCGGTTGTAGGGACTAATTTCCAAGCAGAAACCATATTGCTTTGGTCATCGCTGAGTCTGAAAAGTATTTTTCTTTCTTTCTTTCTTTCTTTCTTTCTTTCTTTCTTTTCTTTCTTTCTTTCTTTCTTTCTTTCTTTCTTTCTTTCTTTCTTTCTTCATAATGGATTTCCTTCTACAATTGAGTCATGAAGCTAGCAGACACAACAACATAGTTGCAATCCTCTAAAACCTCCATAAATTAACCATCATTAAAATTGATTCATTCATGCTTGTAAAATAGGATTATATATTCTTTGGGAATTGCATTATTGATCTTATATTTAACAATCTAAATGCTGTCTTAAAATTTTGAATGCCTTTTGCCTGTTATAAAGATAACGGCAATTCAAATTTTTAAAAATTTTTTGAAGAGAATATATGGAATTGATTAAGATAGTTAAAGGTACATTTAATGAATTGTTAGAAACTGCTGATACTGATACTAATTATGTCCATGAGTTTAAGGGTATAAGACACATCTTTGGAACTGAAGAGAGCTAACTTTTGCAAAATGAATTTCAAATTAAGATTTTGAAGTTTTTAAGATAGTCTTTATAATGATATTAAGACACATGATTTTTATTTATTGGAAAAGATACAAGTATGCCTAGATTTAAAATACTGTAAAATTCATTACATAGCTATCATTGTTTCTCAAGTGACTAATGCTAACTAAAAATATATATATTTTTTAATTTAAGTATCTTGGCCATTGACTTTAAATATGCTGATATAGTCTAGTGTAGTGTCCAGGAATCTGAATTTTTAATCTTAGGGAAATGATACTTAGGTTTAAAAACATCAGTGAAGATTATACTGCATATCATTGCGTATCTCTCTTATGTTAATGGCAAATGGAAAATATGTTTATTTTACACTAAAAAATTAGAAAAACACAAACAAAAAATTCACAGTAATACTAGGCATGCCTGTGGGAGAAATCAATGAGTATTTGTTTGCTTATTATGTTTTTTATCAGCATGCTTTTGGATGCAGGCAACAGAAAACCCTACTTGTCTGGCTTAAAAAAGAAAGGAAAGAAGAAAAAGAAAGAAAGAAAAGAAAGAAAGAAAGAAAGAAAGAAAGAGAAGAAAGAAGAGAAAGAAAGAAAGAAAGAAAGAAAGAATCCTGCTGTAAAACAAGGGAGATAGAAATCTCCAAGATTACAAATTTTGCCAGCAAATTATTTCACTAAGGACCAATGGACCTTTAAAAATCTGTCTGCCACACTTGACATGTTGGTTTGTTCACAGGCTAGCTGTTTATAAGGTCATAGGAAATCTGCTACAGTTCAGCCAACACACCCAGAAACGTAAAGGGTCAGGGTCTGCAAAGGGAAGATTTTTTTAAAGATGATAGCAATCTAGCCTAGATGTTCCTAGCAAACACTACTTTTATCTAATTGGCTGGAGTTGTTTCATAAGCCAATGTCTAAATTCATCATTGAAAATGAGAATGGCGTCACAAAAATTGGCTCAAACTGATCAAGGATGAAACCCTGGAGCTGGAGACGGTGTCTATTTATTGAGTTGGTGAAGGATGAACACAGAAATTTGATTTTGCCAGAAAAGAAGTAAATATATATTGGTCAAGAAATAAAAATTTTCTACAAGTGGATATTAAGCATTTCTTCAAATATTTTATAAAAGTTTTTCACCTGGACCGTATAAATCATTAATAACTAGCTGTTTTTGGACACTTGGGTTTTTGAATGGATAAGGCAATATATTTGCAGAGCGTCGAGTTTCTTGAATTCTTCCAGTGAATTTGAATATTTTTTATAGTGTAATTATTTACAAAATCTGATGGGGGATTTTAGATGTTCCTTAAGAGTAAAACTTACACTTATTCTAAGAGAATGTCATGTAAGTCCAACACACACTTTTTTTTTTTTTTTTTTTGGTGGTGTTACTGATTATTGTTTCGGGAGAAGGGGAGATAACTGATGAAGGCAAGAATGATGGATTATATAAGATAAGGTAATCAAGCTTTCTATTTTTAATATAATGTTTCTCAGCCCCATTGGATCCTTCATTTGTCAGTATTTTCTATATGCTGTTGATCTGAAAGGATATAAATCACTAGTTAATCATGTTGCATTTTATCAGCCTCTAAATAGATCAGCATGCATTTCACACTGTAGTAGGCCAACACGACAGGAATATGGAATCAAGGGACTTTAGGATGTTGTGCTTTCTCAGCTGGTACCCATGATTGATGCTGCGTTTGCTAACATGGAATTCATGCTTGTCCCTATCAACATAAGACAATTGCAACAGAAAGCTGAAGTAATCTTAAAGTGATAAATAAGCTTGTCATCTAAAAACCACACCTGTCTTTAAAACCTACCCCTAGTTTAACACACATTGTTAAGCCACATCGATTATGTGGCTCTGTGTGGAATACTACTATTTTTCTCTTAAAATGTACACATTGCCTATGATGATACTAAGTCTGCTATTTAGATTGTTTCTGATTGGATCAAGAACACACTGAATTAATTTTATCAGTTAAGAATTGCATTTTGGCAAGAGAAGCAACGAGATCCAAACTAAAAAATTAAACAATTTTAAAAAATGTATTTGCACTTCCAGGAACTTGTTTAAATAAGAAAATCATGTCTGTTTTGACTCTAACATTTTTCAAAGCAAACCAGTCCCTTCCAATGTCATTGTTTAACATCCTCTAACATCTAACATCCATCCTTTCGTTATGATCCTCATTTTTATACCTGCAAGGTCACTGCCAGAGATTCAGCCATTAATCAGGTATTTTATGCAGTAAGAAAGCAAAACAGAAATGAAATTCATGTTGAGTTGATGAGAGCCTTTTAAAGGGCTCCCAGTAAGTTCTACCCTTATTGCACTGGTGAAAACTCTGTATATGACAACAAAAGCTTAAATGGAAGTTGGAGAAACTTCTTTAGGGGGAAGAGAGAGGAACTTATAAAAGCCAAAAATAAAGAAAGTTCTAAACTTCAAAGAGAGGAAAGAATGGATATTGGGGAGCATCTAGATGTTTAGTCACATTTTTCAGGGTGAGAGATGCCAGCTTTTAGCAACTTGCTTAATAGTGCAAAAAAGAAAGGATGACATAGATAGGTGAAATAAAGTTCACAATCTAGCAGATTTTTAACTGTGGTACTAATAACATCATAGCTAGAAAAGGGCAAAGAAGAGTAAAACATATTCTAATGTGCCCTCTTCAGACCCTCATCCACTTCCACAGTTTTAGCTCTTTTTTTTCTGTATTAATAACTCTCAAATACACACATGAATATTTTTTCCTTCATCATCTTATGAACATATACACGTATATACTCCAATTTTGACTAATTTATACCCATATTTCCAAAACCAAATTTGATTTTTTGTTCTGATTTTTTAAGTTCTATTAATGGCTTGGCTATTCTCTCTTAAGCAGGATTAAACTCTATAATTAGCCTTTATTATATATTCTTCTTCATGTACCTGACTCAACGAGCTCCCAGTTCTACAGATGACACTCCAAAATTTCTTCTTTATAACTCTTTCATCTAAACTTACTGCCATTATCCTCATTATATCTTGAATTTTTCAGAGGCAAACCATTTTTCCAGACTTTTCTCTTTCCTTTGTACTCCTACAACAAATATATAGCTCTTCCAAAAATTCGTGAAAAATAACCAGTAGGATATATATGATACGCTAATAACAATCATATCTACCTCATGATGATGCAAGTATTACATTATGACTAAAAAAGTGTTTTAGAAACATTGTTATTCCTTCAATCAGCATATTAATGTGAAAACTATATATATATATAAATTTCTTTAAAAAAACTGAATTTACATGTCAAAATCATAAACATGAAAGTCCTTGATAAATAAATCATATATCTCTTTAAATATAACCACTTAACAACAATATTCTATTGTTACTTATAAAACCTACTAAAGAGCAGTTCCTACAAAGATATGATTGAATAAATTTAAGACTGAGAACCCTACACATTAAGTTCCTAAAATTCTTCTAAATTACTCTGTAAATTTCTTTCTCGTTTAAGCTTTGAAAAAACTTGGAAAATTTACATTCAGTACAGAGTACGATATCTCTAGCTAAAACAAGAATTTATATATACACCGAAACATTGTCTGTGTCAAAGAAGCCAAGCCATTTAGCAATTAGCACCCACAGTCACAAAATGCCAACTAAATCCAGAAGCCCGTTCTCATCAAACAGTCCAATTGTTTATACTGATGCATGGCTTAGTCATAGACCAGGTGCTCTGAGCTTAAAATATGAATTCATTTTCCAAAATTAAGTCTGAAAACCTAATGAAAAAAGCTGACTGTAATTGCAAATGACACATTACATCATGACAATCGCCAGTTGTAAATGATTCAAACAGCAATTGAACATGTCTCTAACTTGTTTGATATAGGTAGTGGGAAGAAATTTCTTTAGCTCAATTTACTTTATACATTTTACAGCTGCATTTCCCAGGAATGTAGAGCCCATTTCCACCACAAAAAGGCCAATACATTTCCCCGTATAACACTCCATTGCACTGCCTAACCCCAGTGGAAATACACATTTATCCTATTAAAAAAAAAAAATGTTAGTTCAAAAACCCTCTCCAACATTACAATGAAAATTGCAGTAATTGTTGGTGAAGATGATTTCTGTTTTGCTTTTTCACTAAATTAAAGTTTTCTTTGTAAGCCAGTGTGGTGGCTTTTGTAATCTTTTCAATGTAAAATGAGCTTTTTACTGTTTACTGGAGTGCTGCTTTCTGAATGTGTTTCTTTACTAAATGTATTCAATAGATTGAATTGTAGTATACAGTGAATTAATCCAAATTAGTAAGAAGTTTATTTGTCCTGTTTTGCATCTCAAGTGAGTTTATCTTTGCAAAACTCTTCCTATAAAATATTTTGGTTTGTTTTAAACAAATGAAGTCAAATACAACATTAGTTTTTTAAATTGTGAAATCACACATTTATTAACAACTCGATAAATGAGAAAAAAAGAGAAAAAATTATCACCTAGCCCTAAGTCGAAATTGGTATATTAATGCTGGGGACAAGTTCAAATGGTAAGAGTTTTATAAAATAGTCATATAGCGTTCTTTTTCTATTTTCTTTTTTTGTGTGTGTGTGCTCATAAAACTATTTCACCTGTTAAGTCCTTCTCTTCTGAATTTACCAGACATTTCATGAAAAATTGCCAATTTGGTTCTCCATGTAAATTCCAAATTTTATTGGGAAAACAGTGAATAATTAAATAGATTATTTTTAATATTGAAAACTAACAGTAAAGAATATACTTTAAAGGATCATATCAATTATGATTTAGAACTCTATGGATCTGAAAACATGATTGCAGATATAATTCTAAAAGATTTAACACTCCATTGCAAGACCTACATTTAATCCCAAAGTCTACTACTACATACATCAGAAGATCATTTGGCACCTAGAATACATTAGTGTTGTTATCTAATTTTTATTAGCATTCTACAAATTATGTTGAAAGAATGATTATCTATAGTTTTTTTTATGATTATGAGATTCTAAGATGAAATATTACATATCCTGTGTGTAGTTTTTTGTTTTCAAATTAGTAACAGGGGACTTAAATCTTTCAAAGGAATGCTATTAGTTTAGGTTGAAGCAATAAAATTCGAGAGTATGCTCTAACTCTCTGAGAAACATTATTTTAAAAAAATTTTATTAGATAAGTGTTGTGGAGATTCAGTGATGGTCATGAACATTATGTTATAAACATAGGTATAAAAATAGAGGAGGATTAAAAATCATATAGAATCTTGTTATAAAAGTCATACTTACCATTTTATTTGCTATTATTCTAGTTCCTGTAAAACCAGTTTAATAAAAGTATGTAAGTTCTTTTGAACTCAAAAAAATAATACTGAAAATTTGTACACTTAAAGGTCAACTTACTCCTGAAATTGTCCGGGGGCACCTGCAGGAAAATGTGAATGATAATAATGCAACAATGCCTCATGAGGATAGTAATTATATCAGCTTGCCTCAAGGAGAGCACACAATTCCCACACTACCAATCTGAAAGTTACCTGACATTGAAAATCACACTTTAATAAAAGAATGAGTTTGTCTTAAAAATTATGATTCCTGACAGAGTGGAAATAGACAGGAAAATCAATTCAATTATAGTTGAGTATTTTGCAAATGAATAAAGATAATTGCAAGTTGCCAGATGAATTGTATAAACGAGTACTATTTAGTAAACAGTTTTTATGTTATAGAAACAAGAGTAAGTGAGACATTATTTTATTGTCAGAAAAGCTAAAGCAAGTGATGCAATGAAAAGTAATAATGGAGTAGTTTTGGAGGAGAGAGCAGATAGAATCTAATAGATAAAAAGTTTTAATAGATTACTGTCTTAATTATCTTGGGCTGCTGTAACCACATACCATGATTGATTGGCTTAAACGCCAGGCAGTTATTTCTCAGTTTTGAAGGCTTGGAAGTCCAAGATCAAAGTACCAGCTGATCTGGTTCTTGATAAAAACTCTCTTTCTGTCTTTTAGATAATCACCTTCTTACTGTGTACTTACAGAGAGATGTAGTCTTTTTCTACTCTTATAGAGACATTGTTTCCTTCTTGAAGGCCTATCTGTATGACCTCATCAAATCTTAATGACCTCCCAAAGTCCCCATCTCCAAATAACATTACCTTTGGGAATAGGGCTTCAACATATCAGTTGAGGTGGGCACACAATATTCAGTCCATAACAGTTCCCTTCTTTGTAAAGAGAAACAAGTTAGCGTTGATTTTCCAGGTTTTCAAAGGTGTTGAACTTCTTTCTTTGTTAATCTATATTACTTTGGGAGTAGCAGGAACCTCTTATGTATTCCTGGACCAGAGAGGTTCAAGCAGACTAAATCTAAGGATATGGTAAAGAGTATGTGTTTTCAAGCCAGAAAAATCCTGTTTTTTTCCTAAATTTGATTCTAAATCAAGTTTGGAATCCGGGTTTTACTTCCTACATTTGTTAAGTTGTTCACTGCTTTGAGACTTGCTTTATTCATCAGTAAAATATATGTAACAATATTGACTAAGGAAAGAATTTTTGAAGATTAAATGAGTTAACATACATTGAATGGTTCCCTGTCCAAGGTAAGGCTCGAAAAATAGTGGCCGACAAACAAAGGGAAATTGACAACTTTTTTCAAACTCAATAATAAGGGTGAAAAGGGCAGGTGTTATTTTGAAATAAAATACTGATACTACTAGGATAAAACAACATTCATGGACATTGAAATAAAGTGAGTAATCTCCTCTAGATTATTTCCAACCAAAAAGCTTTTATATTTCTAAAGCTTTGGAATCTCTTTCAGCATAATGATAAAATTTAAAAGTGAGGATTTAGGAGTTACTAATTTCATCAGGGTTTCTCTCTCCAAATATGTTCTCTAGCACTTTGACATTCACTACAAAGCAACTGTTAGTATCTATAATTCTGGATCAAGACTTTCCTTATAATCTTAATTAGAATTTGGAGCTAGTGCTTATATTGGCAACATGAACATTAGAGTAATATTATTATATTAAGCCATTTTTTACAACTAGAAATTTTATAAGTATAATCAGTACCAGAAATATGAAAATGGCACAATAAATATTGTCTTTCTTATTTTTATAAACTGAAAATTTTGTCAAATTATTAAAAATACAAGAGTTTACCATAAATTTTGTAAATAGAATCCAATAAATATAAAAAAGGACATTTTACTATAATCATTATCCTGAAAATACAAAATTGTTTCACATTCAAAGCCATTTAATACAATTAACCATATTGAGAAACTAAAAAAATAATAATAAGATTCCCTTGAATGCAAAATATTTTTGATATACCCCAATATTTATCTGTGATAAACTCATAAATCTCAAAGTAGAAAGAATTCTCTTAGTCTGATCTAAGTCATTATGGTAAACAGATTATTCTCCCAAGTAAATTGCCCATGTTCTAAATCTACTAGAACTAAAGAACTATTAAGTCAGCTTAGAACATTTATAGAACACAAGACCAACATATAGAAATAAATTGTATTTCTTCTATATATTAGCAACCAAAAATCAGCACTAATTTATAAAAGACATTTGAAAGTCTTTAAAATGTGAAATGTTTCAAGATAAGTCTGTCAAAAAATGTGTGCATGATGTGTCCACTGAAAACTACACAGCATTGTGGAAGAAGGAGATATATTTCCTTCCTAGGCAAGAAATCTGAATAATGTTATCATTTAATCCTCCTTCCTCTAATTAATTGGTTGATAGATTCTCTTGTATCAATTGGTTGATACAATCTCTAAATCCATCAGACTCTTTTTTTTTTTTTTGGTAGAAATTTTCAAACTAGGTCAACTGTATATCAGAAAAATTTGGAATGGCCAAAATATCTTTGAATAAAAACCTGTGCCAAAGAACAAGCCTTAGAGATTAAAAGGTGATTGATTAGTTGAAAACCTTCAGATATATGTATGTTATCATCCTGGAAGAGGGGGAGTATATGTTTATAATTCAAAGTAGGAAAAGGCATGGAGTAGTTTGTTTATATTTCAAAGTATTGTAAACTAGGAATCTTTACCTTCTCTTAAACTGTTTCTATTGAGAGAGAATATCTCTCTCTCTCTCTCTCTCTCTCTCTCAATCTCTCTCTCTCTCATCAATCAATATAACCTGAACTTTATCATCTAAGAAAATGAATTATAATCCATATCATCATATATTAATTTTAGTCAATGCATAATGTATAATTGGTATTAGTGATAAAATAAATTTAATCTTAATAGAAAGACGGTTTATAATAAAGAAAAAATTCAAATGTCAGGAGTCCATAAATATAGTGTTAGGGAACCTAAAGCTTAGATTAAAGCTACTACTTACCTGAAAAAGCAGAAGACAAAGAAAGAATATCTTGGCCAAACCTAGAGGAATAAAATGAATAGCCTGGCCATAGGTCATACTTAGATGAACTAGTCAAAAAACAAACTGAAACATAACAAGGCGAAGTCCTCAAATGCTACTTTGAGCCCATTTTCTCTGTAATTTGAGAATTAGATGAAAACCAAGTTGGTAGGGAAATCGGTGATTAACGAAATAAATTAAAATATTGAAAAAAATTATAGAAGAGCTTTTAGCTATTTAAATGAGTGTAAGATTCCTGGCTTAGACAAATTTCATCTTCAGGCACTGAACAAACATGATGAGTTTATTAAATTAATATAAAATATCTGTGAGATTGATAGAAAAATAGGAGTTGGTGAAGGTATAAAAATGCAACATTTCAGAAGGGAAGAAGATTAAATCTAGACTCCAGACTAGATAGAGCTTGATATTGATTATATCCAAGATAACAGAACTCTGTATCAAGTGGTTATTTTGGGGCAATGAGAAAAAGAAGTTATAGAAATCTGAAGTGCTATAAAATGTTTGGAAAAGTTATAGATTAAGTTCAATAAATGACAATGTATAGAGCAAGCAAGATAAAAGTGTACCATTTTTTGTGTTGGTTACGCTCATTTGGAATATTGTGTTAAATTCTTTATGAAACACATTTAAGAAAAACACTGACACATTCGAGTAGTTCATCTCTATAAGTATAAGAATAATGTGGACAATTAAAGCAATGAAATTTATAAAGTTGTGGGAGGCAATAAAGATGTTTAATAAGTGATGATTTTAGGGACATATTTGAAGGGCTGGCATTTGGACAAGGACTTGGATGTATTCATCTCATGTCCTTTCATGGGTCATTGTTATATAATCTGACTTGAAAATGTGGATGCTGAATTTGGATTACCACTTACTGGAGATGTTTTATAAAGGATGCTAGAAATATGGAAACAATAGAACTCTTGACCTTAAGACTTTCTTCCAAATCTGAGGTTATGAGTGATTGATTGTATGCTAATAGCCACAACTATTGTGCTAATTTGTGCAACTTTGATAAAAAAAGTAAAATCTGAATATTTCTATAGCATTACTTGACTTACCATTGTCAATATTAAAACAATTGTTTTTCTCGGGTATGGATCCACTTATGAAGAATTAAAATTTATATCATGTAAAACTGTAAAAAAGTCCTAAAAATAGAGTGTTGAGAATGCAGTGTATATCAAGGTGATGATCCACATTACTCAATAGGTTTTGCATACCTGTGTTTCTTTGACATGATAGAAAAATACATGGAACAAATAAAATATGTAATGTTCAACCTATTTATTATAATCATTACATTGCCAAATGCAATACAGTCTTTCCCATTTAATCTGTAAATCTCCATAATTAACATCTTATCTATTACAGAAGCTATGTCTCATATATCATCCAATTCACAGGATTAAGTAGCAAAGTTCCCAAGGGTAATTGCTTCATCTATCTATAAAAGAAAACAGAGCATTGTACAGTTTTACTCATAAAACGTTTTCTCTCATAAGTAAACTAACATTGAATTTCATTATATCTCAGTATATATAAAGTTTACATAGAAAATATTAACCAGTCAACAATAAATCAAAAGTTATAATTTGACTTCTACAGCCTTCTGCCCTATTCCAAGCACATAACAATATTAGAAAAATTATAAAAAAGAGAATATTTAAAGGAAAGATTACTTTTAAAACAAACATCTTCTAGGACCAAACAGGACTGCTAGTTTCAGAGCAAGAAAACAGAATGAGAAGGACATTAGGACTCTTTTAGGACAACAGAAATTAAAAGGATTCTCTGCAATGTCGACCCTGGATCTTTTTAAAATAAGATGTGACTGCTCCCTCCTCTCAAATTAGATGGGAAAAAGTTGTGATGAATCTTCTCTCCAAGGTTATGGTTTAGATAAAGTTGACAGTAGGAGGTGGAATAAATGAAGCAGATTCAGCCGCGCAGTCAATCATATTGGGTAAATTCTATATGGATATCGCCATGGGGCAAAACTCTAAATGAACTATATAAATTCTGATTCGGAGAAATCTATTTTTGACACAAAATCACATTATCAGAGAGGGCAAGTGCACACACGAAAAGCAGAAAAACAAACAAAAAAATACGACCCTTACTTCAATTAAATTTACAACCCCAAATTTGGAAATTCAAATTAATGTTAAGAAATACAGGAAATAAAATCATTTGGAAGGTGAATTTACACTAGGTAAAAATAATAGAGGAACCTGAAAATGACTTTAATAAAAAATATGTTTTAGATATTTAGGGATAAAAAATAGAAGAGCATTAATACAAATAAATTATAAAAGAGGCAGAAATTAAATAAATAAATATGTGGTTATCAAATTAACTTATTAGAAATCTTAAAAATGAGAAAATATGGTTATTGCATTTAAAAAATTAATGAAGAATAAACTGTAGGCCACATATAATTAAAAAGTTATTGTATTAAAAATCAGTTTTGCTGAATTTGCCCAGAGAGCAACACAAAAATAAATAAATCAGAAAAGTAAGATTTAGAAACAATAACACAAGATTATCAAAACAAGAAAAGTCTGAGAGACTGCTCACCACTTAGAAAAACCTAAGGAGACAAGATGAATAAATGTAAGATGTATCCTAAATGGAATGCTAGAACAAAAAGAACATGAGATTAAAAACTACAGTATATTAATAAATTATTTACTGTAGTTAATAAAAAATAATAATATTTCATTATTTGTGACAAATATACCCCATTAATATAAGGTTTTAACAGCCTGGGGAACTAGATGCTGGATAGAGGGGAACTCTACTATCCTTGACTTTTTCCAAAATTTTGCTAACATTTAATTTATTTAAATAATCTTACGAGATATCTTGTCTATTCACTTGCAACAAGTTCTACTTATAAATAATAATATCCAAATATTTCCTCTAGACATATTTAAACCTGAAGTGCAGATGTTCCTCAATTTACAATGGAATTACATTCTAATAAACCCATCATAAGTTGAAGATATTGTAATTTGAAAAGGCATTTAGTACAGCTAAGCTATAGAACATCATAGCTTAGCCATGCCTACTTTAAACATGCTCAAAACACATTAGCTTACATTTGAGCAAAACACCTAACATAATGAATACATTGAAACTTTTACTCTGATTTTATGAGAAATACACTAAAGTATTTTTGATAGAGTAATGATAGTAAGGCTTGTCTAATATTTTTATCTGTGCAAATTACTTTCACATATTACTATTTACCTTGAATATTTCCTTTCTGGTCATTATTTCATATCTCAAATAATTTTATATCTCAAATTCCTTATAATTTTGCATCACAAATTCTAATTCACATATAGTATCTTAATTATTTTGATTGTATGTCCTGATAACATCTTTTTGTTTAAATTTTATGAATAGATGAATAAGTATCTTTCTCTTAATATCTACATAAGTGATGATATTTAATGTTTATAAACATCTTGTTAACCTAGAATACGAATTCACTTTCAAAGTAATATATATCCTAATAATTCAAATGGTTCTAGCATCAAAAACTTTAGCTACAAAATTCTGAAATTATCTTTTCCTTGAAACACAGTCCAACTCATTCTACAATTTGGTCTGAGACCAAGTTTGCATTATTATGCTGATGTAACCATTCCAGAGATGCTAACAAATAAAACGAGAATATGTTTTATTTTTCCAGAACAAGGGCAATTCTCCTGTTAAAACTTGAGAGTATATTCAGTCTGATCCATTCTCTTCTGGCCCAATGTTCCATAGAAAATTTTTTGTGTAATTTTATTTGACATAGGTTCTGCTTGGGATAGGTCTCAAGTATGATAAACTGCATTCTCAGCCACTGATTTTCCAGAGCGTGTGTACATATACCCTAAGTCCCTCAGCCTTCCAGTGGATAATTCTGACATGTGTTTTACACAATTTCCCAGAGTTTTCTATTAAGATTATGTTTTACTTGCCTTCCACATTAGCGACTCTTGCATACTTTCGCTGAACTACTTCTCCAGTCCCACTTCCCTGCTTGTGTTCATGCAAACATCAAGTCAATTACATATGCTTAAATCTTGTCTCCAGGTTTGACTCTGAGAGAACCAACAGATATCCAATTTCCCCAAATTCATTTGGTAAATAGAGAATTTATTCATATTTATATTTATTGAGATTTTCGATGTAATAGAATTCATTTTCATCATATTTTTTCCCTTTTGGTGTGCCCCGTATTCATGTTTTTATCACTTAGAGTGAATCCATTGATGAGGATACTTAATTTTGAAACTGACTTTTGTCTTTATTTAATTTCACCTGAGGGAAAGGAAAATTCAGAAAAAAGCTGGAAGTTAATTTTAGTAAAAATATGTACTTTTAAGACAAAAAAGAAAAAATCTATATATATATATTAAATTAGAACAAGCATTAAAAAAATAATTCTAATGTATGGTTTCAAATTACCTGACCAAAAGATATAGAAATAATTGTAAATTTCTGAGAAATAGTTCATGTGTAGGCATGAGCTTTAATCATTAAAAAAAAAGTTAATATATCAAAATATTTATTTTGCGACTTTGAAGGCAGGAATTGTAAAAAATGATTAGGTATTACTATAACAACAGCAAATACCATTTATTAGATACTTACTAGTACAAAGATATAGTGCTCAGAACATAACAGAAATTTCCTCTTTACTCTTCATCATGACCCTGGCAATATACATTTTATCTCTATTTTACAGATGAGGAATCTGACGTCTTCATACATTTAGTACATTGACTACATTACAGATAGAAAGTCCCCAAGTTATTCTGAAGCATGTGATCTAAAACCAGGAGAATTGAAACATATTGGAAAAAGGTGAGTTTGCAACTATTTTTCTGAAGCAAAAAGATAAAATGTTTCAAGTATTTAATACTATTCTGAAGCATAATTCTTTACATCATGTAGTACTATAATGAAAAAATAATAATTTGAAAAAGCATCTGCTATCTAAACTTTTAAAAATCATAAAATTTTAAGAAATTATTTTTATTGCTTTCTAAATAACCCTCTCAATCTAAATTCTAGATGTATTTTTATATCTGTTATATATCTATCATCTATCATATATCTCTTATTTGCTTAAATGTATTCTGTCTAATCATAGAATCTTCATGAGTGAATGAACTGAATCCTGTAATTGTCTTGGAATGTCATAAATGTTTCTAAACACCAGATGGTTTATTTGAAAATCATTACACAACTTGGGCTTGAGGTCAAGTATTATAAAATATAAATGAATATTGACAAAAAAATGAAATAGGCATGATTTTTTGAGCAAAGAAAAATGCATTTATTTACTCAGAAAATTTTATGCTTTCCATTATATTGTGTCCATAAACTTTTGATATAGACTTTTAACATCTCAAGACCCTTTCTTTTCCCCCTATGTGCATAACACTCTCTCCACATTCTTCACAGAGTGTAGTAAGGGTCAAATAAAAACAGGGTAAAATGCTATAAGAATTGTCAAAAGCTCTATAGAGAAAAAAACGAATTAAGTATCATTGTTAACAAAGTAGCCATTTACAGGAATTTCCCATTTGTATTCTCCTCCAACATCTCTGGTGGAAGTTTTCTCTTAGCCACTTAAACTATGTCCATCACAGATAGCCTCTACCATCTTGGCTTTCTCAGATGCCAAAATGATAAAGCTTCATGTTCACCACCTGTTAAAATTACAGGAAAATAACTCAACCTGCCAATCTTCACTTTATTTCCCAGATGGTTTCTGTATGAAGATATAGCACCTGTCACACACATTATTTCTCCAGTAGAGTTCTTGCTAAACGTTTGGTGATTTCAGTACGAACATTTAAGTTCCTCGGTTCCCTAACCTCAGAAGTTCTTTACTTTCTTCGCCTCCAGTTATCACGCCCTTCAGTCATTCACCATGTAGTCATTCCATAGCCTTGTTATTTCCAGCAATCACATCCCTTTCTTTATTTCAGCTTCAATGTTCCATTCTCAACCAGTACTTCCACTCTTTATTACTACAGAGTTCCAACAACTTTTTTTTTTCCACCTGAAACTCCTTCAATCCATTGATCTACGCTATTTTTGATGCCCATCATGCTTTTATTTTCCTTATTAACTGCTTTGGTTTCTGTGATCTATCATCATAGTCATTCTCTTGCATAAACTAGCAAGTCCCTTCTCCTTCTCCTTTTTTCTTTCTGCATTTTCCTACTTTGGAAAAATATTAATCTTAATTAAGTCTAACTGTCTGCTTGTTCTATGCCTGCATTTAAGCAACACAAAGTGACTGGAGGCAAACACGCATCCATACCTACTAATCTCACTTCAAACTTATGGCCAGTAACCTCGACGTCCTTTCTGTTCAGAGGTTTTACTAGATAATACTTGTTTATATACTCTTTGATTCTATTCTCAAGGACTATATCACAACTTTATCTTTTTTCTCAAACATCATTTTTTTAACTCAGAAAGTATAACAAATCTGAAATAAAATATGGCAAATATCTGTAAACTATCTACCCTTCAACCTGCATTTGTTCTCGTGTTCTGATTTTCTTTCTGGTTTAAAGTTTTCTCATCTATATTACTAACCAAGGCCAAAAGCCACATTTTGCAATGGAATTATACCCTCTCAAATTATTTTGTTGCACACTTTCTTTGCAATTTTATTATGTAAAGTTATTATAGTTAAAAAACACATTTAATGTGCAATACATTTTAAAATGTTTTTGATTATATATTTTCTCTGCTATCACCAACCACATTGCTCTCCTGTCTTTACAGTAAAACTCTCTCAAGAGTTACCTATAGTTTGTGTACCCAATTTCTTGTTTTTTTCTAAAACTTAGTCATGTCAAGGAATTCAATAATTACAGCTAAGTTTCAATGAAATTTGGTTAAGTTAACTGGACAATTATTTGTCCTCATCTTACTTGATTTACCAAAAGCAACTGGCATAGTTTATCACTCTCTTTAAAGAAACAGATTCTTTACTTTGTACGTGAGACCATGCTCTCCTAATTCTCCTCTCACTTCACCTTTCAGTCACTTTTGCTAGTTCCTTTTCTACATTTTATAATGCACAGAATTCAATCTTCTTTTCCCCAACTATATCCCATTCTCAGTGATTGTATCCAGTTTCACAGCTATTTAAAATTATATAAATGTTGAAAATTTTATGTTTCTATTTAGTTTGGATTATTCATCTGAAATATACCTACTAAAAAACATTCACTTTCATGTCTTTGGGTCATCACAAACTTAGCATACATGAATTCACATTTTTGTTTTCTCTCTTCCCTGAATTTAACTTCTTTTTTAGTTGTCCGCATTTCAGTAAGTAGCAATTCCATCCCTCCTGTTGCTCATACTCAAAACTTGGATTAATAATGACTCATTCTTCTCTCTTTCATTCTATATTAATAGCAGAAACTAACAATGATTGCTATATGATTATACTACTCTAGCTAATGTGCACACAAATGCACACACACATATATAAGCAATGAATTTTTACAATTATAGGGAATACAATCACCTATTTTTTTGTACAGAGCAGGTATCATAATAAGTTTAAATAGCACCTGGCTATATAACATGAAAGGCTTCTGGAATTTAGACCAAAGTAATCTGTCTGTCTTCAGTGTGCATGTTCTTAATTCATCTGTTATTCTTTCAAAATATAGCCAAAACTCAATCCAGTTCTCAAGGCTGTCAGAGATACTTACTTGTTCTAAGCCAACATTGTCTCTTCACTCTAGTATTGCAATATACTGCTAACTACTGTCCAAGCATCTACTGTTATTCTCTATAGTTCAAATTTAGAATTTGGAATGATTTTTAGCATCCCATAATATTATATCTCTCTTTTCAAACCTCTTCAGTTCCTTCGCATTTCAGTCTTTCTCAAAAACCAAACAAACAAACAAACAAATAAATAAAATCCCATAATCCTTGCCCTACAGCAATTGCTAGATCTGTCCCCTGCCACCCTTTCTTACCTTTCTGACTTCAAGAACTACCACACTTCTCTCTCTAGCCTCCTGACCTCCTTGCCAAGTTCACTGTTGCCTGGTATATTTACACTTTCCATTCTTTCAGACAGGAATGCCTTTTCTTTAGATACTTGTTTGTCTTGATCTCCCCGTCCCCGCCCCCAGCCCCCTACATTAAGTCTCTTCAAACATCACCTTAGAAAATCTGTCCCGGATTACTCTGTAGAAAATAATACCAGTCTATTACCATATTATTTGACCTTATTTAATTCATAATTGAGTACTCTCTTAGGTCAGAGTGGGTTTTCATCTTATTTTTTTTCACTAGAAAAAAGTACTTTTATTTTTTTATTCCTAGAAATGTACCAGATATTAGCAGATATTCAACAAATATTATTGAATAGATTGATAGTCCATACATACACTGAAAATATTCTAAGTTGTCCAGATATTTTTGTAGGGAAGCTAAAGTTTAAAGAAAAATTATGTTGCACATGTTCTTCTTTTAGATGGAATTTGATAATGTTAGCTGCTTATCTAAATGATAAAATATTATCTTCCATTATTGGGTAATTTGATGTGAAGTTTCCTGGAATGATTTGCCATATTCTATCCAAAGACAGTGGCAGAACAGAATAACTAGTTTACATTTATGATAAGTCAGGAATTAGATGATTTCTTAATTACCAAAAGCTGATTTACTGGATGTACTACTAAGAGAGTTTAGAAGTCTCCAGATACCATTCTAAAAGCTTAGCCTGTATCCCTGTCTGGCTGTGATAGACTTGTTCACTGTATTCCCTAAATTTGTTGTCACAAAGTGAGGTATGCCTATTATCCCAGGAGGTAAGCAAGATAATCCATGAAAGTATAGGAAAAAAACATTATAATATTTAACATCAAGGAAGAAATTAATCTTACTAATATTAATACGTGGGTGAACACTGATCTTTTCACTTTCTCCTAAGGACAGATAAAGTATTGTCCCACATGATATAAGATATTACTTGAAGGAATAGTGGGAGTTCAACAAGGAGAAGAATTTACAATGACAAAGTATTTTTTGTCTATAACAAGTCATATGGGTGGCCTACCTTTTAGGTTCAGTAATTTTCTGAATAGCACTATCTAATTTTAAGAAAACTAAGTCATAAAATGAACAAACAGAAAAATATTTTTGCAAAACACATGGATTAATGATATTCCTAATAATAAAAACAAGCAAACAAGAAATTGTAAAGTGTATACTTTTCTTTCTTAGAATATTAAGCACTTTATCAATAATTAAAGAATAAAAACAGTGTTAGAATAATGAGATCTAAAAGAAAGATGACAAAAATGGACATGATCAAAAAACAATTGGAAAAGTGCATTGATTCTCATTTAAGTCGGTGTTATGCCTTGAGATAATGGTTAATGATAGTGGGAAGCCATTGTAGTGAGCAAAACTGTTAAGAACTAAGTGCTGAGAAAAGTATCAATTTTATTGAGCAATAAATATCAATATTTTATTAGAAGTTTTTTGTGTCAATATGAATAATATTAAATAAGATATCAACTTCTGTAGAATTGTTGCTTATTATTCTATCTTTGATTTTTTTTCTATTTTTACGTTCTATTTTGTGGATTTTTATAACACGTACATATATATCAGTATGGTAATATAAATAGGTAAACTATAAATGAATAATATATATAGGAAGTATAACCTTAAAAATTTTAATAAAAGAAGTGCATGATAAAAATTGTTTGACAATAATTGTCTTAGGATATGAATGGCTCATAGTCTATACATTGTATTCATACAAATCTAAAACCACTAATGGAATTAGTTTATTCAAGCTATTGGTTAATATAATAAATATTTAAAATCCATTAAACAGACTGGCACCATGCAGGAAAATGAAAATGACTGTGATAATGCTGAAAGACCTGTATTCAAAGATAAAAATTTTGATAGTGTTCTAGCGAGTTTTTCTTACAGCATGCAGTTAAATTAGGCTAATTTGTCACATTACATGAACATGAGTCTAGACCTCCAAAAACAATATGAATAAAGGTTCCAAAAATAACAAATATAAAAATAAGTAATAGTTTGTAGTATCAGTTTAAAAAATTTAAAAGAAAATAAGAGTTGTTCCTGCACAATGAACTTATATTGACCTGCAACTCAAAAAACTTGTTTTCTGTATAATTAATTGGTATACGTAACACAAATCTACTATATAATTAATATTATATATTATTAAAGTTTAATATTTTGAATATAAATATTTACATCAGTGTGAGTTGTAACTGTCTCTGATTAAAGTACAAACATTTTTACAGAAATGAAATTGTATCTCTAAGATATTATTATTCTTTGAACAATATATATTAAACTTGCAATAAAATATAATGCATATTTTTATATGTCTGCACATACTAATAATTTCTATTTAAAGCTTTTAAACATAAAGAATATTTTATAAATGCAAGAAAATCAGGTATATTCTGTATTCCTCTTGAAGTTAAATACTAGAAGTTAATTTAAAATGTGCATTTTGAGAAATTGTTATTATATGCTTATTAAAGTCAGCTATGTATTGAAAAGAACCTAAGGAAAAAAAATACAAGAATAGTAAAACATGGTGACACACATTTTAGGTTGTGTTCACCTAAATAAACTCCTTAAACTTCCCAATTAGAATTTACGTATTATTGATATTTAGATTTTTTTAAACTAAGATAGTAAAATAGGTCAAACTTTAGAAATGTCAATCTTTTCTAAAAGTCTTAGAAAAAGTATTATACCATGCTAATGTATATAATAATTAAATTATTATTTTAATTCTTCAGTTGGAAAACAGTGATTTACATTTTATCTGGAAACTGTGATTTTTATTTTGATGTTTGGAGCATGTTGGGAAAGAAAAATTTAGGGGAAAAAAGAGTCCTCAGAGCATTTGGAGAGTTTTATTAAATCTATATTATTATTTTTTTCTAACACAAAAGCTAAAAAGTAAAAGAAAAAAGCAAAACAAAGGGGAAAAACTCCTAGTCTCAGGGAGAAAAAGTGCTTCACAGGGAAATACACAATAGTTTTATTTTCAGCTCTCAGGCTCAATCGGTATTTCAATTAAATATGAGGTAGTCAAGACGGGTAGTCAAATAAATGTAAGATAATGAGAAGATGAAGTGCTCTTAACATAATCATCTTCAATTTAGTGGGCAGATAATAAAGTGAGATAAGTAATGGCAAACCGCAAAGCAGTCCAGTTAATATTTATTATGTTCAAGGGAAGTTTAACAATTGAAGTAACACGCAAGTAGGGTGAAATTTTTTTAATACCTTGGAGACATACATTGCATTTCTGTAAAAATGTTTGCATTATCTATTAATCAGGAGCAATTATAATTTACATGATTGTAAGCATTTGATCCTCAGGAAACGTCTTAGCAAAAAGGCGGTGCTGTGTTTTGGGTATTAAAACATGGCACCTTTCATATCTAATATGTCGACTAACTGGGTCAATTTTACCTCCAAAGCATCTGTCTCCATAATCTCACTTTCCCTCCTGCCCCATCTTCAGTACATTCTTGTTCCATTTATGTGAGGTAATAAAATTCCCAACTTCTGTACTGAAATGTCCCCTTTATTCTTTACCTTGGGTTTACTGCAGCCACTACTGACAACAACTAAGTTTTATTCCTTAAAAACAAAGATGCTACTGGCATTCTGTGCCAATTTCCCCCTGGATTAACTGTTTAAGGCTCATTATTCACCCTCCTCTCCAGAGCACCCTATGATCTTGCTACTCTAAACGTTCGGTTTTCATTTCTGGACACATCTGACTTGCTCGATGCACCAGACCTTTACAGATTTAAAAGTTAAAGAAATCTCCAAGACATGGTAGTTTTTTGTTATCAGAGCTCTAGTGGAAAGGTAAAGAACAATGCCTGTAATGTTTATCTACATTTTTTAAAGATCCATCTAAGAAGAGAGAGCATTTTTTGGTAGGTTTCTAGGAAAATGTGATATGCTGAAGATAAGGATTTGTAAAAAAAAAAAAAAAAAAAAAAAAGCAAAGATGAGAGCTGTTGCCAGCTGCGAATGGCATGGTCATATAGTTGAGTATGGAGTGATTGTGAGGACACAGGGAAGGAACAAAATATTTATTATCCTATCTCAGTTGCTTTCTCAGAAGATAAGAGAAAAAAAGTATGTACAGCAAATAGTCAATTCACAATCTGAAAATACCTTACTATGCTAGTTGTAAAGTTATCTGGGCTTTAAGTCACAATTTTCTAACATTTGATTGTTTGCTAATTTAATGTTTTTTTAGTAAATCAGTAAATAGTAAAATAAGGCTTCGATTGTTGAAAAAATAAATGACAAATTTGTCACACAGTTTTCAATAATTTAAATAAAAAACTTTTAAGTTATTTTTTTAAAGTCTCCAAGAAACAGGTTTTTTGTTTTTTGTTTTTGTATAGTCTAAAGTATCTTTATCAAAATATGTATTTTTGTTACTGTGGTGGATTAAACCATGTCCTCATATTTGTTGATATTCCTCCTTCTTGGTGACTGGAGATTAATTCTCTTCCCATTGATCTTAGATGATATGTTTAGTTTGTGCACAGATAACTTTAGAAGCTTATGAAAAGTATAAAAAGTTTAGATATATTTGTAAAGAGATATCAAATTAATTATATCTTGAACTTCCTAGAAGGCCTAAAAATGTCCACATTAATTTGAGTAAATTCAGATTTAAATCTAATTTATCAAAGGCAAAATCAAAAATTGAGTAAAAATTACTTAAAAATTAGGTGAAAATTCTCTTGATTAATGATGTATTTTCAATAACTGGACTTTGAATTTTTATTTTTAGTAAGATAAAAAAGTAAACCAATTTATAGACTTACTTTTATCTCAAATTAAAATTTTATGGAAAAGTTATTAACTTTAAAAGAGCATAGTGAAGAAAACAGTTACATTACTTTAAATTAATTTGCAGAAAAATCTATGAAATCAAATAAAGAAACTGCTGTAAATCTGTTTAAATCACAGACCCATAAGCACACCTAGTTCTCCTTCCTAATCTTGTAAGTAACCAGTCAGCATAGACAGATGCAAATGGACTAAAAAAAGATAGTCCTGTGGGAACCTATGCAAACATGGTAAATTATACAGTAGCATATTTGTAGTAGATTTTAAAGAGATTTTTTTTTCTTTTCATTTACATCTGAAAATAAAATTACCTCTGTATTATAGTTCATTTCCTATTGTTTAGTCATCCGGGAACATGGAAAACTGCATCTCCCTCCTAATTACTCTGTGTATGACTCATTTCTATAATCAGATCAACCTTGTCCTTCCTTTCTCTAAGCTAAACAAATCTAATTCATTTAATTTCTATTTGCTAAAAGGCTAATTATCTTTGCTTCTCTTTTTGACTTATTTTTCCATTTCTTTTTTAACTTGTTAAAGTTCAGTATCTGAAACTAGACACAATTATAGAAAACTGATTGATGAAAAACAGCAGGAAGATTACTTTCTGTTCCTTCTATAATTATTTTATTTAATATTTCTCAGTATCTTATTGGATTATGTTTTATCATGGCATTTCATATTTCATTGTACCTTTTGCCATGGCCATAGATTCTATCTCTGGTAGTCCTTTTTTTTTTTTTTTTTTTCCTTTAAACCTTTTATTATTCCCACAATACACAAGAAGTTCTCTTCTCAATTCATTCATACATCAACAATTTTGAGGCTCTGACAGTATCATTTACTCTGTCTCCATCCTGTCCAAAGTGTCTTTCTTCCATCATCAAATTCATCATCCTAAAGTAACATCGCTTCACCATATCCTATGGGAAACCACTCCCTATTAACTGTCACATTAAGCCATAGTCCTTCTTGCTACTTGCAAGAGGTTTTTTGTTTTGTTTTGTTTTTTTTTGTTTTGTTTTGTTTTTTAATTTTATACCTGTACATGAAGGTGAGCTGGCTATACTTGGTTATATATGCTTGACAATTTCTCCTATAATACTCTCTTCCTCCTTTACCATAGCATTTATAAAACTCTTTTGTAATTCTATTTAATTATTTGTCTTCCCTGGACTACTCTAAACTCATTGCGAATATAAACTATGTAAATCACTATTTATCTTGACAGCCTAGCGTTTCAAACTAGCATTAAGACTCAGTACATTCTTGTCATCAGAATAAATACATAAGTTAATTAAAATGCACATAATATAGTGAAACTATTAAATCAATGTATTTTAAATACTTTCAAAATTAAAATTTCTCTGCAGCCCATTAGACATGTTTGAATCCTAACTTTTTGACTAGCCTACAAAAAAGACAGGGCAAATGTTATCTTGGAAAGATATAACAAAGCAGAGAAGCTCCAGTGTAAAGAAACTCTTAGTTTAGAGAAGAGCAAAGACAGAGAACAAATAGTCAGACTTGAGATCCTGAACAATCACCTGGATTATAACTTCACAGAGAAGGGGCCATAAAACTACAAAATGTCTCCAAATAGAGGAGAAAATGGAGTCCAGTAGGGCTTTTGTTTATCTTCTTATTAACGAATCTGGACCACCTTGAAAAGATCCTTGTACCTACACAATTTTAGGGGAAAACACATGGTTCTTTATTTAGACCCAGAGGGTGTTTAAGAGTATTCCTACTGCACCCAAATCAATTCTTGGACACTATGGAGAGAGTTGAGAGCTAGTAAGTCTACTGTAGTAGAGAGAAGGTGGTGACCCAATGGCAAAGACTACATCTTAAAGAACCTAGGACAAATATTGAAGGAAAGACATATTTGAGGACCCGGGATTCAACAGTACCAGCAAGACTTATGGTGGAGTTGGGTCCACAAGGAGAGCCCAGTTGGCTCTGACTGTGGCCAGGACTCAGATGAGGTTTCCCAGCCATGACCTGCACCATAAATAACTGAAGGATACACAAAGCCACTGAGCATCAGTGCATGAGCCAGTGAGGACTCAGAGGATGGCCAAAGGTTTCAGAGCTTAGGCTCACAGCCTTGTCATAATGAGGACACATAAGTCAACTTCTACATGTCAGGCATATCGAGAAACAAGACTCCCTAGGATACTGGACATTTCCTCAAAGGAGACTATTTTAAAATGAAAACAGGCATCATGCTTTTAATGGTAACTTTTTAAAGCTTCCCTGTCCTCAGCAGAAATTGGAACTCCTTAGCCTAATGAAACTGTTCTTTAGTGTTAATTCATATATTTTCTAAAATGCCTGAAGAGTGCTGTAAAAAACAAAATTCTGCCCAACAACAAATAAATAAAAAGACCATTTGCCCTGCTGGCACTGGGGTGAAAGCATGGAAATTTCTTGACCCTTCATCAACTTATGTATCTGTTCTAAAGCTTCATGCAGAGTCAGCTTGTAAAACCTTTCCACAAAGGCCAGCGCTGAAGTCCTGGTACAAGTCTATCACCCACTCGGCCTTGATATTTACATCCCCCTGTTATGGACTGCCTTGTATGCCCCAAATTCATATACTGAGGCCATACTCCAAATGTGGCTAAATTTGAAGAAAGAGCCTTTAAAGGGGTAATTAGGGTTAAATAAGATCATAAAGAGGAGCTCCTAATTTGATAGGATTGGTTTCCTTATTAAAAGAGGGAGAAAAATCGAAGTTCTCTGTTCCGCACTGCGCAGAGAAAAGGTCACATGAGGACACAGGGAGGAAGGTGACAGTGTATACGCCAGAAAGAGATTTCACCAGAACCAACGTTCTATCACCTTGATCTTGAATTTCTTGCCTTCAGGACTGTGAAAAGTTAATTTCCATTGTTTAAGCCACCCAACCTGTGGTATTTTGTCATGGCAGCCTGAGAAGACTAAAATATATCCCTCTAAATATATTTTCTATCGTCATACCAATCTCCTCCCTAGTTGCATAATTTCTCATTTTTGCACCTTTACTAATAAATCACTTCACCTCTCTCATTTTTCTCTAATTCTGCTACTACTGTTCTTTAAGAACTAAGTCTGCCTCTAAGCTCAGATGCTGGATCGCATTCTTCTTTATGCTAGGATCTCAGAGCTGCACAGTGCAGCTCTTAATCGAACCTATAGTGTTTATGTTGATTTATTAGATTTTGTTCAGAAATTATACTTTGGATTTTTTAGTAACATAGGGAACTTTTATATTTCTTGAATAAATCCTACTACATCCAGCAGGAAGTTTGATTAGTAAGTACATTCTTTCAAGCTTATGGTCAACATTGATCTTCCAGGTCTGTTTCATTTGTGGTTTTATAAGGTTATTTTATTATCAAACATTTTAATCCTCTACTAATGATTAATTTTTCAAATGTATTTTTTTTCTTATTTTATACTTTGTATAGTTGTTTAGACACATTTAGTTTTTTAAATTTTTTTTCTTTAATTTTAAATTTTACTCTGTGGTCACTTCTTCAAAATATCCATGTCTCTTATATCTGAATATCATCATAAAATGCAATGGAATCATAAAACCATTAAATAATGTTTCTTTTTCTCTGAGCTTTTTAGCACCTTTTAAAAAATATGAGGCATTCATACTCTATTGTAAAGAACAACTAGAAACATTTGAGAGTGTTTTTAAACTATGAAAAATAATAAAATGTTATTATTTGAAAATTGGAAATTTTGAAATTATGTAAGTTCCAACTGATTGAAAGTATAATTAATTTAAAACAAAATGCTTATATTTTGTACACTATTGCAAAGGTCATTAGTTTATCAAATTCATCTATCATTTAGATATTTGGTTAAAAATAATTGAACTTTTAAATGCCTAAATTATCATGGCAACCGTGTTGATAGCTTTGTACAATTACTCTCAGACAAATTTTCTATATAGGCTACAACTGACTTACGGGGCTTACAAAAATCGAAGTATTCATCATGGTCACCTCTTTGCTACCACTAAATCTGTAAATTTAATTTTACTGCATCTTTATGTCTTTCTTTGAAATAAAATAACTGAAAGTAGTTTTTAAAAAAGAATAAAATGTTAGAAATTGTTTTATGATGGCATTGAGAGCAAGATCAAGTTTAAAAGACACGTGGCTTGTGTTTCAAGGGAAGATATTTTGAATTGGTGCAAAAAGAGGTAGTGAGGAATCAAGAATGTCATCACCGCCTCTGGCTGAGGTACAAAAGAATGTGGGTACACAGATACACACTACCATGCACAAGTGTGCACACACAGAGACGCATGCACACACACATTTAAGTTTCTTTTTTAATCTATATAAGTTCAGAGTGAGGACGCTGGGAGATCATTTACTTTGCCATATATTACCTATTACTACCTTATCCCACCTTACAATTCTTACCAACAACAACAACAGCAAATCTTTTCAAAAAGTCCCCGACATCAAGTTTGATGTACATGTTTCTATTTTATAAATACCTTCACATAGTCCTATTAAGTCAGGAGAAAGTTTTATTGTATCAGATTCATTATATAACGTTGCCTTTCTCTTTTTTTAAAATAATCTCAAGAATGTATGCTTTTCATGATAGAGCATATTTTTAATTAAAATAGAGTATTGGTATTTTGTTCATAGAATAAAGAAGCCTCATTATTAAAAGCAATTACAAAGTGTAAGCATTATTTCTATCTGGCTATTAAGTCTCTGATCAATATGAAAGTAGCCAGGAAGCATAGGAGTAATCTGTTCAGTAATAAACTGTAAATGAAACTCTGTAATTTATTATATTTTATATGTAATATGCATAAATATTTCAATTTGCTCATTCCAAATATTTTCAGAAACATACTAATAGATTTTTGGATAACACAAAAGTCATAAAGTCTGTGGTTTTAAAATTGAATTATTATGCTAAATGGAAGTAACCAGTGATGAAGGGGACTATTTTTCCTATTAAGTATTATACTCCTTAGTTTTAATCATCTTTTAATCATACAGAATTTCTTTACTTTCTCCACTGTCCCAAATCCTACAAAACCAGAATAAAGGATCATTTTGTATCTTTAATTTCCCATTGTACCTTACTTGTATCTCTTTTGTGGGTACACCGCTTTCTATCTGAATTATACTCATGTACCCATATATCTAATTTTTCATATTAGATTCTATAAAAGATACTCGAGAACATAATATGTTTATTTTCATCTCTATTTTCTACAGTACCTGGGACAGTATCTTACACAGAATAAAAATTTAATAAATATCCCCTGGCTCAGCAAACCAGTAACAGCTTGTTAAAGAGAGGTTTCCTAACTCACTTTTCTCTGAGACATAAAATTTATAGAAGTTACATTCCAAAGGAGTTTGTAAGACATAACTCCAAGCTGACATTTTATAGTAGATGGTTGAGTATCTGTTAGAGGATTCACTCTCTAATATATATAAGGTTCAGGTTGTCTGTAAAATTTTGTGAGGAAGGTGTCATTGGAAAAGCCTGTACTGAAATTCATTCTCCAAAAAGTGGAGAATGAAGCCCTCTATTCTCAAGTCCACCATGTGCAGTATCTCTTGAAAAGTAGACTATTTGTCTCCTGTCCTTGGAGATTCGAGAGGCTGATGCACGACCCATGCCTGACAGAGATGGAGGGGGGAGTGGGGCCGACTGAAGCAGGACCGTGTCTTGGACTGAACTGCACTCTTTTCCCAAGCTGGTCAAAGGTTTGTGAAACCCTACAACCTCTAAAAAGTTTCCAGTTCCTAAAGAATTCTGCCAGAGAATGAGATGTCTTCCGTAGAAAGAGCAGTATCTTCAGATGCCAAAGAAGAAAGAAGGGTCGGCAGTGTGCACAAAGAGTCGCTTAGTCTACGTCGATAGCGTTGCAGTTAGCCGGGACCACCATGGGTCATGTGACTACAGACCACGACGGCACAAAGGCACTTTCATACCTGTTCAGTAAAACCTTTGGCTTTACTTTCCCTCTCTCTCCTCTTCCGGACCAGCTCTGGACAGGCTAGGAATCTTCTGTTGAAAGGAAAATATCAGATAGAAGAGAGTGGAAAGAATGCCAATTTACTTCCAAAACTGCAGGTTCTCATTTGCAGCAGCCTCACCTGGAGATGAGGGAGACAACGTCATTGTTTTGCTATGTTTATTAAGAACGTTCTTGGGGGTGTAATTGACATATAATAAACTACACAAATTGAAAGCGCAAAATTTAATAAGTTTGGCATACTCATGCATCTGTGAAACCCACAACACAATCAAGATAGTGAACATATGATCGCCCCCCCCGAAGAATTCCTCATGCCACTTTGTAATCCCCTTCTACCTCCCATCCTCACCTCACTTCTCTATCCACAAACAACCACTGCACTAACTACTGTCTGTCACCAGAGATTAATTTGCATTTTCTTAAGTTTTAAAATCATATATACATATATGATTTTGTATAGATTTATGGTTTCATATATATGGTTTTATATATATTTTGGGGGGAAAGAGAGGTCTGTTTTTTTATGTAACATAATCATTTTGAGGTTCATTATAGTGTTGGTTGTATCAGTAGTTCTCTCATTTTTTATTGCTAAAATTCTATTTTCTTGGCATACGCCATTAATGCGTTCACCTGGTAATGAACATTTACATCCTCAACATCTCTTACAAATATCTCTGCTATGAATAAATGTACAAGTCTTTGTATGGATGGACATATAGTTCCTTTGTTCCCCCCCCCTTGGGTAAATACCTCGGAGTAGAATGTGTCATATGGTCGATTGATGTTTAACTTTAGAAAAAGAAACCCTGTCCAACTTTTTCCAAAGTGGTTGTATCATTTTCTATTCACACCAGCAATATACGAAAGAGTTCAAGTTCCTTCCCACTCTCTTTAATACTTGATATGATTAGCCTTTTTTCAACATTAGCCATCAGGCATGTTATGATTTCTCGTTCTAATTTTAATTTTAATTTTATTAAAAACTAATAACATTGAGCATATGTTAATGTGTATATATGCCCAAAGTTGAACATTTCAGATGACAGAAATTAGTTTTTATAACTTTAATTGACTATAGGTCTGCCTATTTCTTGCTTACACAACATACCAGGCACAACTAAATGAACTTTTTTCCGGCTTATTATTTCAGTAAAGTCTCCTGATTTAGTAACTCAGTAAATCTGTAAACACGGTGTTAATTCTGTTACAGTTATAAGTTCTGATGTAGTTGTTAAGGTGGCAGATTCTTAATTAAAGAAACTGCTTTAGAAAAAGTAGAGCAATTTTTTGCCTGTTTATAGCACTAATCAGGTGTTCGTGAAAAATTAAGCCATTGCCAAAATAAATGGCAACACTGAAAGATGATGTGAGTTTTACAGGATATATTTTAAATGTTTCAAAATAGGTTTCAGACAATTACTTCAGACTGGAGGTACCACACTGAGCATTGCCTAACTGATAATGGACATTAAATGTTAGATCAAAAAATATTAATGCAAAGTTGATTTCAAGTTATTCCTATATATTGTATCTAGTAACCTATGATACATTAGAGACTTCAAATCCATCATATTTAAACAATGACTATTTAAAACATGTATGTTTTGTATCTTTGTTCAACTTTTAATCTAGGACAGAAACTATTTTATATAATTTATATTATTTTTTATTATATGAACCAATTATTTATACATTTTCCTCAATCTATTTGCTAACTTGGTTCATAAAATCTCCTAAAGCTATTCATTGATTTAACAAAATTTCTTTCATAATATTTTTAAAGGAGTAGGGGTCACTTTGATAAGCAGCCACAAGATATTTCCAGTTTGATAAATCCAAGTTCTTTGACATTACATTAGAGCTTTTACATTATTGATCTAATGAGGAAGAGGAATGTAAGAATGATGATTTAATACTAACCTTCAAAAGTAAGGCTTCTGATGGGTACTGCACTTATCGGGGTGACCACTTTGTAAGTTATATAAATGTCTAATCACTATGTTGTATACCTGAAACTAATAGAATATTGTATGTCAACTGTAATTGAAAAATAAATTTAAATAAAGTAAGGCTTCTGCAGCATCTGTGCTCTCAGTACTAGGAGGATTATGAGAAATTGGAAAGAATAGTCACTTTAATAACTTTCCTCATAATAAAAGGCAAAATAATTGCTAACTCAAAGAAGTTTCTTTTTCCAATGTCCACATACTCTCAGAAAGCTTAATTAATTTTTCATAGAATTTTTTACTCAATTTTTACTTTGCAAAATGGAAATGCTCGAAAAGAAAAAAATGAACTCCACTAGTTAGAACATTTTCAGAATTGTTCAGTACTTTTTATCAACAGTGTTCAAAAGAGAGGATAAGATGAATTACTCCTGTTGGGTAGAAATCTAAGAAACATTGTCCTCTAATTAGCTACAACAAGTTGAAACTTCCCACTTCAGTTCCACACCAGAAAATCTATTTTATCTTGGACTCCTTTTCCCACAGTGAAATACCTTGCTACAATTGTCTACAATATATATTCTCACTTGTCAGTGTTGGAATACATTGAAAGCAGTTTTGAATTTATTTACTAGTCCATACCAGTATAGAAATCTTTCCAACTACATTTGAGAACTTAAAAAAATCTTTTTATTTTATATTGAAGTTGTTATAGTCAAAATATTATAATAATGTGTTTATAAGCTCCTGAGTCTTTTCTTTGTTTCACCCTTCAGTTCCACCCTCCATCTTCATGCAGAGATTTCTAAAATACTCAGATTAATCAATAAATTATTTTTTTTTTCTATTCAGTAAACATTATGAAGCCAGCAAATGTCATTTGGAGCTATTTAACAGCAACAACAACAAAATATTTATGAAGAATTTTGAATGAATTCTTAAGATTTTCTTTGGCTCATATTTTAATGGAAAACAATTTTAAGAAATTGAAAAAAAATATTATAGTTCATCTAGAGAGACTTTCATCACAAATGAAAGCAGGTAATTCTTAAACTTTTGTTTTTAATATTAGAATGGCACAACAGACTAGTGGATATAATTAGAGACCATTAATGGCTCTAATAGAGAAAACAATTAAACATTTTGATCTGGATTCCTGTCTTGATGAAGCACATAAGCAGCCTGTATTGAAGCAAAGTTATTTTAAATATCTATATAATAAATGGTGGATGAAAAGTGTAAATCTATAACTTGTGAACAATAGAGTTTTTAATGGAATTAACCTATATGGCCAAAACACTGTCGTGAATCTCAATTAGAGTTCGTGAAGGTGGAAGGTGGCAATTAGTTTTGCAAGAAACAGAGAAAAAGGAATGAAAAGCTAGTCATTTTTTAATCTTAAAAACCACAGAGTATTCTATTCATTAGCCTTTGAAGTTTCCTGTTTTTCCATTGATTATTCAGTGTAATTATAACCATGCATTAAACAAGGTCACCTAGGACACAACCGAATATAGTAAGCTGGAATTTTAGTTTTGGAGCCTCATTCCAAAATGAAAATGAGTGTGGTTACTTAGAAAAATAATTCTCAAACCAATTAACATATTCCCATTCTTTCCTTTATGATGCAAATTGCCATTTATGAGCTGTGCAAAATTTTATTGCACATCACTTACTGAAACAGAAAAGTTCTTCCCATTTAAGATTTGAGAGAATTATCCTTACAAATACTTTTCAGCATTTTGAATTGCACAGTAGTCTCCCCTTATCTACGGAAGGGATACATTCCAAGACCCCTAGTGGATGCCTGAAACCACAGATAGTACCAAACTCTATATGCTTTTTTTTTTTCTATGCATACATACCTATGATAAAGTTTGATTTATAAGTTACACATAGTAGGAGATTAACAATGAATAATAAAATAAAAAAATGATAATAATATACTGTAATAACAATTATATAAATGACTTTAGGGCCATTATTAAATAAAATAAGGGTTATTTGAATATCAGCACTGTGATACCATAACAGTCCATCTAATAACCGAGACAGCTACTAAGTGACTAATGGTAGGGAGCTTATACAGTGTGGATACACTGAACAAAAGGATGGTTCATGTCTAGGGCAGCAAGGAGTAGGATGGCATGGGATTTAATTAGGCTACTCAGAATCCTGTGCAATTTAAAACTGATAATTTTTTTTTTGATTTCTGGAATTTACCATTTGATGTTTTGGATCATGGTTGACTGTAGGTAACTAAAACAAACAAACAACAAAAACCACGAATAAGGTGGGACTACTGATACCTTACACATTTCTCACCAAATGAAACACTTAAACCAGTTATAACTGCCAAGGGATCCTATTATACTTATTTCTAATAGTTCATAAAGTGGAAGAGTAGCATGATTATTCACAAACACACACACACACACACACACACACACACACACACACACATGCACGCACACACCACAACACACCTCGTTGTCAACTTTTCAGTACTACTGCATCCACTGAGAACTTAGACCCTCACGTGAAAGTCTTCTCACTTGAATTGTCATTATGCTGGATATCAAACTCCTTGCAGGCTGCCTGTTCAACATTGAAACCGAAACCAACTTCGCCGCTTAATCTTGTTATTATATGGAATGGTCTAGTCTGAACAATCTCACTTCCCTTTTTCCACAGCCTAAACCTTGAATTACTTACCACTACCATCATTCATCTTCTGGACTGTTTCCTCACCCCCCCCCCCAACTATTTACTCCCTAATAAAGCCCATCTCCTTTGAGATTCCTCTTCCTTCTTTTATATTTCCTCATCCTGTACAACTGGAAAAGAAAATACCATACAATCAATGTGTTGTTGGCATTTCAAATACACTTGTCAAATAATGACAAATCAAATGGATCCATGTCTCTTATGTTCATATTTTATCTCCCACTGCAGTTCCTGCAACCATTCTTTTTTTCTAGAAACATTTTCTCTTATGTCAATGAGAGACATTTCTTAATTTTCTTCCTGTAATATTGGCTTTTCCTCCTCAATAACATCTTCTAGCTCCTCTGTAACTACTTTATTGCCAAATATTGAAGAACTCTTTGGTCTTTTTCTGGATTTTTTTTCTACTCTTAACTTCTATTTGTTTTAAGTTATTTATTTATTCCCATATCTTCAAATCTAATGGCATTGTCAGAAGCACCTGTGCTAGAAGGAAATATTATGCCCAATTATTTCTTGACCCCCCATCCTCATGAGAGAATTATGTTATAATTTTTTATATTATTATTTGTTATCCCTCCTTGAATATCTGGAATATCATAACACATTGACCAATAAAGAGTGAGCACAAGTGATGTGTGCCATATCTAGGTATTCTAAGAAAAAGTATCAAGAGCCATCAGAAGACTATTTATTTATTTATTTATTTCAATCCTTCATCATGAGAACATCTTCTCCCGGACAGAAGTTTTCATTCAACTGGATTTAGAACTGAAAAAGACAGATGACAGAATTTTCAGTTGACATCTAATTGAGCAAGACATTAAATTTTGACTGCTACTGAGATTTGGGATTATAAGAAAGAACTTTACTTAGGAATTTCCAAAGACATTGTTCACACTGAGATTAAAATTTAAACTATTATGCTTCATCTATAAAGTCCAACATCATATGGCCATTACCTGATATGCCACTCTCCCTCACTTAGTATGCTTGGGCTTTTTTTTTTTTTCTTCTTCTTTTTTTTATCATTTTGGGGGTGGTCTTCATAATATCTATTAACTCTGCCTGGAATAATCTTTGTATGTATGATTTCTTTTTTTTTTTTCTTTTGGACTCAGTTTAAATGGCATCTTAGGTAGATTGCTTTTTAAAATGTCATAGTAATTCCTCTATCTCTCAAAAATAGAATTGGGCTGTATTGGAATTTTTTGACTAGAGCACTAACAAAAAGAATGATAATGCTAAAAAAGAATCCTAGTACTATTAAATCTTTACTAGCATCATCATCAGAAAGTGCTTGACAATATTTTTCCAGCTATAGTGAAGTATAATTGACAAATAAAATTGTAATATATGTAAAGTGTGTAATGTGATGATTTAATATATCTGTACATTGTGAAAGGATTCCCATAATCAAGTTAATTAACACATTCATCAACTCATTAGTTACCTTTTTACATTTTTGTTTGTTTGTTGTTGAGAATCTCAAGATCTCTTTTAGCAAATTTTCATTATACAATTTTTTATTATTCATTGTAATCACGATACTATATGCTAAATCTTCAGAACTTATTTTATAATTGAAAATTTGTACTGTTTTACCGAATTCTGCCCATTTTCCTCACTCCCCCAGCCCCTGGAAATCACCATTCTACTCGTGTTTCTGTTGTTTCAAGTGGAAGGATTTTCTCCTTTTTTAAGTCTGAAGATACACACACACACCCATACATGAAAGTATATGCGTTTATATATATGTATATCACATTTTATTTATGTATTTATTTGTTGACAGATTGTTTTATTATTATTATTATTAGTAGTAGTAGTAGTAGTATTAATTTTGGCTATCATGAATAATGTGGCAATAGACATGGGAGTGCAGATAGTGATTTCATTTCTTTGGAAAATGTACACAGAAGAGGGATTGCTAGAACATAGGTAGTACTGCTTTGAATTTTTTGAAGAAAGTCCATAGTATTTCCACACTGCCTTTCTCAGTTTACATTCCTGCTAACAGTGAATGGGGTTCCCTTTACTCTACATCTTCATCAAACTTGTTTCTTGCCTTTCAGTAATAGTCATACTAATAGATGTTAGGTGATATTTTGTCATGGTTTTGATTTGTGTTTTCTTGCCGATTAGTGATATACTTTTTTAATGTAACTATTGGTCATTTGTTTGTTTATCTTTTTTTGGGGGGAAATGTCTATTTGGGTCTTTTGCTTATTTTTAAATTTAATATCTGATATTTTTTGTGATAGAGTTGTATACATTCTTTATATATTTTGGATATTTAATCCTTATGGAAATATGGTCTGCACATTCTCACATTTACTATGTCACCTTTTCATTTTGTCAATGGTTACCTTTGTTGGGCAGAAGTCTCTTAGTTTGATGCACTGGCTTATTATTATTCTTGTTTTCTTTGCTCTTGGTGTGCACCTAATAACTCTCTGAAATTTGAAAATAAGTATCATTTTATTTTCTGAATTGTTTTAAACAAGAGTGAAACTCAGACAAAAGACTTTGAATAAAAATAGACATTAACGTAATTATGAGAATGCTTATTAAGCTTGCAGTATTAATTATTTAACCCCATTATAGTTTCTAGTCTAAAACCAATCGACGCAAGCCATTAGGGAATGGGATCTGGATGCAGACTTCTTGGTTACAGACTTCAGCCATGTCACAATATTAAACGTCTCTAAGTCAATTTCCTAATATAGGTGGCTTGAGGACAAAATGACTCATTAGCGAAATATACAGTTAATGCTCACTCAATGATAGCTATTATTAGAGCCTAGATAATTTTTTAGTAGCTAAATAATTTTTGAAATGTAATCCTTTTAGCTCTAACATTTTATGTGTGTTACACACATTTCAGAGCTTAAATTTCATTGATTGTGTTTCCTTTATTTGATGTAAAAAGAGACTAAAATAATGCAGCTGGAAAGATTTTCCAAGGACAGAAGTGAGTGTCACATAAGTCTGTTACATCAGTTTTTTAAAGGGCACAATGACTATTATTAGAAGTATAAAATTCATTTATAGTTATTCACGTATTCTAAAACATCTCATAAAAAAAAAGAACACCTCTGTTTGCTTTGGTTTTCACTTAACAAATCAGTAGCTTGTCTAATAATCAGTATCTTTTATAAGCATGCAGTGACTCTGATCATCACAGCTGTGACCACAAGCCAACAGACAGAGCAGACTGCTCTATTACTACATAATGTGTATATTGAGGTGAAAAAAAGCCCAAAAGATGTAATACATCTAGTTTCCATTCTCAAATCATACTTTATTATAATAAAAAAGGACATGAGAAAGAACAGAATCTCAACCATTTTATTAACTATATTAAAGGGAGAAAATTATAATATCCAGTAACAAGTAGGAAAAAATATATTTTGTAGTGAATTTGTGTAAAATGTAGTAGTGTGTATTATAATGTGAATGGGATAGTTTATTTTTAACAAAGAATGAGGTATACTTTTAATTTCATAACCTGTGACTTAAATGTAAAAAATCCTATTTTTCATTTTCTTCAGGCTATTCCAACTAAATTCTTCTAATTTAACAGCCAAATTGATTTCCAAAATTCTAATGTCTTCTTATGCTAATAGAATCTATAGAGTAATATAATTACCTAATTCATTCATTACATGAGATAAAGATAGTAGAGTTAAATGTCAAATAGAATCAAGGCTATCTGAATGAGAAATATTTTCAATTGTAACTTTTTCTTTCCCAAAAGAGACATGAAGGTATAATTTCCTGCATGCATGAAATGTTTTATATTAAGCTTCTGAAAATAAACGTCTCAGGAACCATTTGAAAGTACAAAGCACTTCATATTTGTGACCTTTGACAAGTTTTCTAATATTTCAGGGCCTCAGTTTCCTCATCTTTAAAGTGAGAACTATGAGCTAAATTTTCCCCTCACTATGTTAATAACCAAGGATTCTATGAGTCCAGAAAATAGTCAAATTTTAAGTAAGAAAAGAATTTAGTGGGATTAGCGATTTAATGGGATTTAAGAAATTACAATATTAGATTGATTGACATTGAATGCTAAAATTTAATTGAAAGTGTTTTATAAGAAAAGGTAAAAATGTAACTCAATAAACATATTGCACCCTCATATGCTTTGAGCAAGTCTTCTTTTTCCTCTCTCAGAATGCATCTTTGGAAAAAAATATGACCCAGAAGCAAGGCAAAATCAAAAGGGAGACAACCTGTCGAGAGCCCATATAATTATTATAATATTATATATTATATTATATATAATATAATATATATATATAATATAATAATATAATATAATAATATAATATATAATATTATAATTATTCTGTGAGAATTTTCAATAGTAATATGTCCATCCAGGCTGGAGATTGAGAATAAGGAAGAAAATTAATAAACATTTTTATCTGTGCACACACACATACACACACACATAAATGTGATTTTGGCGATCTCAATGGGTCCAAAGTAAAACAGTTTTCAGTAAAATCCATATAGTGTAGAGAATCTGAAGATGGGAACCTAAATTTTAAAGAATATATAGTATACTACATTCTTCCAACAATTATCTTTAGTGTTTAATATATTAGATTCAACATATATCTGTGAACAAAAACATCAAAGTTCTCAGCCCTTGCAAGGATGTAAGGATGTTCATTCTAGAAAAGGAGGCGGTTAATAAATAAATAATGGCCGTGTTATGCAAAATATATGATATCTGGAAAGTAAATAAGTGCTTTGAGACATTATACACACACACATACACGCGCACGCGACACACACACATGTCTTCTCAATATACATATATATATGTCTTCTCTCTCTATATATATATACTTCTTCTCAAAGACAAAGTAATATGAGGACATTTGTTTGCAAACTGCTTTCCAGACATGTTTAGCAGCATGTAGCATAGGCATGAAATGGTCAGAGAGATTAATTGAATCAGATTTTTCAAAATGAGTCCCTGAATCCAAGCGAGGGGAAGTGATCCCAGGATGTAAGCAAAGAATAATTATCATGACTAACTATAACACTAAACCTAGTAAGGAAGAGAGAGAAATTATCAAAGTGGTGAGGAACAGTTTCAAAAAATGTTATATAGGATTAATAAATGAATGTTTTGTGGGTCAAGAGATGAATTAAATGAGGGAAAAAGAGGGAATACATTATTTCTTATATAAAATGAAAATTATTGCAGATTTTGGTAGTATATATGTAATAAAGATTCTTGTCAAGAAAAAAATTGTTGCAATTTCTATAAAGAAATAAAGCAATAATAAAGTAATATATTACAGTAAATAATTTTTATTAGTAAAAATAGAACCATTAAAATCATGTCAAATTAAATCCAGCAAGTGATGTAAACATGTTAGTATTTTATTTGCAATTTCACATTCATCACTGGGATAATGAAATTTTCATGTGTTTCCTTTGTTTCTTTTAATGTTTGGCTGACATTTTGCAGCTATGGAAACAAAGGCACAGATAAAGAAATAACTTCGGATAGAAAAAAGTTTCAGGACTTAGATCCACTTTTGCCAGTGTCTTCTAGAAAAAAAGCCAAAGTCCCCGTAGTAGGCATGTTGAGTCACATTTCTTTGTACCACTTTGTGAGACCAACAGACACAAGAAAATTTAATTGTAATGTCAAATAATAGAAGTTTATAAACTATTATTTACATTATTATTTTATATAACAGTATAATTATATATAATATTTAGAGATATACAAGAATAAAATAATAGGTAGAAAATTGACAAGTTTAGGGAATAAAATTCAAAATATTCATTTGTTTGTTATGTTTTTGGACAAAGGAAGAACTCTGAAATATCTTAAAACTGACTTTTGATTAATTGCATTTTTCCCACTTTCCATAGCAAAAAAGTGCTATTTTTCTATATCAAAGATGTCAGTGATTGTTTTCCTAACAAATGCAATGATGTCTAACTTGCGTAATTCTGACACCCTCCCTGAATATAAAACAATATATTATTTTTCAATTTTCCTATGATGAAAATCCATATGTCACTTTTTTCTCTTTGCAATGTACTAAATGAAGGTGAAACTCTTATATTTTCTAATTATAGTTTCTATTTAAATAAATGAAGATTAATATTATACTTTTGACTGAAATATAGTTTAACCTAATGTCATATTTTGAAACACACGAAAATATTTTGGTTAGAACTAAATGATGTGAATAAATATTTTTAAAAAGATAATGTAAAAAAGAAAGTCATTTTTAGTGCATTTCAAAAAAAAACCCCTAAAATCATCAGTGACAAGGTTAACGTTTCAGGGCGTTCAATCTGTCTTTTGAATATGCATTGTCAGACAGCCCTAGACACCACCAAAATATGTTTCCCTAATAGTAAATCATCATCATGATTGCCATTATTGATCTGTAGTCAGTAACTGAATCCTTCCATGGGATTCAACACCATCTATCTTGATATAATATAGCCCAATCCTCCTGCCTAAACCCATTAAACTGTCATTCGTGGGTTTACATCATTTTTATTCGAGGAACCTAGTGAAACTTTGCACTTTACTTGTTTTCTAAAACACTTCTAAGACCAAACTATCTCATCAAGAAAATTCCATTGTTTCCTGTTAACATCTATTTCCAAGAATGGAGGCCATTAACAACTTTAAATGGAAGGATAACCATCATCACTGAGCTTAGCATGGTAAATATATTGTGTTCATATTTATTTTCATTTCTCTACATATATGAATGCACAATGTCTGTCTTGAGGTACATTCAGAATCAATTAAAATGAGTGAATACTATTTGAATAGTGTTACCTATCCCACAAAATAATAAAATAATAATAAAGAAAAGAATTTACTTATACATTTAAACAGTTAACACAATTTTCCTGGAGTTAAATTGAAGATATTTTGGATTATGAAATCAAGGTCTGTCTTTAACTTCATTCCTAAGAATTTTCAGTGATTCATTAATTGATGTCAGTGTGTGCATGGATATATTGACAATACAGGCAAATGATTGTATCAATGTGCATTTCTGCTAGTTGGTGAGGAAAAAATCAATATTTTTTTCCACAGACTCTCATGAGATACTGTGGCCCATAAATTATTAATAGATATAGTATAACTAAAAAAGTATTTTTTAATTTAAAAAATAATTATAAGAATCAATTTGCTAAAAGTAAATGTGGCATGCTTTACTCAGTTTATATGCGAAACATCAAAAGTATTGAATGTTGTTTTAATATCAAAATGAAACATAAAATACTGTACATATGTAGTTTAAAGTTCCTTGCTTAAAATGCTTTAGAAGTTTTCAGGGCAAAGCAAATATATATTCTATTCTATCCAAAGAAAACTAAACATATATAAATATATGTTGGTATAATATATACTCTCTGGATTATAATTAATTTTATGTTCTTCCATATATTTTCTTTATTCAATAATTACATTTAATGTTTGTATTTATAAAAGTATAAAAATTGCTGCTACAGTATTCGTCTATATTATGTAGGTGATGAAACTTTGAATATTTAAATCATAGAATTTGTGTGTAATTGAACATAGTCTTTCAAACCACTATTCTAATTGTGAGGTCAGACTACATATAAACTACATATAACTGAAAATAATAATTTCCATTTTGTTCCACATTTCTTTCCCTACCTCAAAACCATTAGAGAAAATCTGAGAGAGATGAAATAAGCAATTTCTTTTAACTTCGTAGCAATGGCAAAGTTCAATCCGAGGAAAAACTAAAATCTTTTCTGCCCATGATTACAAAGCTTTACTGTTATTTCTTAAAGCTCTGAGAACAAAAGAGTAAAGTGTTAACTGTTTTTTCTTTTTACTTTTTTTTTTTTTGAAAATGTCATCCTTTACATTATGGTAAATTTCTCAGAATTTGTGAGAGCACTAACAAAAACAATGTTGAAAGGAATTTAAACACAAACACACACCACATCTTCTCTAAGAAAATGGATGTAATATAGCGTGCTCGCCATATGTTTATAAACACACTCAACAATCATAGAATGAATATACAACACACTAGACTCTAGGCACCAGAGAGGACAAATTACAAGTCTGTTATCCCTGTCTCAAGAAGGGTGAATTATGTAATGTAATACAACTACAAGACAGCGAGTTCACTGCGTTGATGGTGGTATACCCCAGGCAGTATGAGAGCACATGAAGTGACACTTTTCCTTACAGAATTAGTGGGTGCTGAGAAGATTTTCTGGAAAAGGTGACGGCAGGACTGCCGTGTTGACAGCTGCACATTTCAATGCCACCGTTCTGCGAGCTCCCGGATTAGTCACATTGTCTTATATAACACACAGCGAATACATCACATGGCACATGGCGCATGGAGTACATCATGCGGCCAGACACATTGGTTTCTTCAGGAATACTTGATAGTGAATGTATATCCACGCTTCATCATTTTCCACCCTAAGTAGGCCTAAGTTGTTTTTTAAAGATTGGCTTGGGCTTAATTATGTTTCAAAGACAGAAGTCAAATATTAATGAAAATGTATACACCTAATTAAAAAAAAAAATTCTAAGATATTGACCATTGATAGGTTGTCATTGATTCCAGCCACAATGAATTTTGCAGTCACAGGCACAAAACACTTTTCTCTACTCTCTCTCTGTCTCTCTCTCTGTCTTTCTCTGTCTCTTTGTCTCTCTCTCCACATATATATGTACATACACACACATACACCTATAAATATAGATATATAGAAAGTGATGAGCAAACCAGTGATAAACAAAAACATTAAATGATCTCAAGTCATTTTCTATAACCAGAATATGGCAAATAAACTTTTCAGGTTAGGTGAGTTTTATATATTTAAAATAGTTCTAATGATGTAATTAAACATGGTAATTGATTTTATGTTTAAATCATATTTTTGAAATTTTTCATGATAAATTTAAATGTATTTTGCTGCAACAGAACCCCATTTCATATTTATTTTTTTAAGTATTTACTGAACATACGGTGGACACATTACTCACACAAGAGATTTAAAGGGAAATAAAAAATGATATAAAACATTTGGATCCCAAAAAACACATTCTGTATGATAGATGCCAGGACTGTTCTCAGATGAATAGGTATTTTGTATGGGTCCTAAACATAAAAACTTTTATCTTAACCCCTCCAAACAATTACTAAGAGCTTCTCTTCTTCCATTTAGAACAAAAGAAAGGCAGCTTGCTACCTGCTTTTTTGATTTAACATCAAGCATAGGAACGCTGTTTTCTAGGATTTGACATTTTCAGAGATCTAATTACTAAAAATAGAATGCTATAAATAGAATGATGTCATTTGTTTCCAAAGACTATCAAAAGACTAGAGTGATGCAAAAATAATAGTAAAAGTGAGATATTTCATGGCAAACTTGGAGGTAGGGTTAGGACTGGAATCAGCAAATTGTCTCTTGGTGAATGCTGAAGCCTCAAGTACAGCAGGCGAGTGTCCTTGGGGCAAAAGGGAAAAGTTATTTATTTATTTTTTTAAAAGGAGCAGCATGTGCAAGGGCTCATAGATGTGAAAAAAACCTGGTGCAAAGCAGGCAGGAGAGATTGTGCTTGCCGTGGGAGTGGGTAAGTAGGGAATTAGTGTGAAGGAGAAGTAGTCAGGGGGCAGATTCTGCTTTAGGAATTTAAAGCATTATTCTATAGGCAGAGCGAAATGACTGGAGGATTTGTGAACAGATTTGTGTTTTACACAGTCTAGGTTTAGTGTGAGAAGTGGACTCAGTGCAGGAGAGACTCTAGGCAACACAAGGCTAATGAGAGAGACTCTAGCTGCCCAAATTCAGCCTTTCCAATTTCCCAGAGTAATAACAAGGTTTAGGTATCCTCATTCAGTTGTGTTCCAACTGAACAGTCTACCCTGGGGAAAGGCAATAAGCTAGTGGTTACATTGTCCTTGGAGAAATTTAAAACAATAATAACACCAATTAAAAGTCTGTCTCTTTTTATTATCCATGTGAGCTGACAATACTAAACAATATTAGAAAATATTTTTAGTTAGCCTAAGTTGTAAACAATTATAGCAGTTAATGTTTAGTTTCAGTAACATATCTGTAGCTTCAGCTTATTACATTTGTATTACTTACCCTTCAGTAAACATTAATATAGAAAATTTCTATATGGAAGTTAATATAGAGAATTTCTAGTTACACAGTCATCCCCAATCCTCTGAGACTCAGCAGTACGTGTTCATCTTGAGAGTAAGTTCATAAGAATTCATAACTGACCTTTTAGTGCATTTTGTGTCTCCAATGTCAAAAGTATTTTATAATTCTTTTGCAAGAGCTATATGCACTTTTTCTTTTATGAGTTTTTTCCCCAATGTGAAATTTTAAATGAAGTTAATCAGAAACATGAATAGATTTATTCATAAACAGCCAGAAAACAGCCTTGAAAAATGTACAGTGAATCACTAAGCTTTGAAATCATTCTTTGACAACTGGTACATAGAAATTGTGGAGTAAGCCACTAATTATGGGATCACAAAAGTAAGAAATTGGAAACTTCCAAAGAAAAATAAAATCAAATTTCAAAAAAGAATGCCCAGAGAACTGACAAAATATGCTCATCTTATCTTGCCAAAGACATCAATAATTATTTTATTGCCTTGATTATTTTCAAGAACTATATACTCATCTTAAATTAATGAACCAATGTCAATGTTTGCTATCAGTTAGCCATTTAAAAAAATTGTAAAAGAAAAATAACCAGAAATTTTAAAAAATATAATGTAAACTTACGATGATTTTTTGTTTGTTTGTTTAAGATAATTCAATGGAAATTTTGTAAAAGCTGAAAAAGACAATATAATAAATTCCAAATTGGGTGTTTACGATTCTACAAAATTTTTATTTGACTTTTTTTTAAGTATTATTATCTTTATGGAATGTGAAATAAAGCATGTAAATAATTTTTGTATATTCCAATTTTATGACCTCCTGTATTCTTAAAAACTAACACCTTGCTGTACATGAATGAAGATATAAATGTAATTTGAGGGAGGTAAGTGAAACTATGTAGTTCTGAACTTGGATTAGGAGTCCTAGAATACATTCTGTCTAGTGAAAGAAGTAAGGCATAGTTTTAGTACCAGATTGTGGTTGATATACTGTTTCCCACTAAAAACAAAAAAAAAACAAACAAACAAACAAGACTTCTAAGAGAAATGGATGATTCCAGATCTGAGGTAGGAAAGGTATAATAAGAGCCTGGGACACCTTATCATTTCCTAACATGGAAGTTATCAAAAACCGCTGGGATCCAAAACTTTATATAGAAACAAGACTGTTCTTAATTTGTATTTTATTTCATGTAAAAAATACTGTTGAAAATTAAAATATTTTCATTATGTGACCAGGAAGGAGAGAAATAGATGGACAAATCTGCCTGTAGTAGCTACTAGACGTGAAGGTCAATTTTAAAGAAATCATTCATAAATTTGTATAAGCTCAGAAACAAAAACTAATGTTTTAATTAATGCAACAGATAAATATATAGACATATCTGTTTTCTTCTTTGCAAATATTACACTTAATTCAATTTAAAAGTAACAGCTTATTAATTCCTTCTTCATAAATTTTATTTTTCTGTCATGCTTTTATATGTATGAAGTTTAACAAAATAAAATTCTCCCTTTCATTTTTCTGGTAATTATTGCCACTTATTTCATTTTATCATTCCTGAATATTACTGTGTCATGTACATAAAGTAGATATCAAAAAAAAAAAAGATTCACTCTGGCTGTCAAATGGGCCAGATATGCACTGCCTTCACTAGCCAACCTCTGTGAATATATAAATAAATTTTATCAAGAATTTGTTGTATAGATTGATTCTAAGGATACTAAAGAATTATTATCAATTTTGTTAGGTATGATAATGGCCTTAAGATTATGTGAAAAAATGGCCATAATTTTTATAGCCACACAATGAGTGAAAGGATATGAGTTCTAAGATTTGCTTAGAAATACTTCATTTTTGAAAAATAGAAGAAAAGAGGGAAGAAGAAAGAACTTGAAAAGAGATGACTCAAGTTTAGAAAAATGTTAATTATTTTTTAATCTGAGTGATGTCTGTTTGGAGATTATTACCCTATTTTCTCTACCTGTTGAATAAATGAAATTTTTCATAATAAAATATAACCAAAGAAAGAGCTTATTTTTTTACATGGACCTAGATTGGCATATTATGTCATTGTATGTTCTGAAGGAAGATAATCTCTACCCAGCACAACTGAGTGAAAGAAAAAATGTTGACTTTCTTGTACCTGCCTCAAAGACTCAACATCTATACCCAAATTGTGCAGTAATCCTTTCAGAACAAAGACACAGAGATGCTTATTTGTCAGAAGATACAATACTTTGCTCTGTCTGTCTGTCTATCTTTCTCTATCTCTGTCTCTGTCTCTATCCATTGTCTGTCTGTCTGTCTCTGTCTGTCTGTCTATGTCTGTCTATCTCTGTCTATGTCTCTCTCTCTGTTTCTCTCTCTCTGTCTCTCTGTCTCTCTGTCTCTCTGTCTCTCTCTGTCTCTCTCTCTCTCTCCAGTGCATCTTATTCTGTTTCCATTCAGAAACTTCAACTTGAAAAATAAGCAGATCTGGAAGTAGAAAATATATAGTAAGGATGAACACAAAAATTAAAAGATAGAGAGAACATTTGTTATAATAATTATGAATTAGTTTATTCATCAGTTCAAGATTCAGTGCAATACTCAGAGGAAATGAGAGAATTCAAGTCAATGTAGCAGTACCCCCCAAATAATATTACTAGCCTCAGTTTATCAATTTTTATATTCTAATATATTTTTTTTTAAAACTTAGGAAAATGTTTGAACAAGTAGGAAACATTTGCAATAAGAGTGGCTATGAATTTGGGAAAAGAAAGTGATATCCTGCAGTGAGAAAGCTGAATCCAAGCGCTTCATTCATCCCTTATGGAAGCATCAATTTGGGCAAAGCAGTTAACCCAAAAGAGAAAATATGTGGAGTTAAAGTTAATAAAACCATCAGAAAGCACAAAAACATGATGGGAGCACTTAAGTCTATATAATCACTCAAGAACTGACCTGTGTCTAGAAAGTTAGAAGGAATAGGACTAGTTTTACAGATGCAGGAGCAGGAAGTCTGGAGTCATGAAGGGGCAGATTTTATGAATGCTTGAGATGTGAGCTGGTGTGAGACAGATGGAAGACTTCACAACGCAATACAAAGATCACTGGTTATTTATTTTGTTAGAATGCTGAATTCATAGTTTTTGAACTAAAGTGAAAAAAAAAAAGCAAGGCTGGAAATATAAATGTGTAATAAAAATGCATGATATCTTTAGGAAGAATAAAAGAAACCAAACAGTCATCAGAAATACAGCTTTGGGAAATATCTAAAATTGGAAACAAAGGGAAGGTTAAGCAGCAAAAAAGGAAGGAAGTAATCTGATTATGAAAGGCAAATATAATAGCATAATGTTATTGAAAATTAAAAAGTAGCGATTTTCTAAATGAGGGGTTCAACTGAATAAATGAGACCTAAGAATACGTTTATTAGTTATATGATGAAGATTTTGAATCTTATTTTAAAGGTATTATATAATTTGCTGGTGACTAGACATTTTATGGTGTTCTCATTTTAAGAGAGACATAAATTAATTGGCAAAGGAAAACTAAATTATTAAAATTGCATCGCATAACTTGTAAAAAATAATGTTTTAATCAGAATATAATATCATAAAAATTTGAGCAACAAATATTTTTGAAGAATTTTTTTATTTTATGCCAACCTATATGCCAGACACTAAGGGAGCCAATACAAGTAAAAGTAGACAGAGTTTCTGCCCTCTTGTTCCAAAGAAATTTTAGCAAATTTTTGCTATTTTTATGTAAAAAAGAGGGATCTTTTGCTTTTATTATTATTATTATTATTATTATTATTATTATTATTATTTATATAAAGGAGATATTAGCAGAAATGCATATAAACTTCCAGACTATGATAATGTATAAATAAAAGATACATTCTAAAATTTTAGGCAATTGCATACTTTGAGTCTGAAATTATTTAACTAGTAGGAACCTCTGGAGATTATCCATGAATAATTTACAGGGTGTTATTGTATTCCTGAAATTAAAATTCTAAGTGAAAGTCATTTTTTTTTTGAGAAAGGGACATGACTTTCATCAAATTTTCAAAATGTCCATGACTCAAAAAGATCAAAAGCCACCATCATAGTCCAGCTTTATCCTTTTCCAAACGAGGCATATGAAATTGAGAACAATGATGTCTTACATAAAGTCACACAGATAGTTATAAAATTAAAACCAGAACATATGTTTTCTCATATTCTTTATTATATATTCTTTTCAGTCTCTTTACCATTTACAAAAGAATTCTAAAAACAGTAAAAAATTTCAACTCTAATGATTTATACTGAGAGGCAGGAGATGCTGCATCTTTTTCTTTAAGCTCTTAAAGCTGTTATTTTCTGTTGCTTCCTCTGTAGGGATGTTTGGAAGCCGTTCCAATAAGCATAACCTTTTATATGTTTAAGGACAGTTATTAAATCTGTCTAGGCCTGTCAGGCAAGATATTCCCAACTCTTCTACTCTTTCTTTACATATATTATATTTCCATCATTCTTGTATTTGCTCTCTTATAAAAACCCTCCAAGTCTTTTTCATGCATTTTTATGTTAGACAACTACAAATGGAAGATATGGTAAATACTCTAGTAAAATATGCAGTTCATGAAGCATTTTCTATTATTTATTCTCTACTTCTGTAGATATTTCACTTATGCAATTACTTTGGTCTCTGCACTTAAAAGGAGATAGCAAGTATTCCTATTACTGAATGCAATACTTGAAAATGTTTAACACAAGTTTTTGAGATATTTTATTAAATTTAAATTTAACTATGTAATGTAGTTTTAAAAATAGGCTATGGGCATTTTAAACTGCTTTGAAATCTTCTCTCCAACAATTAATTAAATGTGCAACATTATTTATATTATTTTGCTCTATGAGTCCCCATCTTATTCTTAAAATAGAGGTATTAATACAGAAATCACATATTTTAAAAATGAAATGTGTTAATAAGTTTGATATAATGAATTTAAATTTTCTGAAAACCTACATGAAAAGTATGCTTCCTCATTAAAACTTATTGTGTCATTTGAAATATATATTAGCATCCTTACTCAAGACTATTATTAATTTATACCAAATGAAGAGACAACATTGATGATTAGATTAATTTTATCATTTGTATACATTTTATGGTGGCTTTCCCTTTTAGTTTTAACAAGGCTAGTGTTGAATTCCACAAATAACTTATTTCAATGTTTCTGTCTTATTTAACTATGAAAGTTCTGGTTCAAAGGGAATTTCTGATGACAAAAAGATATTTTGAATAAAATCAATCCCATCTTAATTTAATCTGAGTTGGTAGTTCAGAGTCTCATCTTCCCTTTGTACCTTTTTCCCCATCTCACCACTATAATTCCTCTAGAGTTTATTTTTAAAAGAAGATATATGCAGATATGTTTATAGGAGGGTTATATTTGAACTCTCTGCCTTTTCCTAGGTAAAAATTTTATTTTATATAATATTTTAATGTTTTTAGGATATAAATTCAGTGTGTACTTGTATCGTGTGTGATGATGTGTATATATCTTCAGCCGTAGTATACAAGAATGATAATATGGACTCTTTCTAAAATATCACTTTTAGTTCCCACAATTCCTTATTATACCATTCCTTTTGTCTAACAATTTATCTCTAAGAAATAAATTATTTTAAGTTTTGTATTCCATGCATATTCTATTATGAATTCACCCCTCTCGAGTCTGAAAAAAATATGTGAAGACCTTGAAACACTACTGTATAGTCAGTGCCTTATTAAAATAACATATTCACATGCCCCAGAATCTCATTAATTTGTAGCTCCTTGCTTATTTTATTTATGAATTTGCTTAATTTTACAGGTTAATTTAAAATATGTTTACTAGTATATTATGAAGAATCTCAATAAATAATTGAAAACAGATGTATTACATATTCTGAGATATGCATATTACAGCTTTTCGAGGAAATGAGAATACTATATTTTCTAGATAAAAAATTGTAGTCACATAATTTAATGTCTGAATTACAGTATGATATAGCACAAGGTAACATAATATGTCACAATAACAACACTGGATACAATGTCCCACAGTGCTATAAACTTTGAATTGCTTTATCGATAGCCTGGCAATGTAAGCATGAGTATCTGGTTATAACTTAACATGAACAATATTTTTGCAGGCATTTTAACAGTGGAAAATTTTACTGTTAGTCAAACCTAGGTTTATGCAAGGCAGGTAAATATAAAACAACAATGATATGTTACTTCTTAGTTTAGTGACATATTAAAAATATTTTCTTCCAAATGCAAATAACTCATATTTGTTATGCCAAAAGATATATAAATATTTGTCATATTGAATTTAGTGAATGCTGTTTTACGTGTGATTTTTTTTCACTTTTCTTTAAGCACATTGATTTTAACAAATTTAAATCTTCAAGCTTAAATAACATATATTTTATTGAAATACAACTGAATTAACCAAGAAAACATGACATGGCTCTTGGTAGTTTATATGAATTTAAATATATAAGTACTTAGTACAGTTCCTGGTACCCAATAGAAGCTGTTCCATTTTTCAATTTCTCTTCTTCATTAATTGTAAGTTTATGATTTGCTTCCTGCAATCTTTTAAAAAATGTTAGTTACTGTCAACTCACAAATTGCCGCTGCATGTCCAAATTCCTCACTTCATCTTCAAGGTTAAAACAATTCCAATTCTTGAATAGTCTCATTCAGTTGTCGTCTCTAAGCAAATATCTCACACATTTTAAATTATATCTTATTTTTCTTTCATTTGTCAATCTGGTCGCAAACATGTATTGGATACATATTTTACTTTAAATACTATAGTAGACATAAAAAACACAGTATCAACAAGAAAAATACATTTTCTATCCTCATGGGCCTTACATCCTAATGAGAGAATACAGAATATAAACAAATAAATAAATAATTCAGAGATTACTTTGACAAACCAAATAGAATTTTTTGTGGGAGAACGACAGGAGACAAAGCTACTTGGGTAGGATATTGAAAGACGGATTTTGTGGCGGTGGCAGGTCTTGTAATTTTATTGATAAGCCATATGAAAATCTGGGGCAAAGGCCATCAAGGTAAAGGAAACAACAAGGATAAACGTCTTGAGTCTAGAACAAGTTTGCTTTGGCAAAGGAAAATAAATTCAACCAATTTTAATTGGACATTCCAGCAATAGCTTTCTATTTCTATCCTTGTCACCTTACACTGAGTTCTATAAACTCTATCAGAGGCTACCTGACTAAAGAACTCCACTGTCTTCTTTTCAAATGTGAAATAAATTCCAACGGTCCACCACAGTCTGCAAAGTTGAAGTCAGTCTCAATTATGACCATCTGACTAACATTTTCATGGTCTTCTCACTCAACGACCTCCAAAAATATTGACTTAGTGGTGAAAGGTAGAATATTAGCACATGTTTATCAGTTTGCAGTCAGGTGACAGGAAGTGGTTAGATTTGAGATATAATCATATGAGCTATTCTGTACAGTTGTAACAGAGAAAGAAAAATCAAAGGTGTGTTCAAGACTTTCGATCTGAGAAATCAGATAAGAGGTACAAGGTGACTTGGGTGTGACCTAGGCAAAACTGTAAGTATTATTACTCACGCAGCCTTCCCAATATGAATGTTTCTACATTACCAGAAAAGTTATTCATTTTGAGTTTTCAGATTCTATTACCTATATTTTTATATCTAACATAATCAGAATTAGTCAATTATAAGGTCTTAATATTTTCATTTCCACTTTTCATACCAGTCATGCATTTGCTGAATTAATATTATCAGCTATATATACACTGACTCCTGTTTTTAGTCCTTTCCTTGAAATACTTTTTTCTAAAATGCAAATCTAACCATGACATGCTCTGCATAAAATCTTGCGTAACTTTTACTGCCTTCAATATCCAATGTAAACTTTATAAAATGAGATATGCATGTGTCTTTATCATAAGGCTTCTGTTTCTACCACCAACCTCTTTTCCTATCTAGGACTTACTGCATTAGCTATTCTATGCTATTTTTTTCTTGAATGTCTTCCTCTACCATTGGACATATTCACTTTTGAAGACTCATTTAAAGAGCATAAGAGGTTCACCTTATTGATCACAGTCTCCTTTATGAACCATTTGCCATAGTATAATCTTGTTTCTTTTAGCTTTTTTGATGGCAAGAAATTGAGGTCAGTGGTGACAGAAATGAGTGTTATAAGAATACAAATGGTATAATTATGAACAGGTAGTTCTTTCTCATGGGGCTTTAAAGACATGATTCACAGACAACTGGCCCTCATGTAGATTAGCTCTATAGCTAGTTCTGGATTCAAGGTCACTGTCGCAAGCTTATCAGCATGAATTTGTGTCTATTTTTTCTCATTTGTTCTGTATGATCCATTCCCATTCTAAAGTTCTCTTACTACTCCTCAATTTTTTCAGTTTTTCTTTCTCTTTCTCCCTAATATCCTCCATAACTTTTATATGCATAAAACTCAATATGTCCTTCTTCAGTTCCACTGCTTCTTGTCCAATTGATAAATGATATATGTCCTTTAGTACACATTTTGGAAAGATAATCTGAATAATCCAGCTAATCTTGATATAAACCATGTCACAAAGTCTATGTAAATTATAAGGAAGCTTCTGAATTCCTTGCTCTTCATTGCTTATTCTGAATCTATAGCTACATGGTATAAATCAAGGCTGCCTAGGTAACATGGGTTCTAACCAAAATGTTTCCATGATAAAGAAGTACAAATGAAATGAGCACCAATCCAAAATATGTAACCCTTTCATTATTACGCATATTTTCACAATATCAATTATGAAAATGTTTGCTAGATGTGATATAACTATAATATATAACCACCATAAAATCCTTCCTACACACCACACAAAAAAAGTCTATTCAAAATATAATCTATTACTAAATCCAGAGATAAAAAACAAAGCCTCTTTAAAGGAGCCGGTCTGTCTTAGAGTTCAGAATTTTCAACTGTGTTCATTAATTTCCTAGTTCAATTGCAACTCCATGACGATATCATTTCTAATTTTTAATAATCATATGGAATAAACAGTAAAAACAACCACCATTGACACAGCTTATGTACAATATTTGAATAAGAGCAGGAAGACTGCAATAGTAAATTGCATTTATAAAAAGAGTAAAAAAGATGAAGGACAGTACAATATAGTAGTTGTTGGTTGTATCATTTACTCATCACTACATTTTAAAAAGTCACAAAATGTGAACCAAAAGAATCACAGTCATTTATTTTTTTCATGGATCGCAGTTTGTACAAGGTTTGGGAAGGGTTCAGCAAAGAGCTTTTCAATTTAACATAAGCTGAAGGATCTTTCAAAAACAGTTAACTCACATATGTACCAATTTAGTACTAGTATCTGCTGAGATCCCATCTGCACTGTCAGCCAAAACTCATGCATACAACCTTTCCATGGAATACCTTGTTTTTTCAAGAGCAAGCTTCCCAGAAGACTATAGTGAATAGGCTTGGCATTTTTAAGCAATATGTTGAGCTAGTCACAAAGACCATTCAGTTTCAAAGGGAGGTGATAGACCCTGTAATAGATTATAGAGTAGATGAAACCATAGAATATATTGGTGTGGCCATCATTGGAAAACTCAATTTGCTACAATTGTTTTCACTACATACTCTACAATATATCAGTATAACTTCTCACTCACATTCTAAAACAACCAACCATGTTAGTTTTAATGAATTTGATTAACTACTTAATCATGTGACAAATATTTTTTTCATTAGTTTATTTATTTACAGATGGCTTGCTTTATACTCATGCCTACAAATGGCATGATGGGAAGAGTCTCAGTTTACTCCTGGTATGAATTATACACAGAGTAATTATCATCAGGCTTAGCATATTTTGTCACTTCAAATTCTTCCCAAAGTAAGCCCACACTCAGCAGGATTATAAAGTCTTCCCAGCTCTGTTTACTTGACTAATAACATTAGCAAGGATTCTCTTTCTTAACAGATTCCCAGGCCAACTAACCACATCTTACCTACCACAGTCTTCAAACTATCCCATGTAACTCAGGCACTGATAGGAAATAACGCACTACTGAAAATATAAGAAACCTGTCCCATTATAGCTTCTAGCCAAACACAACCTATTGAGCTTTCAGAAACTTCTACACCACTCAAATTTAGTTTTTACATAGTCTTAGTTCAAATTTCTGTGAAAGAAATTGTCCTTAGATAGTATCATCTTTATCAGTACATTTTGCACAGATTGTAGGTGACTATAAAATGAATGCTTTGGTGATGTATCAACTTCCTGATGAAATCACCATAGTCAAGAAACGGAAGGTCTGGGCCATAAAGTATTATGCTTGACCACCATGGCAGACACAGCTGAAGAGATGCAGACTGAGGATGAAGCAGGAATAGTCAGCTCACATTATGAAAGCATGTGGGAGGGCAGACATAAAGGTTAACATATCCAGAAAAACATACTGACACTTGCATTTTCAATACATGGTTTTTTATTACATTCATCTCTTTTGCATTCGGGGTACATATCTGACTAATACTATGTGCACTGGGGCTGGTATGCAGTAATACTCCACTTAAATACATTAATAAATGACAAAATGAAGGAAACAATGGGTTATATTCTTTATTACAGCCACCATGACACTGAGATTATTGTAAAAAGAGCTCATATAAACTATTATTTATAATAATATGAAACCATGATGCATATGATGAAAAGCCAGACAACTTTCAAACACTGTCAGACACTTTGTATACAATGGAATAGAAATAATCTGTGAAGCAATTTGCTTTATGTTTAATGAATCAATTATGTAAATCTATCTTATTACACAGATGAGATCAGAAGATACGTGTGTTCTAACCTGTGTATTAAAAATATATATTTCAAGCATAATGGCTAAGCAGGAGCCAGACATAGTACATTTCACTTAAGTGCATGCTTACAAATTGATAACACAAAGTCTCCTGTGCAAAACAATGAAAGACTAAAGTAAGAATTCAAAAAACCGGTAACTAGTTTGGGAAATATTCTGTTAAATTCATGCCCATGCTCTAAATATTTAAAAAACATATTTACATGTTTATCTAAACATTTAAAACACATATTACGTGTTTATCTTAGCTATATGTGCAGGTGGGGACACAGAAGAGTAAGAAATGTAGGGTAGAAAAAGCTGATCAAGGCAAAATGATATGAATAAGTTAGTAATTCTTTTGTGTAGCTATGTCCTAAAAGGGCAAAGAACATCAGAAAAAAAATTCTTAATAAAAATATGCACAAAACACCACATATATATTTTTCTCCATTATTTTCCATCATTTCTCTATGAAGAAGTAAAAAGGGTCATTGAATACAAATCATAATAACAGAGAAATAATTCACATTAATACTTCCTAAAAAGATTGGAATTCTGTCCAAAGTTAGGATTTATACAGTTGAGTGGTGGACATAGAAGAAAATCATAACCCGTAGCATTATAATTATAGAAATAACATAAAAGATACACTTCCAGAAGATAGGAATGGATTTAACCTGACAATTATCATTTTGCAAATATTGCCCCTCCAGTGAGAGTTAACTTCAGCAACACAATATTCTCACTGATATAAAATGCTAATATGTCTCAGGATCCTCTAATTCTGGTCATAACTGTCTATCCTGAAGCCTGACAGGGCACTTATCCTTTTCTGCTGTGGACTTGTTCTCACTGTGAAGTTACAGCTTGTGTTTGAGGGGCTATAGCACACGAACCGTTGGCTGACAGATGTGCCTGTGAATATGATCATTCCATCAAGATTTTCATCTCTGGAAAGACTTGGAGAAGTAAACGAACCCTTGCCCCTCCTTCTGGTAGTTTTGAGACTGATCTATTAAATTTACTGTAGCAAAACTGTAATATATGGTGTCATTATATACCTTGCTTTGATTTTCACATGCTTAATGCAAATCTGTGAGAGTCGACAATCCACCATAGAAATATCAATTTGCCAACAAGATGAAGTTTTTATCTCAGTGCCTTCAGGCATTGAAAATATATATGTATAAATATGCACACAAGTATTTAAATATATATATTTAATTTACCTTAGATAACTTTTCTAATATGCACCTTACAAAATCAAGTTCCTCTGTAGCAGACTTTTTGATTTATAAAAACTGTGACATAGATAATAAAATGTGTTTTAAGACACTAAATTTATGGTTATTTGTTATGCAGCATAGAAATTAATACACTTGTGCATTAATGTGCCTGCAGCTTCAATAGGACACTTTAATACATCTGAACCTTATGAAATCAGCCAATATTTTTAAAAAAACCTTTCATTTTTAATAATCATTTAACATTTTATGAAGAGATATTTTAAAAGGACATTAATTTATGTCTATATTTTGTGCACTTGATCTGTTAGAATGATCATTAAAGAAGGCGAAGAGCCATTCTTCCCCCATTCAGTCCTAAATGCTGTGGCTCTAAAGTGGCATTGTAAATCAGAATCATCTGTGAAAGTTATTTAAAAAGTTACAATAATAATTAAAACTTTTTTGCAACCCCTTCGTATTTGGGCGACTGAATGGATATCTCCATGTTATCTATCTCGAGACACACTAGGGAGAGAGCAAGTAAGAATTGGTGTCTTCTCAAATAAATGTAGCCTGCTTAACGGCTGTAAAAGGAAAGCTGATGGATTTCCTTAATTAACAGCCACTACTTTAATGGCCCTCTAGTTCCTGCAAGACAAAATGTGGTCTGACATTCAAAGATGTTTACAATATGACTCCACTTACGTTTCTAACATCTTGTGCAGCATTTGAGATATACCAGATATTCAGCTCTCTAGACAGGAGAAGAAACTTAGTGCTGTTTGGTCTATGAACTCTCTGTAATATCCCTTTTCACTTTGTCCACTAGTGAGATTTTTCTTCAAGCACGACTCACTAGGCTGATTTCAGTGGGCATTCCTTTCATACTGCACTTATGCTACTGAATTCATTCTTCTAAAACAAGAATGTGGGCTGTGATTATTTGTATATATATTTATCTTTTTCATTAAACAACAGTTTTCTTGAGGTTAGAGTCAGTGTCTCATTTATCTTTATATATCCGTGCTTAGCAGATCTCTCTTTCTCTCTCTTCCCCCTATCTATCATCTATCTATGTATCTATGTATCTATTATATATGTATCTATGTATCTACAAATCTATTTCTCTATCTTTCTATCTACCTATATATCTATCTATATCTATCTAATGTTATATAGTAAAAATCTATGTAGTAAGGACTCTCAATAAATAATTATTGAATCAATAGATGTAAGAATGTATTTAATTTTAAAATGCCTTTAAAAATAATGTGTTCTACAGATGAAACTTTTATTTTATAATAATTTCTGTAAATGTGATGGTTAATTGTCAATTTTGTTAGGATATGGTGCCCAATTTTTAGTAATACACTAGTCCAGATTTTGCTTTAAAGGTAATTTTAGATGTCATTGAAATTTACACTCAGTTGACTTAAAGTAAAGCAGATTATCCTTCATGATGTAAGTGGGTCTTATTCCAATTAGTTGAAAAACTTAAAAGACTGAAGATTACTGAAGAAGAAGCAGTTCTTCCTCAAGATTAAAACATACAAACTCTGCCTGAATTTCCAGCCAGCTAGCTCACCTACAGGTTTTGGATTTGTGTCTGTAATATCAGCTCTTACCTGCGTTTCTAGCCTGCTAGGTAATGCTATACATTTCACAAGTACCAGCCCCTGCAATTGGGTGAGCCAAATGCTTAAAATAAATCTTTCTTTAAGGTAGATAGATAAGCAGATAGATGATAGATGATGATAGATAGAGAGGTAGATAGATAGATAGATAGATAGATAGATAGATAGATAGACACAAAGAAAGATATAGAGATATCTCATAATGATTTTTTTTTCCTCTGGAGAACTCTAATATATAAATAAATCTTAACTGATGATGACTTAATATTTACCCTGTTCTAACAGTTATTAACTCAAAAGAAAACTTAAAGGAGTTCCCCTAATCCCTTTAATTTGAATCTTAAATAGTATTTTTAATAATAAGATTTATCTTTGGAATTTTTTTCAATGCTTATGTTAGTAAAAGCAAAGTGAAAATTTCAGGTTTGTAAAATCTGTCATGGTTAAAAAAAATAAAAATGTAAAGCAAAGGTAAATCTTACTTCTTAACAACTTTCCTTATGTATCTATGTTAATGTGTAAATCTAAGCCTTAAATTGGATAGATTAGATGATTTAGAGATGACTTAAATTGCTCTTAAAAAGGTTTTGGGTTGTTATATGGGCAGCAATATTTTTTATGCCATTGCGATATGTTCTTTGGCAGAATATCTATATGAAATGAAAAGGAATGAATTATTGCTTTTAATAGACAAATGTCCTATGAAAATATTCAGAAAAATACTGGTTGTAAAAGGTAATGTGCCCCCCTTCTTAAAAAAGAAGTTCATATTCTAATCACCAGAATCTGTTAATACGTTACCCTCTTTACAGTAAAAGCAATGTCATAAATGTGATTAAATTAAGGTTCTTGAGATTTGCGTAAATTAGCCTGGGCCCAATATAATGATATGAATCCTTAAATGTGGAGAACCTCACACATTAGGGAGAGATGCAATTAAGGAAGAATGGTAGGATAATGCAAAGTTACTGGATTGAAGTTGAAGAAAGTTGACCGGGAGCCAAGGAATGTGAGTGCCTCTAGAAACTGGAAATCACAAGGACGCAGATTGTCCATGGAGCTTCCAGAACATGATGCTGTAGGTGCTGACACCTTGATTTTAGGCCAATGAGGCCCACATGAGACTTCTAACCTACTGAAATGCAAGATAATAAATAAATGTGTTGTTTTAAATCACCACTTTTGTGGTAATTTAATACAGTATAATTAAAGAATAATCAAAGATGTTTCAGAGTTATTATGACTGGAGACATAGCCATGACTTTATAAATAAAAAGAAAAAAACACAGGGCTGATGTTGAAAGTGTCTTTCTATGTTATACAGCATTGATAGCTCAAAGTGAGCAATTTATTTGTTTCATTAATAGTCCATCTAGAATTTCCCTTTCTCTTCACAGTTCAAATAAGGTCACCTCGTACGTGACAAAGTGTTTGCTCCCACCATTGACTTTTTACCATCAACAAGCAACAGTGAGCACACCTCAGATGGTTCAGGCTATTGACCATGAGTATTTGGAACTTCCATATTATTTCTGAATAATCAATATTAAAAATTATTACTAATGTATTTACCTTTTCTTTTTAGACTGACTATAAAATATGGGATGCTTAATAACTACATATAGTTTTCGGTTATCATAGTAGACAAAAATGTTCTAAATTTAATGTTTTATCATGTTTGGTAAAAAATAAATAATCATCTTATGCAAAGGTTTATTCATTGCTTTCTCAGAAAACAACTTGATATACTCTCATTCAGTGACCATCATCCGTGGTGAAGGTTTGGGCAGCTGTGGTCACTGACCTCTCTTTACAGCTTTACAGTTTCAACTAGAGTGATTCGAGTTTATCCTAATTTTTTATTTTATGTTTCTATATCATTTCTTTAAAACAAACTTTCTTTTGTGCCTCTCCATCGCGGATTGAACAAACTTTCTTTGACAAAAAGAAAAAAATCTCAAGTAACAATGCCTTAAGGCAGTGATTACAAAATAGAACCCTTAAGAAAAAAGAAACCCATGAATATCATATATTTGAAATTTGTACAATATTTTTAAAATTATTTTTCACATGAACAGCTAGCTACCTTTGTAGCTTCTTTCAGTAACATTGAATACCTTTTTACACATTACTTGTATGCCCATTTCTCAGGTACCCATAGAATTCTGTGCATCAAGTTTTTACATTAATCCTCAGTACTTATTTAAGTCATCTATGAAGTTCCTGTAGAAAATAAAATTTTCAATTTGTGATATAGCATTAGAGACCAGATACTCAAAATATCTACTCATATATAGAGGAAATCTGCTGTTAGTTTTTTCCAGGTACTTGAACGACAATAAACACTATAGCTAGTCAGGAAATATCAAAATTTATCATAACCGAACACAAATACCTTAAAACAACTCTGGTAGAGTTGCCAGAAATAGTAATTCAGGTGTATATATCAGATTTTTAAAGGAATACTAAATAAAATGATGGCATTTACCACTTAGTATTATTTGATAAATTGAATGATAAAATGCAAGAAAAATAATTGTTATACCAAGGCCGCCTCAAGGTAAAAGGCCCATATGTAACTGAGAATTTCCTAGTCAGCTGATTAGTAAAGGGAACTTTCACTTCTGAACAAAAGAGAGTAACAAAAAAGGCTTTGCTCTCTTGTATGAAAAATATAAAAATCAGAACAAAATATAAGAACAAGTGTTTTTTTTTTGTTGTTGTTTTTGTTTGTTTTGTTTTTTTTTTAATATTGGGCAGTGGACGATAAAGGATAGTAATTCATGAGATACAGAAACAAACTGAAAGAGCACTGTAATTGTCCTAAATTACTGCTTTGAACAGATCTGGGGTCACAGCCATGAAAACTGTGCAGTTGTGAAGTCCAGAGTTCAACAGCCGATGTGATGCCTACTGTCACGTCTCGAAATTCTTAATAATACTTGAATCGGGTCTCTTGCATCTTCCTTTTTCCACTGGTCTGCAAATTATGGAACTGATTCCAGCTTTAAGACTTTCTAAATTACTGTACAAAATGGGGAGTCCAATGTAGACTATAGGATTCTCTAAGTTGAGAATATAGAGCGGGGAATACAGGAAGGCAGGGCAGCTCGGCAGAGGGAAGGTGACAGGGATAGAGGAGCCCTGAAAACTGCAGATGGTCTCCTTTGAGTATTTAGCAGACATGTGACAAAACTACAGGGGCTCAGGAAGAAAAATCTGAAAGGATCAGAGGAAATGGTGATCTGATTCCACACCTGGCTGAGAATGTGACAGTTCCCACCAGCCACAACTGAAATCATCATAATCATGAGGTATTGGTTGAATCCTCTTATAAATGCTGCTGTAGTCCAAACTAACACATTTTTTAACGTCCCCAAAGGATAGACTATTGTCAAGTAACTTTAAGGCATCACAGAATAACAAACAAAATTATTTATAAGAGTACAAAAATACATCCATATCCAAAAAAAGTAAACTTCCTGGTATTATATTAAAAATTACCAAGCATGCAGAAAGGGAGGATAATTCTATCTATAATTAAGAGGACAATCTATCACTTGAAACTCACATAGCATTGACACATATGCTATAATTAGTAGACAGAACATTAAATACAGTTATTATAACAGTATTTTAGATATTCAAACAGAGTGACATCAAAGGTATAAAAGAAGCATTAATCAAACTTTAAGTGCTGGAAACTACTATGCTGAAGATAAAAAATAGTGATGAGATTATCATCAGATTAGACATCACAGAAGAAGAGATTAGTGAATTCGATGACATAGAAAAAGAAACTTTCTAAAACAAAATACTAGTACCAAAAAAAGTAGTAGTATAAGAAACACAGTTGTCTATATTTTCTAGAAATAAAATATACATGAGGTTAGATTCACTAAAGAAAGCAAAGAATTAAAAAAGTAATAATAATTGTTTTCAACTGCAAATAAAAGCTTTACAGGGATGTTAATATGTTAGTTCTGCTACAACTCTTGGTCAGAACTGGTCACATGATCCCATAAGTTGAGTATTAAATTTCATAAAAAACTTTTAATGTTTAGCGAACAAGACAATGACTAACACACTTGGCCTTCTTTGTTATCAATTCAGTCTAAATAAATTTTTCTTCATGTACTACTCAAAAAGTTAGAGTAACACTAGCTACTACCACAAATATGTTCTAATTTAATACCCAACATAATCAGATCTATTTTACTATCATGTAAAAATCTGGTGCAGGTGTTGCTTTTATCGAACTATATTTATACAATTGAAAATTCAGGGATTTAGGCTATTTTCTTCTTGTACTTCTGAATTTTCCTAAGGCCTCAGATTGTGCTTCATCCAGGCTTAAAAAAATTAGATGGAAAAGGCATTCATGTTTCCTAATTTACTTGGCCTAGAAATAGCACACAACATTTCCAATTATATTATACTGAAAATGGCCTCAAGTTATTGCAAGGAGATCGGGAAGTATAGTTTTCACATGACAATTTTATAGGATTCACACATTTTTTGTTGTTGTTGTTAGACTGCTTACTAGTCAAAATCAGATTTATGTTTTGAAGGACACCAGGATACAACAGCATACTTCCAAATAGAGGAAAGATTGGACAAGCACAGTACAGAAAATTCAAGGATGGAGCTCAAGCACCTTAATAATTAATCCTCCCATCTCTGTTTCTCTTTTCTGTTTTTCTTTCATTGGCACCTTCTTCTCTGATTGGACCATCAGTGGTGAGGATAGTGTTCTCACAGAGTCCAATTCTCATACCACACCAGAGAAAGAATTACTCATGCTTATCCCTATTCCAAATTATAAAAATCTTGTGGAGGAGCTCTAATTGGTCCAACTCGACCAAAAGAACAAGACATATAAGAATATGAGAGCTGTCTTATAAACTATACTTTTGAATGCAGTGCTTAAAGAGCCAAAGATGTCTCCAGAGATAAGAGAGATTGTCAGAGCTGGCAAGCACTTTTCTTTGGTGATCTGTTCTCTTCCTTTAAAATAATTTATCCCACTAAGAAATTTATAATCTGTACCAGCTCCCCACACCAAGCTTTTCAGTATGTAATTCTATAAATGAGAATGTTTTCCTCAAGCTCTCTACCCAAATTTCCTCATTCCCTCTGTCATTGCAGATGGCATTGCCATTCCTTAACAGAGAGAAATGAAGTATTGGGCATGAACATTTTAGCTCCCTGCTACTTTAGCTGAGACTGTGCTCATATCTAACTCATTTATTACTACTTTCCTTTAGTTTAAGAAACTGAGGCATATCTTCCTAAATTTGAAGTTTAGTATCTCTACCTCTACTCTTCCTTTTAAAATCTCTCATTGCCTCTGGGCTATTCATTCTATTGTTATCTTTTTTTTTTCTTGTATTTTACTTTTTTTCTCTCTACATTACTGTTGACACAGTCTATCCACATTATGTATCTGTTTACTATCTAGAAACTGGCACTCTTATCTGTAATAATGGTGGATACCCAACTGGGTTGCACATTGGACTCATCTGGAGATTGCTGCTGATACCCAAACTTCTGAATTAATTGTAAGGAATACAGACTGTGATTTAGAATTCTTAAAAGTTGTTCCCAGATGATTCTAACATGAAAAAGTTTGAGAACCACTGATCTATATAATTTCTTAGCCAGAATTTGATACATCCTTTATTTAATCTCTAACTATACCTGTTGAATGCAATTAACAACAAAAAAAAATACTGTCATCTCACTTCTTAACTAACTTTTAAATTTATTGCCACCACTTTATTTGACAAACTCATCTTTTCTCAGCATTTTCATTAATAAAATTAACCTTCCTAAGCTTGATCTGCCTCCTGGTCAGTAAACCCTGCAAACTGTCATCAGACTACTCTTTCTAAATCACAGAAGTAGATATTATTTTACACTTGCTCAAAAAGCATTTTCAAATTCATTATTGTGTTCAACATGAAGTCAAATGCTTTAATTGCTACATTAAGGCTATACTTAGTCTTGTACATGCTTTGCTCTTTAGTCACCTAGTGTAGGACTTTCCTTTCTTCCCACACTTTACCAACCTGAGTCCTATGCTACGTTTGAGTGCTATAATTCTTCTTGGATTTCAACATTTAGCTAAACCATTAACTAATCTATCCAACTTTTCTACTTTTCAGCTTTTCAACTCTCCATTGCATACCCCAACCAAAGTAGAATTGCTATCTTCTAATTTTATGCCATACATGAACTTTTTGTATGTTTGCATAAGATCTATAAGCTTTGTTGTATTGTCTGTTTATAGGTTCAGTTCCATTCTCTAGAGTTTAAGCTCCTTAAAGCCAGGGATCATATATTATTCATCATTATATTATGTTTATGTCATTGAAATGGTCATAACTGGGTGAATAGATATAATGCCTTCCAAAATATTAATTGCATTCTAACAAGAGAAAATATAATAGTGGAAAGTAATGCTTTTCTGATGATGAAACTTTAAACAAGGATATATTTTAACAATGACATTTTCAAATTCGATGATAGTCTGTCCTTATCTAAGCGTAAGTACCACCTATGCTTCCTTCAATAAGACCTTTTTATAACCTCTCATAAAATTCCTTCACATATCTGATCCAGAACAGTGGATGGTTCTCCAAGTGTAATCCCTAGACCAGCAACATTGTCATCTGGAAATTTGTTAAAAACACAATTTCTTGGGTCTCCCCACCCAGTCATACTTAATGAGAAACTCTGGAGGAGGATCCAGCAATCCATTTTTTGAGTAATCCTTCAAATATTTCTGATGTTCTAAAGTTTGAGAACCACTGTAAAGGTTAGGGAAAGAGCTAACATTTGCTGCCTGACTAATGTTTCCTCTTTCCATCATGTATGGTGACTGGGATAGCAAACTCAGATGGAAATTATAGCCAATTTACGTCATCTGGGTAGCATGAGGAAATGGCTTAATATTTTGAACTTAAGTCTTCTCATTATGTAATGGGCAAAATTATATATTATTATAAAATATTGCCTACCTCAAGAGTTGCTGTGAATGTTAAATGAATTGATCCATAAAAAATGTCTAATATAATTTATAGAGAACATGCTTTAACACAATATCTGCACAATAAATTTTAAGAGTTAGGCTTCTCTTTTAATATTATTTTTATTTCTACAATTACTAGTATTACTATACTACTATTTTTTGAGATCCATAATAGGATTATTATTAGTTACAGTTCTTAGAAAAACTCTTATGAGGTGATATATTTATTCTATAGATTATATTAGAGATGAGGAAACAAGGTAGAAGACATAGATTAATAAAATCACACAGCAAGTATAAAGTGAAACCAAGATTAAGCTATGAGTCGCTCTGACCTAACCAAAGAATCCAATTTTCATCAGAAACATTACTACTTAAATAACTTAAATTTCAAGTGCAGCTAAACACTCAATTTTGAAAAAGAGCCACTAAATGAAAAAGAATTTAAGTGATTTGATAAAACTACAGACACTCTTAAATAATACCAGGTTAGTGTCTTTTTAAAAGTAGCAACTCACATTGCCAAATTGGAAACAAGGCTAAGATAAATACATAATCCAATGGCTTATTGAGTTATTTATTTATTTTTTTTGAAATGTGTAGGTATGAATGTCAACCTAAACTCAAGTGTGCAAAAGAAATTACATATTTTTTCACCAGCGTCAACTTGTTTTTTTCATTTTGAATGTCCATCACACTGGGGTTGACTTCAATTCACTCATTCTGAAGTTATTACTCGTTGCCAAGATCTTGCTGGGATCACTTAGCCCTGGAGTAATCTCTCAATATTTTCTTCATCCTAACCAGTCTTCCATCACGATCCATGCAGCTTTTCACTGAGGCTTCCCTCTTTCCTATCCGCTGCCTTTATTCAGACTCGATTGTTCCTGTTGCTACTTTCACACCAATTTTAAAGTCATGGTCATCTTCCTTGACTTTCTCACCGAGGGAATTAAAATTTCTAGAGGGTTTTCTGTGGCCATTATCTGCTTCATGCTGAACATATCTGTTCCCAGATGTGGTGGCCACAGTACAACCTAAACACTTTGGCATGACAGAGAGTGAACTGCTGAGAGAACAAAAAAAGATATCACTATCACACACACACACACACACACACAACTCAGCCACATTGAAAAACATAACACATTTTCAGTAACATCGTAAGTCTTAAATCATGTTCTTGTTTTTTTTTTTTTTTTAATTATGAAGAAAGCACAGAGTTCCCATATACTCCCGCTCTCCCCAATAGTTTCCCTGTCACTAACAGCTTGCATTAGTGTGGTACATTTACTAATACTGATACATTGTTATTAACTGAAGTCCAAAGTCTACAAGATAGGATGTCACATATTACAGTATCATACAGAATAGTTTCACTGCCCTAAAAATGGCCTGTGCTCCACCACCTAGCCATTCCTGCGCACCACACGGACACCCAGAACCTACATCTTTCTTGAATTTACTTTCAGTCTGTAATCATCCAAGCCTTTAGCTTTCCTTCACAAGACAAATGAATAAGTAACCATTCAGCCGATAAGCTAATTCAATTTGCTGGAACAAGAACTAGACACAGTTCTAATTTCTGTAATGTGTTTGGCAACAAGAGAAAAGTTCGTATGCACTTTAAACAGACGTTAAAACGCTTACCCTGGAGAAAGATGAGGAGAAACATATGTTTTTCATAATGTTGGTGATTAAATCTCAAGAAGCATAGAAAAGAAACAAACATTCCTGTAAAATAAAATAAAAGAACATCATTATTGGGTCATACATTAGTGGGGAAATAAGGGAAAACAGGCTTACCAAGAAAATGTGAGTTGAAATTAATAAACTTATTCCAAATGGCAGAGATAAGTTCAATCTGCAATTAAGTCCAAGTCTTAGCTGTTAGGAAGAATTGGCTTTGAGTCCCTGCATACTCACCAAGCACACCCACACGTACACACATAGCACCATGCACACATGCTTTAGTTTTTGATATATGATTTAATAAACTTTAGACTACACATAGTTTTGATTATGTAGGTTTATTATTACAGCAAGTAATTCATATTTTATTTCAAATTTATCTTAATAATGAAATTTATATTTTTATCATATATGTAAATGCAGTGGTAGTTTCTTAACTACCGAATACAAAGCCAACTTCATAACCTGAAACTCAAATATATAATCTCCATGTTAAACTAACTAATTAGACTGTTGCTGACCCAAAATGAGAACAAAAACATTCACAGGATAGATGCTTAATGAATATGTATTTTTCTAATGAATACATTTTAAAATAGTGAAGTAGCCAAAAAGAGAAGGAGAAAATATGGAAATGAAGATAGGGAAAGGAGTGAGGGAGGGAGGAAAGAAGAAAGAGAAAGAAGGAATAAAAAAGAATTTCCAGAAGCTCCAGTGATGGACATGCAAAACTCCTCCTTGATACTGTTCATACTTTTACCATTATTTATTTCTTCCTTCAACTTAAACATAGATTTATACTGTGGTCTCAGCCCACTTTTCACAATGGAGATGGAGAATCCTGTTTCTTTCAATAGTACCATATTCTTCCATTTAATTACTCCCAAAACAATGTTTAAAACTTCATTTTCCTTTGATACAAAATATAATAACTCCTGTAAACTATTGATACTTTTTTTGCATACTACCCATGTTTTCTTTAAGTATCTGCTTCTATATTTAGGTTGTTATAATCACTGTTAATGATTTCCAGGCACTAGACTCTGTCTCCCTATAGACCTACCCAAAAGGCACTTAAAAACTATCAGATTAATTTTCTAAGTATTACTTGCTTACTTTTACTCCTTTCACCAGTTCTTCATTTTCTACAATATTGTAGCCAAACTCGCACCCTCACACCATTTCCAATCTGTTCCTCAACTACCTTTCCAAACCCATCTCCCTTGATTTCTAGACATAAAATTCCTATCTCTTCCTGAGGCTGGCCCATAAACACTACTTTCATTTATTTCTATTTCATCATCTTTATTTCTGGGGTTCCCTAAATGGAAACCCCACAGACCCCTTTCCTCTCACCTTTACTTTACAAATATAACTTCTGACCCAAGGTTTATCTAACCCACTCACATTGCCAGTTCTCTCCAGCCAGCCCAGCCTGTGGTGTTCTCTGGCTCACCTGCATGTTGACCCCAGCTACTGTCAGCACATTTATCCAGCACATACTATGCAGTGTTCAATGTTTTTAGCTAACGTTTCCCAGATGATAGCAACCTTCTCCTTATTATAGCTGACTAGCAAACAGGATTGGCAGGCAGGCCGCATGGCGTGATGGTTAAGAAAATGGATACTGAAACCAGACCAAATTGTTCATATTCTGAATTTAGGACTTACTTTCTTAGGCAAGTTACTTAGCTATTTTGGGTCCCAGTTTGTTTGTTTGTTTGTTTGTTTTTTCCAACTGTCAATTGGAGATAATGACCACATTGACCTGATACTTATGATGCAATGAGTATCTGAAGCATTTGTATTTCAAGTGGTAATTTTTAAAGGAATTGTTAATAGTAATTATACTTTGTTTATAACATTTCTATATTGACTGTGTTTTGTACATCAATTTTAGTATTTATGATTTGATGTAGTGGTAATTTATAGCTTGTGATATTTTATAATTTATAAATTGCCTTCATATAACACCGTGAGGTTTGCACTTTGCTAGGCTCTATCCATAAGAAAAAAGAGTTAACATTTTAGTTCTTGCCCATAATGTAAAATTACAACCCAATCCAAAAGACAAATCTGCCTCCAGAAGCCATCTAAGTCTAAGTGTCAGGCTAAGCCAAGAGCAGTCTAATGACACACTATTCCAGTCTGAGGCCAAACCACACTGTTCGATATGCCAACCGTTATAAATGTATGTTATGATTATTCAGCTATGGTTAAGCCAACAAATCAGGGAGAGAGTTATCGCTGAAAAGATGATTCAATAACCACAGTTCCCAAGATAAGGAGGCATGTCATGCCACATGAGGAAGCACAAGAGTCAATAAGGAAGCAGAAGGAATAGGAGGAAACCTGGCGAGCGCTTTTATAGTGATTTCCTTGGGAAGGAATGGGAGACGTAGGGTAAGCAGGCTTAGATGAGCTAGTCCGAATAATTTCTGTGGCCTCTGGGGTGTAAGGGTTGTCCCAAGTTGTGTGGTACCTGGCCTTGGGGTGTATGGCAGAAAAAATGTTAACCTGCAAGGTAAAAAAGCCAGATAGAGTACTTGAGGGAGGGGAGTGTGGGTTCTGGATTAGTTTGCATGTGAATGGTACCCTCCTGGAAAGCCATTTACTATTTCTAAAAAAATAGCTAAACCTAGGATAGGTATTCCCTCCTTCATCAGTACCAGGCCTCCGATGTCAGAGCATCAACAGTATAAAAAATATATATGTATATATAGTTACACATGAGACCTATGGGGTTATCCACCAGATTACTCCATTGTAAAGGTTTTTATTTTTTATCTTTGCAACCGATAGATAATATGTAAGGTGATATTGTAAAAAGCTGTAAAAATCTTTTAAAATCCTATTCTTCAGGGCATTTTACCTAGTCATTTTGCTTCATTGGTGAGTAATGCATCAATAGTGGCAAGGTAGTGACCTTTACAATTCTATCATTTTTTTCCTCTGCATATTCGCTTTCATTGTTCAGTAAAGAAGAGTTTCTCTTTACTCTCCTCCCTTCTTTGTTAAAAAAAAAAAATATTATAGATCCTTTTAAACTTTGTAATTTAATTGTTAAAAACTCCATTACCATCAATCTTTTTTAAAATTACTTTCTTCTATGTTTGTTTTTTAAATATACAATCTGTCCCCCGTTTGGCACATGGAAACATCTTTTACCATATTCTTACCTTTTTCACGTATGCATATCAAAATTTGAACATTTTCTTGCTTTCTGAAACAATATATCGCATTCTCGTACTTTGCCTGTCCCAAATATTGGACCCATGCCTCCAAGAAACATTGGTGCCTTTTATTGGGATTTATTTTTAATGTAGAAAAACTGGAATAATATTTTCTGCCTTGCTGGGATATTTGTTAAGAAAAAAACTATATTAAAAATAGCAATAATAATCTTAACATTAAACAAATTTGTAATGAACAAATAACCATTATCAAATATCACATATACATCCAAATTATTTAATAATTTCCTAAAAAGTCATTGGTTTATTGAACTACATACTACGTGATCTTTGTACTTTTCTTTGCATATGTAAAGACTCATGAGTATTCACGGACAAAATTGATAAAATATAGTTTAGACTTGCAAGAGACAAAATTCTAAGCATCTGTTAAGTCAGATGTTTTCTTGACAGTGACTTTCTTTTTGCAATTTAGTAGTAAATAAAAATGACTATGTCAAATTTTCTTTCATATTTTGAGATGTGGAAGAAAAATACAGGGGAGATAAGAAAAGTAAAGTATTTTATTTCAAAACTTTTAACTATTTCGGGTGGAGAAAATATTTGCTAGTAGTCATGTTAGAAAAATTGATTTAATAAGTAAAACATAGATTGGAATTTCTCATACTAAGTGAAGATTAGAAAACAATGAGGTTAATTATTTCATTACTCTGTATAAGAATAAGACCGAATGAACTCAATAATAATATACATATTTTTTTGGATTCTGACTGATACATGATAAGTGAGATATAATTTAAATAATATATGACAATTATTAAGCTTGTAAAATAAAATAAATGGCACGATTTAGGGACAAGTTTAAATAGCAATTAAAATTTGAACAATTCATTAAAATAATTCTTCAATTTAAAATGACCTTTTCTATCATTTATGTCAAACAAATCACACACTTCTAGCATACTAAACTATCAGTAATTCATGTAATATTCTTCCTAAATACAGGGAAATAATTCTGCTAGAATTACTTGGTTGCTGTAAAAGGTGTCATAATAATTTCAGTTAGACTAAAGCAATTGACTTCATTTATATTTAAAATAATCATTATTTCTACATTAATTCCAAGTTTTATGATTGCTTTTATGTTTTTTGTTTCCCTTTAAAAGAGGGACTCTGAAAGACACTGACAATGTTGAGGGCAGTCATCAATATGAAATTGACTCTCAAAATTAACTACATCAACCCTGACCTCATTGGAAAAGCTCCTGAAAGTGCTGCATGTATTAAAACATCAAACCAAATTAAACAGGTGATTTTAACAAATTGATTAAAGAAGAAACACATCTAAAAAGCAGAAGTTTTTTCAGACCCATTTTGATTTCTTTCCAGCTCATTTTATTGATTTAACAAACTCTATTTAGCATATACTGAAAACTGATTACAAGAAGAAACACAGTGGTGTTTTAATTATAATAAGAAGAATTACACTTTTCGCTTACTATATATATGTCTGACATTGTTGTAAGTGTTTGACTAATTCATTTATCCTTCTGATAACCTTACAAGAGAGATGCCATTACTGGCACCATTTTACTGAAGGGGAAATTGAAACTCTAGTAAATTAAATAATTCACCTACAGTTGATTAATCTTAGGCGATGGAACTGAGGCCAAACCAAGCAGAATTATTTCATAAGCTCTTGCCCTACATCATTAGGTAATACACCTTAAAAATAAGTTAAAAACAATATTAATAAAAGTAAGATAAATATAAAATGTAATATTAAACTGCTTATACATTTAACATAAATGCTTTAAAACTTAAGAGAGGGATAAGATAAGCATACTGGTTTTTTTTTGTTGTATTTTATACATAATAAAACTTTCTTTAGAGTTAAGTGATTTGCAAAAAATTCTAGAAAATATTGGAATAGGGGCCAGATCCTTATTTTCTGATACTCTTTTGTTGTGCTAAGTAGCAGTCAATGTAAAATATAAGAAAGGCTGAATGGATTCTCAAATGGGCTATATAAGATTTCTGTCATTGGTAAAATGTTAAATGAAACAAGATTTTTGATAGTGGTTACCATAATCTACATCACAGCTCAGCAAAGGTAGTAAAGTCAATCACTGAATGATTTATCATCAGCTAGTGTTTCATTGTCCGCAGTGACATCACGTTCCTCTGTTGTATCCTGAAAGTTGCATGTAACAAATTAATTTTAAAAACTCATTTCTTCTAATTATTTTAGTTCTATGTATTTTAATTTTCAATTTATGAAGCTGTTTTTCACCTGCTTATTGCCTAAAATATGCTATGCAGCTCTTGTGGAAAAAAAAATATGAAACTTATGAAAAATGAGCAAAAGAACAAATGAATTTCGTTCCTTGTAGCATCTAATTTCTCTATGAATTGGAGAGTCCATAAAAGTACTAGTAAAATGTAAACCCAAGATTTGTAGAAATTTCAAATGAAGCTAGACTTATTATAGTACTTTAGAAAAACACATTTATGAACTCTCCTGAACAGTTCTAGGAACAGCTAAACACAAATCATATACAAGAGTCAGAGAGATGAGATGAAGGGAGAGAATACCTAATTTGTGCCAGAATCATGGGTACAATGTCCTTGTGCAATCATGATTATTTTAGTAATTGTGTCAATGTAGAATTGTTCTATGTACCGGATAGATGTCTGGAGTATCTGGAGTATACCTGAGAATTCTTTATCAAAGTTTCATTTGAGTATTATCTAAAAAAAAAAAAGATAACAAACAAAAACAAATGAGAATTGGTTTTATTTTAAATCAAAATACCCTTTTATTCTCTAAAATACTATGATCCACAGGGATGAAGTTCTCAGTGATCAATTATAACACAGTATGCAGTTTGTACACAGTTTCTTGTGGCTGCTGTTACAAATTACCACAAACTTCATGGTTTAATACAACTCCAATTTATTATCTTATAATTTTGAAAGTCAGAAGTCCAAAACAAGTTTGACTAGGCTAAAATTAAAATATCCACAGGGCCACACTCTCTCTGGAGACACCAAAAGAAAATTTTCCATCTTTTCGAATTGTATTCCTTGACCCATGGAACCTTCCTCCATCTTCACAGTCAATAAATAGCAAATCTCTCTCTGGCTCTGGTTCCCTCTGCTTCTTTCACATGGCTTTCTTCTTATGTAGTTTCTGGGGAATATCTCTTGTATATGCGATGACATTAAGGCCCACTTGGATAATTCAGAATAATTTTTTCAGAATCCTTAATCTCATTTGCAAAATCTTTTTTTTTTTTTTTTTTTTTTTTTTTTTTGCCACATAAGGTACCATTCCTAGATTTCATGGAACAAAATGTAGATGTCTTTTAGGGATTCATTTCAGCCTACCACAGCTTGCAAGGAACACAGTAATCTATAACTTGCTATCTCATGTGTTTTCTCTTCGTCTGGTGTATTAAAAGAAAATTGTCAGGAAAACCATTAATAGCTTAGAACTTGCATACTGAAAGAAGCATATAGTGTCATAAAATCATACTTCTACAAATCCTTAGAAAACAGAGACTGAGCTCCAACACTAAGAACTGTCAAATTCCTTCTCACACAAATCCCAAGGAACTGATAACTAACTGTGTGAGCATCTCGGCCAGCCACAGCCTTATTCCGGCAAGGACAATGCCTAACAAGTGTTCGCCTATGGACAAACTCGGAGAAATACAATAATTACAGTAGAATATCATGAAATCAAATCAAAATCAAGAACCAGGTGGATCCAAAATTCAATGAAAATAATGTTTGAAAAAAGTTATCAAGGATTCTGAGAGATTGGTAGAGAGAAGTTAATATACGAATTACTGATTAATCTTATTACAAGTGTGTGTGACATGACAATCTGTATTAATGGTGTTGACTTGATGGTATCTATCAGACAGAGAGGTAGAAATGTAAATGAATTTTTAAAAGATTTTGTTAAAATCACAAATTATAGATCAGTAAGAACAGCTGGCATACACTTAACTTTAATTTCAAATAAGAATGGACAATCATATTTTGGCAAACGGAGACCTGGACATATTTTTACATGGGCTTATCGTAGCTTGCCAGGTATGCAGATTCAGATCTTCACAAATTCCTAATCAAAAATGGAGGCTCCATGTCTATTTACCACTAATTGAGCTATTATGTGCTATCGTCTTTTTTTAGTTAACCTTTATATGTTTATATAATATCTCTTCAACTGCAATTTTTGTCCCATATGGGATAGAGTATGGCTTAAGCATAAGAAATAAGCATACATAGTAATGAATATCCTGAGAAAAATGTTATTTTCCTTTTAACAATGGCAAACACAAAAGTTCAAAGTGAATTGCATTCTAATGTCACTGAAGCAAATCTTTTTCATCTTTTGTAGTGCCTAGCATAGCACCTGATACATAGCAGGTAATCAGTAAAAGCATATTGAACAAAACTCATTAATGCAAATTAAAAAAAATAATCTGTGCCCAGCTAAATATTTTATTTTTTGAAACAAGCAAAAAAAAAAAAAAATAGCCATGAACATCAGGAAATTCTTAGCCAAATAAGACACCTGTTTTTCTGTGAAAAATAGAGGGCACAGCCATGGTTTAAAGACTGTACCCTCCTCATTTTTTATCCACCCTTTAAATCCATGATTTGAATTCACAGATATTGCTAAGATGAGTAATCAGGGCTTAAGATAACTTCTCATAAAGAAAGAAGGAAAGGAAAAAGGTATTACAGAGACTATTCTGTTTGGGCACCTGGCCAATCACGATTAAAATTACTTTTCTTAATCTGATTTTCAGACAGGTATAGTTTCGAAACTAGTGCTGGACACTGGGATATAACCATGCATAACTGTACAATTACTGAAATATTAAGGAAAGAGTCAAAATTTTCTTCTTTTCTTCCCTTTGTTTTTTGCTGGTTGGAATTCATTTGTAATGGTTGCAGCTGAAAATGTTGTTTTATGGACAATGAGAAATGTTGTAAATAGAGGCTATCACAGGTTGAGTACACAGAAAATGAAAAATGTTTGGCTTGCAAGATATTCATTGGCAATGCCTTTTGGATCTTGCACAGAGTGGAATGTTCGGGAAGAAACAGGATTGGACAGAGGGAGAAATTGAACTGAGATGGAGTTCTCATAATAGCCTCCAGTAATCTCACAAGTTTTGTGGATCTAGTTTCTCTTCAACATAGTCCGGTGTGTGGGTTGAAGTGATCAGGACTTTTATACTTCTGTATCGGTCAGTTACTGCTGGTGTGGGTAACCCTGGGAAGGTGTAATCCCTTGGAGAGGTAGCTCTTTGCAGTTGAAGCGATGCTTAAGGGCTAACTACTCTGTCCTGACAGTTCACTAAGAACTAGGAAAACAAATTCTTTAATGATGGGGATCCGATGGTATATATCAGTGTCCTACATAGTGGTCAAGTCCAACAAGCAATAAAATAAATATCATGAGTCCTGGATCCCTGAAAGAACTTTCCAATCTTGGACTGCTGATCTCTGAACTTTGGTATGAAAGAAAAAATTTAAACACACTCACTGTGACACTTCTTCCACTAACATGGTTTATATTACCATCTTTAAGCAATTAGTTCCAAAAATTGATCTGTAATCTAGACCAAGTACCAGAACTTTATAGTAAATGGAGTACTTGGAACTTCCAGTTGAAATAATGTTGCATCTTTATTTCAATTTGATTAAACTAAACATTGTCACCCACAAAACAAGGTTTACTTTTTTGTACTACTGATCTCAGTATGTGGCTCAAAAATCCACATAGATGCTTTCATTTAACAATCTAAATTCTTAGCTCATAAATCATTTCAAGAGCTGAACTTTCCTATACCATTTTAAGACACATCGTACATTCAAAATTCCTTTCAGTTATATAAAGTGACTGTTTTCTGGTTTTTGTCTAATCCTTTATCTACTAGGTTCCTTTTTTAGTACTCTCTTATACTCTTTTCCCTCCCAATTCACTTCTATTTCATGTTTAATATACCAAGTTAGTTTTTTTCTGGTCACCCTTGCCACATTATAACTCAGCTACATCTGGAATTATTTACCTCCAAACAAAGCATTATAATCTCAATACATTATTGTGTCTCCCAGGACCTAAAAAATGTCTGGCTCATTGTAGATCCATATTGAACAGATGAATAAGTACATGACTGAGTAAAAGAAACCCTGATTCTATCTATTCTTTTTCTTTCCTTTTTCTAGAAGCATTCCAGTCTAGTCTTCAGAGGTTATAAAAGTAGTAAAAACTAAATCTAAAAAACATATTAGAATCAAATAAAAGATAATGACAAATATTAGAAAAGGCAAACAGGACTTCATTTGTTAGACAAGGTGGAGTCACTGCATGTTTTTAAGACATCTTCTGGTAAAACCATGAGTTCATATTACAGGGTATAGTCAATTAAAGATAAGCAGAATGATCATTGTGATTGAATTAATTGAATTCTTATTAGAAATATATGATCGATGTTAGGTTGAGAGTCATTTAATAGAAAGAATTCTGAAATCAACATGATAGAATATCTTATGTGCTCATTGACTCTTCAGATAGCATTAAACAGCAAGAAGGGAAAAGTATCTTAAAACTAAGAGGATAACAATTTAAAGCAACCTCCAGAAATGTAAAGACACACAAAGCAAAATGCTTTAACTGTAAGATGAGGGTAATATAAATGGAGAAGGAAATAATTTTTAAATGCAAAAATACAAGATGTGCCAGTGTGGCAGATACATAGCTGAGTGTCATAATAGATAACAAACTAGCCACAGTCAGTGATGCAGCTCCAGGGGAAGCAAATATAGTAGGAATTCTAAGTAGGAACAGTGCACCCAGAGATGGGGCAGTGATTCACAAATTCTTTTCTGTGTTTTGGCTATTATTTTGTATACTTATGATCAAGAGCTCTTTTGTGGAAAATGTGGGCAGACCCAGACGAGGAAAATACAGTCTGTTAAATGGTCAATTAATAAGTTAAATGGTTAATTAGTAAAGGAAGAGTAAATAAGACGTGATCATACTGAGAGGTGACTACACATTATGTTCGGCAAAGGATGGTATCCTGGCCATCTCCCCCAAGCCTTATAGAAGGAAATGACAGCAAACAGTAACATGACAGAGTGTATATGAGAGATGACTCCCTAATGTTTGTTTAAAAATATAAGCTTGAGATGCTATAAAGACAATAATAAAAAATCGATTATGGTTTTCTTTGTTTTAAGCAAAATTCTATTGAATATGAAATGATAAAATATATGTATTTTTAGTCACCCTTACTCATCATAAATATTTTGATACTATCATTCTTAATTTTTGTCTGACAAGTCAATTAAAATAAAATACTGCCATATATATATATATATATATATATATATATATGAGAGAGAGAGGGAGAGAGAAAGAGAGAGAGAGAGAGAGAGAGAGAGAGAAAGAGAGAGAGAGAGAGAGAGAGAGAGAGAGAGAGAGAGAGAGAGAGAGAGAAGAGAGAGAGAGAGAAATAATAGCAGTGTGGAGAAAGAGTGGCAAATATTTAAGCTCACATGACATAGTGAAATGCATGCAGCCTCACAGGCGATCTTGAAAATGGCCGTTATGGGTGTGACTAGAAATGATTTCTATCAGAGGGTTCACTGCTAGAAATCATGCTGATCACATTCAGACCTTGATTACATTGAATTCTCTCAATAATTCTGTAGATAGACACTATCATCACTCTCAGTTTTACAGTGGAGAAACAGGCTTACCTAGATTAAACTTGCCCACACTCATGCACCTGGATATGCATGCAAAACCCATGCGTGTTGGAAACCAAGATACAAATCCTTAATCATAAATAATATTAGATATTAATCTCAAGAAAACTATTATTAAGCACATGATATTTACTTAAATATTTGTTGAAATAATATTATTTTAATATTATTTCACTTAAGAAAAATTTGGAAAATAAGATGAAATGGGAGATGCTAAAGAATTGATGTAAAAAATATGTTTCTTAATGATTTTAAGTTGGGCAATATATGAACTGAATTGTGTTCTCCTACAATTTGTATGTTGAAGCTCTAATGCCCAGTATGATTATATTTGAAGATGGGGCCTTTAGGGAAGTAATTAAAATTAAATGAGCTCATAAAGATGAGGCCCTAAACTGATGGAATTTGTGTTCTTTTAAGAGTAAAAATGAGGTTACCATATTTACTTTTAAAAAGAGATAACAGAGAGCCCTCCTTCTCCTTCCTTTCTCCCTCCTTCTCCCCTCCTTCCTTTTTCTCTCTCTCCCTGGCCATCTGTAGGCCAGGAAGAGTGCTCTCATGAGAAACAGCCCATGGGAACCTTAATAGTAGATTTTCCAGTCTGTAGAACTGGAAGAAAAAAAAATTTCTGTTTAAGTCGCTCAGTCTGTGGTATTTTATTACGCAGCCTGAACTGACTGTGACAATATGTTTATTTAAAAGAACTACATTAAAAACCATAATTTGTTTTAATATAAGGTTAATAGAATGCAAGCTCAAGTATAGATCTTAGCACCATAAAGGATGTCAGAGAATACATGATAAGGATGCTGTCTGTTTCTAAGAGAGTATGACTTTAAAGACATTCTCTCCTTTGTTATTCATGTTAGAGGAGCAAACGAGATTTGTTGTATTGTTGTTGATATTTTGTTTTGTTTAAGTCTGAGACAGGCACAATTCTCCTGAATTCTCACTTTGTGTTTTTATTTTTGATACATTGTTTTGAGTTTATTTTAACCAGATCATATTTTTTTAATATTCATGTAATATTTATAATTAATTATTCATTTGCAGGATAAAACTAGCATAGAAGTAAAATCATAGAATATCTGTTGGGGTGAAGACACTGAGAAACCCCCTTACAGAGGTGTTCTCAATGTCATTTTTATATATTTTTCTTTTCATTATTAATATCACTTTGTATTTTATGGCCTTGGTAAGAGAAAACTAGCCTTAGCTTTAAGAGAACCGACCTGATATCTTATTTTTCTTTAATTCAACACTCAATTAGAAACTTGATTAATACAGAATTTTAAAAATAAGAATTAATTTGTGTTTACTTAAAATTAAAATGACAATTAAAATTAAATAATCTAAACTGTGGAAAACTATATCTACTGTAATATCATCTCCTTGATTAACCTTTTAAATACTTACTTTCAGCTGCAAAAGGTTTAAATGAGAAAAATAAATAAATAAACCACAATGAAATCCTTTGAAAAAGGCACTGAAAGTTAAGAAGCTATTAATGATTTTAAAAAGAGATAATTGAATATGTAGAAAAGATTTTACTCTCTCTAAATTACAAGCTCCTTGATAGGAATTTGGTTTTATATTCTAAGACATAACTTGATCTTCCGTGTCTCTCATGCAAAACTTATTTTCTAAATGGAAAGACTGCTATGATGTGATATCTGATTCAATATTTTTGTCATTAGGAATATTGGCTTTATTAATTGTAAGTACAGTGAAGAATATTTGATTGTGACTTTTAAAAATATAACCCCCTTAAAATATATCGACCTAGTTTAATTCTTAACTGTTTAGCATTTTGAGGATTTTTAGTGTTTTCTGCTTTTTGAAAAGAAAATTCTCATCATTATGGCAGACAGAACTGACATGAGACATTCTTCTTCTTCTCCAGACACATAAAAAAAAAACTTCCAAAAAATCATACTTTCAATTCATAAAGTTTTAACAAAGCAAAATATATGTGTGTGTGTGTGTGTGTGCATGTGTGTGTGTGTGTGTATACAATTCCTCTAAAGTAATTAAACAAGTAGCCATTAGTTCATATAATAACAAAATTATTGTTTCTACTTTTGGCCTAAAAATATTACATATCAATATTGAGTCATGGCATATAGAAAAGATGAAACAAAAATTCATAAAAAAAATATCAATTACATTATAAAAAAGAAAGATTCAAAATACATTTGAAGGAAGATTATATGGGGATTCCAAGTCCGTAGCAAAAATATGAGAAAACCATTTATAAGCAAGAAAAATTCTTAGAGTAAAAATAATTTTAAGTAGCATTAGCTAACACTTCATGCTAAGCAAGACCATTTCGTTCTTACCAGCTATGTAGCCCATGCCAATCGGTGGTCATCTTGCAAATGTCATTTTCAAAGTAAAACCTTTTTTTAATATTTTTTAAAAACCACAGCAAGTAATTATTTCTTAGGAACAAATCATATGGCGCAAATTTTATTTTTGCAATGTTAACCTGATAGAACCCCGCAGTTGATTTCACTGAAGTTTTTAAACACTGATGTTGCATTATTAGCCTGAATCTTAAAACTTTACAGACACATTTTTTGCTGTTTGAATAGCACTCTCCATCGATTTAATGAATATTTTACAACATAACTCATAAAGAACTGTTCCGTCCATTAAATAGATAGGACTTTTAACACATCTTGAAAAAAAGATGCATCAGCTTCCAACTACTTTTAAATGTAAGAATATAACTCAGTACTACAAAAGAAGTTGGCAGAACGCATAAAAATGCTTTGATACTCTCATACAGACTTTCTAACACCAATGTCAGGGAGAGGGCAAATGGTTAGGTTAAAAGAAAAAAATATTGAAAAATTAAAAAAAAATGAGAACACTTGGTAAATATGTTACAGCTGAAATGTGTGAAACCGATATTGAACACATCTGCTTACAGATAAAATTTTAGCATAAAAACACTAACCTTGAGACAAATCAGGCAAAAATAATTAAAACATGTGTTAATACTGTCTTTGATAAAGTTTGCATCACTTTTCCTCCCCAGGACTTAAGTAATTCTAAGAAGAGTTTTAAACATGACTAAATTTGAGAAATTTTTTGCTGAAATGGAGGGCTCTGGGAAATTAATTTAAAAGCAGGGGAAAAAATCGTTAACGTTCCTATTTATAAAAAATGCTATTTTTAATTTTTATAAAATGTAAAGAAAAGTTTTTGTTGAAACATTCTCACTGCTCACAATATTAAAAATATTGTATTTGAAAGTAAAATCATTGAAAATAACTCTTGACATGCCAGATTGAAACTGGTAAAATGTAATAGAATAAATATTTGTAATACCATGTTGCAGTTTACCTTCCAAATATTTAAATTTAATAGCAAATAGCTAGGAAGTAAAAAAATTGAACATATGTACTATGTAACTTTTTCCTCAATAAATCTAATGGCAAGTGAATGATTTTGTGAAAGCAACTGAAGTTTCTGTGTTTCAGAGGCTTTTGGAATAATATATCAGAAATATGATGGAAAACAAGTGTCTCTCATGCAAAAATTAGCAACATAAAATACACTGTGAAGTCATCCTCTGAACATCAGGAAAAATAATCAAAATGTCTGTTTATTTCTCATACTACCAGAAACACATTCTTCTATAAACTACTAAAATTTGTAAAAGTTTCAAATAACATATTTAAATTTATGTACATTTGTTATTTAACGTTTGTTCAGATGCAAATAGGGACAGGCAGTGTATCCTCCCAATTCTGTCAATATTAAAATTTAGATTAGATGAAAATCGGAGACATTAGCTTTTGTATATAATCTCATTTACATTTGACAGATAAATCTTCATTTCCTCAAAGTATTTCTATTCTAAAAAATTTAAATTGCTTTATAATTCATCATAGCTGCTTGATTTCACCAATGTCAAGATGAACATAATATCAGGCATTAATTTAAGGCTGTATATCAAAAGTACATTTTACTTATTTATTAAGCTGTTTTTAGATAAAGTAACTAATATATTGAAGCAACTGAGAAAAAATATATGAAAAATACAGTTGTGTAATCACTTATCTGTGTACAAAATCCCAAAACTTCTGAAAACTAAAAGTAAGTATTTCATAACTCGATGGGCAGTAATAATTGAACTGCTCTGTATTCACTTAAGGAATAAATAGATTTGAGGTTATTTACAATTTTTCTTCCTACTTAGTAATATTCATATTGATTTCTGTGACTATAAAGCTATGATTGTTTACAGACCCTACTAGGAGTGTTATATACACATTATATGTGATATCTCTCCAAAGTATAACAAAAATTCAAATCTAAACATACCTGGTTTCATGAATTTCGGAACAGATGGATATCTAAGATTTAAGGACATTGATTATCTTACTGACATATGTTAAACTACCTTGTGTCCCATGTATAAATGCTAACTTGGTTGTGGTATATGATCCTTTTAATGTCTTCTTAGATTCAGTTTGCTAGTATTTTATTGAGGATTTTTTTTTTTTTTACAGCAATGTTTATCCAGATATTGATTTGTAGTTTCTTTTCTTGTAGTGGTTTTGTCTGATTTTGGTTTCAGGTGATACTGGCCTCAAAAATGAGTTTGAAGTATTCCTCTTCTTTTTTTGAATAGTTTAAGAAAGATTTATATCAATTATTCTTCGAATGTTTGGTAGAATTCACCTATAAGCCATCTGGTCCTGGGCTTTTCTTTAGTGGGAGGTTTTAAATATTGACTCAAGCTCTTTATTGGTCTGTTGAAACTTTCTATTTCTCTGAATCAGAATAAGTGATATACACACACACAATGCAATATTATTAACCCTTAAAAAGGAAAAATCTTGTAATTGTAACAACAAATAAACTTGGAGGCGTTATACTAAGTGAAAAAAAACAGATAAAGAATGACAAATATTGCATACTATAAGTTATACGTAAAATCTAAAATAGTCAAAATTCTAGAAGCAGAGAGGAGAGCATAGTTACTAGGACTGGGGAGAAGGGAAAAGTTTGGTCAAAGAGAACAAGTTTCAGTTATGCAAGATGAATAACTAGAGTCCAACATTGTGACTAAGGTTAACAATATTGTGCTGTAGAGCAGATATTAAGTTTTATTGTCACACACTCAAAAAGAAAGAAAATGTAAATATGAGACGATCATATGTTAATTTGCTTAATTGTGGTGATTATTTCAGTGTACATGTATATCAAATCAAGTTGTTCACCTTAAAAATATACATTTTTAAATTGTCAGCTTAACCTCAAAAAGAAAAAAAAAAAAAGATGTAAGGAAAATAATAGAGTAAAAAAAAGGCCTGAAGTTTTTCTCATAGTCCCCATTCTAAGCTCTTTGCAGCAAAATCAGAGCTATGAAGAACCTCTCTGACCTTGGACCTGCAACTCCTACTGTCCTCTTTGGAATTCACTCTACCTTGATGAATTTTACTCACTACTTCACTTTTTGGCAGTCCCATTCTCCGTATTTGAAACTGAGATGTCACCAGAGTCCTCTTTCTGTAAAGGTAGAAATGAGCTTTGGTGCTACAATTGTGTTGAAAGAAAATGTTTCCTTGTGTCCACAGCCAGAACTCCCATAAAACGCAGAACCCTTATCTCACCACCTTGGTCCAAACTGGGGTTACTACTGTAGGAACCACTAAACTGGTCAACTTTTGTCCACTGTGCCCTTACATTCTCTTTTAAACAAAGCAGCACAGATTCCAAAGCAATCATTCCTGTGCTTAAACCTTGCAGTAGTTTTCGTTTCCATCCAAGGTAAAATACAAATTATTTCTGATGACCGAAAGGCCCTTTCTGTTCTGGTTCACCCACTGCTTCTCAAATCTCTCCTGTAACTCATTTTCTCATCTTTTTGGCTCTAGCTCATTGGCCTCTGCAACGGTTCTCTCATCTAGCTTAAGGATTTTGCATCGACGACTTCCGCCCTGAGTGCTTTTCTTCAAATGATCTACCTGATGAATTTCCTCAAATCCTTCAATTCTTGCTAAAATGTCACCCTTTAAGTGAAGATTATTGACAAACTTTTTCAAATTTCAGCAGTGCCCAAACTCATTTTCTGTACCACGAATCTGTCTTAACCTGTTTCATGTTTTCTATAACGCATATAAACTTTTGACGAACTATATAATTTAATAGTCACAATAATATAGAGTTTTTTCTGTATGCCAAGTTCAAGTAATAGCTTTTTCATTAAATAGGCATTCACAAAATATTTGTTGTATAAGCAAATGAATGATCAAAATATGTATTATTGTTGGCTTAATTCAGCTAAACATTTAGAAACTGTTGGATTATTAGAAAAAAAACTACATTGGATGAAGAGTTAAAAGATCTGGGTTTCTGTTTGTTGTTGGGTTTGTAATTGATTATACTAACTTGGACAAGTTACTCAATATGGGCTTCTGTAATATAATCTGTTACAACAACAGCAAAAAAGAGGGAATTGAATTAGTTAATTTCTCATTTTTGTTTCTTCTTATTTTTCATCTCCTTACTCTATGTCTGTTCTATAGCTTCCCATAACAATTCTAGGGGAAAGTGACCAACAATTAATTACAAATATTTGCAATTCATGATGCATAGTAAGGGACAGAATAAAAGTCTGTTGAATAAATGAATGTATGGATGAGTGTAATAATAAGTGTATTCTTTTAAATATTTAGATAATAAGCTTACAGGGGTGCAAAGGAATTCAAGGAGTAAATAGAGATTGGAGATCCACGGCCAAATCTCTCATAGTACAAGCATGGAAATGGGAGTAGCAACAATGCAAATGACGTTGGTGAGTCACATTCTACTAAGTGTAGTGAAGAATGATACTTGTGGGAGTGAAGAGAGGATAATAATGGAATTGGTCCATGCCTGGGAAATTCTTTCTTCGTCTTGTTAGACTGAAAAATGCATCTGTAGTTGAAAATGGATAATGACCTTCAGGAAATAAAAGATGACCTAAGCTTTCACAATATTGTTCTGATGAGAGTAAGATATTAGTCCAAGCAGACACGTTGCCAACAATTAGTCCATTTGCTGCATTTCTGAAAAATCAGTCTCTGCCTTCAAAATAGATGATGACATAGTAGTACATTAATGTGTACTTTCACTACCAATCTAAAAATGAAAAATAATTGAACTCCACATGCCAACAATTTATAGTACCTTTAAATAGTCAAGCAAAGGTTATTTTAGTAATATTGATATGTACTTTAAAAAAATTAATTGGACTTGTGAAAGCATTATAATCAGAAATATCTTGACTCAGTCTTCAAGCTAATGTTAATATTTGTGTACAGGTAACAACAATCACTAGAGATAAATTCATTTACATGCATTAGATTCATTTGCACAGGTGCAATATGTTTCATTGAGAAAAATCAGAAAGTATTTTGGAAGCTTTTTCTGTCTCAAATGGATAATAGATTATATCTGGGTATTGTTCAAAGTTCAGAGAAAACTAGGAAGAAACTTAAGCCACAGCACACAGGGTGAAGAGAACCAGATTAATAGTACTATGAAATTTGTCAAATCAAGAAAATTCCAAGGTACCCTGAGGCAATAAAATTGCAGTGTAAATTTGAAACAAAATTTGAGGAAAGCAAAGTTCATAATTTATGATTCAAAGTGATTACTATATCAAAGAGGTAAAAGTAGGGAATAGAACAATTAGTGGAGGCAAAATGTCTGGATTTGAGGGTGACCCTAAAGCAGGAGTGGAGGATAGTCAGACTGAAATGAAAAGAGAAAATTATAATAAAAGATGAATGTTTGATATTGTTATTGCTCTGAGCATATGGAACTTTATCCTTCCAGAGACCTATAGAAGAAATGTATAGAATAGACTTTAGAATTGTCCTACACAGGACAGGAGGCTGTGACATTTACCCATCGACTTTCATTCCCAGTGGACAAAGTTGTTCCTGGTTGTTTTAATGTCCTTGAACTTCTATATAGTACCTTCAGGAGGGCCCTGTTCTATTTTATATATATAAAAAATTAGGCAGAAAGTCAGAGAATGTCACACAGCACTGTTTGGGTGAGGCAGTCAGTCTGCAAGATATTTCTACTAGGGCTGTGCTGAAATCAGTGGTGAGCTAAGGTGATGTGATGTAGGGTATAAAAACACGAGCTACATCAGGTCAACTTAATAATCCATTTTTAAATTCTGTTGATGAAAATATCATCTCAGTAAATTAAATGTTTAATATATTATAAAATCCCAATGTGACATTTCTTGAAATGGTCAGCTTTCAAGTGCATTGCCTATATTCTTTTACGCATAGCATGTTTCATAAGAAATTCAGTGCATTCATTCATTTTTTCATTTATTTAAAACACATATATTGAGAGACAACTATAGTCAGGTACCTTCCAGGCAAAGAAGAAACAGTTAGGAACAATACAGATAAGGAACTGCCTCCTGGAGCTTTTGTTTGATGGGGAAGGGGATCTAAAGGTCTTATGTCATAAAAGAGGTAAAGAAGGTTGAGTTCTGTGAATATAATCTAGTTAATATTCACAGGAAATCCTGTTTTTCTAAATAAAAGTTAATATATCTCATGTTAAATGTTTCATCTATAAATAAAACACAGTGAGTGGGCAGGTCATGAAAATATATTTGATAGGTTGCAACTCCATTTAATTTTTAGCTATTTTGCACAGTATATCAAGGTAAGTGCTTAAATAGAATGCATCTTATGCCAATAGTTTGAAGGTAATTGAATGAAGGCTCCTTGAGTTAAGTTTGAATTTAATTTTGATTGTACCAGTGATAGCAATAATGTATCACCAACTGATTGACACTTTTTTTTTTTTAACAGAGAATCAAGATAAGAAAATTGACATATAGGGAATTTGGAAGAGGTTAGATGAAATGAGAGCAGAAAAAAAATTTTAAGTTAATATTGAGGTTAAAAAAAATCTGTAAAGCATAACTCCTGGGACTAACATGTTATATATCAGACTTCTTGTATAATGCCTGAGTGTGCTGTAGCCCAGAAATAATTTCATGTGCAAGGAATTTAGTGCAGCAGTTCCTGGGGTGCAGAGAGGCTCTGTCACGTCAGGTGTGGTATCCATGGGTAAGTAATTTGCTATGCTTCAGTTGCTTTGTCTTCAAAATTTTTACACTCAAATGTTCTCAAAAGTTTCAAAACATGTGCTCCTGAAGTTCTTTGTTTTTATGAATTTTCGGGGGGGGGAATTTCTCATCAAATTGTAATTATATTGTTGGGAATCTGATGATTTGAACATAAGCTAAAAAAAAGTTTTCATTTGCAACAGATTACATATGTGTTAAAGTTAAAAAGTTTAAAACTTTAAACTTTTTTTATTATTGATTTTTACAATGCTTATTTAGGTTTATATAGACATGATGATAAAAATCTTCATGATGTAAATATCAGAATTGGTCAATCAGCATAGCTGATTGATAAATTGATAAATTTATTCAGGATGAACAACCATCTATCATAACTAAAAATAAAATAATTTAAAAGGCAAAAATGACAAAGCAAAAATGACTACAATATTTCAACTGTCATTTCTTTATTCTTATAAAGAGAAAAAACATATCTATGTTTATACACAGTTTATGTGGCAAATGAAACATGTTTTAAAATACAATATACAATTTAATGCTTTGTAAGACTCATTATTTTTCATATTGAAAGAAATATTTTAACATTTAATTTTAGTATAGATTATTACAGCTCAATGTTTGAACCATTCTTTCAGTTACTTTCTTTTAACTCCAAACATAGAGCATTTTTTCCTATGCTTTATTTTGTGGTATTGAGATGCAGAGCAACTGTTGGTTCCAGCTGAAGCTTCTTCCAGTCCCCCCAGGGCCAGCCTTATGCACCCTTACTCCCAGGAGTACCAGCAACAGCCAGACAACACTTTCTTCAGGGACATCTAAGCTTCCTCTTCACGGGTCCTTTCTCTAATTGTCTAGGTTTCCACGAGCCCTGCTTCCTCTATCTAGCCTAATAGCCATGCTACCTGTGTGTTCCTCTTTTGATTATTCAGCCTTCCAACAACCATATAATAAATTATCTTACACTACACTTTCTTGAAATACCTAATTTGAATTTTTACAAATACGAAATATTTCAATAATGTTCTTTCCTAGAACATTTTGTCTGTTAGTGAGTTTGACAAACCTAAAGAATTTTCAAACATTAAAAATTAAGATAAAAAAATATGTTGACTCTTGTGTTGATCCTAATTATTTTGTTTAGTTTTATGTTCTAAAAATGTATCAAATATATCATCAGAATAGATAGTAAAAAAGTATTTTGGTTATTTTGCATTAGGACATCTCTGTGACTATTGCTTGTCAAATTACTTATGAAGAAATTTATTGATAGGCAGGTTATAAAGAAGTATACACACAGATGTATTTACATATACCTTTAATAATGTGAGTTTTCTATTGGTTTGAAAATTGATTCTGTTATAACAATCACAGAAGGAAAATCTAAAAACAGAGACTTTATCATATATTAACATTCTAATATGATAGAAATAGGAGTTACTCTAAATCTGACAAAAAAATTCTGTGAAAACAAAGTTAAATTAGATAACCTACTGTATTTTAATACTATTGGACAACCTCTTAGAACCATTGAATGCAAAGAATTGCGAAAGAGATAATATGGATATTATATAAGTAGTTCTTACAGAAACTTCCTTTATGATATATAGAAATAGTGTTGGAATTATAACACAAATTTGCAACAAAAGTATTAGAAATTAACATTATGGGAACATGTAAAAGTGATTAAATGATCTTAAAATACTATGTTTTAAAATACTACTGAGCTAATGTAACCTAAGTGCTGAAGAGAAGAATCCTCTCCAACATTTTCTAAGAAGGCTTTAGATGAGAGGAATCTTATTGCAAATATATGTGCATAAACTATAGGATGGGTGGTGGACACAGGATGCTGTAGCCTGTGCATAGAGAATGCTATCAATAGAAATTGTTAATACTATAAAAGCACATTAAGTGAAGATAAAGTATTATATCTAACTTACTCTTAAATTTTCTGACCTTTGGTTTTAAATTATAATTTAGTCTATAATTTTAATACATATTCAACTTGATTTTAGTTTCAGAGAATATTCTATATACGTTAAATAACTAATTTGAAAATCACAATATTGAAATGAAATGAAATGAATTTATAAATTAGATTTATAAATGATAAATTTATAACTAATTTTGATCAAGTTCAGCCATACCCCTTCCTTAAAAAAAAAAAAATAAGTTCTAGATAGAATGATACTCATTAAAAACATTTCCTACAACATTTCTGCAAGATAGTTGAATATTGGGATTTTAGGAAGTGTATTTAATGAAAAAGTATGAACAACTTTCACAGTATCTTATTAAAAAACATTTCAGTATATTTAATTAAATAAATTCACTGTGGTCATAAGTACTCAAAAATAAGATATTTAAGATAAAAATTTGTCAACAAACTCTTACAGTGCAAAAAATGAAATAAGCTAAAGATATTACCATAATTTTTCATCAGGTCTCATAGGATTTTTTTCTCAAAGTCATAGAAATTTGTGAATGCTTTAAAGAAGAGGAGGATCAGGTGACAAGAAGGAGGAAAGCATCAGGAGGAAGAGTTTTCGTTTTTGTTGGAAAAAGAGAAACAAACATTATCGTACCCCTTTTATTCACCAACTTTAAAAACTATCTCTTCTTTCCTATCCTTTATTTTTTAGGAGATGCATTGTTGCTTTACTTAATATTTGCATAAATTTATCTTATGTGATATCAGATAGTTTGAAAAGTGTTCTAATTCTTTTACAACACTTTCAGTCATAAATTTAGACCTTCAGACTTTGACTCTTTGAAGTTTAGAGAAATGAATATTTGTAGTGTGAATTAAAGAAGAGATTTATGTGTGCACTAGGAGAATTATAAAATGATAATGCTCATGATTTCAATATTTGTAGCCTATTTCTAAGGCAATTTATGAAGTGAGGAATAAGAATTTTTGCTCTCTATTAGTCCCATATCAATGTTCAGGTATAAATTAGATTCCCAGAATATTTTAGTAAAATTTATTTTCCTTGCGCTAATAAATTCCGCCATTTTTTTTTTCTAGCGTAGTTACTTACATGGGTGATGAGGACAACATTTATTTTTAAAATAAAATGATATTACTAAATGTGAGATCAGAATTTTTTTAATTGCTTGAGGCATTACTTGAAGAGTAGTTTTATAGATCACTTTTGTAAATATTTATAGAATACCTACAATGTGCAAGATGCTGTAACAGGTGTTGTAATAGGTGCTATGGAACAGAAATTTGTAAAAACTATATGCTGACTATACTTAAATAAGAAGTTTTTAAAAAGTAAATTAAATTTAAAATAGTTATATAATACAATGTATAACTATTTTACATAAATAATATTTTTTATATGTACTGCTTTTCTTTTCCATAAAGGTTTATTTAATTATTTTCACTTGCATCTGTTTCAGATGCTGTATAATGTCTATCAACACATGGAAAGTAATGAAAGCAGTTGATTTTACATCTATTCTCAATTCTAGGATGGCATTTGCTAAATATGGCACCCTGAGAAATGTCATGTAAGCTTATGACCATCTGAGATCAGAATGCCAGCAGGCTCAAAACCTTGAAAGAACCAGCGTTTAAGCTTGAGTCCAAAGGCAGTTAAAAACCAATGTCCTAGCTCAATACTGTCAAGCAGGAGGAGTTCCCCCTTACTCATGAGAAGGTCAATCTTTTTATTCTCTTCAGGTATTCAACTGATTGGATGAGGCCTACTCACATTGGGGAGGACTATTTTACTTAGTATACCAATTCAAATGTTTATGCCTTTCAGAAACACTCTCACAGACACATTTACAATAATGTTTAACCAAATATCTGGCTCAGTCAAGTTGACACATGAAATTAACCATCACATTTATTACTTATTATTTATTCTTCATTTTTGTTAAATATTGAAATAGTATACAACTTTTTCTATACCTACTTTCTTATACAAAAAATGACTTAGAGAACTCTCAACTAAACTGGAACAATGCAGATTTCTTCTTTTGAATAACTACATAATTTTTCATAGTGTGTATTTCCATGGGGTACATATGTCATATTTTGTCTATTTTCTTATTGATGACATGAATTCTATTTCTAATTTTTGCTACTTAGAGATAATTCTGGGATAAATATCTTTGTACATATATCTTTATATACTTTCACTTTCCTTTTATATAGATTTTCAGGAGTCAGGTTGTTGTGTTTAACAATATATGTATTTTTTTTTATTTAATAACTGTTCTCAGAAGAAATTCCAAAAATGTATGTGGATGCTTTCATACTTTAAATTGCAACATAAAAGACTCTCATACATTCATTATATTATATAAGTTGTATACAGAAAAATATTCTAATAGCTTGTGAAATGAAGATCTTCCATAACTGATTGTTTCCTTATTAGTGCACATTCAACAGAATTTTATTTGTCCCTCAGTATGTCATGAATACATCAGTGAAACGGTTCTTTTTTATGTTCTCAAACACTAATCATTTTTTAATGATTTTTATAAATCTATGACCTAGCTCCAAAGGACTCATATGGGACATGTACTGCCTCCGAATCATCCTGACTTTACACTTCAAATCTTAGACACTTTCAATAACTTTAAACACTTTTTATTAATGTCAACGTTCTTCAATTTCCCCTTTCCTTAGTTTAGTTATTTCCAAAGAAGCAATTTATGGCTCCCAGTAACATTTCCCTATTTTTCCAGTCTATACTTTTTGAATCTTCAAATATATCCATTGATATCTGAACCCTAGAGCGAATACAGTATAGACTCTGGAGTTTGAATCTGCAGTATATAAGGGATTGCCAATCTAGAAAAGTATAATCTTTTACAAAAGGCTACTGAGTAGTTGAGGAAGAAGGGGTTTCTGAAAATTCTAAGCAAATTGCTATCATGAAGTCACTGCTTCAGTGTCAAAAAGGCAGTGAGATCAAAGAGCAACAAAGCATTAAAAGAGAAGCAGGAAAATTTTATGTCAATTATAGTGAAAAAGAGAAGACATTATACAAGAGTGGTAGCAAGTGAAAAATGCTTGGAAAGCTAGAAAATCATGAGCATTTTTGTAGTTAAAGAATTCTGTGGAGAACATTTTGAAAAGTATAGCAGAATAAGGTAATAACAAAATCTTCCAAGATTGATATAGATTGAACTGAGGACCCAAATGAAGAAATTGGCTTTGGTGACAATGGTCACTTCTCACTCAAGATAAAGGGAGTTTTGATACATAAAGAGAGTAAGTTATGGAATATATACATATATTATATATAATATATGTATGTATAATATACACATATAATATATGAATGTAAATATATATATATATACTTTATATATATATATATATATATATTATAATATATATACTTTATATATATATAACCTTCACCTTTTTAAATTAATTAGCAATCTAGGCTAGCTTTTGAAAGTAGGAGAATGAGATGAAGAATGGGGTAAATCATCTCCTCAACAGAATAAAGTGTTAACCTCATCTACTGGGTTTAGCCAGAGGATTGGAGTAATTTACTTGGCCTGGAAAAATAATTGAGAAAGAACATGTGCACAGTCACTGTTTGTAGACTCAAAGAAATAATAGGAGAAACAGTTTTTTGGAAAAGTTGACATTGAAAGCCAACAACATATTCCTCTATAAAGGTGAACTGTATAGGAACTAAACTCAAGGACCTTAGACTTAAAGAGAATTTTATGAATTCGACCTCAAAAATAAGGGAAGTAAAAGCTAAAATAAATGAATGAGACTGCATCAAACTAAAAAACTTCTGTTCAGCAAAAGAAATAATCAACAAGGTAAAGAGGCAACCATCCGAATGGAAAAACATATTTGCAAGCAATGCCTCTGATGAGGGCCTAATATCCAAAATATACAAAGAATTCATACGACTCAATAACAAAAAAACAAATGATCCAATCAAAACATGGGCAGAGGACCTAAACAGACACTTCTCCCTAGGGGATATACAAATGGCCAACAAATATTTAAAAAGATGTTTAATATCACTAGCTATTAGAGAAATGCAAATCAAAACCACAATGAGATACCATCTTGCTGTTAGAATAGCTATAATCAACAGGACAAGTAATAACAAATGTTGGAGAGGATGTGGAGAAAAAGGAACCCTCATACACTACCGATGGGACTGCAAAATTGGTACAGCCACTATGTAAAACAGTATGGAGGTTCCTCAAAACCTAAGAATTGATCTACCATATAATCCAGCAATCCCTCTACTGGGTATTTACCCCAAAGTCTCGCAAATCCATATTCGAAAAGAATTTGTATGCTGATGTTCATAGCAGCATTATTCACAGTGGCCATGAAATGGAAGCAACAGAAGTGTCCTACGATAGATGATTGCCTAAAGAAGCTGTGGTACATATATACAATGGAATATTACTCAGCCATGAGAAGAGATGAAGTACTGCCATTTGCGACAATATGGATGGACCTTGAAATAATCATATTAAATGAATAAGCCAGGCAGTAAAAGTTGAAAATCACATGATATTACTTATATGTGAGATATAAACCTGAAAGAAAAATGAACAGGACAAACAAACAGAGACTCAGGACATGGACTATAGACTAGTGGTTACCAGAGGGTAGGGGGAGAGGGGAGGTAGGAGGGGTAAATATGTGGTGACAGAAAGAAATCTAACTGTTGAAGGTGAACACAGAGTGTAAATAAACATATGCCTTACAGTTAAAGTATACAGGAAAAATTTATTGGATTTTGTTAGCTAACGTTATCATAAAAAATAATAAATTTAAAAAAAGAGAGAGAAACTGAATTAGTAGAAGGCAATAATATAGAACCTTGGAAGACCAGAATAAATATAGAAGGTAGAATGTAGATTTCATTAAATTCCAAGAATTCTGTGAAAAAATATCACAAATGTTGCATAAATGTGTTTGTGTGCATCGATGTATGTTCTTATATCATTTTAAATAAAGAAACTGTTCTCTCATACAATGTGTTAGATAAAGCTATTAGACAAATTTATCTCTACCAGGGAGCTTAAAGAAAGTGAAAAAAGATTAAAAACACATGCTATATTGTGCATTAAGGAAAATAATTTAAATGAATAAAATTGCAAACAAAGAATCACCTGAGGTTGAATGACAAGAATTTAAGTAGAATTAATCATTCATTTTATGACTTCCTCTTGTAACCTTTAACAATGCTTCAGTGGTATCAGAGCAGCACTATCTAAACATAAGGAGCTTTGAGAATGATATAGTTAAAAGCCAGAGAAAAATCAAGGACACTATGGATAAAATGACTGACATCATTCAGAATAAGAAGACAAGACTAAAAAGAGACTGATGAATTCTGATAAATGGATCATTTTGAAGAATACATGGTCATGATGAAAGAAAATGTCAGATGCATTAAACATAAAAGTATGATAAAGGAGGATAGGATATGATAAATAGAGAAAAAATTCAAACTCTCAAGTTTAGAAATGATGCAGTCTGTGTCATTAAGAGCCACTGTATTAGTACCTACGTACCCTAACAAATACCACAGCCTAGGTGGTTTAAACAACAGAGCTTTAACTCAACGATTATACAAAATACTTATATTGACGTATTAAGTTCATCAGACTCAAATATTTACATAATAATAGGGATTTTTACTTGCTATTGAATTATAAATAGTATAATTTTAACTAATATTTTTAAATCAATTGCAAGAAATATCGATAGCCCATTTTTTTCCTTTCTACACATCTGGCCCATATAATGTTTAAATATGAATTAGATAGATAGGTGAAGTTTTATATCTTTCTTCTCCTACCAAATCAATTCTTCCTCAGCTTATTTTTGTGTTCTCTATATTTTTTGTTCTGTATTATAAGAAAAGTTACCAGAGGGTTTAAAAATTCACCATGTAATTGGTTTTTAAATCTTATCTCACAGACATATGACCTGAATACATGTTCATAAAACCAAGAAGGATTATGTATATGATTATATATATTAGGATTATATTATATATTATATATTATATTATGAAAACAATGTTTACAGTCTTCACACTTCAGAAGGTTTTAGAAGACCTTTAATTATATGCACATAGTATTTTAGAACATATTAATATATGTCATAAAATTTATGGATGTTATTCTTATATTTCTAATGAAATAACTGTAAGTGATGTAAGAACACTATACATAAATTAATATTTCCTTTTTTTATTGAAGTAACATTGATTAATAACATTGTATGTTTCAGGTGTACAACATCATAACATGATTTTTGTGTAAACTATAGCATGCTCACCACAAAGTCTAGTTTCTATCCATTACCATATATTTGATCCCCTATATCTATGTTGCCTGTTAATTCCTCTTATTATTTCCCACATTTTGCATAATTTTCTTCTTAATTACCCAAATTTCCTTTCCATAAAAGCAATTTTGTTGTCATTTATGATATTTTTATCCTGTTCACATCTATAATGATCTAGAGTTGAATGAATTTTATAGTACAATTTTTGGATTCATTAGCTATTAAATATTCATATGTGTGGTATCTGAGAGGAGAGAGTCTCAAAAATAAATATTTTTAGAAGGATTATTTATATGTTATAACATCATAATTGAGCCTGAATATAAGTATTAATGAGCCAAATGTTAGCATTCTTTACAGTTGTATTAATCAGGGTTCTCCAGAGAAATATGGTGGTAATATTTGAAGCCCCAAGAACCAGAGAGCTGATAGTGTAGATTCCATTAAAGTCTGAAGGTCTGAGACCAGAAGCACCAAGAGCAAGAGAAGACCAATGTACTAACTCAGCAGTCAGGCAGAGAGCACATTCAACTTTTCTCTCCCTTTTGTTCTATTCAGACCCTAAATGGATTGTATGATGTATTCCCATACTGGTGAGAGTTCATCTGCTTTACTGAGTTCATCAATTCAAATATTAACATCTCCTAGGAACACCTTCACAGACACACCGAGAATAAAATTTAACCAGATATCTAGGCATCCTATGGCCCAGTCAAGTTGACATCTAAAATTAAGCATCACAGATCCTATAATCAATCTATCAGCTCAAGATCATTCAGTGAAGATCTTACCTTACTCAGAATTCTGAATTCTAATCAGAACTCTAAATATTTGGTCCTTCTAACAGTAAGCCAGCTAAGCAATTGGGTTTTTTTGCTTTGTTTTGTTTCCTCTTATTTTCTAAATTTTGTAAAAGCACACACACAAGTACAAATTTCATTTTTGATTTGTATTTCCATCTGATGAATTTGTAGTACAGCATTAAATCAAAAAGATGCTATAGGTCAGAGCAATTCAGTATACCATAGTTAGTTTTATTTAATTATACAAGAAAATTTAGAAAATTTTATATTTGATTTGTACTTTTACCTGTTGAAATTATAGCAAAGCATTAAGTCAAAACATTAATACAAGTCAGAGTGGTTGAAAATACCACAGTTAAGGCTTTTTTAATTATATAAAAAAGAAATGATTTCATACCCTTTGAGTTTTTGACTTATTAAAAACATAGTTATAGAATTTTTTAAAAGCACATGGATTTATTCTTGTAGCTAAATTTTAAATAACACACAAAAAGGAGATCACATAATTGATTTTTAATTTTTTTTCTCATTTAAGAACATATTTGATATTATTTTTTATGTTTTTTGCACGATGCCAAATACAACTGACAAAAGGCCTATTTTCTATCTTAAGAAATAGAAATTTTATTAATATTTATGAGGATGATTAGATTACTTCTACTTTCCAATTTGTTTTTATGAAACATATATATTTATTCCGTACATTACTAATACGTGCTTAGCCTAAACTATAATTTAAAAATTTCTAATTGGGTGGTGGGAATGGACAATTAGGATTCTATTAAGAACTCCTTTTAAAGGATCAGGAAGCTGATCACAATGAGGTTGACCTAAATGGCCATCACTTCTGTTCTCAGATTTTTCTCAAGCCCCTGGAGCTACTTCAACTAAATTCAGAAAGAACTATTTCCTTAAAGCTATTCTAAGATATCGAAGCAGAAGCAGCAGTACTTCAGTATATTTTAAGCCAGAATAAATGGTCTATTCTGGTCAAAGGCAGCTGAGATTTCTAATAAGATAGACTAAAAAGTACCCTTTGGAGTTGGAGACTAGAGTTTATTTTTCATTCTGACACAAACCAGGATATATAGAGTAAAGTATAGAAGCGTATAGAATAGAGTAGGTGTTCAGGGAAAGTAGGTGTGTAGGGAAAGTGAACTCTTTCAACAACTTTTGTGGTGAAACACAGGAGAAGGGTATTGAATGAATACATTGAACCCAGACAAATTTCTGCTTATGATTGTTTTAACAATGGGGAAAACTGAGCCATGTTATATAGACAGAGAATTAAGTAGTGGAAAGAGGCAAGTCACAGATCTTGAAGAGAAGCAATAAGTGGCGTGAGGAGTCTCCAAGAAGGAATATAGGGATCAAATCTATAGCAGATGTGGAAGGTTTTAATAGGAACAGATCCTTCCTCATTGTGATAGGAGATAAAAAAGAAATGAATGATACTGATGAAATCCTTATAAAACTGGTAGACAGAATATGAGGTTGCATCCACCATATGCTTTCAATATTCTCTACAAAATAAAAAGTGAGAGCCTTTAAAAGAGTTGTGTGGTATACAGATGAGGAAGGAAGCAGGGGTAAGATTCATAAATTTGAAAAACTAGTGAATAGATGGCAGATAGTATTCTAAAGAGGGCACACAGTATTTTCTATGTCACATCCTCTTCAGAATTGTGGAATTATCATTTTTCCACCAAGAATTGAAGTTTATTTTTCAACCTTCCTGAACATGAGCAGATCTACTGGCTGCTTTCACCAATAAAATGTGATCAAAGCCTGTTCCAGATGTGATCAAAGCCTGTTCCAGATGTAAAGTTTAACAGGATATTCAGATTCTGATTCCAATCCTTGGAAGCCAGCTCCTTATAAAAAAAATGTGGTTGTCCTGAGTCCGTCATGCTATGAAAAGGCAGAGCCACAAGAAGGGACCATAGAGGATGAGATGTCATAAAGAAAGACAAGGGAAGAAGGACCAAAGTACTAAATGTCTGAGTAAGAAACCCAATCAAAATGATCTGCATTCTTAATGCTCTGTCCTCGGACATTAACTGCCTGCATCCAAAAGAAATTGTTATGCAGATGAGCAGAGGTAATCATAGAACTATGAGACATATTATGATATATTACCAACTTAAATGACTAAGTTTTGGGGTGTTTGTTACCTTAAAACAGATAATTGAAAAATAATGTTGGATATGTTGATTTGGAGAATGCTGTGATGAGCTAAACAGAGAAATATAGTAAAATAACACTGTGTTGAATGCCTAAATAAGGTGTTTTATTTAATTTATTTTGATTACCATATGTGCAGTTGAGTAAATGTATACAACAATAGTCATGAACTAATTATGAGCACTGAACACAAAACAAAATAATAAGACTTAATCTAAGGTTGATGTTTGGCCAGGGCAGGTACAAGAAAATGAAAATTAGTCAAGAGAACAAAAGATCATAATAAAAAATTATTTTTTCAACCAAAAATCAATGTTTCATTGTCTTTGGCTATTTTCAAGATTTTATCTCAAATTATTTTGGAGTGTTCTGAATCTCCATCATCATCATCAATTATCATCATCATCATCATTCTCATCATCCTTATTATTCCAAAGCATTCTCTAATTAAAAATAGTAGGTGAAAATCACTACACTTTTCCTTTGGATTGTTGAATATAGTTTCTAATTTTTCTCAAATTATGGGCATTAATTATAGATCATTATTTTGGGGAGAATATGTGCTTTTCAACATTTTGATTTGGCACTGAAGTTTTCTCTATGGTTCTCCTCAAGTTGAGGATAATAATTTAAAATCTAGAAAATTGTTTTGAGTCTTAAAGTAGTAGGCAGGCCTTCTTATGCAAAATTTTTCCCATATGTATAAGTTCTTTTTTTTTTTTTACATGTTTTATTTTTTTTAAGCATCCGGTATTGTGTTACTTAGGATTATACCTGGAAATTTTATCGGATATTAGAGAAACTACCTAGAACAAGAAATAAACCTCCTTAAGGTTTGCTTTTTTTTTTTTTTTTTAAGCAGATGAGTATATGAAATTGTTGATGGTCTTAAGCAAGCAACTTTACAATGAAATGTCACACAGCTGCTACACCTCCATTTTCATCACACTCCTGGACTGTGAGTCACAGTTATAACTGCCAAGAAAAAAGAGCACTATAAATTTTAATAACTGATTTTCTCTGTTTTCTGTTTTTCTGGCTGCCATAGAGTATCAGCTAGTTTTTCTCTCTCTCTCTCTCTCTCTTTTTTTTCATGCCAATGGAAATTGAAATAGAATGAGACTCATTTACACTGACTGTGCCAAAAGGAAAGGATGTGAGAAGCTGATGTAAATGAAGTTGAAGTGTTTGTTCTAGTTTGATTTTTCTTAGGAGAGGGATTTCTCTAAGAAAACAAGAATCACATAACTGCAATCACTTTGATTAACTTTTTAGGATAAAGTAAAAGTTGAATTGGCCATAAATTTAGTCTCTGTGTTCTTTATAAATGCACCGAGCTAAATACTTGGTGGAAAAATTTTAACACAAACATTCAAAAAAGTATGTAGAACAACAGGTCCTCATTAGGCCAAAAAGATTGCGACCTCACTTTTTCTATTCAGTCATACTACTTGTGCATAATTCTCTAGTTTAGTCACTCTATTAATTAGTCCAGTCATGTCCAAGGAAGATTAAAATATAAGAAAAGCAATTTGTCTTCTGAGGGAGCTTAGCCACTAGAATTTTTCTCCCCTCCATTTTATAACTCCATCCCCACAGATATTCAAATGAACTTTTTATTTACATAAATGGGGATTAGATAAGTCCACATTTATATTCTCTTTCATTTACAAATGCCCTCTTCAGTCATCTGTTATTGTGTACTTTCTTCCATAAGGCAAATATCTCATACATTATTATTACAAGATTTTAATGCTGCCGTCCATCCTCTAACCTGTAAAGACTTAGATCCGTCCACATAAAACAAGAGGTCAATATATCTGTATTCTAGTAAATCCAGAGATGCCGATATTCCATTCTTTTCAGTGTTAGTAAACTAGCTTTGAAAATTTTTAGACAAGTAAGGCATAATCTACTGTCAGTATAAGATTTGGGCCTTGTCAATGGTATGCTAATATTGATGGCCTTCCTTTTCAAAGTTAGTACCACACCAGCCAATGTTTATTCATTAAGACTCTGGTTTCTGTCCATTGACTGTGCTTGAGCTTCTATTTGAATAATAAACTCTATCTCATAGGTTTGGGACATGGTTCAAATGGAAGATCTCAGTCCCTGGCAGTTGAATAATGATTTCATCTTCCATCCCATAATCCAGACAGAGAAAGTCTGACTGTGGCTGTCACTATGATTTGTAAAGTGTTTACCTCTTACTTAAAATGAGTTCACCATCACCTACTTCAGAACAGCTATTTGGACATTCTGCTCTCTCCCATTCTTCAAACAAGATTATCTCCACATTGTTGCATGAGCACAGTTCATCTACTTGCAGAATCGTTATATGTCAGACTTTTAAGTCACTGGCTTTTGCCTCTTGTTGAAGTGCCAGGCTCAGAAGTAAAGCTCCTGACACTTTGGAAAAAGTCAAGCTCTTAAAGTTGGTTACCGGTTAAGCACTGTGATGAAGATATCAATTCTGTATGCAGTTAAATGTCACATTTGGCAAGATATTCTCTCTCTCTCTCTCTCTCTCTCTCTCTCTCTCTCTCTCTCTCTCTCTCTCTCTCTCTCTCTCTCTCTCTCTCTCTCTCTCTCTCTCTCTCAGATTCACATATTTCCAATAAACCATAATAGATAATATCACGTTGTTTTGCAGCTACTCAGAACCTGATCCAGGAGGGTCCTAGAAATTGCATGATGCGGACAAATAATGGAGTTAAGATTCAGATGCAGTCAAGACTTTATCAACCGAACTCAATGCACAGAAAAGTAGAAAGGGGGAAAGAATAGTATAAGACAAGATGAATTTTATCCTTTCTGAGAAGAAGCAGTTAAAATTACTTTGTTACATGTAAGTACATACCTGTAATAATACATGATAAAATATGAGATGCTATTTTTGTCAATTCAAGGAACTTCTTTTATCTGTAGTAGCATCTCCTAAAAGTTCCTGTTTCGACAATAAAACAAATTGGTATGTCCAAGGCATTATTCCTATCTGAACCTGCATGTATTGCTTTATTCTCTTTTCAAATTAGCTTTGAAATTTTTTATGGGAATAAAATTTACTAATTGACACATCTCATCTTTAATGAATAGTACTTCTGTCAATGAAAATTATGAGATATATTAAAAAATAATAATTTTTTGTGATTCAATACTAAATATTTAAACACATTTTGTAAAGTTTGGATATTATAATTCTTGCTGTGTCTCTAAAAAGTAATAAAACTTTCCCACTTAAATTGCGATTGTGCATAATAACCATCAATTATTCTATAAATAACATTTAACAAAAGAAGTATTTTTCTATTGTTCTATACTTAATCAATTAAATAACATGTAGAACATTAACTATGTTTAGAGAGTATTCTATTTTGGACTTTTGAATTTATTTATTTATTTCATTTCTCTAAAGTACATCCTGCTGGCTGAATAAATAATTTGTTGTTTTTTTATTGTTGTTTTTCTTCACGGCTTAAATGCCTTAATCAATTATGATCATCTGCATATTTAAAACCAACCATTTCTCTAAATTAAAGCAAATTTTTAAAGGGTTCCTAGTGGTATCATTTAACTTGCTTTACAAAGTTATCTAGAGCAGCACTATAAAATAGAAATATAATGCAAAAAAACAAATGCAAATTCAAATTTTCTAGTAGCCTTGTTAAGCAAGTTAAAAGAACAGAGAAAAGTTATTCTGTAAGATATTTTACATAAACCAATATATTAAAACTATTATTTCAATAAGTAATCAATATAAAACTATAAATGAAACATTTTACATTTTTAAACTGTACATGAAATCCACTGTGTGTTTACATATATATTACATCTCAATTTGAATTAGCCGCATTTCAAGTGCTAATAGGTACCATATTGTACAGTGCAGTTCTGAAAAGCAAAGCAGGGTCTTTAAATTACTCCAAATAAATGTATAAAAAGATGCTTAACAAAATAATTAAGCACTCAGGTACTGTCACTTTCTCTAAATGTTAACATTCTTTTTAACTTTTGAAAAGTAGATTCAGGAATATAATGTATCCTTGTGTTCATTATTCAGCTTCCAGAATTGTCAACTATGGTGGTATTTCATCTCAATTGATGTCCCATCTATATCTCCATACACTCCCTCTCCCTACTTTTAGAGACATCATAACATTTCATTAATATAGTTCAGTATGTATCTCTAAAGTATGCCTTTTAAAAAAGCATTATTAATACATGTAAAATATGTATAAATACTCTAATATTCAATACCAACTTTAAGTGTTAGTATTCAAATTCTAATTATTTCATAAATGTCAACAATTTTAACAGTTCTTTAAAAGATATTTAGATTACTATTCTTTTTTAAGTAATTTCTCCTCTTCCTCCTCCTTCTCTCTCTCTTTTCCATTTTCTCTCCCTCTCTTTCTCCTCTTCCCCTGTCTCTCCTTTTCCTTCATTTTTGAATAAACTCTTTATGTTTTTTTGTGTGTGTTATTTCCATGTTGTTTTGTTTTATATCTAAAATTTTTCTTTCTGTAACATTTCCCACATTCTGGGCTTTGCTGATAGTATTGCTGTGCAGTAATAAAACAGCTTTCTGTTTATTCTCTACTGTATATATTGGTAGATGAATCTAGATTCAGGTTTGATTTGGTTTTCTTTAACAGGATTACTCTATAACATCTGTATGCTGCTGTTCTTTTTCAGCAGGAGACTCATGTTTTCCATCGGGCACTACATATTGTCTAGTCATCTTCTTTATATGATATTCATAGTTATTGGTGATTTTTGCATAAACCTATATATAACATCATTGGGGGTTGCAAAAAAGAAAATATTTTAATTCAATTGTTTATTTTTCATGTATTACCTGAAATTTTTCTATGAAAATAATTTTCTGTTATTTTCTGCTTAATATCTTTTGACTTTATCAGCTTTCAACAGTTGCCATATTTCTTTATGTTGACTATCAGCTTTCATCACAGTTTTTCCTCGAGCTTCAAAAATGCATCTTAAAAATTATAATTAACTATGTGTAAATATACTTGACAGATTTATTTTTTTTATGATGTCAAGCATGTCCATGTTTGTTCAGTGGAAGATTTTTCTATTAGGTTTCTGACTCTTTCCGACATGATCCTAGCATACTCCCAGAGTACCCTTGCTACCTGATATGAGAATATTGCAGACGTATCTTGTGTATGACCTTGTCCACAGATAGAGAAGACGTTTTTTTTCTCCATCTCTTGCTCATTTTTGTGGAAGGCCTATCTAGGCTCTAGAGATCCAATCACTAAGGGATAGTCTATTGTTTCTAGTTCTTTTTAGTAGAAAATTATTGTTGTTGTTTGCTGATTTTCAAGATTAAGTACATGAGTTATTGAGATTATTTATAATTTAAAATGTAGATATAGAATTTTTACTTAACACATTTTGCCTTATATTTACACCTCTGTTATGTGTGCTGAGAAGCTCATTTCTCTAGAACATTGAAAATGATGAACTTAAAACATTATACAATTACTTGATTTTTATATCTTGCAATACAGCCATCTCAGAATAAAAGTATCAATATCATTTCAAGCAATATAATTTTTGAAAAAAAGTACTTTAGTAATACTTATTTTTTTCCACTGTAAATTTATAGTTGAATTACTGTGTTTTAAATCTATGTGACATTATTACCACCTGGGAGGATAGAACAAACTATATGTATATTTGTATATATTTGTTACATTTACTCTTAATTGTATTACTTTGGGTTATTTCACTTTTGTTTAATAATTATGTAAAATATTTGTATGACTCTAAAGTCAAATTCAAAACAAGAACTGTTTAAGGAAGCTTAGTTTTTATAGAAATCTTCCTCTACTTTGTATCTTCCATTGTAAGTAACCTTTACTTTTTATAAAGCATTGTTCATTATAAACTCTCTGAGGTAAAAACTTCATTTATACCCGAAAAGATAAAAACTTTGTTGTCTCAATGTGAAGAAAAGGCTACATAGTTTTTATATTGTAGACTTTTTATTGGGTTATATATTTGAACTCAGAGCAACCTTTCAGAGAAGGGGACAAAGACATGTTAGAGTTGGTTTTCATGTGGAGGTAGAAAAAAAAAATGACCATTGAGTCTTCTTTATCTTAGAAACAGGATAATGGTTTCTCAAAACCTCTCATTTTCTTTGAGTTTGAGAATATCTCTTTCCCAACAGGCAGTAAAATTACTCTCAGAAAGCTGAACGCATCTTCTGTAAGTACCTTGTTTAAAGCCATCTTTATTTAAGCTTTGCTTTTTAAAATGTTGTTTATTAATATGTCTGATTTAGTAATGATAGATCCAAGTGAGAACATTTTGCTGTAAGTAATATAAACCAATTCAAAATTGCTGTTAAGTTGTGATTTTGAATTGCTCTAGTCATGGCTAATTACCAAAGAATGAGTTTTAAATTCTTTCCATTTGTCTGCTTTCTTAAATTTAGGAAAGAAAAAACTGTTGATGGCTGAGGTGGTGTGTGATTTGCTCCAATCAGAGATTTTTGGTCACATTTATATTTACTCTTTCTAGTGAAAGTTTACATGCCTGAAATGCTTGGAAACAAACATTCTAGAAATTTGTATTGTCCCATTGCCTTGAATACATATCAGTGAATCCCCAGTATGTTTGCTTTAACCAAAAAAGATATTTTTTAAAAAGCTAGAATTGCTATAATAACTCATGATGAGATAGTCACGCATTCATCATTTGCATCTATGCAATATATACACATTTAAAAATCAAATATCCTGCCATTTAGACTACACGTTTTTAAAGTACACACCTAGAAAATCAATTCTTTATGTATTTTTTTATCCACATTTTAGTAATGTGAACAAGGACTTCTCAGTTAAAAATAAAGGAAGACTCCCACCAACAGCCTGGAGTGTTACATGCAGTGGTAAGAGCATATGCGAGCAAAGGACAATATAACGTGGGAGAGGAAATGTTCTGAAAAAGAGATTGAAGGCACAAAAAATGCAACTTTTCTTTAAATATAGGTAATAGTGATTTCTAGTGAGTATCATACCATCTAATTCCAGAGACACACATTTTATTTACTTGGTAAGCCATCTTCACTAAAGGATGGCATGTTCTGACAGGAACCAAAGAATGGCACAGGTGATGATGAATTATGTTTTGGAAAACACCGTGAGCTTATATTGTTCTTGAGGTAAGCGGTGTTTCCAACCCTTGATTTTTAGGAATCCAACCAAAGGAATGAAGTTAAAGGCAGTTAGGAGACAGATACAAAAATGAAGGAATGATTACTTGAAAGTATATGCCTGGGGTAGGCAATTGAATGCTGGACAAAGTCTTTGTATTCAGTTTGTTTCAAAAAAATAAAAAAAATAAATATATTTACTGATTCTTTCTGTATTATAATTTTTAAATTATATGTGACTATTTTTTCCATTACTATGGATAATTCAGAGCTGAATCTAATCCATTTTATTTTTACAAGCACCAGCAAATGATTAATTAAAGATTTTATGATATACAAGGAAAAATATACCTCAAGGCTTAAAGATAATTATAGCAAAAAAAGATCCATTGAAATTGAGGAAAATGCATAAGTCAAATATCTTATTCCTTTCCATTCCCTCTCATATATTGCCCTTCTAGCAATTAAGCTCCTTTTCATTCAGTTCTTGCAGATATTGAATTCTAAATATTGGAAAAGCACATTTTATTGAAAAATGCAACACTTTCATTTTGGAATAAAAGATTTAGTTTATATAAGTTGAAACTTTAATTTGAATTTCCCTTTAAGGATACTGCATTTCATTATCCGGAAGCCCTACTTATAAATGGCATGATAAATTATTTTTTTCCAAACACAAGATGTTTAGAGAGTCTTTTAAAAAAAGATTAATTTACTTTTTAGATATGGAGATTTGGTTTTTGAATTGATAGACTGTAATTCGAAGGCTGAAATTGTTTATCAGTCAACCTAGTGTTCCATTCTACATCTTCAAATGAGCCATCTCCTTCTTTCTGAGCCATTATTCCAGATGTGGGTTGGTGCTAATTTTCCTTTTTTGCAGAAACTTTATATGCCTTACCCAAGGAACACAAGAAACTTGACTATTGTTTTCCCTCTTACAGCTTCTGGCTTTATACACTAAAGCAATAAATAAATAAATGGAATTTATTGGTGATACAAATCACTTCACATACTCAGTTTTAAAAGTTCCAAGATCAGTGGAAACTATAGTTTCTAGTCAAATTACTTCATCCATAAAAACTGTTCTTGTGTAACTCTGGATTAAGTATTTATTTAAGACACAACCCTAATATTTAAATTACTGTTAGTACAGAAAGACAGGTATGATTATTTTCACTTTACAAATAAGGAAACTCAGATTCAAGAAGAGTTATAAATCCTGCTCAAAAAGAAGCTGCTGGTAAGACTGAAAAAAAGAATTAACCTACGAAGTTCTCTGTACCATAGTCTCTGTGTACAGCATGTGAGGACCAGGCTTAGTAAAAAGTGAATGCCTTGAAAATATATAGACACTTAATTTCTCACTCCATTTTCACTTCCTAGTGTTGAGCATCCTGGGAGTACCTTTAGCTCCTTTTCTGCATGCCTCTTTATATTTATTCCCTCAGGCATTTCACCCTCCCTTAGGCACTGATAGCTGTAATGACCTTTAAACTCATAGTAAACAAATTATGTCAGTCCAATCTTCTTTGTTTTTTTTTTAAATCTCATGTGTCCAACTGTATCAGTTATCTTCTTACAGATGTCTCACGAGTGTCTCAAAGACGAGTTCTTAATTTTTTTTTTCTTCCCAATTTTCTTACAATGCCCAGTAGTTCCACCATTGCCATTAAACCTGCACAATTTTTCTTTACCACGAATATCTCAGATGTCCTAGCTTCTTGAGTTATAGGCATTGTTAATCTCCTGCCATCATTACCATTCTATACTAGCACTTGGGAAAATGGGTGAGAAATATAAAATAGAGACGTTTACCACAGACTGATAATAATATACACATTAAAAATAATTTTCAAAATAACTTCAATATTACCTTGCAAAATTTGTGCCCAAAATGCCAGGAAAAATGGTTTTATGCTACAGAATTAAAACAAACAAACAAACAAACAAAAAACAAACAAAAAAAACCTTATTACTTTCCAACTGAGTGTATTGCTGAGTCAATCATGCTTTTTAAGAGACCTCTGTCTTCAGGATATCAGCTCTAGATCTTCCAGATTCCTCAGATGGTTCAATCACATACAGCTCCTCTTCAGATGAGGTTTAAACTCCCAAGACCTTCTGTACTTTCCTTTAATAAAAGCGAAGAAGGAAAAAAGGAGTTTTACTAACATATCGCATTTTTAAGAACTTCACAATTTTCATCTCTAATTTTTGTGTATTTTACTGTTTTAATTCGAATCATTTCTTTTCACCATCACTAGCATCTTTCTGATTTTCCGATCAATCTTTAGAAATCTGCATTTGCCATCAATCCGTTGATCCTGCCAGCCAGCTCTCTAATGTATCCCTATGTTATATCCCGTTTTTTGAGTGTTTTCATCTCAGATAGAGAGAAAATTTCCTCAGGTTCATGCTGTGTATATTCTTCCATTTTACATAAGTTATTATGATTTTCTTATTTTGCTTTCAAGTTTTCTTTTCTTGTTCACCACATATTAATTCTCTTAGCCATTTTTTTTTTTATTCTTCCATGACTGGCAAATAAATAACAACTTTTTCCAGTAGAGGCTAAACAGTTTATTGATACCTTTTACAAATTACTCTATAACTTATAATGGAAGATCACATAAAAACCAGGTTAAGGAGTTATTTCTTTTTAGGTATTATCGCTAATAATCCTTTTTTTTAAAACATTATTATTGAATGCATTTTTCCTGTTTTCCTTTGTTTTATTTTTCCTGTAGCAAAATACTTGTTGGTAAACCAAGAATTGGACTTGGAGTTATAAAAGCTGACTTTTAATACCAGGTCTGCCGCTGAATATATTTGTGTCTACTTTTAAGACAAATCATTGAATCTCTTTGGCCTTTAGTTTTCTTAATTGTGAAATGATAATGTAGAGTTGGCATTTTAATTTTCCTTCAAGTCTTTAAAACATACTGAAATATTTTAATCATATATCATACTGTATCAGGTCCAGAGCAAATCAGTCAAAAGCAGAAATAAATTCCATCCTTCTTTCTCCTGTTCATGTGTAATGCATGGGATAAAACGAAGCTTCTCATGCTCAGGAAATATTTTTAAAAATTACAAAATTAAGGCACATCTTTCTTCTTGCTAGTTGTTAAATTTGATTTAGCTGTTTTCAAACTGAAGAATGTGCAGAAAGACATATCAGTAGATTTAACTTGACCTATGTAGACTAATGATTTGACCAATATGAATAATGAAATTTCTTATAACAATGTTAGTTTCTAAAAATTATATAAATATTTTTATTACTATATTATTCGATCGTTCTAGCACATAGCACATCATTTGTGTTCATTACATACAAGACAAAAACTCATAGGCACAGACAGCAGTCTAGTGGTTACCAGAGGGAAAGGGGGCAGGGGAGAGTATACGAGGATAAAAGGGGTCAAATATATGGTTAGGGAAGAGAATTCGACTACGGTGGTGAAAACACTATGCAATATGTAAGTGATATATTATTTAATTGTACACTTGAAACCTATATTATTTTATCAACCAATTTCACCCCAATACATTTAATTAAACACAAATAAACAAATAAATAAATAAATGATTAACTGATTGTATATTTTTTTCTAAAAAAAATGATAATTTGTGATTTGGTACACAAATTACCTTGTATTTTTTCCCTAACATATGTAGTACCTGCATGAGCAATATAAATAGCCTTTGCCTAGCCTGATAAATGTTGACTTAAAATGAATATCAAAATTTAAATTTTTTTTATAATAGTAATTTCTAAGAATGGTCATATTTACCTACATGGGTTTTTGTATGGTTATTTGATTGTTTCTTAAATGTGCAAAGCAGTTTACTGTATTATTTATAAATTTAAGCTGAGTGTCACTGAAAGACTAAATAAATCTATAGCCCTCATTTTATATTTATATTACTCTTAATTTATAAAAATACATTTAGCTTTAAATGCATTTTAATATTTTCAAACTATCTTGTCTCAGAAATCTTGTTTAGTAAATTTAAATAGAAATTAAGACTTCATGGCTTAATTTCTGTAAAAATGGTATTTATTTCAGTTCCTGAAAGAAGAAATTTTATAAAAAACGTGAGTTTTAAAAGTAACTATATTGTCCTTGTATGCTATCAGAGGTCCAGGCATTCTTGTTGAAATGTCATTTTTTCATTTGATTTATGAGCCAAAACTAGGGTTGTGTGTGTGTGTGTGTGTGTGTGTGTAAGATCTTCCTCACTTACATAAAATGTAAATCCAGTTATTCTGCTGTCAAACTACATTTTCATAAAGTTAAAATGTGACCCTCATCCAAGTATAAATTTAATACATGTCAAAAATTTATAAACAGTCTTATAAGTCAGGAAACTAGTAATATGGAAAGCTGCTTCCAAGAGCACTTGAGGATTAATTATGTATAGATTTTTAAAATTTTTTAAATATTGTCAGTTGAGACAAAACTGGTTAATGGTAGACAATTAAATCATATCTTTTGAATTACTGTTTCTTATAAACAGAAATATATAACCTAGTTTATAACCTCACAACCTTTATGTATACAGCAAAGTCAAAGCATGTAGGGTTCCTACAGCTGGCATTCTTAAAATTGTTTTCTCAATAACCATTTATGATAACAAAAGTTATTGAAAATGTATAAAAAGATAAAAATTCAAGACACTAATAAGCTTCCAGTTTTGTAGTTTACAGCTTCTGAAATTTACCATATTAGAAATTAAACCTAATATATTTTTAAAACTAAGTTTATAAATTCATTACAAATAATAAATCTATTGAGCAGTAGTATTCAAATGTCTGGGTTTAGTACCACACTTATTCCCAGGAAATCTAGAGAACAAATGACCTTTATATTCTCCTTCATACAATAGGTAACACTTGATTATTCATCATTATTCAGAAAACATAGTAATAACCACTGCATCATTAGAAGCCAATACTCACAGGAAAGTTTTCATATAAAGATTCTGAAGAGCCATGGCTTTGTGCTGTACTTTTTCAATGTGGATGATAAAATTAGCCAAAACTGTGTGTTTACATTGAGAGAGAGAGAGAGAGAGAGAGAGAGAGAGAGAGAGAGAGAGAGAGAGAGAGAGAGAGAGAGAGAGAGAGAGATTGGATTGCCTGGACACTAAGATCTTTACAGACACTGACTAAAATTTAAACAAATATGCCAGTGCTTTTTCTCTGTTCATTATTTTAAATTGCCAATGAGTAAATCATTATAACTCACATTGGTCATGCATTTTATGATGGATTTTACAGTCAAATTGTTTATAGAGGTAAATAGGGCTCAGCAAATATTTTCTTGGTTCTGTCCATACTATGCTACCTTAACATAGTCATAGGTTTGGTATTCTATTCTTAGAAACAGTTGGCTCCATAAGGTTAAATATTCAAATAGCAAGTTCAAACTAAAGTCATCCACAGGCACAAAGCTCACTGTTTACTTAAGTTACATTTAATTTAGTAATTAAAAACCCATGTCAAATTATTTTTACTATACAGGAAATTTCTCACCAGAAAAAGTTGCAGGTAACATTATTGTTTATTTTAAGAAATTTCTAAATATTCTTTGCCCAAACACTAGATTGCTCAAGTTGTCAGGGTAAAAATCCTCTTTTCAGAGGAACTTATTGTACTTTTGAAAATTCATTTCAAAACTCTGAACTTACAATACATAAACTATTCTCTCACAAATCTGATTAGGATTCTAATTTGAAAAATCCACCATAAATCATTTCAAAACTCTTGTAAATATCCTGTATTTCTCCTCTTCTCCCCATACATTATCAAGACTACAGGGTAGTAGTGTTTACTGCAGTAAGCAGTAAATTTGGGGTGTTTTTGGTGATGTCTTTGGGATGTTGGCTATAGACATACACTCACACAGTTCTTGAATAAATGTGTGAATGAATAGACCAGGAATATTTATCCTCTTTGAAAGAATACAATTTTAAAACATAAAATAATGATATATTTTAAATTGTATTTTACAATATTCATTAGAGACTGACTGACATAAATGAGCTAATTTTAAAGACAATATTTATAAAAGAGAGGTGTCCTATGTGAGTTCTATCTCTGTGATCTATGAGTAAAAATAATGCTGTTACAAGGCAAGTAGCACTCTAAGAAATTTACTACCAAACAACCACAGAAGGGTCAATTACAAAGAAATTGTGTGTATTAAAGTTGTCCAAACTCTTTATTGCATAATAAGAAAAAATGGGGCCTTTATTATGCATACCAAATAATTTCAAATACTGAGCTCTCTTCTTTGAAGTTATTTTAAGAATTGATTTCTAAAGTTTATCTTTCCATTTTAATATCATATTAATTACCATTTTGAAATGTAGAGCATTAAAACATCACTCCTTAAATACTATTTTTGCTTCCAGTAGAGTTTATAATTAAAAAAAAATTCTGATATTTTTATTTTATAGATTGACATGGTTTAGTCTGTCGAATGCATATAAAGCATCCGATCCCATTCTTGCCCTCAAAAGCTGTTTACTGTCCATGATGTTTACTTTCAGGCTTTGGCAACTAATATGAATGAAAGGATGAATGAGATCTGTTTTGTACCCCAAAATAATATATACTCAAATAAAATGCCAGAAAAGTAAATAAGACATTGTAATACATTTTGCTAAATATAACAAATAAAATGGATATTTGGAACTGAAAGAAGAACATCTATCCAAACTTTGGAAATGTAGCATAGAATTCTTAAAAATTACTAGAAAGCTTCATAGGGTCTGATTATTTTGTTTCACATGGGAGTTTATGTAGTTGAGAACTGTGGTGTTTCCTGGGCGTCCAGTAATGAGGAAAAACCTCCCATCCATAATCAACAGAAAGTTAGGTTAGCTATACCTGAACCGTCAAAATTATCTTTAACAATTTTTACTTTTTCAGTTATATTTCCATTTTTCTTGTTAATAATTACTGGGACTCACTTTGTTTTCAAATACATATTTAAATCTCTCTGATGTTGTCTTTACCTTTATAGAACTCCTTTTTAAGAAATGCATAGTTAAATGTTTTTTTTTTCAGATGTAGATGTGCCTTGTTATTTCTTTCCCCATCTCTTTCCAAAATGTACAGTTAAATCACTTTCTAAATATATATTAGGCATTGGCATTTCCTTTACTTTTAAGTACAAAGGATTTTCCTCCCCCTCTCAATATTAAAATAATAATTCAAAATGTGGGACAAGTTTGAATTGTACTTATAAAATTGATGTGTTATAACTGGTATGATAATCTGGCTAGTAATCAATCCCCCCCCCCCCGCCAACACACACACAAACACACTTCTTCCCACAGCAGGTCTTCATTAAGCAAGAAAATATATTCTTCAAAACATGTGTTCTCATTTCTTTAAAGCTGTGCTTTTCTTTCTTTAAATTTTGGCTATACTGGGGGGAATTTTCAGCCTCCTAATTCCTATTAACTCAAAAAAAATCTGAAAATATCAGCATCTGTTGGAGTCAAGATTTAGACATACAGCATTGGTTTGCCAAATAGATGATCTCGCAAGAGACTGCAATTAGGAAGGGACCATTTTGTGAAAAGAAATGACTGGGAGTGATTGAAAGGTTGTGTCCTTTCCTGTTGCAGATTCTGTGGCTGTGGAAACTTTCTCTAGGCTTCGTAGGGGCAGCAGGGATTGGTGCGGTTTTTCTTAGCAGCCTGTTCTGTACTTACAGAAGCTTTGTTTCGAACCTGGCTCTCCGCCCTCTCAGCAGCTCCAGAGACTAAACAGACAAACAGACAAACAAACTAAAAACCTTTCAGTCTAATTAGTAGGAATTACATCTGTTACAAACAAATTGATCATTATGGACTCTAAATGGTTAAATTATAAAAGCTCTGTGACATAGGGAGTCTATTTTTTAAACCATCTTTGCACTCATGGGAAGTATAAGTTGAGGAGCATTAAGAAATAACCACAAAAGAAAGAAGTTCTAATTGATATATTATTAGAACCTGTGAATTAGTTCTCAGTGGCTAAATAACACGTCCCCCCAATTTTGCAGTTAACACAACCCATACTTAAATATTATAGTTTCTGTGGGTCACCAATTCAGGTATAGTGTAGCAGGGCCCTCTGTTTATGGCCTTCCAGTAGGTTGTAATCAAGATGCAGGTCCAGGGTTTGGGATCTCACCAGAATTCTCAATTCAGAAAACAAACAAACAAACAAACAAACAAACAAACAAACATTTACAAGCTCCCTCAGTGGTCGAAGAGCATTCAGTCTTGCACATGTTGGACTGAGAGCTTCAATACTTTGCTGACTGTTGGCCTGAGGCTACTCAAAGTTTCTTATTCTGTGGGCCTTTCCCACTTTGCAGTTTGCTTCAACAAAACATGAAAACTAAGAAAGCCATTGGGAGAGTATGTGAGCAATACAGAAGTCACAATCTAATCGGTGAAGTGACATCTTTTCAACTTTGTTCTGTTGGTTGAAGCAAGTAACTGAGGATGTTACTCAAGACCTGAATATCAGGAAGAGGAATCACTAAAGGCTTTCTTGCAGTCTGGCTAACACAATTACACTTTAATCAACCTACAGATGAACTTATGCTTTCTTAGGCTTGGCAAAAAATATCTTAAAAATAGATTCTTATGTTGAAACCATGGAAGATATTGACAGATGGGTAAACCAATTACATTTGTTAAGGCATTAACACAGCATTTATTTAGGAGAAGATTTGAATTCAACTATTTGTGTGGGTTGTACAATTAGAAATTAACAACTTATATACAATTTTTAAAAATCTATGTTGTAGAGGAAAAAAAATAGTTGATGAAGTGAGATTCAGAAACTTTAGAAGATAACCAAAGGCATCCTTGTCACTGTTTCAATATTGATACAAGGAAATTACTATTCGATTGTAGACTATTATGAATAATATTTTGCTAAGAAACAGTTGAGATTGTAAAAATGGTACCAAAAGAAGAAATCCTAGACAATAAAAAGGAAAACACTACAGCCTCGTAAAAGATTTGAGCACCACCAGGAAAAGACTTAAGACTGCTTATTATTTGATTTCCAAAGTTTTTTATTTGTTTATTTTTAACATCTATACTTAAGCCTATGACATAAATGTGGATTTTGAGTTCTCAAATACCACCAGAATGGCTTATTGATCAACCAAAGCTGAGTTTTTTATCTGCTGTAGAAAGAGAAAGTATCAATCTGACAGAGTTGTAGTACCACCTTGGACAAGAGAAAATAGGGACAGATAGCAGTGTCGTCAGTAACAAGACATAATCCTACCAAAGATAAAAATGGGTAATCTTATTAAATACCCTCATATAAGTTTTTCATTCATATAAGAAACAATGAAATTAGAATTTGAGAAATAGATTAGAAGAAATTAGAGCTCAACTTGAAAGTCTTAAGACACCATCACATTTAGAAAGACTTCTGAATGGAGTGTCAAGGGTGCTCAGAAGAATAAGCCACTTCTAAAGTAGGAGTACTGAACAGCAGTAATAAAGGGATCTCAATTCTTTCTTGCTGGAACTTCTAAGCTGGTTGGCTACATGATATAGAAGGCAATGCGATCAAGAATATATATCCTAATATAAAATTATTCCCCATTTCCAATTTTTTTCTAATAAGGAGAAATCAGAGAAATTATTATTTTCCTTTAAGAGGATGTGCACTAAACATCTGTTCTAATTAATATGTATTTTATTTAAATGTACTACTTATATACATCAATTGATAAATTTTGTAGCCATAAACAAGATAAAGTACTATAGGGTTATAGGAACTGACAGAAATGACACATTCATCTACTGGTTTATTTATTCAGTATACATTTATCAGTGATTTCTATGTGCCAGATGCTGCTGGAAACAACACAGTTTTGATTTCAGAACCCTTATTTTGGCTTAAAGCTAATGATATATTGTAAGTTAGAATTATATATATATATAATTATATATAAATATACATGCTATGAATTTACATATATACATTTATAGTATAGATGTACAAATACAGATGTATAGACATGTGTCTATGTGTATATATATAGATCTGTGTGTGTGTGTGTGTGTGTGTGTGTGTGTGTGTGTGTGTAGCCTGTCTTCTATTAATAAGTCTGGGAAATACCCTTTAACTCTGAGCAGTAATATTTTAAAAGCAGGTGAGACTATTTAACTTTCTATTTTTTCCTTATTGAGAATATTTGAATTATTTGTACTTTTACAGCAAACATATATTACTACATAATGAAAAATAAAATTCAATATTATTCTTGAGTAAATGTCTTATTAAGCAAGAAAATACTTTTAAAAAGTGTCAGAAGTGATACTAAAGTAAGTGTCAGTACATCTAGCTCTAATACTAGACCATGTATTATACATAACTAATATTTAATAAAATGATCTTAAATAAGCCAATATTTTTAAAGTAAAAACATATATTTTCCAGACATGCATTTCATATGTAAAATGAGGCATTTATTTACTTCATTTTAAATGTCACTTCCAGTTCTAATGGCTTCTGATTCTTAATAATCAATTGGAATACACATGAGAGAAAAATACAAATAAGGAAGATGCAAAATAAACTTATAGCATTATAGCCATTAATTAAAGTTTACATACAAAAGCAAAGATCCTCAGATTTAAAGGTATGCCTTCATTTGCCTCCATGATTATACAAGAATTATTGGATATGTCTGCTGATTGCATTCACATGAAGGATAGGGAAAGACGATGATCTCTCAGGTGAAAGAGCCAATAGATTTTTCAATCTAGGGTGTTTGGAAAACTAGAAGCAGAATAACCAGAGAGGGTTTATTAAACATGCAAATTCCTGGGCTAAACACAAGATCTATTAAAGTAGAAACTTTAAGTAGATTCTAATAATTGTCCTTTATAATAACTTATTCCAGTTATTCTTATAACTAATAACCTCTAAAAACCACCTAGATTTAGAATTAGGGAAAAAAAATAGTAGACATTAATGGCTGCATAACAGAAGTAACAGGTTAATTGCAGACTTTATCATATCTGATTTAATTTGTTTTTTAATGAGCCTGCCATGAATTCTCCATTCTGTATCTGGATGACCACAGTTTCCAAATTATAGGAATTTGAATTGATAACCTTAGAAAGAATTTAGTAGATAATATCATTAGAGTGAAGTTAATGAGTAATTTCTAGGGTCATGTAGAGCTAGATTGTTGTCAATAGTAACATCAATGGCAGGGCAGTGTTTCCAAGTAGTTCAATGGGACAATAAGAAACTACACAATTTTCAGTCATTCCCATAGCAATCGATATGAAGCTCTCAAAGATATTGACTCTCTGGATATTGACTGGGGAAAAATATTTCTTTCCCACCGCATTTTAAGAGAAGATGTTAAAGATAACAAGGGATTTCCCAAATGCTCCCAGTGAGGTTAATGAAGTAATGACTTATTAATCCCCTTAAGCAGAAATGACACAGGTACAAATGCAAAACCTAAAACTTATCACAGAAGCCCACTTAAAGCAAACCATTTCAAAGGATTTTGTGTAAATAAACATAGCTGACAAATTTATGAGATACAGGTGAGTTAGAGAATTGTGTATATGTATATATATATATACACATATACACAATTATTATATATACATATATATGCATATATATGTATATATACATGTATGTGTGTGTGTGTGTGCGCGCGTGTTTGTGAGAGGTGATAAATTTTTAAAATTGTTCTCATTAGATTATTTCATCCTTTAAAGTAGTAGCTTTAACTTCACTGAGGTGTAAACAAACTTGAAAATATAATGAAAATTTTAGACTTCTCGCAAGCAAAGTACGTATATACAAGAAGCATCCACATTTCTAAAAATCTCTTTGAATCTCATTCATGGATCCTGAATGTTTATTTTAGAGCATGTTTCTATGAAAGTAGTGTAATAGTGACAAATATAAATTGATCTTATTAAAGATTTAGCTTTTCAAAGCTAGAAAAGTTAAAGGTGCTTTATGATTTTTTTAACTGTCAATCACACCATGTCATTAATAGGTTGTTCTACATGTTAATCATTTAATTTTAACTGTCAAAATGGAAAATATGTGGGAAGTCACTTGAAAGTTCAAGCAAATTTAAATGAATTAAAGGTTCAAATAAGTAATTACTGTCGCTGGATAAAAGGTTACTTAGGACTAAACCTAACCACTCCATCTATTTTATAGTCTCCAGTCAAAGTTAGGTGGCTGTATATCATTGCCACTCTTTTTTAAAAAGCTGACACAGGCATTAGTATTCTGACATTGAAACTAATTTTACAAGATATTTTGAATGTAACTAAGCATTCGACTTGAGGTCTAAAGATATCCTACTACTCTTTAATTAAAAAACCGAATCTCTGACAGATTAAGTGCTGTAAAGCTCTTAAGATACTGTCATGAGTATCTTCAAATGACACTCAATGTCCCCAAAATGCCTTAAAAATGAAAGATCAACTATGGGTAAATAAAAAGGAAGGGTAGCAAGTCTATATAATTTTTCAAAGAATTACAATGCTGATTTGAATTTATAAAATATTGCTCGAAGTCTTTGAAGACAGGACTAATGATAGTTGAGAAGGTCAATTATAAGCACTAAAGCTCTAACAGCAAAATATTAAAAATGAGAATAATAATATATTTAAGAAAAAAGTATAAAATTACATTAAGCCAAAATAATGACATGTAATGAATAAAAATAATAATAGTTTGTTGAGCATCTACTACATGCTGAGTATATCTTAGTCATCAAGTTTAACCATTCCACAAATTGGACAAGATTATGCCCCTCTTTTTTTATGGACAAACTAAAGCATAGCAAAGTTAAATAAAAGACTGAATATCCCATAAGTGGAATGTGTCAGGGTCCAGATTCAAAGGTAGGTCTTGCTGTTTTTGAAGCTTATCTTTTCCAATCAAATGAGATTTAGCAATTATTCAGATTATGTTTTCAACATTACTAAATTAACCTAGATTAAATCTAAATCAGTTAACCTTTGCTACATCACAGCGTGCAATTTCTCAAGGAATTAGTGGCTCAAAACATGTTTTTCTCCTTGATTATGTTGTTTAGCCAGGTGATTTTTTTAGTGTGTGCCAGGTGGTCTAGGATGACTTCACTCTCATATATGAGGCATCGACTGGGGTCGACGTTCAAGCTCTCTCTCCATGTGGCCTCTCATGCTCTAAAATGCTAGCCTAGGTTTGTTCACAAAATGACCAAAGGTTTTCCAAGCAGAGGGTGAGCATTTGCCAATGGGCAAGCACTTTTCAAGCTCTGGGTTAGTTTACTTTTGCTTCCATTAGCCAAAGGAAGTCACATGGCCAAGACCAGGTGCAAATGATGAAGAAATAAACACCATCTCTTATGAGAAGTGATACAAACTATTGCCACCTTAAAAAAAATAATAACCTACCTAAGAATAATCTATTTATTGATTTTTGGCCAATTTTATAACCAGAAAAATTAAAAGATAATCACCAAATCTTCAGCTCTGCTTGGGTTGAGACTCAAATCTAAGTTTGTTTAAAATAGAAAAAAAATACATATTTAACATCATGAATATTATATTTGACATATGCTTGGGTTTCATGGTATTTAACTAACATTGACATATATAATTTAATCTTCATATAATCATGTGAAAAGCAGGAATGGTAGAAAATGATTTTTCCCACTGAACAAAAAAATCTAGAAAATAATTGAATGTTAATGATTTACTTAATTAAAGTCACAGATATTTTGTAGCAAGTGAAGAACTGGAATCAGTGGTTGATTTTCCTTCCAGTTCTGTGTTCAATACGATACTCTGGAAGAAACTGAATTAATCCTATGATTATTTAAAGAAATTCTCTTAAGAAGATCTGTTAAAAAGCAAAGCAAAACAAAACAAAAACAATTTGTATTTAACTGAATAAAAGCCTTCAAGGATTCAGTGAGTTTTTATATATAATCAAAACGGAATTCCCAACCTTTCCTTCCAAGTCTGCTCCAAGTGCAGTCTTCTGTATTTCTAAAGCCTACTGGTGGGCACACCACCCTTGCAATGATTCAGGCCAAAACTTTGGCCTCTTTGTTGACTCTTCTTTGCCCTGTTTTCTCACATCCCCTATCTAATCTATAAGGAAATTCTGTTGCGTTTGCCTTGCAAATTCATTCAGAAATGACTACTGCTCTTCACTTCCATCGTCATCCACTGGTCTCAATCCCTGTCATTGTTCGTTGAATTTCTACAATGGCTTCCTACTTAGATTTGATGATTCTACTCTTGTAAGTCTATCATCCACCCAGTAATCAGTGTGATTCTGCCAAAAACTGTCAAAAGCTAGGGATGCTTTCATAGTTCAATTAGAGTAAAATCAAAGTCAGTATAGTAGCCCACAGTCCTTATGAAATCTTCACACTGCTCCACCTTCTCTTTCCCAGCACTCTTTCTTTGTTCACTCCATTCCAGTTTACTGATATCTCAGATGTTCCTCAAACAGAGGTAGTGCACTTCGGCCTTACGACCTCAAAAAAATCCACAAGGATTAACATTTCTCCTCCTTAAAGTTGTTGCTCAAATGTCATTATCCTAAAGATGCCTACAATGATGCTGATCAGCCTTTTATAATTATAAACCATGATACACCTTCTTAGATCTCCAAATTCCTCTTTTCTTGATCTAAATTTCTTTTTTTTCCCTTGTAACACTTGTCATATATAAACATATCATATAATTATGTTGTGTTTGTTATTCCATAAAATAAGGAAAGAAATTTTAATTTTTTTAGTGGTGTATTCCAAGTACTTAATACAATTGTGATCAATACAATTTTGAACGAATGAATAAATCATCATAAGAATCCAGAGGATTAAGACATATGAACATTTCAGAAAAATAAATAGGCATATTTGACTATTTATATTGTCCAAAAACAAACAACACACAAATAAAATTTACCCTATTTTTTCTTTACATTTTGTGTGTAATCTTAAGTAAAGGTTTAACATAGTAGAACAATCTCCTTCTCTTATGCTCATAGACTTGAATATTACACTTATGGAAAATTATTGATCATAATCAATATTTATGATGAGCAATCCATGAGGTATATCATCTTAAAAATTTTCCTGAAATTTCTGGTATTAATGGGAATTCATATGCAGTAATCACTTACAGACTTAAAAGTGTAATGATAAAAGCATTTAATGTTACTAAATTTAAAAAATCAACTTCGATATTACTGCTCACAACTTTTATTTCCTACTCATTTGTGACACTTCTAAGCATTTTATCCTATTCCATTTAAAAGCCAAATATTCGATCAACATGCTTGAACCTCCTTTTTCTAAAATATTAATTGTCTAATATCTATGCTGTAGATTTTTACATTCTAAGGCATATAAAGGAGTACTACACTTATATTATTTCTATGATGATTAATTTTGAATGACTTTGTGATGATAATTTTGAATTAGTCTAAGTGAAATAAGGAACTAAAAATTCCCCTGAACTACACAGAATAAAAATACTTTCTAAAGATTTTAAATAATTAAAGTTAAAAAGAACTATTATATGTGTTGGCTGATTGATTGATTGATTGATTCATTCATTCATTCATTCACTAATTTATTTTTATTTTTCACATTAAATGTGTAGATGCATATTTCAATTCTATGTTTATTTAGCATTTGCCTAGAAAGCTTCAGAATAAAAAGAAATTAGTAAACAAATTACAAGAAGAACTTACATATTTAGGTAAGAAATTGTCACCATGATGCTATCATAAAGAGTAAAATAAATATTTCTAGTGTTTTTTACAAAGTGCTATGTGAATCTAAATTTTTTAAAAAGGGAGGGAGGAGAGAGAGAGAGAGAGAGAGAGAGAGAGAGAGAGAGAGAGAGAGAGAGAGAGAATGTACCTAAACCTTCATTGGTACTCTCTTTTTTTTCTAGATATAGGTTATCTAGGTTAAATAGTTAGACCAGACTCTTCTCTGGTCTGTTTAAAGAACGACTTCTGCATGCACTCCTCTACTTTTACCAGTCCCAGATGGCAGTCTTCAAGAATGGCTCCAAATTATTTGATGTTCATTCCATCAAGAGTAATTTCTCTATCATTTTCTCTTAAAATTTGCATGAGTGTTGTCAGCCTCGCCTGCTAGAGTATGGAGGAAGCGATGTTATAATACCTCTGAGGCTAGTTTATAATAGGTCATGCAACTACCACTTGGTTATCTAGGGTTGTTTGCTTTCTGGATAGTCCCTCTTGAGATACATTTTCTCATAATCCAAATTCTTTTCTGGGAGAAACCTCAAAGAAATGTATCTATAGGTTCTTTGGTCAATTACTGACTTCAGCCTTTGAGTCATTCCCACTCAGGCATTTAGATATGTGAGTAAAGAAGCTTCCAGATATTCAGGTTTTTCCAGCCACTGTAATCTTTCTATTGAAAACAAGCCATTTACTCTGTGTCCAGTCTTAATTCTAGATATAGACAATGAGTCATCAAAAGAAATGGTGGTTATTTAAGCCATTAATTCTAGATGGTTTGTTATCCCAATAAATAATTTGAACATTTAATAGCTTCTCTCAGCCCTCATTGAATGGCTGATTATAACCTATCTGGTTCTGTTAACAGTATAGTATATTTACGTAAGCAATTCACAGTTTTGTAGAGAGCTATTATTGATTACTTCATCATACAATGAAAAATAGATACTGGTAATCTATCAAGGAAAAACCTATGAAATCGGTATATCTCCTAAACCACTTCATTAAACATGTTCCTTATAGCTAACTAAAAGAAGCATTTTCCGGATAGGCTAGTTTGTCAGAGACAAAATAGGTACACGATGCATTCAATAGAGATAACTGTACACCACTGCGGTAAAGGAGCTAGGCAAAATCCGATTTGATATTTTTAGGATAACATGGTAAAAATAATGTCTTGTTAACTAAGATAAAAGAGAAAAAAAAGAAAGACAAGAATTATTGCTGCTATCAATAAATATGGTGAAAGATAACAAGATTTAGTTGGTAAATTCCAAATTATAATTTTTACTTAAAAAAAATATTTATGATCCTATAAATGTAACTTAAATCCATACCAATAAACACACTTTAGGAGAAACTAATTTGTTGATAGTTATTAAGATACAAAGAACAAACTTTCAAATAACTATTAAATTAATATATAAATTAAAAGTGAAAAATGATTAAACTTTATGTTGTATGAGACTTTTTTTTACAAAAATATCTTTGCCTAAGATGTCTATAGGTGGGTATTAACAAATAAAAACAAATTATTACTAATTAATTAGATATGTAAATACTTTGATTTTAATTAGTTTTGCCTGCATTATTTACCTAGGGATTCATTATCAGTTTTATTAATAATGTATTTCAATAATGTTAATTTTCTCATAATTCCATTTTTATATTTTATTAAATATATATGGTTATATAAATGTTTATTATACAATACGTCTCTCTATATATTTAACTACATAGTTATAATTATGTGTGATTAACACTAAATCTCTGTCCTCTAATTAAAACTTTTAAAAAGCGTTACGTTAAAATGCATGCACTCTAAAATTCACATTTTTATTAGAAAGAATTTTTAATTTACCTATGTTCTGTGATGATTAATGTGAAAGAGCAACTGGAATTATGACAATATTTCTCTAAAAAGGAATCAGCAATGAAGACGACAGTTATTTGCCAAAAAAACTATGTAAAATTCAAAGAACATTGTTCTTGTCATTTTTTTGTAACTCAGAAATATTGCAATTATTTTATTTGATTCACATTTCAGTTCATTACATAGTCTCCCTCCTGAGGAACTTGGTAGGCTGGATCGAAAAGACCATTTACGTAATACTCCACAGTGTTGCACCCCAAATCCCTCATTGACCTTTACAAGCAGCCTCTATCTCAATTCACCTAACATTGTCTTCCAGAATAGAGGAAGGAGAAGACTGATTCCTTTCCAATTCGATATACAGTGCAGGGTATTAAGAGATGGTCTTCATGAGGCAGACTTCCTGGGATGTGAGGCCTTCAGCATTGACAGTCTCAGCAAGGCCAGTCAAGTGTTTCCCATGAGCTTCATTAGCCTCTCTGAAGCAAAGTGGTGCTCTTAGTGGACCAAGAGCTATGTAGACATGTTAAAATCACAGAAGTTCTGTAGATTTTGCTTCTTATGGGGCTCTCATCATGTAAGTTATCCTTCAAAAAACATACTTTGGGCTATTAAAATGTTTCACTTAAAGAAATTTATAATTTTATATTAATTCATATAGTGCACATTATAAAAAACAGCCTAAAGTACTTTTTGAGGATATGTTCTTGGTAAGGACGAAGGTGGGTGAGGCAGTATTTGAGTTGTGACTTGCATACAAGTTTTGAATCACATCAACACAATAGCTAGTTAATGAAGTGACACCTTGGCAACACTACAACTAAGTTCATGAGCTCAATTCTCATATGAGTCAATTAGCATCACTCTGTCCTGTCTTCTGGCTGCAACTCTAACGTCAATCAGACATTTTATGAATAAGTGTTTGCCGTTTCGAGGAGTCTGGGCCAGCTAATATGAATGATATCATGCCAACCATCCCAACTTACAGGGGGAAAAAAATTTCAAAGCTTGTGATCTACTAAAAGAGAGCATTCTGCTATATTTTTATATGTGACTCTCATGCTATAGACACCAGTCTACAGGTATTACAGTTATTATATTTACAAAGAAGCTTAATTGATATTCTACATGGTAGTTGAGAACAAAAAAAAATTTATGACAAAATTATTTTATCAAATTTTCTCTTCATCTAAAAATTATGTTAAATATCATATTGAGTTTGAATGCTCACATACACACTCGCCCTTACACACAAACATGAGAAATTTATTAAAGTTGATTGGTAGAAATTCAATATTTTGTAAGATTAGCTATTTGGCCAAAATTGATCTCCAGTTTAGCAGTGGAATTAAGTCACAATCTAGGTTAACTGACTTAGTCGTTGTTAAATATGAGAAGAGAAAAGAGTAGCAGGTACCTTGAAAAGATATATGTCCTGTCATTTGAAGAAACTGCCCACATAAGTTAAACAAGGTGCATGGACGACATCTGTATGTATGTGAATAATATTATACTACCACTAAACCTTGACAAATATGTTTGTTACTCACGTCACTGAAGAAAGAACATCAGGCATTTGCTAAGAAAATTAAAATTAATTTTACTCTGCTAAATGATAAGAATAAAGTAGTTTTCTCTAACTATATAAATGCCAAAAGTCAATCAAATTTGTAAAACTGTAAATGGCAACATTATTATAATATTATGGAGACATTTGTTCCACCTTGTATAGTGGAAGCTTAATTTTCATACATGTATAGCATATATGAGTATAAATCCACTATTTTAAAATTCGAGGAAGCTGAAAATACTGTTATATGAATGAGAATTGAGGAAAAGAGTACAATAAATGTATGAAACGCAATACTACTTAAAGCTAAAAATACTATCCCATGACACATGATGTCTTCTGAGAAGTGATTTTCACTTATAAATCACACTTTAAAATACACGAATTAATTCCGTAAGTGATATAAACCGAAATATAAAATTTCACATTTCTAATGGCTGAAATTATTAATACCTAGAATACTCATTAAGTATAAGTTTAAAAAATTAAAAAGCCACATACTTCAGTACAAGGGAGAAGGGGTGAGTATGAGTGTCACATGAGCGAGCACAGGCACTTGTCATATTGTGATTTAGGTCCTTTACAAAATGTTTATGTTCACATAGTTGAGCTAAAAGAGCATGTGGTCCCAGGGCTATAGACTCCAAATCAACATATGACGTGTCAAAAAACAGGTCACTCATACCTAAAAGTCAAATAAATGAGGTAAGATTAAATTATAATATTCTAAATAGATGTGTTTGTGTATTTATACATGGTTCTGAGACTAAAAGTCATAAAGTATCAAATTCTAGGCTTTCATTGGAAAACATTAAAGAGTTTTATCCTACCATAAAATTTCACTTCTTTTACTACTCCTAACCCTTTATTAGTCATCTCTTTAACTCAAGAAAAGTCAGCCATATTTGGTGCTCTGTTGGTGGACAAAACAGATTTCTGTTAAGGAGAAACAGTCATCTCAGACCGAGAAATACACACTTTAGAAAGAGTCTTCATTAATTTAGCATATATCCTCAGGCTCCTCTCTACATCAGGCACTAATTTCAGGCACTGAATATTATCTGTTAGATAAAGTCTCTGCTCTCATAGAACTCACATTTAAGAGAAACGATAAGCACAAGTTAAATCCATAGGAACAAAAATAAAGTAGCATAGCTAGAAAGGGAATATAGAAATGAAGAGGGAAGCTGCATTGGTAACTATCTGACAATGCCATGAGAGAAAGCCTTTTTAATAAAAGGCTGTAGTGTGTGTGTTTAAGTCAATTCGAGGCAGCAGGGAAAGTAAGTGCAAAGGTCCTGAGGCAGGAACGAGTTTGACATGCTTGAGAAAAAGCAGAGTCCAGTGAGGCAAGTAGAGTGGGAAAGAGAAAGAGTCTGATGAGAGGAGGCAGGCTTGGGTTTGAGATCATGGGGCCTGGAGCAAGAGTACAAATGGGGCTCATGAACTGCCTGTCTAAATATGTGAGATGCATAAATCATTCTGACCAACTCTTAAATGAAGGACATTCTAACTTTCTATACCGATATATTTACTTTCTTAACAACCAAGAAAGCTGTATGCATTTGGGATTCTTGGACTCCTTAGTGTTATCACACAAATACAGTGGCACAAAGAGAAACTGCTTAGGAAGAATACTGAGGATCTTAGGAATTAGAAGAATAAAATTGCCCCCCCCCTTTCTTAGATGGCGATTAGAAGGTTTTTTAAGACACTATACTATTTAGATGCCTCTTAGACATCTAACTAGATATTGCAAGTAGGCTTCCAGATATATTAACCTGGGTCCAGGAACAAGTTCAGGACTAGAGTTTAGTATTTGGACATGCTCAGTTAACTACAGGTGGTAGTTAAACATATTGTATTTACTCTGTGAGCAGATTGGTAACTTGGTGGTCATTAGCATGTGGACATTATCTTCAGATTGCTCGATTCTCAGTGAAATAGGAAGCAAGATCATCTTCTGTGAGGGATAATGGAGGAGTTTTGAGAAGTTGAGAAAAGGAGAGAAGTATGAAACCATCCAGAAGCATGAAACGGAGAACAGAATAAGGAAATGAGGATTTCCAAATAGCACTAGGGGTGTGTATCTACAAATCAATACATCTCTCTGAGGAAATAGGTTATGTATTAACTTCTTTTGTGAACCCATGTTATTGGTAGAGTACCAAGAACTAAGATTTTGCTGATTATAATGAAATGAAAATGAATGCTGTATCATTATTACATCTCTGATAATATATGATCTTAAGCTTATCTATGGTGCTATCATTGTTAGCTTTGATTCCTTGATTCCCCTTCACCACTCACGCTGGGACTTAGGTTAACAGTCCTGCATTTGACAATGGTTATATTTGTTGCTGCCCATTCTCAGAGAAGGACTTGGTAAGTTTAGAGTAACGAAGGCCTGTTTTTTGCTGTGATCATTTTCATGGCAGTCAAATGAGATGATTCTAGAAAAGAAAGCTCAGCAGTTTATTCAGGGCTTCCTTCCAGATGTTTCTTCCTATGATGGCACCGCTGGTCTCAATCCCTTCAGCATTTCCCTCCGCTCTTCCTTCTCTTCCATCTTTAAAATGTGCTTCCACTCCAAATCTTCTTGAAAATTGAAATGTTTCCATTTTGTAGACATTTTTTTTTCATTGCAGGAAAGCAAAAGGAATAAAGAGAAGTTTCTAATTTTGTGTTTGCCTTTGTCTGATCCTCTCTCATATCACCTCAAGGACTCATTTTATGGTACCAGAACCTAAGATCGGCTTGCCTAGAGGTCAGTGTACAATAATTATCTTTTATACGTTACCCTTGATTTTTTTCCTGAGCACCCCTGGTGATGCTAGCTCATGACCATTGAATCAAATTGAATTGTAATTTTAAATGTCACACTGAACCTAATTTAATGTAGCAATTAAAATGACTTATAGCTTAATCATTTTCACTGTTCAATTTAGATACCCTCCTTTGCTCTCCCTTTTACTGAATGCCTCACACGTCACTGTGCTTAGCGGAGAGGAGAACACGATTGAGAAGTACCATATGAGATCCTTTTCCTCAGGACATTTACAATGTTAATAGGGAGACAAGAAATTTATGCTTAAGATTTTTAAAACCTCTGTCAAATATCTTTACAATAATAAAGTTCAGAAAATTACATTTTTGGTGTAGAAGAGTTTAGTTTAAATGATGTCAGTTAAATGGCGTTAGATGACAGGAACATATTCAAGTGGGAAAGTCCTGCAGGCAGTTGAAAATGCAGGACCGATGTTCAGAGAATGGTGACAATGAGAGAGAAAGATTATTCTATCATAGAAGTGGGTGGGTTTTTAAAAAGAAGTTCATCTATATATAGAAAAAAAAATAGGGGATCGTGATGACTGAACAATTTTGAGAAGTGAGTCATCCCATGAAGAAGAACCCAGTTCTACATCTTTTCCTATGTGCTACAGTACAAATCACTTGCCTTCTATGAGATTCTATTTCTTCATTAAATAATAAAATAAAGTATTTATGCATTTGCTGTACATAAATTAGACAAGAGTTGTCAAAATATAAAACAAGTTTTGTCTACTAATGCCATAAAAATAGCTATAAAATAATGTTATTCAAGTAAAGATAAGTTTACTGGTGCTACTGCAATTAATAAGCTTAGTAGAGTCTTTGTAGTTTCTCAGAATGAGATGGTCAGAGGAGGATATTTACAAAATGTTGATATCTGTGGTAAAACAGTCATTTCAGGTTTTTCAAAGTGGGAAATTAAAGACTGTGACATAATAATTTAAGACTAATGCATGAGTTTGATAAGTATCTTAATAAGTAAGTTGTTATTGAATAAACAAAATGTTTGGCCAGGTTAGCAATCTATCGTCTGAGAGGAAACTTGTTGGCCTAAATAAGCTAACCTTTGCTTGAGGAAAAAAAAAAAATAGCTTATAAGAATTTTCTGAATAAAAGTAGAATTGTTTATTGATTTAGAGCCTTATTTTCCTGTGTAAAAAATTACAAAACAAATAGATTATAAGTCAGACAACTTGCCTTTAGCTCAGTGAGCTCCATTTTGGACTTCTGGCCTCAAGAAATGTAATATAATAAATTTGGGTTGTTATAAGCCACATGTGTTGTGGAAACTTGTTACAGCAGCAATAGGAGTGTGACACAACTTTTATTTCTAGAGATATGAGAGCTGAAACCAAAAACCTCAAGGAAAGTTTTTATTTATCTCCATGTTGAGTATACTTGGCTCCTCTAGAAGGATAGACGTGTTTGGAACAGAACAAGTGCATTCCTACAAATTTTTCAACCCTGACTTCACATTAGAATAGCTTGGAGAACCTCAAAATGTACTGGTAGAATTCTAAAGATTTCCCAGCAAAATTCCAGTTCCTTGGTTATTCAATAAAATACATAAAAATAATTTAATAAATACCCCATCTTAAAATAAGTAGATAGCCTTGGATTATCCAGTTGGGGCCAATGTAATCACATGGACCCTCCAATTAGAGAAGAAAGGAGAAAAGTCAGATTAACGTGGAGGAAGGGACAGAGAGATGAGGCTGAGCGCAGATCAGAAAGATTCGATGCATGGGGAGGACTCGTCAATCCATCAGGGTGGCTTTGAAGATGGAGTAAGTTGGGTGGACTTTAGGATCTAGGAAACAGTTCACATTTTATAGCCAGCAAGGACATGAGACTTCAGTCCTACCTCTGCAAGAGAACTGAATTTTGCCAATGACCTGAACTAGCAAGGAATTTGTCACCAAAGCCTCCATATGTAAACACATACCTGCTGACATCTTGCTTTTGGCCTTTCAAACTCTAACCAGATGGTCCAGCCAAGTCACAATATACCTGCATTTCTGACCTACAGAGCTATGAGATAATATATTTGTTTTGTTTCACACTGCTAAGTTTATAGTCATCTGTTATGGCCACAATAGAAAATGTAATAAGTAAACAAACGATATAATACCTGAGTCCCATCCCAGATCAATTCAAATAAAATCTGTTTTTAGGATCTTGGGCATGTATTTCTTTCTTTGCAAAAATCCTCAGATAGTTCATAACAATAGTGAGAACAAAGACTAGGATGACCAGCTAGCCCTGTCTTGACCATGGAGATGTTCCTGGTTTGAGCATTCTAAGTCCCCTGTCTTGAGAAAGTTAGTGATAGACAAACAAAGACATTCAATCAACCCAAGTGTCTTCCTAAGTGAAGCTGAACCCACATAGAATATATGGGAGATGTAATGGAATTGTACCTTTGAAGTTCACTACAAATTCCTGTGCCATTCATATAATGGTTGCCCCGCCTTCACAGCTAATGGTCATTTACATATTGAACTGTTATTTCTTCAAGTATTTTCATGTAGCTGACTGGAGTCTAACTAAAACTTTCACCAAATACATTTTGGGTCTTTGAAGGAAGTTCAGAAGTGTTATTTGCACACTTTGTATCAACCGTTATGAGTTGCACTATTATTCAAACTTCAGTCTGTTAGGGGTATACCATGCAGGGTACTTCCACATATATTTCAGTTAAACTAAGAAACAATATCCTTCACATTACACTGAATGCTAGTTTATACATTTGTGAATTGTTTTTACATGATTTGAAATAAATCAATATTCAGTCTTAGTATACATACTTATGGAACATTTGTACGGTGTAATGTGAATGTACTCATCGTTTTCATTTCTTGATGACTAAAACGTGTAGTTTTTTCTTAAATATGAGTACTTACTTCTTCATTTGTATAAAAAAATGTGTCCTCAAAAATTATTTTCTATAAGGAATATAATGCATTAAAAACAATTATTTCTAGCTATCTACACGTGTTCCTCCTCAATAATATAATTCTTCACATTCTTCATATTTTCTATTAAAATTTTCTTGCTAATTTGTATTTAAAAAGTCATAAATTTTTCAGGGAAAAAAATACAGACAGATACACAGGCAGATACACACAGAACACAAAGTAAAATTACTCAACATTTCTAAATGCACCCTTAGCATGAAAATGATAAATATATTGATTCAGAAGGACATATGTTCACATACTGGGATAAAAGTCAGGAGAAAATCACAAATTGGAATAATTAATATGTTACTTATAAAAGTAACCTCTAAAAAATGAATTTGAATTTAATTTTTTATTTAAAAATGACAATAAGTAAATTAGAAAGTCAGTGTTCTTTAAGGCATCAAATAATATTTTAATTAGAATAATTGTAGGCATTAAGATTAATACATCAAACCTTCATTTCTCTTTGCATATACCAAAACCTATCCTTGCTTTGTTATATTCTCAGCTAGATCTCCGTCATTAGGTTTTGTGTTTTACACAAAAAACTTTTAAGGAAGAATATCTGCTTCAAAATTGTTATATTTCTTATTAAATATTAACTTTCAAATTTGTGTTTTATTTGTATAGTTTATGCTTACTCTTCGAAACAGTGAAACATGCAGTAAGAATTTATATTTGTCTTTATGTCATATTCTACTTCATGTATAAATAAACATGATCATTTGGGTTAAATTGATTTTTAGCTCAGGGAAATACAAATATAGAATGGATATGAATATCCTGTATTATTTTAACCAAAATCTTCCTTTAGCCCCAAGTTAGATTGATTGAATCTTATCTTTTTTAAAACTACTCCCAAAAATATCTTGAAATTTATTTTTTGAAGGACATTTATTTATTATATACACAAATCAAATATTTTCTGAAAAAATCAAGAATTCCCCCCCTCCCCATACACACCTTTGGGAAGACTATGTAAAGTTGATATTATCTGATCAAGACAGTTAACACATTTGACCAATCTCTAAATTTGGAATTGTATATTAAATTGGATTTCCCATGAGTTTTTCTAAAATGGCATGTTCAAATGACCTGAAAATATTTAATTTGCTCATCGTTATCAGCTTGGTCAAATTGCAAGAATAAATCTAACATGAATAAATTGGACTTTGTTAACCTCACACCCTAATTTGGTTATTTTAAAACCAGAGCTACTGAGATGTTGAAAAAAGGAATTATAGAGTGACCCCTATCTTATGCCCTTGAACAATCCCCTCATCTTGAGTGTGGTAGAAATTCTGACTCGAATCTAACAATGATGAGATGGTAACGCCTGTGACTGTGTTGTACTCTATAAGACCATATCTGAGGAGAGTAGAGCCACAGATGTCCACTGCATTTGAAATGTTATTTTAGTATTCCACTTAATAGATTACTTAATCAATCACTTTTTACTCAACATTAACTGCTTTCTAATTTTTGTCATTTTATACAAAATTGTGATTATTATACTAGTAGTCAAGGCTAAGATATCCCCAATGTGTTGGCTCAATGAAATGTAAACTTTTTTCAGCTAACTGCCCATTGGAAAGTTTATATCAATTTAAACCTCAACCACTAGTTTAAGGAAATATTTTCTAAACACACAATGCATTTTTGTTGTTGTTGTTTTATTTTGTTGTCATTTTATTTGCAGTTCTGGAATCTCCAGTTAGATCAAAATTTTGGATGTGTTATTTATGATGACTTTCTCTTTTGTGTATGGTCTGGCCTAGCCATAGTTATTTTTTTTCACAGCAAGTGTGTCTTAATGTATTGATTTATAAAGGGATATACATTCTTTTGTTAACTATTTGTGTCTCATATACCTTGCAATTATTTTTTTTTATTTATTGCTTCTTTTTTACCAATTCTTATATTTTATTATACAAAGGATTTACATTTGTATATAGCCAATATATTAAGCTTTGCTTTTATAAATTCTGCCTTTTGTTGTTGCTTAGTATGGTTTCTGGATGAAAGAATTGATCTTTGTTTTGTTTTTAACAATTAATTAGTTGTACCTGTGTGATGCAATACCTGCGTAATGATGTATAATGATTAATTAATTCTTAAATTATTTAGTTGAAATATCTCCATCATGTTTAAATATACATATTTAATATGTATAGTATATATAGCAAATATATTATACATAACAACAAATATTGTATACAAATACACACACATACTTACAGTACTTGTTGTTGGCAATGAAAATTATCAGGTAGCTGAACACATATAGGAGCCACACTATTTACCTTGAAATGCCCTCTTTTGCCTAAATTGTTCACAAAGAAGGCTTTCCTCTGGAATGTATTTGTGTTTAATTGCCTTCCACTGCCATGATTTTCATTTTTATCTATCACCACACTGAGATGCAGGGGAAGTTGGTTCTTTACCTCTTCCTTAGCTTCTCATTTGAAATATACAGGTACTGCCATATGGTGATCTAATAGGCATTTCAATCTCAAATGTTCCAAACAGAACTCTTGATTCACCAACAAGTCTCTCCACAAAATCACTCCATTCATTTCAAAAGTATTTATTGAAAAATTATTTCCACAGTTCTCTGTACAGTTCTCTGAACAGAGCCATGAGCTAAACCTAAGATTCTATTTTGAATCTCCTCAATGGCACTTTGATTTTCCAATAGCAATATCTGCTTTTTCAAGACTTCCCATTCAAATTAGGGCTCAAAATTAGATGAAATGTAATAATTATAGTGTCTACTTCAAAGTTAATGTCACTTATGTATAACACTAAAATCTCCATGTAATTTATTTTGGTATGAAATCTAGTTCTCTTAATATTTAAAAGTATATATAAAATTAAAGTATTGAAGGTTAAATTTTAGGTGACCAAAATAATTACTTTTTTCCCTAATTTTATTATATATTTAAAGACAAAGTAGATCACTTAAAGTGACCACTATAGATATTATTTTGTAATGATTTAGTACGATAAAATTGACTGTATTTTTCACTTTTCCCCTAGAAACTCTTATCTGAATATAGATATGTGAGAGGAAGTTCTGCAAAATCACATATCTGTTAGCTGCAGGTAGGATACTGAGAGAGGACTATTAGACAGGCAAACTGCATTCTGGAACTGATTTATAAAGATTTAAAACATACTTGAAGCACAACAACCATAGTCAAACCAGCATATGAACTCCTTTGAATGGTACAGACTTTAAAAAATATGGATGTAATAATTTTTTTGTTGAAATAGAATAGAATTTTTGACATTTAAATGTTAATGGTAAGTCCTCAGATAAAGTTTAGACACAGCTTATGCAATACCAGGTATCACAGAATGAATAGTTCTACTTTCCAAATTTTTCTTAATAGCCTAAGATGAAAATAATAGGCAGTGTTAATTAATTCTATAAGATAATTTAAAAATACTAAGATTGGGAATTATTAACAAAATTCATTTCATTATAGTTTCATTGATAAGATACAATCTTAACAGAAGGTTAATAGAAGTTAATATAAAAAGATATTTTTATATAAATTTTTATGTGAACACAAAGGTGTAATTTTTATCTCATAAATCTGCATTAATGTCATATACATTTTTAAAAGGAAATATTGTCTTATTTCTTTCTTTGAACCAATCTGACACCTATATCTTCCTAACACTTAAGATGTTCATTATATAGATCAGGCTTGTACTGTAGTTAATGGTTGGCTTAGGCTTTTGCGATTTCCTAGAGTTCTAACAGCAGTGATATTTCTCAGGCTATACTCCAGAATCTTGAGAACAATAATGGATTTTCTTTTTAATATTTGATAATTTTTTTCATCTTTTACTCTCACGTAGCACAATGGCACTTGCTCAGAGTGTGCGAACTGTGAAGAAGCAAGGAAAACAATTTTGGAATCAGAAGGTCTTGATATTCACACCACCAGCACTTTTTACTAAACAAGTGGTCTACAGTGAAAGCACTATGGTACACTGGGTTGAATATGGACTTTGGAGCTGCTAGAAATGCCTTCAAACCCAAGTCATATCTCTTTATAACTGCAGAAACTTGGCAGTTACTTCATCTTGAACTGTAGTTATTTTTTTTTGTAAGACAGTGATTGATGTTTTATGTACATCGTTGTTCTGCATCTTAACCATGAACTTTCTAAAAGATTAAACCTCAAAAAAGTTCTCAAGAAATATTAGGTGTTTGCCACTTCCTTACTTTCAGCCCTTTAATTGCCCATCTGTACATAACCCTTCTCTATGTTTATTTCACTATACACAATCACCCCATTGACATCCCCGGAAGATTATAGCTGTAATCTTTTCCCCTTTAGCATAGGTAGTACCTGTCAAATTCTTATTTTCTAAAAAAGGGAGACATTTGCATTCCCATTTGACTCCCCTAAAACCTCTCCCAATTACAGCTCTCATGTTCAGTTGGCTGTACTTTCATTTCCCTTCCTTTAAGTTTTGTAAGATTTATATTCTGTACTAAAACCACAGTTATGTTTACTAGACTGTGTCCATGAAAGATCCCATTAAACACATACCAGCAGAAAACACTTTTTTTCTGTGACCGTGAATATTCTTTAGAGTTAAGCAGAAGATGAGCAAGGATTTACTTGTTACACTTTGGTCTTATGTCACAGGTCCTGTGCCACTCGTGGAGAATGTCAATGACACCACGTTTAAGTTATGTCTCTGCTTTTACTATCTCAAAACATGCCTTTAATCTGTTTTAAAGATCTTAGAGTGTTCAGCCGTATATCATTTTCATCAGCGCCTCCTTTTTACCAAGAAAATACACTCCTTCTCTTGAACCTTAGTTCAAATTGAAACAAACAGGGACTTTTCTGCTCTACTTCACTGGTTGTTCTGCATTTCTCCGTATTCATTATTCTATTTTCTTTATGAAATGTTCAGTCCTCAACTATTAATTTTTTTTTTTTTTTGTACTCACACTGGATTGACGGTTTGAAGGATTGTGGAAATTTGGATAAATGTTTTTTTTCAGAGATCTTGAGAGGCTTTGCTCCACTCTCTTCTAACATCTGGTGTTACTGATAAATGCCTGGCAATTTAACTATTGTCACTGTTTAAAAGTCTTTGGGGCTACAGCCTTCCTGGCTGGGAACCCTCCCCTCCCTTTGGGGTGGACTATCTTATCTCCTTATCTCTTAAATTCCACAGGACTGCAGCCTTCCTCAGTGGCCTGTCTCCTTCTAAAATGTACTTTCAATAAAACTTACTTTTTCTCAAAAAAGAAAAAAAAGTCTTTGGTTGGTACTGTTGGGATAATATGTCTTCTCTTGGTCATAAGTTGTTAGACATTTCACAGTGTTATGTATTGCCTAGGACTTTTTTGTTGTTCCAGTAATTGTTTTGAACAATCAATAGACTATTTCAATGAAGAGTATATAATCTCATTCAGCAAAGGGGAAAAAAAATCTATTAATGCTTGATATTTTCTCTGCTCTACTTTCTAATTCTCTGCTTTGGGAAATCTCCTAGGTCTGGTACTGAATCTTCTTATTTGATCTTTTATGTCTCTTTTATTGTCTATTTCTCTTTTATTTTTCTTTTGGTTTGGAAACTAGGAGTTTTTTCTTGGTTTTCTCTTCCAATCCTATTGTTATTGTTAATTTTCTGTAATTCAAATGCTCTTTGTTTCATGAGTGCAACATCTCCTTCAATCTTTCCAAAGATAAAATTAGGCTTTTTCTTTTCCTTGCTATATTTTGTTCCTCTGCTCCTTCTAATAACACTAGATAAATTTTCACTCTTTATTCTTTCCTGTTCTTTTTTTCTTGTTCTAAAATATTTATGCCTTTGGCTTGCCAACTTGTATTTTAAAATAAGATTATAGAAGGAATGTTTGCTAATGCTGTGTTGGTGGCAAGTTAAACGAGTGGATAGAAAGCCAGTCATTTTGCTGAGGGACCTTCATTCTTTTTTTCTGGAAAGTTAAAATGGGAAATAAAGTCAAAGAAAATAAACACTCTATTTGCATTTTTTAATTAATTTCTACGATTTTGATCTCACTTCAAACTACTACCGTGCATGGTATTTGTTTCCACTTCATCCAGAACTCACCCAGGATTTTATTGACAGGACTGTCTTCTTCCTTTGAACAGACTTCCAAAATCTGAATATATTCAGGTATTGGCTTCATTTTCCCCTTCACCTTTATTTTCAGTTGACATTTTCCTATCCTCTCTCAATTTCATTTATTTGTTTAAACTCTCTCATATGCTATTTCCTGTGCCATACGGTGATTCAATAGGTCTATTTGACCAATATTTTGTTGTCATTTTGTTAAATCTTAAGAGAAAGTAAATGAATTGTTTCAGTGCAACATCTTACTATAGCTATTTGAAGGTTTAGAAATAAATGAAAAAATTGGCTGATTTTCTTGGGGGACCCAGAATTCCACAATTTGATACCCTGCAGTGATACTCAGTGAAAGATATGGTCCTATCACAACTGTCTGGAAATCTTCTATAACAGACACGTGCCTAGCTTCTCCTGACTTTTATTGTCCCATCTGAGAGAGAACCCAACCTATTTCCAGGAAGAAATGCTGAGCAAATATTGAATTAAAATAAGACACATTCAGGAGCCTTAAATAACACGTTTTGATCTTGAAAATCATAGAATACAAAGATTATTTTTATCCTATTTGCTCAGTCAAGTCTTCTCAAAATACATTCAGTCCTATCTTCTATTGCTTTCCCTATATTTAGACTGTTGGCACTTTTTCAGAGTTATAATATCAAACCAAATGAAAAGAGCTATGTTAAAAGTGTGTATATAACATTTTTACCACTTAACTTTCGGCGTGTCTGATCAGACATCTGCTGATGAGCAGGTCAACTTGAGATTTTTGTCATGAACCTTAATGCCAACCTGTGTTATACCATGCTCCACTTGCTTATGTTTTAAAGCCCTTAGCATTTCTCACTGTGGTATCTTAATATGTAGAGACAGATAGTAACCACTTTCCGGACAAGCTTTAATTATTGATAAAAGAAATTCATTTAAAAATAGATTCTTTTCTTATATTTCAAGTCAGTTTTACTGTTAATAAACTGATGTTTACAATGCATGTTTTTACTTCAGAAATATTCCATGAATCTGATGTAACTATTTAAATTCTAAATGGACGAGAAAGAGCCTGTGAAATTTCCTATCTATAGAAATTCACAAAAGACGAAGTCAGCTGTGAACTATCATCTTAACACTTTTAAAAACACTAAATTGGGATTGTTTATAGATTTGGAAACGACAAAGTAGAGATTCTGGAAACCTGGACCCACATTAAGCTGAAAGGCTAACTGAATAAGAAACAAAATGTAAGGCCGAAAAAAGGGAAGGAAGAGGTCAGATACATGTGCAGTGTCAGGGAAAGGCGAAAATGTGGAACGTGGCTTGTGGACTCCAGGCTCATCTTCCTTTCAGTGTTTGAGTAGACAGTGTTTGACACTGTTTGGATAGCAAGCTTATTCTGAACTCTGAAACTATGTTTATTGCTTTCTTTGTTCACCTGTGTAATAATCCCTTTTTATAAAACCTATTTGTTAAGGTGCATTTAATTGTCTTTTTTTTTTTTCCTGTAGATTTTATCAATTATTTCAGTATGCAAGTATTTATTCCCTGAACTCAGAAATTCTCTATTTAAGCCATCTAGTGACATCACCTGTATTGTGTATGTGTCATATCTTTAGAAATCAGAATCACACATCTTTACTCTTCCAAACTGAATTATAGATTCGCTAAAGAGAGATCCTTTCAACGTTTTGTTTGTTTGTTTGTTTGTTTTGTTTTGTTTTAGTTAATGTGTATAATAATGAATGCTAAAGGTTAAAGACTCATCAAATTCAAGGTGCGTTTCTTGTCATCTCAGCATAATGTTAGACGCTTGATAAGCTGTGGTTACAAAAACTAAAAGTATCGCTGTAAGCCTTTTTTTGTTTTGTTTTTGCGTATAAATCTTTAATGTCCTGGTTCTGTTTCTATCCAATGCCTTATTTCACACAATACTAAAATTCCTCACTCTATGCTCAGTTTAGACTAATTTAGTGAAAAGTAAAAAGCAAAAAGAATGTGGTCTTTGGAAACTTGCATAGAATAAGAGAATGCTTGGTGAGGTCTATATTAAGTCTCAATTCTTGGCCTTCTGTTTATTTACCACTGTGCTCACTGTGGAGGGAACACAAACTTTTTTAGTCTTCAGCTATGACTTCTTGGCTATATACATCAAATTCCATATCTATGTCACTTCTTCCTCCCAATCCATTCCATAGTCCCAGCTACTTCAAGTCATTGTATGTAATACACCACATGAATGTAAAGCAAAATTGACTATCTCCACACATTAATTTCCTAACATATCTTTTTCATTTGTTTGTTTGTTTGAAACAGGACCATATAATTAATTTAAAAGATACATAAAACTAGAGTAATATTTTTAATTCTTTATGTTGTATTTTTTATTATTACTCTTTTTTTATTATTGCTCACTTTCAAATAAGATTCTTTACATCCTCTTTTGTAAATTACTGCATATTCTGGAATTCTTTAAGTATTTACCCAAAAGAAAAGAGCATCATAATTAATAGTACAATAGACATTCTGTTTGTCAGTTTTGTTTTTTCTTGTTTCCCTCACCTCCTGGCTGGTGGACTGTGTGACTATATGGTTTAAGATTTGTAAGTCCCAACTCTAGTTATCATGTACTCTGAGGTGGGCCATCACCTATATTAGCATCCATAAATTTTGTTTGCCTAATTTTAGTAAAAACTTAGATCGATTATTAGAATAGCAGGTGCAGTATTTTATTTCTCATATCCAATACTTATAAAGTAAGATTTGGCAATTTGCATACAATCAATTACAACAAGAGTATAGAAACACATTCCTAATATAAACCAATAAATGAAACTGAGTATGAAAGTAAAGCATTTGTTACCTGCTTCACACAGTCAACTAATTTCTAACACCAGCCTTCCTGTAACATTGCTTCATCATTATCCATTCTTGTCTATTGGGCATTCACTGTCAAAATGTTTCCTCCCAGGTGCCAACGCCTTAGGATTCTGATCCCCACTTTATTAGAGAATGTATTTTTTGTCGCTATCCAGTAAATTTGTTTATATGGCTTTAGTCAGACTAAAACTTTTCCCCTGACACACATAGGAAATATCAAAGAGTATAGAATGTTAGCTTCAAACTGATCTTAAATTCCTTAGGAGGGTGTTGGAATTATCTAAGAATTTTATGAAGAATCTTTACATAAATGTTTTATATGACTTCTCTAGCAAAAAATTAGAATTGCAGCTTTATTGGGCACCGTGAAAATACACTGTGAAAAGCAGATATTTCAGAATTATTTGTAACTATCTAAAAATATTTTTTTCACAAATTTTATATTATCTCATTTTATTTTTATGATCTTCTTGACTAAAAAAATGTTTATCTGAATGTGGAAGCACCTTTGTTTTATCTCATTTTTTTTTTGGTTCAGTTGGGCTTGCTCTATCAGTAGCTACATCAGTTGGACAAAAACAGTAATTGTATAGATAAGTAAAAACTACAGAAAACTCCACACTATAGTAAATTATCACTAAGTAGACACTTAAAATTTGTAGGCAAATAATAAATGCTTAGTATCACCTATATTTAGGTTTGTTTTTTTTTTTTTTTTGAGAAAAAAAGATCACATCATCATTAATCTAAATTATGTAAAGATTTAAGCAAATCGATTGAAAAAAGCATTCTGGGGAAAAAATCAAGTTAAGTTTCTAAATACAATTATAAATTCAAATATTTCTCCCTCTTTGGAAGGATCTGCAGTTTTATTGCAACCATGTTCTAATCTGTAACTTTTCTCCTTTGAATCACTCGCATGGCAAAATTGGTACAGCAGAAAGGATTTTGTTTCTCTTTATAGCATTGTTCTCTCCTGCTTTCGGTCATGTTTAATTTTTTCACACCACTATTTGAAAAATCAGCTTCTGACTCAAGGGTAGAACAGCACTGAAGGAGTGTTTGTTTTACAGCTATTAAGACATGATATTTAATTTTTGGATTCTTGCAAGTTCAGAATGACAATGAAGTATAAAACACAAGATTTTTAGGTCTTGATAGGCATGCTATCACAAAATTCTTGTTTTTCTTAATAACATCAAGTATTATTAGAATCAGCTTGTAATTTCTGCATTAGCCTATGTGGTTCTACAAGTCAGTTTTCAGACCAAATTTATCACTTATTTTCTCTCTTTTCCCAGAGGCAGCTCCTGAAAAAAAACCACTCTGCCCTTAGAAGCCATCCTATATAATTGGAGACAAGTGAGGTAAATAGTTTTTCCTACAGAATTAAAATGAAAAGACAGCAAGTTAAATCTTTGTAATTCCATTTATTAGATAACACTGCTATTTTTTTTGAAAACAATTTATTATACTTTGGTAAAAACAATTTAGAATTATACTTGGTACACAATATTATTTTTTTGAAATGTGAAATCTACATCATTATTCTGTCCAGAGATGTAAGTTTAGTGGTTGAACATGTATATGATCCATTTCTTGCTCTGGTTGAACTTCAGCCTTATGAGACTCTGATATTGGCTCAGATTTCTCCTAGAAATGAACTGTGAAATTTTGGGCCAAAATTAATAATCAGCCTAATTTTTAACTTCTCCACAGAGCCATCCATCTCATCTATACATTAAGCACCCAAAACTGCAAAAGATACTCAAAGTTAAGAAAAGTCATACAGTGCATAAAAATAAATTACTAGGGACACAATGGCATGCTGTGTTAATGCGACATTCTGAATTAAAGTAATGGGTTTTTTTTTTCTTTTCAATAATACCTTGACATATTTATGTTTATAATTAAAAATTAGAGGATGAGGTAAATGAATGAATGCAGATTTTATACAATGGTTGGTTGCATGGTGAAACTATTAGACACAGGAATCAGGTAGAAGCAAACTTACATGGATTTATTTTGTTATTTATTAGTATATAAATAGAATACTTGCATAATAATGTTTCCAATATTTATTATTCTCTATTAGAGATTAGTTAGCAAGACATAAATTATAAATCAGAGGAAGAGAATAGGTTCTGCTCATACAATCCATCACTCAATTCATCAATACTAGCGTTTTATATAACTTCTTAAGCATCTTTGGACTATACTGTTAAAGGTGGAGTTAAAACATAACTCACATACATCTTGGACAATAACTTAAGTTTTCAGTATAATTTATGTTTCTTGCCTTCTAAACTCTCATTTGATGAATAACAATTGTCAGTTACCAATAAAGTAGCTATGCCAATAATTCATTCAAAGATTGGTTTCAGAGTCCTACTGAGTATCTAGTTTTGAATTACATATAAGTGAAATCTGATACTGGACACCATCAGGCCCTACTCTGTGTCTAGTCTTGAATTAAATATAAACATGACTTGATCTTTGGTACCAAATCTCAAAATGAAATATTTTAATATTTTGTTATCAGGTCATTTCTGGAATGGGATAATGAACAAAGAGTAAGATGTTTAAGGAAAGAAACATTGGATACCCTTTCATGAGAAACACTTATCTTACTACTTGTATTAAATATTGTTACGCAAAGAAATTGTTTTAAATATTTTGAAGGACAATAAAATACTTGTGGGTAAAAAGATGTGTTTATGAATAGTTTAAAAGTTTAAAAAGAGAGACTTTGTTTCTATTTGGCTTTGCACAATAATCAGCAAATGTTGCTTGTGTGATTGACTATCCTAGTTCAAGTACTTAAGTGATGAGGAAGGGGTTCTGGAATAATGCATTTCTGACTGTATTTTTAGTATTAATGAACTTCCACAGTGTTTATCTCTGTTAGTCTTTTTCATTATCAGACACAATACCTGCATTAAAGCCTTATAAACTCCTCTTTCCTATGACTATAGCTTCTCTCACACACATATAAAGTCCTGAACTTACAGTCATCATGATTCTACTGACTCAGCACCTTTTTCCCAATCAGATAAGATTATGGCTTCCTAAAAAAGAGAAGTTCCCCTGAATTCTAACCCAATCATGGTAATAAATTTGACTGACCTGTGAGAAAATATATATAAAAGAATTATTATCGCAAATCCATGAATCATTTGGGTGGGTGGGTGAGGTTCTCAAGGATAGACACTGTCATCGTTGACCCTCTATCTTTATTTTTGTCATCAAAGATAATGAATTTTTTTTTTCTCTTCCATTGTGGCTGATCTGAACTTTCAAAAGTGTAACATCTTATTGAATCACATTGAATTTGTGTTGAAAGAATGGCTCTCCAGACTTCTTATTCCCTGCTATTTGAAACTCAGGGGAGATCTTTTACCCTTATCAAAAAAAAAAAAAAAAATGAATGTATGCATATTAATTGCTTCTATTGATTTATCTCTCTTTTCAATTTATCTTCATTTCTAATACTAAGCAGCCTAAGAAAAACAAACTAGGTCTTCTTTTCAGAGATGTAATGAAGTGTTTCAAGCACAGATCTTAGAGCCACCTAAGTCAAAGGTTTTAATCCTGGATGTATCTATATCTTCTAAGCCTCAGTTTACTCCTTTGTCAAATTTGAATAAAAATGCATGCCAAAGAAAGTTGTGATAATCAAATGGTATAATGTAAGTAAAATTCTTAGCCCAGAGACCAGTATGTAATAAATGGGATTAATACATCATGGTTTTAATATAAATCCAATATATTTGCTTAAAGTTTTTTTTTTCTTTTCAGTAATAATAATAGAAATCACAACCACCTTAGATATTTAAAACATAATGTATGTACAAAATATCAGAATCCAGTCAACCAAATTAGTGAAGGACCATTTGATTTTAATTTTGAGGAGGTTTTAGATGGTGGTAATTCAATTACTATTTACCCAGTATGACTAATATCTATTTAAATGTAGACTTAATCTGCATACAAGAACAGTACAGGTTATGGAGCAAGGAAACAACCTATTTCTTTTAGAGATCTTTGGCTTTTTGCTTTTATTAGATCTATGCAACTATTACTCGATGATAAAGAACACAGCTGATGTTTAAATATTGCACTAAATAAAAGGCGTTAGGGTGGGCAAGGTGAAAATCAAGAGCTTGTGAATATATTACAGGCTGAAAGAATTTTTGGAATCTATGCATATGCACAATTTCTAAAATAAATAAAAGTTTGAAATAAGCTTTAAATAAGATGTTGAGGAGATGTAAAAAGTGTGGTTACTTTAATCTTAATCAATGCAACTTGTGATGAGGTAGTGAAGAGCAGGCAATCAGTCAGAACCCAATCTACCCAAATTAAATCTCAAACAACAACAGAGAAGATATATATATATATATATTATATATATATATATATATATATATAATATATATACACACACACACACACACACACACACACACACACACACACACACACATATATGTATCTATATGTATATATATATATATATATATATATTTTTTTTTTTTACTTTAGTTTGTGTTAAAAGAAATGGGCAATGTAAATGCTATGCAGATTTAATGTGCTAATGAAATCAATTCATCAAGTTTTAAATCATGTAGGAAATTAAAATAAGAAACTGTTCTGTACACAAAGGACACTCTACCCCAAGAGAATACCCCGTCTTGATAAAGAACAACCCTAACAAATTTTAGATAAGACAAAAAAAAGTCACGTATCAGTTGCTTTTAAAGACTCTCTCTCTCTCCTTCTCTCTCTCTCTCTCTCTCTTTCTCTCTCTCTTTTTTCTTTTCTTTTTTAAGTCCCCTTGCAAGTCTTTAGAGTTTCTATTTAGGAAGGAGTCTGGAAGTAGAAATCTGGAAGAAACTGCTAAGAGATCCACTGTGAAGCTATTTACCTAACCAGTGTATTATTGTTCCTCAGATGAATTGGCTGCCACGCAGCTTTTGGATGACATTGAAGTGTTTGAAGGCATTCAATGGTGTGTAAATACAAATAGTTTAAACAAATTAATTTTTAAATTAAAGAAATATGTATATATATTTTTATGTTAAATCTTCCCTAAGAGCATTTTTCAAACATTTAAAATCCAGGTTATATTATTGAAATTTGTATATATTTCAAACAAGTAAACAAAACTCCCTTACAACTAGATGGAAATCTACAAAATCAACACCAACAAGATTAGCAAGCTTTTTTTTTTTTTTTTTTTTTTTTGCAATCAAAACAAGGAAGTTACCTAGATTCTGTTGGCAGATAGAAGAAAATGTACTATATATTCTTAAAAGTCTGTATTGAGGCTTCAGTCCTAATTTTCTATCATCATATAATAAACTTCTCTCACTTTAAAAAATCTCTCTCAATCTCTCACCCAGCACTTAACATATTAGTGGTGATTGTTCCAGAATATTACAAATCTTCAAAGAATAACTACAGGAACCCATGAAAATATTGTTACTGGTTTTGTGAAAACAAAGAATTCTAATAACAGAATAAAAATAAATTTGAAAACTGGTGGTTTTCAGCTGTGTGTTTTCAATATAATTAGAGTACCTACTTGAATTGTGAGCTAGTAGGTCATTTAAAAAGGATCTTTGTTGAAAAATTAGAATAAGACTTTTGCATACATCTAGAAAGGAGTTCAAATAATTCAATGGCATTGCTAGAATAACACTCTTAATCCTATTGACTTATTTATACGAGTGAGGTATTTCAACACCTACATGTATAAAGATGAACTCACAATAATAAAAATAGAATTTATGATAAACTGTCTTATTCTAACAGTAAATAATTCATTCATAGATATTAGATTCAATATAATAAAAAGTCCAAGACATCTCATAAAAAGATATACTTTCCACGAAAGTCACTTTAAATGCATTAAATTTATTTATGAAATATGTAATAAGTTTACATGGAAGAATTTTTTAGTCTTTAGAGAAACTCATGGACACACAATAAAATTAAATCAATTAAGAATCTTTCTATCATAAAATACATCCCATTATGATGAAAGTCAAATTTGGAGAGTGAAATGAAATTGGTTTGTGAAGGAAAAAAGAAAAAAGTAAAATATCTGACTGTAAACAATGTTGATATATTTTTTAAAATGAATACTAGTTGCTATCAAATCATTATTGTATTTTGATGCCATCAAAAATGTTTAAAGGAATGATGTAATCACTTTAATTAATTAATTCATTAATTAATTTTTATCAAGGTGACATTGGTTAATGAAATCCAGTAAGTTTCAGGTGCACAATTCAACAGTAAGACATGCACACACACACACACACACACACACACACACTATTGCAACAGTAAGGCATATAAATCACTGCCCATAGTTAGATTTCTTTCTGTTACCACATATTTGATCCCCTTAACCCCACTTATCTCTCCTCTTTGTTTCCCCCTACCTTCTACTAACCACTTTATTTTAAAATGTCAATATCCAACTTATGTTGGAAATTAAACTCTTTGTATTAAAACTTATAATAAAAATGGTGGCTGTCTACTTACAAATGTATCTGTATGTATATAATTTATATAAACTCTTATGTAAGTTAAAGTCAGATTAAATGTTGATTAGGGGTATCTTGGACATGGCTATGGAAATTTGAGGACTAAGAAGAGGTCATACTGAAAATACCCATTTAAATCAATGAAGTAAAATTTCATTGGCTTAAATCCTTATTTACACTGCATTTTTCAGCTGTCTTTAAAAAAAGGTAAAAAAAGATATATGCATTTTTATTATATGTTATCTTTAATAATTATTGAGTAACAGGTATTTTCATGGATTACCTCCTTTAAGTCTCAATAGCCCTTGGGCAGCATTATATTCATCTCTAATTTAGAGATGGAGACACTAACACCTAAAATGAGTACAGGAATTTACTTACCTGTATGAGAACTGCAGACTACATATATATCTAATAAATAGGAAAAATAAGGAAATATATAGAAAAAAGGACTTAGAGTAAAAAACTAGTGAAACTCTATATGTTAAATTAGAAATCTATTCTCTTTTTTACTTAAATGTCAAGAATATTCAAAATAATTATTGGAATTGAGAAATTTCATTAAATTCCTAAGAAATATTTATTACCTTGCAAAGATCATATTTTATACAGAATTGTTTTTTGAAGACAAATGTCAGTGTAATGAGATATGTGAATCAAGTTGCTTAAATTTATCACTTACCCTGTTGACGAAAATTTAAAAAGAATTCACCCAGACTTTTAACAAGTTTGGAATATTACAAATAGTAATTGAAAAAAAAAAAAGTGAATGTGTTCCCCACACACAAATTCATATATTGAAACATTTTTCAATGTGATTGTATTAGGATGTGGTCCTTGAGGAAGTAATTGGGTCATCAGGATAGAGCCCTTATGAATGTGATTAGTGCTCTTAAAAATGGGATCCCAGAAAACTCACTCTCTTTCCCCCATGTGAGGATTCAAGAAGGTGGCAGCATGCAACCCGAAAGACAGCTCTCATCAGAACCAGACAATGCTGGCACCCTGATCTTGGACTTTCAACCTCCGGAGTTGTGAGAAATATATATATTTATAAGCCACACAGCCTATAGCTTTTGTTATAGCAGCCCTATCTGACTAATACAGTAACACCATGAAAAAGAAAGGTAACAGAAGAATCAAAATGTGTGTGATTGTCAGTCTCTAGCTTAATTACTACGTCATAGAACTGTACTTTGTGTTCATTTTACTTCATTAATGTTATTCAAATAGTTTTTTTGTTTGTTTTTGTTTTGTTTTTACAAATGTGGATATTTAGAGTGTTCATTTGGGCCAAATAACTTACTAAAAATGACTTGGCAAGTTTTGAGATTAGAAAATAAATTGAACTCAGTTTCTGGCTTATCATCTGTAATTTCAGCTATTAACAGACACACAAAGGTATGAAGAAATTAATAAATTTTGGTTGGTTTTAACAGTTCATAGCCTGTTAAAAATTATTTCTAGATAACGCTATTTTACCTGTCCAGAAATTAGTGACTGATTTGCCTCTGAGCTACATTTCCCAGATTCAATATATTCCTAAAAAGCACTGGATCACTGAGGAAGACCAGGAAAAACAAGTTTCACAGATAATAATATATATATTAGTCATATGTGTATATGTATGCATGTGCATGTGTGTGTATGGATATATGGATATATGTATGCACTTATACATCCATAAACCTATACCCGCACACACTAACATACACACACAAGATAACTGAGGACAAGGAGGATACTGTACTATTCTTAGGCATCTGTAAAGAACAATGCATTAAATCTCATCAGGAATAGTTCTTGTCTGTTTGTTTGTTTTTACTCAAGGACAGCTGTTCTTTCCACTTGCTTAGACTACCTGGTCTCCCACACAACACCATATCCTATTAGCCACCAAATACCATACAGAAAAGTATTTACTTATCTAACTTTTTTTTTCCATTTTATTACTATTGACTAATCTCAGCCCCTTAACATTAGCTCAACACCATTAAACCCAGAGTCTACCTTCAACTCCAATACTTCACAACTGCTAGATATTCTCCTAGCATAGATATGATAACAATAATCAGCTTTACATCTTTTATTGACTTCTCATTGCCTTTGGCATCACATTGTACACCATTACACATAACAGAGCATAAAGAATTAATTTGGAAAAAAGCGAAAGTGGATTTAGGAGAAACAGTTAATGGGTTACTGATGTAATCTAGGTAAGAAGTGATGATAACATGAACCAGAAAGAAAGGGAATGTATAGAAAACAGCTAGCATATTCTAAAGATATTTAATAAGTAAAATAATTAGGACTTGATAATCATATAAGGAGAGTAAGGAAGAAAGCAACTACAAAATTCTAGCTTTTCTGGACTTGATCATTGAAAGGTCAATGATGACATGTAAATTTCGGCAGTGAAAAACTGTAGATGGGGTTCATGAGTTCACTTTTGAATGGGTTTAAATCAAAGAGCCACTGAAGGTGGGGGTGGAAACCATGGAGATGTAAAATGGGCATTTGAACATATGTGTATAGATACTCAAGACGAAAGTGCTGGAAGTCATGGGAGCAGAGGAAGAAAAGGAGAAGGTTGATATGGGAAATTTGCTTTGAAGATAGTGTAGATTTAAGAGATTAAAGGGCCAACCTTTAAGAAACATGAACTTTTGAAACTCAGATAGAGATGCATGAGATTTGATAAGTTGGAGAAGTGGGAGGAAAACCAGAAGAAATATGTTGCCATAAAAACAAGGAAAAAGGATTTTTTAAGGAGGAATTTAGTAAGGATCAAAATTGAGACCATATCTTCAATGTTTATTAACTTTCTGCAGAGCAGTCATTCAGACTGAAACAGATTATTTTGAATGGAGATAATACAAATATGTACTCTTTCAAGTACTTAACTTAAAAAAAAAAGTGAGGTAATAAGAAAGCTGAGAAAGACCAGCACATAAAGAAATATCAGTTGTAAAGAGGTGGTTAGAATAGATCAATTGCTTGGGATCTCATGATTAAAATTGAAATATAAGAAGCAATAAGCAAGCTTTGGGTAGTGTGTCAAATTTCACTTACTCTACATTTTACTTCTTTCCAGTACCATTTTTCTATTTTAGTTGAAATTTATGAAATACATTGACATGTCCTCAAAATATGTAGCACAGTCTCAGCTTCACGTTAAAAGAGGGAGAGATAATTCAAAAAGCATCAGAGAGAAAATGCAAATGCCCCAAGGCAAACAGAATATAACAGAAAAACAAGGATTGGAAACTTTTTGCATCATTTTTATAGATTTGTCAAATAATGTCGTTAGGTAAATAATAGGTTATTTACTTATGTTAACCACTAATGGTTACTTTCGCTCATTAATTACACACGCACACACGCATCACGCACACCTGTCTGCTTCTACAACAATGAGATGGCAAAACAATGAAACTGATATTTTATAATGTGCTTATATTTTATAAGCACATTATAAAATAGGTTTCAGTAATGTCTGACATTTATATTCAAACTTTCATTCTAAATGATCGGTATGTTCTTCACATAATCTATGCATAGCAGGTGTTTCATCCTCCAAAAAAGAAGCTCCACTGAGGTAGAAATAAAGTAAGTTTTCTGCTTCAGCAACTGGGAAGATTTTTTTTTTTTTAAGGGGAAAGAATAATATTTGCACCCAAACGAAAATGAGAAAACAATATAAGTTCAATTTTACTTTAATTATTGATAATAGACCTGAGAGGCAAATTTTAAAAGGCTGATATAATTAGCAAGAGTCATTTAAACAGACTTTTGCAAAAAAAGTTTTAAAAAAAGACTGATTTGAATGTACATGAGCACATACATATTTAAAGTTAAATATAAAAAACATGACTGTATAAATCACTAATTTACTATCTATATATTAGCCTATAGTTATTTGATTGAAGCTGTAATAATTAATTAGGAGAAATTTAGAGGTTGACAAAATAATCTGAAGCATTTCGTCAAAGCCGTTTTAATTGAAATGATCACTAGGATATTGCAGATGAATTAGGACAGAAATTTGCTCAGGTTTGTAAAGGGTTAGAATCAATTAATAATGTATTTTTTCATTGAATATGCTATTTTATAGCACTTAAAGCTAAGGTTTAGAGAATTTTTTCAAGAAAAAGAAATATATGTTAAAAGAACTCAATTACCTTTACCAAGCAGGTGACTCAGAATCCCTCATTGAAACAGATAACCAAAAAGAGTATTTTGAGTTTAGGAGTTCAGATGTTGCTAAAGTTAAAAGTATGTATGAATGGATAGATAGATAGATAGATAGATAGATAGATAGATAGATAGATAGATAGATAGATAGATGATAGATAGATAGACAGAGATATATAAAGCAGGAGAAAATAAGTTTTAAAGTAAATTAATAAAGATAATTTTAAGATTATGTACACCTTCATGCCATAAATAAGATCAAAACACAGCTCTACTTTAACAAAGAAACTTGAGTTATTTCCTCTATTTTATGGCCCATGAGAGTATTGAAATAAATTTCTAGGTCTAAGATGGAGTCGTTTCTGCCCAGGGTGCCACATCAGCAAACCAAAACTTCGTTCCAGTAAATGCTTTACTTCTTTGACCAGAAACATAGTATTTCCAGTCAGCCAATCAACAAACACCAAGCCAACTCTGGGCTCTATACTTATTTCCTTGTTCCTTCTCACCTTGAACAAGGTTGACTATCTGACCCCAGCCAACCAAATATTTTCCGTTTATTTCTTCCTTGTTCTTTATTCTTTATCCTATAAAAGTTTGCTGTCTTCCAGCCCATTTTGCAGTTCTCCAAATGGAGACTGTCAGCTTAATGAAGTATTTAACATTTGTTTATACCATATAAATTGTCTTCTTTAATCAAATTAAATAAATAAAAATAGAACAATTAACTTAGTTATTTTGAACCTTAGTATTATAATAAAAATTAGCCAAAGGAAGGTAATTATCTATCCTTGAATTGAAATGGTAAATCTACACAATAATATTTTCTCCAATATTTTCAAATTAGAATAGTCATCCATAGGGTTAATCTGTAAATATAGTCTATTCTCATTATTTATGGTAGTTATGTTTTATATACAGTTTCTGTGAACACAGGTTTAGCAAATACTGAACCAATGCTCCCAGGGAAAGTACAGTTAGGTTGCTGAGAAACTAGTCACATTTTCATCAAACTTGTACATAACCTTGTTTCATGTGTGTTTCTGTTTAAAAACACTTTATATAATATATATTGCTGATTCATTAACATTGAACTCATGGCCAACAGCAGTATATCTCATGCCTCAATGAAGCTCATCCAAGGCATGTTTTTTATCAGTAAGTTATTTCCCATTCCTCTTACATTCAGAAAATTATATCTCACTTTAGTATTATGCTGAGGCAATTTTAAACAACTAAATCAACAACAACAAACAAATGCAGAAAACATGGTACTAAATAGACCACAAAAAATACATTTGTTTACCATCTGAAAGCTGAAATTAGAACCAGAGTGTGGCCTCGTTCCACATTACCTGTGAAGGTGTGCTTTGGGTGACTCGAATTTTTCACTGCTTTGGCATATCTGTAAATGACCTTGAAAATGCTGGGAGTATTGATGTGGGGGTTACATATAACTTTTAGCAAGTGGGTGAATTTACAAATACTGTACAATATTTACAAATGATGAGGATCAACTCTCTCTCTCCCTCTATGTTGCTGTTCCCTGATCATAGAGTTCTAATGGGCACAGCCAGCTACAATTCATGTAATTGTTGAAACTTGAAAGACTTCAAAAAATAAAATACATACAAGTTAATGGTAAATCACTACATTACTGAATAAAGACATACAAGATGATAGCAACTAAAAATAAGCTATTAACTTTGCCCTACTTAAACTAAGTGTCCCTTTTGTTTTGTTTTGTTGTTTTGTTTTTTATTTGGGGGGTGTATAAAAGAATTCTTTGGAAATTTTTATTCCTGTCCCACAGCAGATCTGTGGGTCAAATCAATACATATTGTTTCGAATTGAGACTTCCATCTCTAGCTGATTAACAGTTTTTTTTTTTGTAGAGTGTGCCGATCAGGAAAACTACAAAGATGCTTTAGAATCTATTATTGATGAAATTTTTATATTACAAACAGCCAACAGCTAAAGTATGTCATAGTCTCTTGTGGTGAATATTTTCTAAAAAACAAATGCCGATTAATTTATTAAAATACCTGTGTATATTTGCCAGCCACTGATTTTAAGGAGATTCTTAAAGTATAGGCATCATTCTACAATATATTTTCAAAATGATTGATGTACTCTTACATGTGACTATAAAGTAAATCAGAGGCATGACTATATTCCGTTAGTGGAAGCTTGAGGACGTGGAAATCATTTCTGAGTTATTTATAATTCTTAATAAAAATTTAGAAAATGCAGGAACTCAAGAAAATGCAAATGGTGAATTTAAGGAACAAAAATAAATCCATTTGAAGATAACACTAAATACCAAGAAGAAAAAGGAAAAAGAATATTTTTAAACATTTCAAAGATTCTTTGAAAAAAAAAAATTCACATTCCAAAGAGATAGGGAATATAAAATTCAGAAATACAGTGGCAGGGAAAAATAAAAGATTAAAGTGAATTGGAAAAATTCCAGTAGTTGGACCACATGTAGTTATCTCCTCTCCTATTCAAACCCAAAATATAGGAAAGAAGTTTTTAAAATGTTAGAGTCATTATGTACAAACTCTAATGAGATTTTGGCATGTTTTTGGAAAAGTCAGCAGAGATGCAGGGGCTGACTTAGCAGAGGAAGAGAAGGAACAGGCTAGGAACAAACTGAATCCATTAAAGCCCAGAGGGTCAACACTCCGGGCACCTCAAAAACAGGACAAAAGACAAGGAACTCAAAGTTGAAATCAAGAAGAGAAAATAGAGGGCTCCAGAAAGATCAAGAAAGAAATTTGCAAACTGATAGGTTATCTGACATATCTGAACATTTGGAAAATAATATTTCTGAAAATTGACAGGTTTGATAGAGCAGATAAGTGAAGCCTATATGATTAAAAAAAAAAAATGAACCGTAATCACAGCGCTGTGTGACTCAGTGGTGAACAGTATTGATACAGTCTAAATATTTACATAGTCCTAGTAAATACTAACCCATAATTTGACCAAAAATTAAGATTATATGTACAGAGATTTGGAAATAGGTGATAAGGAACTATACTCAACTAACTTGACAAGAAGACAATACATGATGTCTGAAATTAAAAATTTAAGATGAAACAGTATAAACATTTATAAACATGAAGCTAATATATGAAGAAATAGCTAAAAAAAAAAAGTATTTTTTTCTAGTGCTAGAAATCTAGGGTAGAGTAGCAAAGGAGGAACAGGCAGAAAAAAAGCCAGTTTTTATTATAATCCTTAGTACCATTTAATTGTTTTAAAATGCACATGAATGTACAAACCAAAAGCAATAACTGATGCTGTGAAGAGATTTGGGCACTTGTCTATAAGTGGTTCATGGTAGCACTTGTATAATTTTATAGGCCAGTGGGAGAACAAAAACCCATATCCTTGATATACAGATATATTCTTTTCTCCTCCATTTGTTACTTGGTTTCTTTTTATGGTTTCAGTTGTACATTCAAGACTTTAACCCATCTTGAATTTACTTTTTGAATATGATGTAAGAGTATTGTCTACTTTTATTCTTCTGCATGTAGTTATCCAGTTTCCCCAGACCATTTACTGTCTTTTCCCTATTGTGTACTCTTGACTCCTTCATTACAGATTAATTGACCACATATGTATGCTCTATTCCATTTATCTGTATATCTGTTTTCTTTCCAGTAACATACTATTGTGGGTACTGTAGCTTTGTAGTACACTTTGAATTCAAAGATCATGATATCCCAGTTTCGTTCTTCATTCTCAAGATTGCTTGGGCTATTTTGGGTCTTTTGTGGTTCCATATAAATTTTAGGATTATTTGGACTTGTTCTCTGAAAAATGTCATTGGGATTTTGATGGCATTGAATCTATAGATTGCTTTGGGTAGTATGGACATTTTAACAATATTATTTCTTTAAATCCATGAGCATAGTATATCTTTTTAATCATTCGTGTTGTCTCTGATTTCTTTCATCAATGTTGTATAGTTTTCGGTGTATACAAGTCTTTTACCTCCTTAGTTAAATTGATTCTTAGTTATTCATTTTCTTTTTGATAAAATTGTAAATAACATTGTTTTCTTAATTTCTCTTCTTGATAGCTTGTTATTAGTTTATAGAAACACAACCAATTATTATATATTGATTTCGTATCCTATGACTTTACTGAATTTCTTTATGAGTTCTAATAGTTTTTGGTGGTGTCTTTAGGGTTTCATATATATTATGTGTGTGTGTGTGTGTGTGTGTGTGTGTGTGTGTGTGTGTACATATACATATAGTATTATTCAAATAGTGGTGGTTTTATTTCTTTCTTTTTCCAATGTGAATGCCTTTGATTTATTTTTCTTGACTAATTGCTGTGGCTAGGACTTCCAATACTATGTTGAATAAAAGTGATGGGAGTGGCTATGCTTGTCTTATTCCTGATGTTAGAGGAAAAGCTTTCATCTTTTCACCGTTGAATATGATGTTATCTGTGATTATTTACTCTTAAACAGCACTTAGGACTCTGTTTAAACCATTTCAAGAAGCTCTGTGGGACAATTTCAATCCTAGGTAACTATTTCTCCTCTGTGAATCAGGACTCTTTTAATGATGAGTGTCATGAATCCAATTCAAATTGGTTTAAAGATAAAAGGGACTTTTTGTCTGGTATCGCTGGAAAAGCCCAATGGTGGAAGAGATCATAGGCAAAAGTGGGTCTAGAAATGCCTCTCTCTGCATCTTTCAGCTCTGCTTTCTTCAGTCTTAACTTTATTCTCAGAGGACTCTTTCAATTGAGTGGCAAAGATAATCAGTAGAGCATCCATGATTTTATCTTAACAGCTTATTTTCTGCATGGAAGTAATTCCATGTACCTTGTTGCCATAAATCTGGAAGCAGGTTTTCATTAGTCCTTCTTTGAGGCAGTATTTCTAGGGAGATGAATATGTTAATGAACCAAGATTGAGTCATGTATATATACCACTGGATTGGTGGTTCATTGTGCTTTTATTTTATCACATGGTCTGAGGGGTAAGAAGGAAACTGAGCTGATTAAAAGAGATGTCCACCTCAGATCCCTCCTTGGCCTCTTATATCTGGACTTTAGCACTTGGCATTTGGCATTTACCTTTTATCACTGTAACTACACTGCATTCACTCACACATGTTTATGAATGCATGTGTTTTCTCATTTCGACCGTAAGCCTTTAAAGAAGGCTACATTTCATAGTTTCTTTTTTATACCCAGTATCCAGTCCAGTGATCTGTGTACACATAATAGGAGTTCAATAAACATTTGTGAATAATGCAAAATTATAGAGAAGTATGTCTAGTAATTAATCCGCATATTTTATGTCAACTTGGGAATGAAACCTATAATATGGAAATGTTTTAATGCATATCACATCTCTCAGTGTAAAGATTCACTATAAAGAAATGTTAGGCACAGAAATTCTGAGCTGTTAGCTGTGGCTCTATTCTCTGTAAGAACAAAAATTGATTTAGTTTGTCAAACTGCATATAAACAGGCAGAAAATAATTCTGACCTTATGTAACAACAGAACATGATATTTGTGAAACCAAAAGTTTTAAAGAAACACATCATCTAATAAACTGGAAATGGTAGTGACATTTTATAGCTTAAATGTGAGATGAAAGGGCATTTCATTGACATTCATGATGTTCTAAAAACATAGGAAATTACATTGTCTATAAACTGCATTAAATAGCCAGCCAGTGTTTCTCCACATTGTTGATTATTCATGAAGCTTCTGGATGTGTCTCAGCTGGCTCACACACTGCCTTGCTCTACTCAACTCTATACTCTGCTCTATGGGCTCCTCTTACTTGGTCACATCAAAATAGCCACCTCATTCTCCAGCTTGGCCCGGGCCACCTTTGTGGATTTTGAAGCCGGCTCCCAGCTCAGGGTTCTCTGGCTTGCCTTCACCTGAGACATGAGCTGTTTCTCATTCCAGGCTTTGCTGTGCATAAATTGAGCTAAGAGCTCGGTACAGGCAGAAAGCTTCTAGATTCTATGACCTGGTCTCTTTCATTTAAACCCAAAGGAGGATAGGCCTGCAGGAAAAGTATCGATGGACCTGGAGAGGACACAGACTCAGAAGCTTTCCAGTGTGAAATCAATGATCAAGCTAATCTATAATATGTTGCAGAGATTCTCAAAGTTTGGTCTGTAGACCACTGGGTATTCCCAGACCCTTTCATTGGCATCTAAAAGGTGAAATGAATTGTTTTTTATTAAAATGTTAAGATATTATTTGCTTTTTTCACTTGTTTTCTCTTTGGAACATACAGTGTAGTTTCTTGGACTCATGACATATGACATGGTGATGTTATCAGTTTGAAGACTAATGCATTTTTTGCTTACATGCCTTTAGTTTTAAATTTTCTCAGTTTAAATATCTAATGTAGTAAACATCAAGAGATATAAGCTACATAAATAAAGCTCTTTGGGTTTCTCAGTACAATCATTCCTTGCTTTTCATGGCTCTGGTAAGCATGAGTCTTCCATTAATACTGTACTGTACAGAGTGAGAGCGGCCTGTAATTTTGAGAGTGTAAAGGTGTTCTCAGGCAAAGTGTGTAATGGAAAAAAGATTTTTGTGGTACATAGAAGGCTCATTTATAGTTCTGATCCTATGATTCACCAGACTTTATTTGAATGTTTACCCTTTGCTTCCTCATGTAATGAGAAGTTATAAATCTCTGTCCAGTCTACCTCACAGATTAATTGTAGGTGTTTGGTAACCATTAAAATTATAGAAATAATAATAAAAAAAACTTTAGTAATGGTAAATCTTAATGATACATTACCACTAATAACAGCCAACACATGAGAATTCCTTATATGACAAGCACTAAGCAAATAACATCTGCCATTTTAGCCTTACAAATACTTTATAAAATAGATCTGGTTATTACTCATATTTTACATTTGATGAAACTGAGGTTGAGAGAGGTGAAGTTACTTTTTTAGATTAATAAACTTTACTATTTAGAGGAGTTTCATACAGAGAAAAATTGAGCAGAAATCACGGAGCGTTGACATATAACCCTCGTTCCCATAAATGCATAGCCTCACTCACTATCAACATCCCCCACCAAAGTGGCACATTTATGCAAAATGAACCTACACTGACACATCATTATCACCCAAAGTCTATAGTTTACATTTGATGCAGTATTTCAATACAGTAGTGCATCGATAGGCTTCAGAGCTGATCTTTTAAAGGAAAGAACAAACAACAACAACAAAAAACACAAACCAATCTATAAACCTTTAGCCTTCTACTCTCACCTTCAATAAACATACATGTAAAACTGACTCCATTCAGAACTTCCTGGCTATTTCAGAGACTTCTGTCTTGCTTAATTGAAATAGTCCAGAACACTCCAGTATTGTGTCCCAGGAACAGAATAAGAGGGTATTGCTTGCAAAAGGCCATTCAACCAATCCATGCAATTTCGCATGCAGTATATTTTCAAATATTTAGGAAATATGATTACAGCTTCAAAATTTCCAGTGATTATATAAATTAGGGCTTTTTCTAAAAATAATTTTGTTAGTAATCAAGGAGGAACTTGATATAAAGTAACTTAAAGAAAGGGCTTGAACTACCTAACAGTGATTCACGACTTTGGTGCAACAGCGGATTGGAAGGGATAAGAGTGAGTGGAAGCACCCAAACTGCCTTTCTTTGATCTTTGAAGTAAAGACTATGTATTTTATGAAGATGCCACTCTCATTTTTTTATTTTATATTTTTATGCTTTTGACTTGTCAGTAATATAGTCCATAAAAATTGAGGGGAAAAACATAAAAATAATTCCTGTTTTCTCTTTTTTATTTTTTTATTCTCTTTCCCAACATGAACATATAGATAGAATCTGCAAGAGAAAAATTAAAAAAAAAAATTTGTTACATTTTTTAAGGAAACAGATAATGAATATCAAAGGTAGTCCCATCGGCTCCCACCTCCTCTCATTAATCACCCTCCACTCCATTACAGAAAATGCTCTAAATTTGGAGTATTCTTTGGCAACTGACTTAATACAATTTGATTATTGGTCTCTCGTGGCTTTTTCTAGCTTGTGCTAGGTTATTGAGTTCCATGCCAACTGTTCCCTCTCTGCAAGATTTGGGAGGTAAAGGATAATGTCTTATTCCAGGATTTCTTTGAACCCTAGGAAGTTTGCCAGGATCATTTTTGGTTAACATCTTTTGTCCTAGCACTTATTCTGAGTTTTAAAATGTTTTAATGAAGTAGCTTAATGAAAATAAGCAGTATTAAAATAAAGCAAGGAGGTTTTGGTAGAACTTCAGTTGCATTCAAGTTCTTGCCAAGATCTTCTTTAGTGATACCTAAGTTATATGTACAGTAAACAAATCTAACCAGTGCTTAAATCTCACCATGACCAGCCATAACCTATCGCTCTTTCCCAGCACTTCCAAGTGGCAGCATACCTAAGGCCTCCTTTTGAAGGCTGTAAGCAACACAATTGCTTATAAATTGTCTAAGAAAAATTGCATCAGAGAGATTTAAACAGGAAAGGAAGATCTTATCAAAGACTATTGGTTTGGGGGAGACAGATTGAACTCAACTCCACTGAAACAAAAGGCAGAAAGCATTTCTAAGCATCGAAGTGAGCTAATGGGAAAGTTCTGAAGGGCATTAGAGGAAGGTTGTTCATTGTGATTAAGGAATCTGTATTTGCTAATTGTCTTTTATTGGAAGTTAGACTCTTACTTTCTCATAGAGACTGAGAGCTAGGGGCACTATCTTTCTTGATGATTACATTTCAAAAGAATGGTTCTCAGGTCCTTGAGAAAAACATTCCTGGGTTGTAAAACTGGCAAGACTCTGGAAGAAGAGTTACATCTCAAAGGGGCAGGGATAGAATTACAATGGAAAGTTTTCTAAAATAAATTCTCTAAGAAAATGTAGTTCACAAGGTTATAGTCAACAAAAATAATCTGTCTAAAGTTTGGTCAAACTAAAGGGAACGTTAAGGCTATCTTCATTAAAATCTGAGGCGCACTTGGACATGAGTGGCTAGGAACAACTAATGTCTTTTTGTCTGCTGTAGTGGAGGGACAAATATGCATTGTTGTTTCTCTGTTGGCCTCTTGGTATAGAAGCTAGTTGCGTTGTTCCTCATGGTCTGGACTTTGAGGTGCACCAAGCTACCAAGCGACCAATCAATGAAACATGAAAAATTATGGCTTAGTTGTATGGAATTATCGCCAGTCAGTCCTGGCATAGAGCATATAGGGAGTAATTCATATACTCTAGATACAACAATTCTGTTATTTGTTTGAGGGTAAAAATCTACATTGATTGTTATATATATATATATATATATATATATATATATATATATATATATATATATATATATATCATATATATATATGCACACACACACACACATACTTTGGCGAAAACTGTTATTTTCTAGATGAAAACAAACAAACAATTGCTAATGTTCAATGAAACTTTGATTTCTAAATCTCCACGTCTCAAAAGAGTTCATGTCAAGTTTGTAATTTGAAGAATATGTCTGTTAACATTTTTTAACCACCATTGGCAGGTAATAATATTAGGGACCAATAAAAATTCATGGGAGAATCACCCATATCTCTTTAAAAATTAATACTATTTTGAGAAGTTATAGATGAAAATGTTGATGTGGCACTACAGACTGCACTGACATATCATTTTGTGAAGCATGACATTTTATATTAATCAAATGCCTATTTTTTAAAAATGTAATTCAACTTATACCTAATTCCCAAATTTTTCAAACATATATGAAAAGTTTGTCCAATTTTAATTAGATAAATTTATATTTTGTTCTGCCATAGTATATATTTGATTTTTTTTTTAATCATAAGACACAAAATGTAGAGCAGAAACAGGGCTAGGCAGGATGAGCTAAAGAGATTTAGATGAGCAATGATCTCAAAATTGTTATCCACACACAGAGAGAAATTAATTGGCTCTGGATATTCTCAGCCCAAAAATTTCTAAGACCTTAGCTTTTTAAAATAAATTAAATTTATATATAAAATATATATTTAAAACTAAAATATGTTTGCTTACATATATATTTAAATAAAACAGAGAATACATTTTTAAGTAATATAAACTATAAAAATAAATATATGAATGTATGTATACATACACTGGCTTCAGAAAGCAATGTTTTCTGTCTATAGCCATGCCACCTTGAACAAGCAAGATCCCATCTGATCTCGGAAGCTAAGCAGGGTCGACCTGGTTAGTACTTGGATGCGAGACCACCTAGGAAGACCAGGTGCTATGAGCAAAAAAAATAAGTAAATAAATAAACTGACAAGGTCCTTGCAATCTGTAAGATCAACCAAGGGTCGCCTCACCAATAAAAAAAATTAAAACCTTAGGGGATAAAAAAAGAAAACAATGCTTTCTGACTCTAAAGAAATATAACAATTACTTAATTTAGAAATTGACACTAATGTTTAAAGTCATCATAACAAAAGCAATATTTTAGCAAATTAATTTACATAGTTTTTCTAAATATATTTAATACTGAAAAGTCTGCACAAAAAAATGTATGCAATTGAAGTTATGACATTAAATGTAGGTGAACATCTCAAAATACCACCAAATTATTTTTATTGTAGAATTATAATTAGTGTTTATATAGCACTTGTTATGTGCCAAGTACTATTATAAATTATTTAAATATTAATTTTATTTAGTCTTCACAGCAATTCTGAAATTTAATTTCTAATATTACTTACATATGGTGATACTAAGATACAGAAAGTGTGAGAAACTTGCCCAAGGTCACAGAGCTAGAAAGTGGTATAGTCAAGATTTGAACACAGACAAAGACCAGAACCTATGGTATTACTCAGTTTTCTAAAAATGCTTGCCACAGAAAAGAAATGAAATCAAAGTGTTTCATCCAGAATGCGAAAATAATGAGGCGATGATACAATTTGCTCAAATAGGTTTTTGTAATAATGTACTTTATGGACAATTTTCAATTTTGGGATTTAGGAAACATTTTTCCTTGATAAGCCACTAATAATAACCAAAATTAATTACAATGCACCAGTCTCTCTACCAGATGCTTTAACTACATGGCATTATGTAATCTCCATCCTAATGTCTATGAAGATGTTTTCATTCTCCTATTCCAAATGAGTGAAGAGAGGGTCAGCAATATGCTGCAATGTGCCCATTGGTGGTATGTAAATGGCAGGGTCATGACTCTCACTCATGTTGGCCCTGCTCTGGGGGAAGTTGCTTCTACACCATATCCCCCTGCTCCAATCAATACACACTTTGATTCCTAACTCTGACTCCTGGTGGCTTTCTTTCTGCCTTCAATATGTCTAGAGGTATCTATCCTTCTTGTTTACCTTTCTGATATTCAGGTGTCTGTTACTGGCTCATCTCAACCACTTTCAGCTGGCTAGATATGCCCGCCCCCCACCCCCATATTTATTTATTTTTTAAAAAAGGTAAAGTAAATATCAAATATTGTATTATATTGTTGACATGACACTGACATGAATAGATTCCTTCCTGTCAAAGGATAAAAGAAGATCTAATAATTCTCAGCAAGATAAGAACCCTAACTACCTCATGGGTTGTCAGCTGGTGTTTTTCTATCAGGCCCAATTTTTCTGTGGAAGGGATCATCTAGTTGTTTTGTGTGGCTCCCACTGATGCCAACTCCTTCAAAGTTCCTCGAGTTGGTTTTTAAGTAAACTGATTTAATCCACAGCATTTCTATCACTCAAAAAATCCAGCTGGTAGGCCCAGGTGTGGCTGAGACATCAGGATGCCATCACTTTAAAAGGACAATGGGTCTTGTGGGAAAGAGACTTGAGGGATCATCAAGATGTCATATCTGTAGTTAGTAAATCATCATCTGCAAAGTGTGTCCTTGAATCCACTTTAGATTCTTTTGAGGATGTTTTCTCCCACATAAAAATGCATATTCAAACATTTATATTCAAGTGCAAATTTAATGAGCACAGGCATTGTGGAAATATGACTTTGATAACCAAGCTGATAAGCATATTAGAAAAGGATCGCTATGTGTCATGTTTTCCTAGAAATTGTGTATTTAGAATACTGATCAGTGACAGCTTTCAAAAATGTCCCCATCTCTCCTATTGAAACTATACATCTCTAGACTCCTGAATGAAAGCAATAATGAGAGTTTCCCAGAGGTCTGTATTGTTCCTTCTCTATACCCTTGTCAGTTTAATAGTGCTTGACATGGTTTCAGCACATAAAATTCATACCTTGCATTTATATAATGAGATAGTGAGTCTAAAGCTCAATCTGGATGCTGAGCAATGTTTACCAATATTCTAAGACCGTTCATGATGGAATAGTTCGTTGAGCTCCCGTTAATGGCATTGAGTCTGAGCCACTTCTAATTCCAATAAAGTGAAACAGGTCTGTATTAAACACCCAATTCTAATCAAACAATTTTACACAACTATATGTGAGGTCATTATAATAGCTCGAAAGCCGATATTAAGAAATGTCATATTTCCTCAATAAATTCAAAAACAATCGTGACAATATTTTGAGACTATACATCACACAATTATATGCTTTATAATCTGTTATACTTTATATTCAGATATAAAGATAAAGTTATATGAGACTTTAAAATTATAACATTCCTCGGAAAGCCTGCTGTGTTTTATTTATCTTTTTATCTGAAGGACCCAATAATGGTAAAGTCTTTAGGCCCCATTCAATTCGGGTGTTATTTTGGTCATTTAAATAAAATGCTTGGTTTTGAAAATTAATAAAGTTTCACTTACCTGCAATTGTTCCATTAGCTATGGCCTTCGTTGTGATTTTCAAACTGTGTTTTGTCTCAAATGTGAGCTCTTTAATATTCCCAAACCTCCTATGCCCAGAGGAAAGTGGACCTGCTCTCCCTTTCAGGCTCATACTTGGGCAAGATCTGCTCCACTTTTAATGGTTTCAGAGGTTGGACTTCTGCATAACATTTTATTAGAAGGAAAAAAAAAAGAGAGAGAGAATGTAGAGTTCTAACTAAAATAAAAGTTTGCAACACAATTTTCTAGAATATAACATATAAATTGCTAATGAGGGAACTGAAAATATAGGAACTTTACCTAACTGGTTTATATTTGTCACCTTCAGGAGCCAAAACCTCTTGACACATTCCAAACCATGAAAAGAAGGCACTACAAAATGAAAATGTGGGATCCTTTGTTCAACAATTACTAAGAATTTCAAGACAGTGAAAGCAGAACATAAGACCATACCAGGCCCCTCTCAGTGTGGGGTCTTATGCCATCTCACAAGTTGCAAAGCCATGGAGCCCTCCCACTCTGAACAGAGAAAGTCTCTATACTGAAATTTAAAATTAGAATTATTTAAAATTATTTACAGTAATCTTTTCCTACATTGATGAGTTACAAAAGAGATGGCCTTTGGTAAACAAAATCAGCTGCTTAAGCACACTTTCTTATTGAGAGCCATGCTACTGAAACACATACAGAAAGACACGAACCACATCGTGCATCTTGGAGTGCCAGCACAGCACAATGTTGACAATAAACTTGAAGGAGAATGAGGTCATTCATCAGCCAGCTTTGGCAAATTGCCTCTTCAAAATTCTTAGTTCCTTAACGGCAGTAAATATCCATGTTTCCAATCTCCAGAACTGTAAAAAAGAGTTGTAGCCCACCAGTGGTGATTTCTTTGTTAAAAGTAAGGTGAACAGTAGACAGGACTATCAGGAATAAAACCTCAGTATGGCCACTGTTTGTTCCACAAGACTCAACCTACATTTTTGGCAGGAACTGTGTCAATAGGGACTTTAATTAAACTACTTCAATTCTACTTCAGTAGATGTCCAACTGGAGAGATCATTGTCACAGGGAGATTCTGAATGTGCTTAACATCAATGAAGAGTATAAAAAGCTATGCCTGTGTTTCTGTGCGGGTAGTTTTTATACATTTATATTCTCTGTTCTTGTAACTAATATAATGTTCATAATAAAGAAAAAAATCCATTACATATATAGTTTTACAAAATAAATGAGAAAACGCACTTAAAATAATGGTCTTTTTCTTGTTATTTTAAAATTAAATCAGATAATACCCATATGGATGAATATCAAAGTATACCTATAACTAAGCTGAGTTCAGATTATGAAAGTTTTAGACTCCCAGGACAATTCTCTGAGTAGTAAATTAATACTGTAGAGCATTCCATTTAATTAAGCCAATAATTTTATGTAATTGTTATATCGAAGTCATTTTGCTATTTCCAAGGAGATAACAAAACTGCTGAAGTTATGGTCTCAGACTTCATTGAACTAATGTTTTATTGAGTGGGGAACGGACTATTAGTGAATGTATGGGTTTTATATCAGTGAATATAATGAGTTGTGATGCACATTAATATTGATACATGTAATAGCATTATAGATAAAGTGTTATGAGAGAGAATATATGGAAGTGATGAAATGTTAATTATGAATAAGAGAATTAGGGTATTATGATGTTGATGAACTATGAGGTAGCTGTTGAAAAATAATAAGATTTAGAAACAGAAAAGAAAAGAGATTCTAAGCACAAAGAATATCTGACCAAAGACATAGACAAAAAATGTTTAACAAGTGTAGAAATTATATACACAACCAGACTGTTTTACTAACAGTCATATATGGGTTATTGCAAAATTCTTCCCCTGTTACTCTTTTCTTCATTTCTCATAGTCATCATATGTTTTATTCTATGTGAAAAGACATAAAGAAATTGAGGAGAGGAAAGGTAGTCAGTTTATGAAATGTCATTGGGATGAGCATGTGAATTTTTAATTCAACTTACATTTTTTAAAGTCGAACCCCTCTTTATCATATATCCTGGGGTAAAGTCATTTAACATGGAGTATTAGCTATAATGAGTTTTAAAATTTCCGTTAATCAAACTATTTAAGATGCTTTAAAATATATTCTTTGGCAATTATATGGTTTTGTAACTGCTTTCACTCTTATAAAATCTTATTGATCTTATTGTTTCTATTTATTCATTCTCTAGAGTTGTTTTAAAATAACATAATGGGACCTCAAGAAGAATCACTTAAGAATTGGTTCCAAAAGTTCAAGACATTGACTCTGGATAAATAGATTTTTGTTTAATTTGTTTGTTTGTACTTAGTTATCCTAACATGTTCTATAAGAACTTCTGAAAAAAAGGCTCTAAGAACTAAGATATTTAAAATACTAAATAAAAATATTGGATGCTAATTTCTAATTATTCAATGTAAATTTTGGACTTCAATTTTAAACATCTTTTTGACATCTTTATGATTCAAACTTGTTTGTGCCTCAGTGATATACATTAATTTTAATACTTGTTTATTATAAGCATATGTTTTCCATAAAGCAAATGATTACTACTTTTTTCTGTTAACAAGAAAAGTCAGTTATGAATAAAATTCCCTGAAATGGAGATGTGAGCTATATCAACACTGATTTGATTAAGGTGGGAAAAAAATGAGGAATTTTGGATTTCAAGTTTAGCCACTAATGAGGACATCTGTTTAAAGACAAGAAAAACCAAAAAGAGAATGGATTAGAAGGACAGGGAATGAGGTCACAATAGTACACACTAAATTTAAGTCTCTTGGGAACATCAAATTAGAAATTCTAAAGAGATGCAGTTAAAATGATATTTGATAAATACTTTTAAAATTAGTATAAGTATGAATAAATTAGTGAATAAAGAACTATAATTTTATATATCAGGAAAGACTTTATAAACTTCAGTGTGATGATCACATTTGAAACTATGGGCTTAGATCATCAGGCTGATCATGAAGAAAGAGATGAGAAAACTAACAAAATCAAACTTGAAGAATATGAGTAAATTCTGGTGCGTGACAGGAATAAGTATCAGCAATTTATCCTGAGAATAAGTAGCCAAAAAAATAGAAAGAGAATCAAAGTAAAGGGTGGTTCAGAGGCCAAGATGTATCAAATGAAATGAGAATATAAAGACCACTGAGTTTGGTCCTTATAAAATACAAGCTTAATCTCAGCTTTAGACTATTGGAAATAAAACATTATTTTGTGTTGAGGCATATTTATTTATTTTTACACTATGAAGTGGAAAAAAAGGATATGTTATGTCACTTCATTTAATTGAAATGTTTACTTATTAGGTTTTGTTTAGTCATTTCTCGCTCTATCTGCATCCACCTTTTCCCAAGCCAAACCCAGCCCACTAATCCAGCTGCTTGTGGTCCAGGTCCTGGTCCAAATCTGAGAGCTGACTTCATCTAGAAATAAAAAGAGACTTGGGAAAGCACTTATTTTGAAGTAGATGTAAGCAACTGTAATTTAATTTTAATCTATCCAGCACTGATATTCATGTTTCCATAACTTATTAAGAGTCCAGGAAAACCAAGAGAATTGAATAATTAATGCTTAATGCTTTTGAATATATCCTATGGCTGCTGTCATGAGAGCTGCCAGAAAAGTTTTGACTAAATATTTGAATTTGTAAATTCATACAGATAAGTCCAATTAGAGAAGGCTTTGGAAAATGCTCTGACAAAAAGCAATCACGCAATATGTTTCCAAGTTTCAATTCACCACTTGGAATTATGTAGAGTAGATCACAAACATAATTTCTCTTATAGGTGATACAATGACAATAGTCCCTTCACCACCTATTTCAAACAGTTGCTGACAAAGTGTGTGGCATTACTTGAATATACTGGGAACTTTTTTGGTACATGAACTTAACATTATATCTGTATAATATGAATATCCTAAAAGCTTAATATTTTTTTTAAAATGCAAGGTAAATTATTTCCCATACCAATATATTACAAGATTTCCATTTTCAGACAAAAGAAAAAAAAAATCGTCAAGACAATTCTGGTTAAAAATTTTCTCAAAGAACAAAATGATAGACTATAAAGCTCCAAGCCCTTATTACCCCACAAAACATCAAAAACAATTAGAAACTGGCTGTACTAACCTCATAGGATCTCTGGAAAACGGTTAAAGGTCTACAGCAATTAAGCCAATGCTTAATTGAGAAAAAGTCACCTTCAAAAAAGTAGAAAATTTTGTGACATTTTTACTTACCCCTGCACCAACACTTATTTGTACACCAATGTTCATTGCAGCATTATTGACATTCGCCAAAAAGTAGGAATAACCCTAATGTCTATCAGATCGATGGACAAACCAATGTGGTACATACATACATATAATGGAACATTTAGCCTTAAAAAGGAATGAAATTTCGATGCATGCTACCATATGGATAAACCTTGAAAACATTATACTAACTGAAATAAGCCAGATAACAAAGTGACAAATACATATGAATGCACTTAAGTGAGATATCAAGAATAATTAAGTTCATAGAGACAGAAAGTACAATAGAAATTTAATGAAACTGAAGAGAGGGACTGAGGAATTATTGTTTAATGGGTACAGGGTTTTTGTTTGGGTAGTTGAAATTTTTCTGGAGACAAATAGTGGTGATGTAAATTCACTGAGTAACTGAACTGTTGGCTTAAAATATTTAAAGGTAAATTTTATGTTATGAAAATTTCATCACAATAGAAACATTTTCTAGCACACATATTTTAAATTAGTCCTCCCTTATAGATTTGTAGGATCTATTCTTAAAGTCCTGTTAATAATCTGAGGGGCAAAAAAGCCATTAAACATTTTGAATTCATTAAATAGATATTCGTTGTTTCTACTGAAAGGATGTTCAACACTTCTCACTATATTCTGTGAGGAAAAAAAAAATGCTGTGGGAATGTATCAGTCTGCTGAGTTTTATGTTACTTTTAACACCCTTGAGTGTAGTTTGGGATGTAGAAAATATTATTCTGATGTTATCCTTTGGCTTTCTAAATTAATATTAAATATCGAAGCACAAAAACTTAGTTCATTCTAAAGACTTTTAATTTCAACTTAAAAATATAATTCTATTTATAAACTTGACACATTTAACTTTTTTGCCTATTTCCAAATCTTGAATACATTTTCTTAACAATGGAACTCCAATTCTTAATATAGCTGCAAATAATAATTGTATCAAACTGAAGCAAATTATTCTAATTGAAAAACTGTTCAAATATCAGTGTAGTTTTTAAGAGTGTAACCATGGTCAAATGAGAATAATGGGCCTTGTATGATTACATGAAACCCCAAATATATAATTATGTAGTAACCTAGGACGTTTTTAGTGTTTTAAAATTTTGTTATACCCTGGGTTGCTCAAAATTTATTTAAACAAATTTTGATGATTAGAGCATTCATTTCAACAAACTTGTTTTCAAAAAATCACTTAGAGCTAAAAGTAGTATTTAAAATGCCATGAAAATATTGCCATAAAATAGAGTAGATCTAATTGACTAAAATACATTTAAAATTCTAAAGGATTAATTTGAATCTATTAGAAAAATGTCTTAAAAAGCTTATGATAAATTAAAGTACCCAAATGTTTGCTGTCAATTAAAAGATATCATTACATGAAGACCCACATATTTTAAGTATTCTGTTTTGATCAATTCATTTTTCTGATCAGTTTGTTTTCAACCAAATTGCTTTCTATAAATTTAGTTTTTACCAACTCTCCTGAAGCTGGTATGTGCAGAAGAGACTAGGTATTTTAGCAGCTGGTGATGTTATGATGGTTTCAGTTAAGCTATTTTATAACCCTTGGTTTTTCTTCTTAGTGAAGTGGTCTCTAAGTTTATCTGCTGCAGTGTTTGTAGGAGTAAGAAAAGTGGTTTTAAGAACTTGAAAAAAGTTGAATCCACCATCATAAAAAAACAGAAGGAAAAGGAAAAATATAGATTTTATTCTACTGAGGTTTGAAACCATCAACTTATCTCCAGTGCAATTCTGTGAACATTTTTATAATTCTTATAAACTAAATCCATGACCCAAAAGACAAAGGTTTTGACACTCTTTCTCCTTTCCTTCCTCTTCAGATGTACCTGAGGCTATGAATGTGTATAAATTCTGTGCCATACCAAAAACTGGCTTTTCTATTATTGAATTCCAGGTTTTATTTCCAGCCCAAGTTGGCTCTCTCCTTCCCTGCCACCTACTCTTTTTCCTTCTCCCATTCTCTTCCTCTCTCTATCTTTCTCCCTTCCCCCTATATAATATATAATATATTATATATATATATATATAAATTCATTCATTCTTTCATTTAGTCATTTGTTTATTTATTTATTTATACACATTCCTCTACTTGACACTTCGCCATATTTCCTGTCCAACCCCAGGATAACTAGAAGTAAAGGATTTTATTTTGAATCACTATAGCTACATGGATTATTGATAAGACACAAACTTAGAAAATTATAGAGTCCAGAATTCTCAGAAGATCTAGATGTTATAAAAAGACTCAAGCTTAGATTGGTGTAAACTACTGACTTCATTCTAATTTGGTAACTGTACTATTCATTGTAGTGATTCTGTGCCTTTCCTTTGAAGTCGATGTATAGTGTTTTTTTTTTGCTTTTGCTTCTGTCTCCATTCTATTTATATAGTTGATATGCTTGCTTCTCACATAAACCCCTTTCATTGATGTTGTCACTTATGATGAAACAAAACTTGCCTGTGTTTTAATGGTACTTTTATACCTAAGGATTTTTAGGTTCTAATTCATGAGACCTAGGGCTGAAATAACCTCTCATCATTTCCTCACACAGCCTATTAGTTATGACGGCCTGAGGAGTTAAGCATATTCACTTCTATATCTTTGCACTCTTCCAATGCATTCATGGTTTTATTTTTCCCAAATATTCATCAAGAGTCATCTTGTGCAAAGCAAATATGCAATCAAGAAATGTTTAGAGTTTGAAATGCATGACTTTATTTTCTATTAATTTTATACAGTTTTGTGTAATGATATGACTGCTCTCCTCTGGAGTCACCCAGTCAATTCTCATCCTACGTTAAGTATTGAAACTGAAGATTGCTGTAATTGTCATTTTTTAACTCCAGTTCTGTAATTGAGAACCATCTTAAATTATTCCTAAAAGTGTTTTTTTTTTTGAAAGTATGTCTCCTTGAAACTAAATTTTCATTTAAATTTAAGATATACATTATATTTTGAAGTAAAATAGAATCATGGACCAATATTTTTATTTTGTGCTCCAAAATCTTTTTAGAGGGACATTCTAGAATAATGTCACAGTTAAGTGATTACTGAGTTTGGAAATTAAAAGGCATGAAGGTAGTCAAACTGGAATCCTCAGGCTTCGAGACAACGAGAAGGTTCTCAGAAAGAATTTTCCAAGACATATAAATGGAGAAATAAGACTATTGGTTTTCCTTTTACTTTCATTGCAGTTGTAGACATTGTTTATGGACCTTCAAGATTTATCTAATTTAATGTGTGTTTCCACTCTAGATCGCCCTTCTACTGAATAGGTTATTTATTTTTACAACTCTGCAGAGGTAGAAGTTCAATTATAGAAACTAGAGAGACATACAAGTAATTCTTATCTATAACAAGGTGAATATATATATATATATATTTTAGTGAAGATGGAGTTGACTTCTCCTCTGCAGAAAATATGACCCCAATTATTGCATTTGCATTTTATTTCCCTAGAAGATATGAAACAATTATATCCTCTTTGAACTTGTTTTAACATCTCACTAGTTTCCACATTAATTAATGAGTTGAAACATTTGACACATGTTAATTTTATATTTGTATGAGAATCATACTTTGTATTCTTAAAACGTAATATTGCAGCACTGGTAAATCACAAATAAATCACAGAAAAAGCTTTCTTGCTCTTTCCTCCACAGGTTCTAATCTAAATGAAAGTGGTTCAGAAGGTAAGTATTCTCCAAAGGAAAACAAAAAAAAAAAAAAAACTGAACTACTTCAGATGAACTGTGGGTGCTCTACGATTGATCAAGAAGAATCTTTTAGTTAGACCAACTGAAAGCCTGGTGCCCTGTGTTATTTATTAACATTGAATAGTACTTGATGAATCTTTACTGGTTATAATAAAATGCAGAATACAATTTTGATATCTCTTGAAAAGTTCTATTCTAGGTGGAAAAGTTTGTAGATCTTTAAGAAAAAATGTCCACCTGAATTCAAATTCACACTGAAAATAAAAATTTAAGTGTTTTAAGATAATTTTTTCAAGTTTTTTAAAAAGATTATGTTATACGTAGATGTCAATAATGTATTTCCGTAATCCCTCTTTTGTTCTTTTGTACAGCTGCAGAGTTAGATGTCTTAATTTATTTTGTTCCATTGGTATGTAATTGTCACCATTTAGAATCTTCTATTTGGAAATTCAATCTTTGGATTTTGAAAATTAGAATTGTCATATTTCAGTACTTGATATGTTGAATGATTCATTTTCCATGTAATTAGTTTCTTACAAATATCAAATCTTTTCCTACTCTCTTACAACACAATAAAAACTATATTTTGTTTTGTTTTATGTTCTGAACTAGACTTATTTTTAACTGGCTCCTAGAATACATTCACATCTCCAAAATAATGACATTCATAAAATCATCTTAGGATGGCTAACTGATTAAATGTCTTTATATTTTAAAGAAATTCTAAGATATTCTCAAACTTTTAGCAGAAAAAAAAAACACTATGGAGTCTTTTCATTTATTAATAATTGTGGGGTTAAATGGTAATATGGAAAAATAGCCTTAGGAGAGTCAATATGCAATCAATGTTCACATTTTAACATAAGATGCATTTAATATATAATATATATTATATCTAATATCACATTTATTTTGGATTCTAACATACTCAAAATTTTAAATACACGTGACTTTAAAAATATTCAATATAAATAATATGTCCTAGAAATCTATAGTACAACACAATGAATATAGTTAACAATATTATATCCCACATTTGTGAATTTGCTAAGAGGGTAGATTTTACATTAAGAGTTTTTATCACAAAAAAATAAAATAAAGAAGGAAGAAGGAAACTTCTATAGGTTATGGGTGTGTTTATAGCATTGATTGTGATGATGATTTCATGGGTATATACTTTTTCCTAAATTCACCAAGCTGCATACATAAAATATGTACACATTTGTTTGTCAATCATAAATTAATAAAGTAGGTTTTTCAAAAAAAAGAATTGTACATAGAAATAAAGTGTTTAAAAACATTATATTTAAACCAAGCCAGCATGAAAATATAATACAATTTTAAGTGCTCACACTAGTTTAATGTAAACAAACTTAATAATGAATACTAACTACGGACTGATGTTTTTCTATTGGTTGTAATGGAAATTTTACTAACCCATAAAAATTTGACAATCAAACTGTTTCAACAAAAATATTGAAAAAACAAACTGAAAATAAGAACATAAATGTGTGGGTATTTAAATATATAGTTTGTTTAAATAATTTAAAAAAAATTTAATTGTCCAGTATTAGTGATTAAAAACATATTCTTTGCTCATTCATCTTGCCAACAATCATGCTTCAATTGATAAATGAATAATAGTTGGATGAGAGTTATAAGTTCCATGTACATTTATTTACTAAAAAGTTACTGCTTATAGCACCTGAATATTCCTAAGATTATACGCTATCCCATTTAATGCCATTCTCCAAAAATGCTATAGAATTTTGAATTTTCTAATAATATTTAATAATAATAATGATGATAATGCATTTTAGAACAAGATGGAAATTAAGTCTAATAGATTTTTAAAATCTAATTTTAGAGATTATGAAATATGGGCCTAGTAACTAGTTTTGAACCACTCTTTTATGCATGCAAATCACCAATGAAAATGTCAGTTAAGCCTGGAACAAGGTGTTAGAGTGTCAGATGTATTTGGATTGGGCTGGAATAAGAGTTTTTATTGTGAGCCTATGGTTGCCACAGAAGTCTGTTTTCTGCCAGCTCTAGTTACCTTTCTGGAGATAACGACACTTTGTATTTTTCATTAACTAGAGACTAATTTAAAACATACTGAAAAGCCACTCAGGGACTATGGTTATACAATTGAGTTTGGAGAAGCATTACTTAGGCTGGCCTTTTACGGTGCCCACCCCCACCCCTTCCCTCTGCTCCACATCACACTCTGCTCAGGCTTTCCAGAGGCAGTAAATTATCTTTTCCATCTAATATTTTTACGGTCATAAAACCAAGAAGAGTGTGAATTAGGGCAGAGGGTAAATTCCTACTGATAGAGGAGAAGGTGAGTATCTTACCTAAACATTTCTTCAATAGCTTGAAGTTTTCACTGAACATATTTATTCTTTATATATATACATACATACATATATGTGTGTGTGTGTGTGTGTGTGTGTATTTTACCTTAGCTAGTCCAATGAAGTTTTAGCCTTAGCATCAAATGCAATGATTCTTTAAATTTTTCAGACATAATTTTCTACAGGCCTTTATAAAACTCTTAAACCTGAAGTATTTTTAATAATTTATTTGGAAGCAAAACCTGACTTGAACTGACATAAATTTTATAGTATTTACTTACTGTACTTAATGTAAACATGTATTAGTTTTGCTTCAGAATAATATATTGTGAGGAATTGTCCCAGAACCTGCTGATGAATGCTACAAAATATAACATCTTGGCACTCGAGTAACTTTATAATGTCTGAAAAATTCTATTTCATACATATCTGTTCTTAAGACCTTAGATAAAAGTTTATGGGACTCTGTTGGTTATTTCCTAAGTTTTTAACTCCATAATTGCTTAAACTAAAGAAAGTAACCCACTTCTTTCTCCTCTTGTATCATTTTCTTCTTTCCTTATTACTCTTACTTTGCGTCTTCCAATGGCATCTTCTCTTGCATCAACTCTGCTTCTCATGTCTGCACCCTTTCCTGCGCGCGTAGGCTATCGCTGGACGACTAATACCGAGCTCAGGGTATGTTCGCAAGTTGGCTGGTTGCTCAGTGGGCTTTAACTGGTCTCTGCTTCTCACAGCAGCTCTGCGAATAGGCTGAGGAGACACAGATTCTGCCAGCAATGAATAGGGCAACTCAGTTTGAGATCCTTTACACCTGGAACCAGCAGGTTAGCCGCCCCTGCTCTTTTCATGGTGCTGCAGAGATTCAAAAGAGCAAAGATTTACAAACAACCTAGGAGGCTGGAGGAAGTAGGAGTTAGGGAGAGATAAGATGAGAGTCGAAATGACAGGAACAGATGACTGGATCTGATATATATTTTTAATACTAAATTTCTGCTATTTTATTTCCTTCCATCTATCATTATATTTCTTTGAGAGTAGATATGATCATAATGACTTACATGGCCACTTATTATCGGGAATATGAGCACTAAAAATAAGTCATTGTACATTTGAAAAAGACCTCCCTGTTTTAAATACCCTATTTAAAAACTTCCTCATTTTTAAATGTTTTAAAATATTCTATTTAATGCTACTCTACAATTAGAGATTTTTTGCAGATCTGTGAAATTCAATCTTTGTATTTGGAAGTGCAAAGTAATAAACACTTTCGATTGAAATTATTCAAAAACTGTAGGTAACAAAGTTATTAACATGGAAATATTTGACATCAAATATTCTTTAGCTTTTGAAAAATGATGTTTCATTTCAACTCACTGGGTTTCAAAACTGTATTTCTCAAATGCAATTCCCAAAACCATTAGCTTGGGGCATTTATTAAAAATACAGACAATCAGTCTCTTCTCCAAACTAAGGTAGAGGACATTCTAATGATGGGAACTGGGAGTCTTCATTTTTATGAGCACGCTGGTGACTTTTAATTACAGTCATATGTCACATAAAAGACTTTTCAGTCAATGAAAGACTGCATATATGACAGTGATCCTGTAAGATTAAAATGTGGCTGAAAAATTCTTATCACCTAGTAATGTTATAGTGCAACTTATTAGCTGTGTGGTGATGCTGTTATAAACAAACCTACAGCTCTGCCAGTCCTATAAAAATATAGTACACACAATTGTGCTTGAAATACATAATACTTGATAATGATAATAAGTGACTATGTTACCACTTTATGTACTTTCTATACTATTTATCATTAGTTTAGTGTGTGTTCTTTCTACTTAGAAAGAAATGATTGCTGTAAAACAGTGTGCCATGTTAAACCAGCAGCAGCCTCATACATCTCATATTTAGTCTGTCTCTTGATAGCGTTATTTTTTCTTGTGCATGACTTAATCTTGTGTTATTTTTCAAATATAGGGTAGCCTAAGTGTACAGTGTTTATAAAATCCACAGTAGTAAACAGTAATGTCCTAGGCCCCACATTCATTCACTACTGGACTCACTGACTGACCAGAGCAACTTCCAGTCCTGCAAGCTTCATTCATGGTAAGTATATTATTTTTATCATTTATATCATATTTTTACTCTACCTTATCTATGTTTAGATACAAAAATACCATTGTGTTACAATTGCTTATAGTATTCAGTACAGTGACTTGCTGTACAGACTTCCTAGGAGCAATGAGCTGTACCATTTAGATACGATGTGCAGAAAGCTACGTCATCTAGGTTTATGTAAGTGCACTCTATGATATTCACACAATGACAAAATCTCCAAATGGCGCATGTCTCAGAACATACACTGTCATTAAGTGACACATAACTGTACATTAATGTGAGTGGTTTCTGAAAGTTCTGTACATGCAAAGTGTTTTTGCTTAATGCTACATATCTGCTGGCTGAAAATGCATTCAATGGTGTTTCGAATTAAAACAAATGCTGATTGAATCAAGAAAAGAATGCATAATAATTTATCTTTATGAAAATTACCTCTCTCCAAGTATATTTATAACTGTAGCAAGAATTAAAAGAGAATAAGTAATCAATTCTACCGTCATAATACACTACAGCTGTATCTACACAAGCTGTCAGTCATTCAAAAGGAGTTTTACTATAGTTGAGATCAGCTAGTCCAGTTTGGGACATAATATAAAGATATTAAGAACTACATAAGGAAAAATACTTTTTTATCTGAATTTTTTTTATTTTATAGATAAAACACTCTATAGCATAAATGGAAAACAAAAATCACTGATTCTCTATAAGTAAATTGGCACCTCTAATATTTTTTTTTATTGTAAAAGTATAATATTAATCCAGAGAGGCATTAGGTAGGTGTTCAACTCTGATTTATAGCAGAAGGTAAGATTAAAAATGTATTTAAGTCATTGTGCTGATACTTTTTCCATTTAGGATACATGGCAAATAATGGTAAAATGATTAAGAACAATTTTATAAAGAAAATCTTAAGAAAATAGGTTAACCTACATTGTATGTACCCTAGAGGATAACAATAAATAATGGTTTCTGCTGTTTGGTTAATTACAGTGAAACATGACCATCAATCTTTGTTTTCACCATCTCTTCAGAAGAAAATCAAGAGTAACCCTTCTCATAATCCCCTTTCTTATTTTTTTTCTCTTGAAACAGAAAAAAAATTTGCTCTCAGAAAATCTTTAATAATTGTCAAATGTGATATTAAATTTTTATTATGAATATTTCTTAGGTTTGCTACTATTATTGCACCATAGGCATTATGGGTACAAATTTTTTATTCACTTTCTATTAGAAATATCAGCTAAAACATTTGTACATTAAAAAATAGATTATCCATATTAACCTTTATTACATATTGTATACAGAATCAAAGGGACTATACTTTCTGGTATGAAATTGTAATAGACTGATGAATATGTGAATGAGCATTTACTCATCTCTCCTCAGTAACTTCTTTCCTTAACTGAAGTCACTCTCCCAAGCCTGAGTTACTGAAATTTTGTAAACACAGATGTTATTGCCAGTGAAATGTGGAAACAAAAGCAAGGAGCTTAGGGAATGTATTTAAGGTTACAATAGAGCTCTGATCCTTCAGAGAAGACTCAGTGATCTGGAAATTTGGTTTCACCTATGTTTTACTCTTTCTACATAGTTAAAAGTGAGAAATAGTAGAGAGAATTCAATATGTTACTAAAGAAGTTTATTAACTTTAAAAATATCTCTTTCTTTTTTTCTGTAATTTAATTCTTGAGAAGACTCATTAGTATTCACTGTAATGTTTTTATATGGCTTCTAGGGTGTAAAAACTGAACAATGCCTTGGAATTTAGCATTCTAAAGATTCTTGCTGCTATCTCATTGTATGACAATGAATATATGTTAGGATGTGACAGAAGTGGCAAATTTGAGGTAAATTAAATCCAAACTAAAATGCACAGCTTCACAAATTTAGAGTGATAAGAGAGGAGGAGAGCCATATTGCCAGTTCTTTCCAGGCTTGCAAATAGATGTGTTGCTGTAGGTTTGAGAGCCTCTTCATTGTGAATAACAGCTTGGCAGAAATCTGACAGAGATTCTAAGTTACTTCTTTAGGATACAGAACAAGTGGTGTGTCAAACCAGAGAGGTAATGATAGAATGGAATTAGGCACAGCTCACTTTCTTTCTTCTCTGCTTTGGAAGAAAGAATTAAAGATCAGAGAATAAAATAGTAATCACCTATACGCAATCCACATTTTCTAACCTTAAAAATATTTCTGAGCTGGAAAGCTAAAGAGAAAAATAGAACACCTGTGAGTCCACCTGCAAGCTAAACTATCTAAAATCAAAGCAGATTGTGTACTCCTAACCAAATGCAGTTGCCTATCACTGTTCCCTGAAATAACCATTTTTGCTACTTATAAATGCATTCATAAATCACACATAGGCTTGATTTGCCTGTTTTTTAGATTTTATATAGTGACATTTTACTATAGAGTAGGAGGGTATGTAAATATGTGTACCTTTTTAATCAGTATTTTAATTTTTAATAATTATCTATATTGATAGCATAGCTCTAGCTCCTTTTCAGTTACAGTTTTATTCCATTGTATGAATAAAATATATCTATTGTGATCATGAAATTTTAGAACTTATTACTGGTATTTGGGGAAATTAGAATTAAAACAGCAAGGAAGTCCTTGGTATCACATTTTGTGAAACGTTTTTGAAATTAAGATACCAAAAATTTAGCAAAAAAATTTAAATCTAGCTATACTAAGCATTGAATATGAAACTATGATAACTATCATTAATGTTGGTGGAAATATAAATTGGTACTACTACTTAAGACCAAATTTGGCATAATTTGTAAAATGAAGATTTACATACTATAATTCCATACATAGAGACAATAAAATTATACATATAAATTATATATATAAAACAAATATTTTAAAGCTCAAATTATTTCACTGCCCTCAAACTGTGACAGATTAAATAATCCAAATGAGTGGCCACGGTGCAGGTCAAAACCAGCTCCTGGTAGGATTCACACTATGGTGATGTCAGAAAGTCAAGCGATCTTCTCTTAAAATTAAATGAGCTGGATAAAGCGGCCCTTTCCCTGGGGTTTCCCCATTTAATCCCAGCGAATGGTTGGTTCTGGAGCCAGAGCTTCTGCCTGGTCCCTGTCAGCAACCCTCCCTAGAAAGGTAGCTCACGTGAGTCACATGGGTCTCGCTTGAAAGATGAGAGAGATTTGCAGGATTCCCTAGTCCAGTATATATATATATAACTATTGCACACACACACACACACATGAACACATACACAAGATTGTCCACTGAATCTTGTTTGTTATAGCAGAATATTAGAACTCTTCTTAAATGTCTATGACAGAGGACGTCATTTACAACGGGCTGGAACTTATGGTTATATACACAAAGGTATGTATCATGGGGAGAAAAAAACAGTAAGCAAAAGCATAAAGCTAAGAAAATACAGGTTTGTCTTGGGAAAAGCCCACAGTGGCTAGAATGGTGAGATCTGTAGAGGATATAATATGTGGTATATCTATAAAAGGATGATTTACATCCAATCATGGAAGACTTTGCATAGCATGGCAAGAAATGCATATTTTTTGTCTGTGGAAGTGTATAATAACAACAGTGAGTCCAAAAACAGTTACAGGCAATAAGAAGACACATATATTCAAGTCTTAAAGCGAGAAGAGCCGTAACAAATATGAGTGAGTGATTACATTTGCAATGTAGTCTCACATTAAGAGTAATAGTATAAAACCAAGAAGGAATCGGTATTGACAACTAATTTGTATTGAAAGTGTTATACAGTGATCTACAAGAAAGGGGAAAAAATTAAGGAGCACATGCCACCATGGTTGATGAGCGGGTGAGACCTCAAAGAGTAATGGCCGTAGTCCGGAGGCTGCTGGCCATGTGGTTAGCACATTGTCCCTCACTGATGGACTTGTCTACAGCTTGATCATTCCCTGCATTCTCTGCTCGGCAAAAAGTAAAGGGTCTCAAATCAGAGACATCTGCTGAAATCATGAATACCTTGTTTACCAAACCCAGTGACAGAAAAAGCCTGCTGTAGCTCAGCTGTTATTGTGCTGCCATAATTAGAAAATAATATCCGACTTCATGGGAAATCAAGAAAACAAGGACAGCATGAAATACCCAAATGGAGAGCTTCAATGCAGAGTGATTTCAAGTATAATTGTTCTATTTCTCTCTCTTTTATTTAAATAAGTAATAAAAGGGTCATAAGCAGAAAGAGTGGATACACTTTTTATTTTCTTAGGAGAAAAAGTAGTTTAGATACAAATGACAATATTATGCCACCACTAAACTTCATTCCTGAAAAAAATATTAAAGATTAGGAAACATCTGCTACCATATTCCTAACACATTTTAAAATATTTTCTTTGACATTTAGCTAAATATGTCTTTCCCTCATTTGCTTTCTTGTTTTTGTTTTTGTTTTGCAAGCCAGGTCAAAGCCAATATTTGATAATCAAGAAGTGTATTCCCATATGCTTTTCAAAGGGCTATGTTGTTTTTAGTAGAATGTAATGCAGACTTAATATTATTAAACATGACTTAAGAAGGTGTAAACTGCCATCATGACGATTGTTAAAAGACATTTATTAAGCTTCCTTCTGCACAGCTGCTCTTCTACACATTGCATAAAGGAAATTGGCAGCAATCCTTTGCCATCTGATATTTAACAATTAAAGTCCAATAACTGTGGGGGAAAAAAAAAACAGAAAAAAAGAAGTAACTCTTTGGCAAAAGATATATGAAGGTAATGAAACTAACCTTCACTGAAAGTCAGTGTCTTTGTACAATTAATTAATTTTAATCCTCACCACCGTCTAATGTGTTTGTTATCACTCTCCTTTTTGTCAAGGTGGAGAAACTGTAGCTTGCAAAACTAACAGGTCAGCCAATGTAGTTAGTGGAGGATTCGAATCCATATCTTTTTGACACAAAACTTTGGTCCTTTACATCAACGTCAAAATGTATCAGTCTAGAGATGTTTGAAGCTATATGTATCGTTCAGTCCTTTGGTCTTGAACCCTTAATCATTCAACTGTTACCTCTTACTCCTGGGACTATGAACAGACAACTTTCCAGATCCATTCTCTTCCTTTATTCAACACATATTCCTGGAACGTTGGCTTCATGTGCAGATTCCTAACTAAAAAAGTCAAAACTTTTTATACAGTAGATACAGTGTAGGGCAAGCAATTTAGCGGGCTCAAGCACTAGCAGTGACTGTATTGCAGGTAACCTATAAAATCAAACTCTGGAAAACACCGCTTTTTCTCAGAAGCCTTCTTTGATCTCTCGAGCCTAGCGAAGGTGGCCCTCTTGAGCTCTCTCATATCTCTCTCTCCCAGTATTTCTTTTTAATGCTTGCCACAGTTTTACTGCAATTGCCCATTTATTTATCAGGCCCTTTGACTAGATTAAAATATTTTTGAGTTATGTTATTAGTCTTTGCTTACCCTGCAACCAGCTCAGTTCTCAGGATATAGTGAATGCTGAAAGAGTGTTTGTCTGAATGAATGAATGAATGAATGAATGAATGATAAATGCCATTTACAAATGCCATGATAAACGACTGGCTGAGATAGAATGAACAAATCTTTTTTCAAGTTTATCAGTCAGATTCTTTGATGTAAACAATAGATTCAAGTCTCACCAGTTGAAGCAGAAACATAATTAATTAAAAGTATGTAAAATGCCATAAAGCATCATTACAAAGCCTAAAAAAAATAGAACCGAATCTCTGCTTCCAGGGAAAATATGTGAAAGAATGCCCATCCCCCCATTTTTTTTCCTGTGAAAGCACTGTTCATTTTGCTACTTCTACCAGCTAGAACTTTGCAAGGAACTCGACTGCTCTGCAACCATTTCCGCCCCACATAGATGCTGCCTCTGACTTAAAACCTTGACCTTTAACAACTGCTGTGCCCCAACACCAGATACCTTCACCAGAACTTTCTCCAGCAAAAGAATGGCTTGATGTAAATCTGTGTTCTCCTATTGCCCACTTGAAGTCGCACACAGATACAACTGACAGGGAAAACTTAGGTTGCATCTTTCTATCCTGGCTATAAGGAAGCCTGCGACTTTTAGTTATTCTTCTATGTTGAATAACATGAGAACTTAACCATTTATAGGAAGGTTAATCAGAAGATCGTAAGCAGATGACACCTATCCACTATATCAGTCAACTACTTTACTACACCTACAATGCATAACACATAGAGGTGGGTGGGGAGCATCCTCTTTAAATTAAAAAAGTTCAGGATCCAGTCACTTCAATGACCACAATGGTTTTAATATGATTTTTATGGTGCTGACTTTTTAGAACACCTGTATGTTACTGAACTGACACATTTGGATAATCATAAGAGAAAAAAAATCCTCCAAAACTTTTTGATTTACTTGAGGAAATAAATTTGAGTGGCACGTTGATATATATGGGTCAGGTTTTTCCTTGTCCCCTAATGGTATTCATAAAAAGGTGAAAATAAAAACTTAGAAAGGCTGACAATAAAATTTTATTGCTAGAAAGAACTTATTGATATGGAAATGAAAGGCAGGTGAAAGTTATTTAAAATGAAGAAAAGTGGAATGCCTGATCTGAACAAGGGCAAGAAAATGCCTAAAACTTGACACAAAGAGCATGCAAAACATTCTCAGAGCATTTCTGATTATAATTCAAAATGCAGTCACAACAGTGATGCGTGAATCCTTACATTATATTTTAGTTCACATGCACATCAATATGTTACACATTAAGTTGATGTAGAATATATTCCTAAGTATCCATGCCCGGTTTTAGGATTTCATCCAGGTAACAAGATTCATTGTCCAATAAGATTCATTGTCTGTTCCTGAGTTAAATATTTTGTCTAATTTGTTTTTATTGTGGTGAAACACACACAAATTTCACCATTTTAACCGTTTTTAAGTATAAAGTTCAAGGGCATTAAATACATGCACGTTATTGTGCTGCTATTACCATCACCCAGAACTTGTTCATCTTCTCCAACAAAAACTCCATACCCATCAGACAGAGTTTCCTCCTCTCTCCAGGCTCTGGAAACCACCATTCTACTTTCCATCTGTATGAGTTTGACTGCTTAGATACCTCATATAAGTGGACTTATATAATAGTATTCTTTTTGTGACTGATTAAACTCATTTAGCATAATATCTTCAAGGTTCTTCCATGTTGTGGTACGTGTCCAGAGTTGCATTTTCATTAAATACATCCATTCTAATTTTTTTAGGAATCCTGTAACTATTGAAAATAATGGACATTCTTCATTTTCAGCATGGAAAGCTGCAAGTTCATTGTGAACATATATTTGTTTTCTGAACTCACATACGCAATTATAACCTGTATCATTCTACTCCCCAAATCATTGAAAACTGTGTAATCTTCATTGTCCCACATTAATATTAGGCAACAAAATCTCTTGCCTCTTCTACCACAATAATATTTCTACCTTGTTTCTCCATTTCCATTCTTCTCAATCTTCTTCACATAGCAGCCATGGCAATCTTTACAAAGTAAATTAGATAACATTACCCCTCAATTTAAAGTCTAAGTGATTCTTAAAGCTCTCAGAATAAAATTGCATCCCTTCCCTTAGACTTCAAGGCTCTATATGACCTAGCTTCTCTCCCCTTCCCCAAGTTTATTTTTTTTGCACTCAGATTCTCTCACTTGCCTCCAGCAGCCCCTCAGGGCTCCAACCCCTCACCCATCAGTAGGACTTCGCTCTTTGATACATTGTCATGGTCATCTTTTGATTCCATCCGAATCTCTACACATTTTTATTTCTGTTCAGAGTGCCTGGTTGTTCTTTTCCACCATAATACTTATTACAATTTCAAATTTCATATTTGTATGTTTATTTGTGAAAAAAATATGTGTCTCCCACTGGAGAGTAAACTCCACGAGACCAGGCTCCATGTTGATTTTGTTTACTACCACATAGCGTGGCACCTGGAAGGTAGCAGGCACTCCATGAATATTAATTAAGTGGATGAATGAGTTATGTTATGCTATAAAGTTGAAGAATATTTTTTTCTCTCACACGTAAATCTTATAATAAATGAGTAAAATCTCATATATTACTAAAAATTCCAGAGTAACCTCAAGTTGCAAACTCCTTTAACTTTCTTAAAAAACCTCATCACCCTTACCATAAAGTTGTTTATAGCCATTTATCACTATTTCCTTACTGTGCACAAAGTTGCTTTCACTGGAAATCAAATTTAGACATTCTCCTGACTCTCTTTGGTACCCTGAAATAAAACTGTGAGCGAAATAAGTAACTTGGTACTCAATGATGAAAAGAACAAAAAAAGGAGGGGATAATATAGATTCATATATATATTTTTTAATCAGATGAAGTCAAATTTGTTTTGCTCAAGCAAGATTTTGCTTCTGATTATGTCTCAACTACTTTAGAACTTTAATACATTAATTCTTTGTGATTTTACTGCTTCTGATATTAAATAAAATTGGTAGTTCTTACTGGAGTTACTTCCCTGAATTGTTTACAGGATTAAAACAAAAATAGCATTTTATATACTTTAAAGTGTTTTACAAATATAGTATAGTAATATGTCTGTCTGGATGTAGTTAAGGGCTGAGTTCCTACACATGGAACAAATATAATATATAATATATGTAAATCATGATTGCTTTATGGTTAAAAGCTGGGAAACTTAAAGAAAATGCATATATTTTGATTTTTAAAAGAATAACACTATCCAATAATGGAGTCCTTACAAGTTTGTTAAAAAGATAAATAGGTCAATTCATTGATTGATTTTGCTGTTGCATTATTCCAAAGATAGTAGCTGAGAGCAATGGCCGTATTGTGTTTGACATGCTCTATTTCACAATATAATTCCCAGTTTCCCACTTCTACTGAGAGTTCTGCTGACTGTTTTTCATTAAAACCATGGCATATTTTGATTTTCTACTTCAGTTTTCCCATGGAGAGACTGTCTCTGAGACTAGTCATTTGTGCTGCACTACCCTTGAGAAGCACCACTATTAATTGGAACAAAAATGTTTGAATAGCAAATGTCACTGAATCTCTTAGGATATTTCAAGCCTTTGCAGCTATCAGAAAAGATAAAACAAGTCATAGCTGCATTATCTGGATGAGCTAAGGAAAAGAGAGGAATCTTAAATTTTGCAATGCTACAAATAGCCTGAGCATTTTGAATTCACTAGTTAATAGCATTTGCTATGTATCTATTATGTCAGGCATTGAACCTAGTTACAAGGTGACAATGATGAGCACAAAATGTCCCCTGTCCCTGTGGGATACTGGTCCACAGAGGAAGAAAGATAGATAGCATTAAGTCAAAAATAATGTGATAAGTGGCAAAGGAAGAAATGCACGTGTTGTTGGCACACCAGAGGGAAATAAATCTGTATTTTGGAATTACGACATGTGGGCTGGCTATTGCTGTGAAACTTATCACTCCAAAATGTATTGGCTTAAAACAACAAGCATTTGTTTAGCTCTTAAGTTTGCTAAACAGCTAACAACTGGCCTTGCTCGTTTTCTGTGGCTGGACATTCTGATCTTTACTGGGCTATCATATATCTGGGGCCCCCATTGGGCCATATGGTCAAAATCCTTCAATGTTAGCCCAAACTTGTTTACATGGCGGTCACAGGGGACAAAGAGAGGGGCAGAGAAAAGTCTCTTGAAACTTAGATATGGAAACGGTTTATGCCACGTCCACAACATTCTTGTCAAAGTAAGTTGCAGATCCAGATCAGATTCAAGAGTAGGAAAATGGACTCGATGAAAAAAGTGACAAAGTTTGTAATAATTTATATTTTAACATTTTATAAAATATTTTCATTTTAATAAAATTATAATTTGTAATATAATTACAAATTCAAAAGTATATAGTTAAAAAGTCCTAGAGACTCATGATTGTTTAATTTAATATTATATCAACATATTAAATCAAATGGGTTTTAAAAATTTATAAACTGTCTTAAAAACAAAATAAAGCAAAAAAAAATTTAAATCCTTAGAATCAAGGATTCCATTGCATAGTTTGTTTATCAGTGGACCCAAATGTCATTGTGTTTTACAAATTTGTTTTGACAAAAAACTTATCTAGAATTTTCTAATTTAGTTTTAATTAAATTTGCATACATTAAAAGCATATTCCAGCATAATACATCATTTTCAGAAGTAAGGCTTTCACTTTCGGGCAAAGAAAGTAATTAAAAACTAAAAGAATTGATTACAGTTAACTTGAAAAAGTGACGTATATTTCAGCAGGAAGAAACAATTCAAACAAGAAGCATGATTAGCATAATTCATTATTTGAATGTATAGATATCTGGAGAAAAATTTAGTAGGTTCAGAGAATAAAAAACTACCATCAGAATGCACAATGAAATTGATGATTTATTAAATAACTGTTTTTTGAATACGTGGTGTTGTGGCCCACAACCTACTTTCCGGAAGTTTATTTTCTACTTGGAATGGTAGATACAATTCACATTCTAAATAATAAATGCACCAAGTAATATTGTAAAAAATGGCTTGGCAGCAGTATAAATAGGACCAGGTCAATATGACACATCTGTAATAACAGTAAATGAAGTGTTTAAACATACATTCAGAGTTACCGTAACAGAAACAAACGAAAACAATAAAATAGCTTTATTTTGCCAATATAATTTTAAAATAAAATTAACTTACTAATAAAGCTAAAAATGATCTCGTATTAAGGAATTCAAGCTTACTAATACATAAACCTGGAAAACATTTTTGGTGTATAAGTTAGACATAAGCTTTACATATATTTGTATCTGATAAAAATATAGTACTTACAGAAAGAATTTTGGAATAGACTAAAAGCACATTTTTATAGCTTATTTAGGTTATATTTAAGGTCAAATTAGTTAGTTATTGAAGTTATTCTCAATCCCCATTGCATACTTAGAAAACACAAACTTAAATGTTAGCTTATCCATCTCCACTACTGAGCATTTTCTTCAAGAAGACTCTTCAGCTTAAAGTTGACAGAGTGATTATTTTTCACTAAGAGTCAATGAATACTTTTGAATATATTCACAAATGAACAAAGAAATGGATGAATATAAAGATTATGATATTCTGCCTTACATGGCAGGGAGAAGGAAAGCATCTAACAATGCAGTGTTACTACATCTGACTGCTCCACTGTAATGCCACTTTCCTACCTTTTTTATTTTATTTTATTTTTTAGGCGAGACAACCCTTGGTTGACCTCATGGATTGAAAGGACCTTGTCAGTTTACAATCTCTTATTTTTTTATTATTTTTTTATGCCTGCAGCACCTGGTCTTCCTAGGTGGTCTCCCATCCAAGTACTAACCAGGCCCCGCCCCTGCTTAGCTTCCAAGGTCAGACAGGATGGGACTTGTTCAGGGTAGCATGACCATAGACTTTCTTAGCTATTTAACATAAATTATTAAAAATTCCCCAAGGAAGGCAAATGCCCAGAGTGTCATATATATGTATATATGCATGTAATATTTATATAATGTATGTAAATATATACATTATATACATGTAACTTTAAAAAAAAAATCTTTTTATGCAGGAAGAAGAAAGGTGGATATAAAAGAGCCAAAAGGCCAGAGGTAAAAAGCTAATTGAAACCATTTCTTAATATACCAGTGTCCAGGTCTTCATTTTACACATAGTTAAAAGATACTTTCAATTACCTTGTACTTTGTCCAGTAATTTTGAGATTAACAGAGAAAGAAGGTGCTTTTACTCAAAAATACATAAATTTAAAAGGATTAGCTAATAATATATATATTTGAAAAGTGACTAAATTATATAGTTTGACAACAGAAAATGTAGTCAAATACATATGGATTTAAAATGATATTTTAAAAATATATTTTGAAAACAAGGGGAGGCAGAATAAACAAGGTCAAATATACATTTAAAAATACATTTAAAGAAACATTTTGAAAACAAGGTAGTTAAATATTGTAAAACTTATATTTGTTTAAAAAAAGGGTTTGTTTATGTGGGAAAAGAAGGAAAATCACAATATTTGTTCATAAGGATAAATAAGAGTTTAACTTTGAGGGAGAAAAAATAGAGATTTTTATAATAAATCTCTTCATATATATGTATCCTGTTGATTGTGTTTCTCTAAAGAACCCTAACTAAATCAGAGAGAGAGCATTATGACACCAACATGTATGTATTCAAGTTTTCCATCTAGTTCTTCTAATAGAAGACTGCAGCTGCTAAGTTAATTAACAATTTAATGATTTATTTATTTTAAGTCTATATATTTTCACTTAAAAGGGTCCTAAATATGTAATTAAAAAGTAGTTTTAATGAGATAGATTTCACATAACATAAAATTCACTCATTTAAAAGGTATAATTCAATGTTTATTAGTATATTCACAAAGTTCTATAATCATCGTGACAATCTAATTTTAGAATATATTTGTCACCCCAACATGAAACCTTGTACTCATTAGCATTTACTATCTATTTTCCCCAATCTTGCAAACTTCTTTCCCTAGGAAATTATAGTCTATTTTCTGTTTCTATAGATTTGCCTATTCTGTACTTTTCAGAGAAATGGAATCATACAATGTGTGTGGAGTTTTTTTGTTGTTGTTGTTACTGGATTTTTCACTTAGCATAACATTTTCAACATTCATCCATGTTGTATCCTATATCAGTACTTTTTCTCTTTTTATTGATAAATGATACCTATTGTACAAATATACCACATTTATTTATCCATTTATAAACTGATGGACTTTGTGTTGTTTAAACTTTTTTGGTTATTATGAATAATGTTATTACAAATATTCATGTACAAGTTTTTGTGCAGACACATTTTTGTGTCTCTTAGATTCACTGAGCCATGTAGTTGCTGGGTCATATGGTAACTCTGTTTTACCATTTGAGGAACTGACTGCCAAAATGTTTCCAAAACCCCTTGCTTTCCAAAACTCTTTTACATTCCCACCAGGAATGAATGAGAATAACACTTCCCCCACAACCTCACAACACTTATCATCTTTCATTATAGACATTTTTGAAGGTATGAAATGCCATTTTAAAATGATTTTGATTTATATTTTCTTATTAACTAATAATGTTGCATGATTTTTCATGTACTTATTCTCTATATTGGGTATTCGTATACTTTCTTATGAGAAATTTCTATTCAGATCTTTCATCTATTTGTAATTGAAATATTTATATTTTTACTACAGAGTTCTTTATACTTTGGATACAAATTCCTTATTACAGATATTAATTTCAAATATTTACCCATTTTGTGGGTTGCTTTTTCAATTTCTTGATAGTATCAGTCATAGCATAAAAGTTTAGAACTATGATGAAGTGTAATTTATCTTTTTTTTTCTTTTGTTTTTTGTGCTTTTGATGTTATATTTAAGAAACTATTCCTTAATTCAAGATCATGAAAATTGACTCCTAAGTTCTTTTTCTATGAGTTCTGCAATTTTGGCTCTTACATGTAAGTCACAAAATATTTTTAGTTAATTTTTGTGAATGATTTAAAAAAGGACTTCAAAGTTATTCTTTTCCATGTATATATTCGATTGTCCCAGCATCATTGGTTGAAAAGATTATTTTTTCCCTATTGAATTGGTTTTGGCTCCCTTGTTGAAAAATCAATTGACCTAAATATAAGAACTTATTCCTGTACTTTCAATTCTATCTGACTGATTTACAGGTCTACTCTGTGCTAGTACAACACTTTCTTGATTACTGTAGCTTTGTAGTAAGTTATGAACTCTGAAAATTTGAATCTTTCAGCATTTTTCATTTTCATAGCTGTTTGGGCTATTCTGTGTCCTTTGCTTTATTAGTCTACTGAGGCTGCTGTAATAAAGAAATAATACTGGGTGACTTAAACAATAGAAATTTATTTTCACACATTCTAGTGGCTAAAAGTCTGAGATCAAGGGGTTAACAAGGTTAGTTTCTCTGATGCTTCTCTGTTGGCTTGTAGATGGTCATCTTATTCCTGTTTCTTCACATAGTCTCCCCTCTACACCTGCCCATGTCCAAATTTCTTCTGCTTATAAGGATACCATTCATATTAAATTGGATCCTACCCTATATCCTCATTTTAACTTAATTACCTATATAAAGAGCCTATCTCTAAATACAGTCACATTCTCAGGTACTGGAGGTTAAAACTTCAACAAATAAATTTTAGTGAGATATAATTCATTCCAAAACACTTTCATAACTGAATAATTTTAAAGTCAATTTGTTGTCAAAGAAAAAATACTAGGGATTTTAATATAGAGTGTGTTGAATCTGTATATTAATTTGGAGAATATTGTCATCTTAACAGTATTTTTTTCCTGATCCACACAGAATGTGTTTCCATTTATTTAGATCATCTATAATTTTTTTCAAAAATAATTTGTAAGTTTTATTGCAGAAGTTTTTAGCTTGTTTTGCTAATTTCTTCTAAGTGATTTAGAGCTCTTCCTGCTATTATAAATGATATCGTCTTTATTTTATTCCTATATTTTCATTGCTAGTCTATAGACATAAAATTGATTTCTTAAAATTGATCTTGTATCTTATAACTTTACTGAAATCACTTATTCTGTGTGCATGTGTATGTGTATGCCTGTGTGTATATTTAGAATTTTCTACATGTACTATCGTGTCATATGTAAGTAGTAATATTTTTAATGCTTCCTTCACAATTTGAATGTCTTCTTTTTCACTATCTTGCCTAATTTCCCTAGGTAGAACTTCCTGTACAATGTTGAATAAAAGTAATGAGAGCAGACATCCTTGTATCGTTCTTCATCTTAGGGGAAAAATAGTCAGTATTGGAAACTTTCACCCTAACTGTGAGCCATGTCAGGGTGATTGAAGTTCAGTGTTTTGGCCTGCCCTGTTGTTTAGAAGTGAGCCCCAGTCCTCTTGAATGCATTTGCTGAAAGGAACCTTCTGTAATACATAACTGTGTGGTATTAGAATTTCTCTTGTCTTATCCCTTCCAGGGTGAAACTGTATTCCTAAGACTGAGAGCTATATAGAGAAGTGGCTTATCTTCTTGGTTATACAAGTGTGGGGTAGAACTTACAGCTAACTAAACTGTGGACAGAGGGAGAATATGTTGTCAAATGCCATACACACTCCGTTTTACTATGATATAGTAGATTTTCTTAAATGCTTCTCCATTTTATGTATGCCTTTAGCTCTATTTACAGAGACTTCAAATGGTTATTTATGGTTTTCACCTGTTAGATGGTTGTTTTGCTGAGAAAGCATCAACGAAGCTCCTCATGCTGCCATTTGCCATTCTGGAAGTTTTGGATCCTTCAAAAGTATAAATTTAAATGTCTTTCACCTTGATAAAAGTGTATCATTCTTCTATAATTATAGAAGCATAAAACTCTTAAAGATACTCTTAAATTATTTCCAGTTAAATTTAGAATACTTTACTTGTCCTTTTTATGGACCAAGATGAGAAGAGAATGTAGAGGGTAATTCCGAATCAGTAGTTATTAATTTTTGTACTTGTTCTTGGTGTAACAAATTAGCTAGTAATAAAAATATAATTAATTAATAAGACTCAGCAGAATTCATTCTATCCTCTTAATCTTCATCGATACACTTGGTTAACATTTTTCATTGTGTTTTATTATGGACTCTGATTTTTTAAATGATTATTGTAAGTTAGACAATTTCAATCTGTATCTATCTATCTATCTATCTATCTATCTATCTATCTATCTATCTATATTATCCAAATTATCTCCTCTTGGCCATTGTGATCTTCTCTTAATTTGTCTCTGGTTCTTCCATTTAAACTTGAAAACTGTCTTGTTTTCTGCCATAGCAATGTATTCCAGGTTTCCTTTGTACTTTTCAACTTTAAGAATGATAAATGTATTTATCCAAGGGGGTCATGATTTCATTTTGTGGGAAAGTAGTATTGAAGAACAAGAATCTTGGATGCTTAGATGATCGTGAGTTTAAAATTGTTCTTAGAACATTTCAATGGATATAACTATGTATATATGTTATTTCAAATTTAATTTAGCTTGGTAATACCATATTGACATTTACAACACAAGTGAAAGGACATAGTTCTACTTAAATTTGTGACTCTTTTATTGTCTTTCTCCTCAGAGTCAGTTTTTTAAAAGATGTGGAAAACAAGAGGCAGCTTCTGCTCTGGATCTGCTTATTAAGCAAAATTATTTATTCATGTTGTAGAATTTCATTATACAACATTATTCTGGTGAAAGTCACAGAAATAAAAGGGTAAAAGAGTAAAAAACACACACAGGTAGAAAAATTTGCTGCAATAAATGCACCCTTTTTTTTTCATTTTTTTTTTTTCAAATCTCAAGTCTTTTTATAAAATGAGATCCTAACATTGTCCTTAAGCCTTTTTTTACTGGGACCTCCATCTACCTTGTTTTTAACATAAACAGAGAGATGCAGTGATTAGGAGCTTGAACTCTAGTTCCAGACTGACCAAGGTCAATATTTGGCTTTGCTACTTTTTAACTGAGTGAACTGGTTAAATTTTTTAAAGAATTTTTTGTTAAAGTTTCTACTTCATAGTGTTTCTATGAAGATTGAATAAGCTAGTGTTTACAAATATATAATATTAAATTAATTATTGTTTACAAAGCACTTAAAACAGTTCCTGGAACAGATTGTTAAATAAATTCAAAATCATCCTTAAACATTTTTTTCTAACAATAAAAATTATGAGACCAAAGCATTTTTCTTCATGATGAATGTACAGACTTTGTTCAATCTTTTCTGGGTTTTTAAAACTTTTTCTGAGGAAATACGACAAAAACATTTTTAAATATTAAAAAAGAAAAGCGTGCATAAAGCAAAAACATGGATACAATGACAAAAAGTGTTTATCAATTGTAAGCAACTATTACTAGCTGTAATAATTTAAATCAAGATAATTTATAATATGGGGAAAAACACTTTAAAAATTAAGTAAACTGTAACTGTTCGATTTATATGAAAACACATCACTTCAAAGGAAGGTTTCTAGTAACACAGGTAATGCCTGTTAACATGATTGCTCTTTCTTCTACTTTTCTTTTATAATGAGAATTCACCTCAATAGTTGTCTCTGATGGTGACTGAACCAGATGTGCTTCGGAAGGTTCTTAAAACATATGAGGTTCCTGGGGGTTAATTTCTGCTTCCATAGAAACTACTCTGGTGTGCCCCAGTTTTAAAGGACTTCCTGCAGGCTGACACCTGGAAGCACCTGCTCAAAGAAACATCTTTCTTAAGACTGGAACAACACATAAAATGAAAGAAAAAAAAAGTTTCGTCTCTACCTTCCTCTGCCTTAAATATATCAATTAACATTTTCAATATTAGGAAATGATTTCTTTAAAATATACTTAGCTATGATTTTTCTAATGTATAGTGAATTGCTTAAAGTACTGGTAGTTTAAGAACATCTCTTCTGATGAGGTGTGCCATGTCCACTGATAAAAGAATCACCAATGGGTCATTTATTCACTAATTCATTTATTTGGCAAGTGTTGATTTGATGCACAACAGTACAAGAGGTAAGACACAGACGTTGACCTGAAGAATCTAGTGATCTAGTTGGAAAACAGACCTACAAAAAGATAATTCTAAGACAATCTGCAAATTATAATGAGTATTAAGTATGCGGGGTGTGCATGTGTACATAATAGGAAGTATTCTTTACCAAGCATGGGGAAGAGGCGGTAGTGGAGACCTCTCCACAGCAGGTTAGGAGCCTAAGGAACAGGGCAGTGAGAGGGCAAGCAAGGCACAGAGAAGAGAAACAATTTAGTGTCTGGATATATGTTGGATATGGCAAGTTATTTGGGATTACAGAAATAGAAAACACAGAGGAAGTTTAAAAATGCCTGCAGATTGAGATGATGTGGAGGGTTATATATTTTGGCTTTTAGCCTATATTTTCTATGGCCACTGAAAACTTTATTGAAGAAAAGAAATATAGTCAGAAAGTATCTCTGGTGGCCATGTCACAAATGGCTCTGAGACAAGGGAGAATAATATCAGGGGTAAGAGTTCTAGACCAGAAAATATGAAAGCCTGAAATAACACAGTGAATAGAGGGATATAGAGGAGAAAAGGTTAAATATTTGCATAGAATGAAAGAGAAAAGGACTTGATGAAGGATTGGTTGTGTGGGAGAAAGATCGACGACTACATGTTCTATTAGGTCTCTGGTTATTCTGCATTTAAGAGAGCTGGTATAGATAGGATTAGTTCGAGATGCCTGTGGGTGCCCAGGAAGAGATGACCAGTAGGAAGTTCTGTATGTGAGTCTGAAGTGTAGGAGACATACTGAGCTAAACTTAGAAACTTGGGGCTCACCCACCTACAGGTAGTTACTAAATTCAAGCAATGGGTTTAGTTAACCAGCATAAATGGATAGACAAAAACAGCAATGATCCAAATATAGGATCCAGGGTATGTTGAAATAACCCCACTGCACCTCCTTATGGATGAGGTTGGTATAAAGATGAATACCAGGTTTCAAACTTTTGGCACTAAAACAAAACAAAACAAAACAAACAAAAAAAAAATTGTTAAGAGTTCAGAGACAAGACAGTTTGAAATTATCATAGTTTATAAATAATACATGCCATGTATATGAAAACTAAGTCTTTCTCCATTCTATCTTTTCCCAATTCATAGAACTTACGTTAATAGTATTGAATTTTATTCATTTGGGGAGATATTTTTTGACTATACTTTTATTTCTTAAAGGTTAATATATGAACTTTTTCAGGATATACTAACACCCTCCTATAAAAGATGATTAAATTAGCACCTGGATCATTCTTTCACATCTGTTTTTTTTGTTTTTATACTTCTGATTTTTATTCTTTATGTTCTCAAAAAATATTTATATCTCATCTAAAACTATAATTAAGCTTCTGTTTTTATCTATAGATTATTTCTGAAATTAAAAACACAGCACTGGCGTTCACAATACTGAAATTATGTAAATATTTATTACTTTAGCATCAAGCTGGATTGGATCCATAGTAAAGAAAGTGAAAACTTTGAACCTATATCTGTGTCACTTAGAGGAAAATAGTACAGGCATATTTAAAACAGAGCCAGCCTCATTTTAAGAGTTAGAGAATTGGTGATACAAATCAGAACTGTCAATTCGATTTTAATTAATGACTTTTATTATTTTTCCATGTTATATGTCGTACTCCTACTTTTTAACATATACTCTGAATTGATATGTTTTGCACTCCTCCCTAGAAAAGAATTACTCTTTCTTGTGGTGTGCCACGCTACAGTGAATCTACCGCTCTGATCCCTCTTAATTTTCATTTTTCTCAAGTTTTCCAAATATAAGGCTCAGTATCCTATGATAGACATGTAAAATTGGCTCACTAAGCATGTAAGCCTACATTTATCAACTGTGCCTCTCTGTGCTGAAGAGGCTGGATAGTTAAACACAAAACAAAACTAACAAGTCTTATTTTTCTATACGTCCTTGCAATTTGAGTCCAACAAACCCATTCAAAAATGAGTTGATGAGCCAAGACAGGCTGGGTGCTCAAGCCATTCATTTTGCTGGTGAGAACTGTCGCATAAACAAACCGCTCTGAAGCCCCTAGTTATGGTGTTGATCTCCAAACCTTTGGATCATAGCAAGAAAGTGTGTGCCTAGGGGTTAACATGCAACAGTTACGTTGCTGGAATCAATGACAGTTTGGAGTTCTTCCTGGAGGCCAGGCTAAAGCCTGTTTCTTTAGACCTTCAACATTTTTGTATTTAGTAAATACCTTGTGTTAAGTACTTTCCACTTAAAGTGTATAACATGGTTTTTATTACCTGCAAATAACTTCTACCTTATGCACATTCCTTATTTTTCCAACAAAGTAAAAATGTGTAAATATATTATACTTATATAATTATATTTAAAATATGTACATATATTTTTAAATTATTTAGTTTAAAGCCTTTTCAGTTATTGCCATGAAACTTTAGAAATTCTAACATTTAATGAGAGCTTGAGAAGTAGAGCAAGAGTTATCTGCACTCAGTCTGGTATCTAATTTATAACTGATTTTATTATTAACTATAAAACATATAGAGCTATGCCTACATATTATTATAAATAATTAAACTTTACTTTTATATATCCTTTAAATTATATAGACTTAAATATTTCTTTAAATCTTATGTTTTTATATGTTTTTCACTATTAAATGGATGTTAAAATTGTACTAGAATTTGACAGAAAAATAGGGAAATATTAACCTCACATACACATAGTCTAGAACTAATGGTTTAGTTTGTTCTAACTCAGTTCTGACTTTGACACTTCAGACTATGAAGAACCTATGTTTCCATTGTCACTTTATTCATCATTTAAATACAATATCTTGACAGTCGCTGGAGGCAAATGCAAGGCCCAGGACTGTCTTGATTAAACGCTAATGAATAATTTTGCCTAGAAACTTATGTCAGAATAAACTAGTTTGAAAGACATACTTTGCTAAAATGTTTCATTAGATACTATCTTTACCATTTTTAGAAAAGCATCTATCATTCTATGGTATATTTATTTTTTTCCTTGCCCTTACCAACATGAAATTCAGGTTTAGAGAATATAGTTCAATCTAAAACTCTTACCACCTGGAAAAGAAACAAATGAGAGATTCCTTGAATTATACATAACTTTACACTGAATATTAATTTTGAAATAAACACACAAAAATAGTAACGAGAATTAAGGGCATAACAATAGATTTTAGAAGAACTTGGAATAGCTGCTAATTCTTATTAATGATGTTGCTCAGAGCCTCACATATTTAGCATAACAAGGTGATTGAATAGGGTGGATTAGTTAATGAAACACATGTATACACACATGCAAACACACACAAAAAGTGGCATCTAAGAGGCTCAATACTCTATCTAAATAAAAATTAAGCTTTTTATATTAAAATTAAATATATTAAGTTTTTTTTTTAATTTTAGTTCTTAAATACATGTTAGAGAAATATTGCTTCAAAAAAGAGTACCTATATTAAAAGGGATATCAAACTTAGTAGATGAAGATGTTGCAAAATCTGTCAGATAACTAGAGCCACGCTTAAAGTTTTTAAGGTTTTTTTTTTTTTTTTTTTCCTCGTTTGTCTTTGGTAAAAGCTTTTAAATGTAGGGGAGCAGAATGGGAGAAGACAGCAGCTTGTTGAAAATCTAATTGTAAAAGAGGGAATATTTCAATTGAAAGGTGATCTGTCTACATTAGACTTGTTTACTCTTTATACTGTTTCAGCCTCAAACTATTTTTGAATGAAAGAATGGTGGCAGAAACCACGTCATAATAACATAGATCCTTTTGGAACACATTTCTGCCCGAACCAGGATTGCAACTCCCTCCATCCTAGGAATGACATCAGAGAAATATATTTAAAAACATATATATATATATAGATAGATAGATAGATAGATAGATAGATAGATCTATTATATAAATAAATATAGATAATACATTTCTTTTAAAATTATATTTTATATATAATTTAATATTTTGTAAAAATTATTTCAATAGTAGGATATCTTACATATATACAGAAATATACACACACACACAGAAAGGAGTAGACACACTATGTGCATGTGTGTGCTTGTGTGTTCACAGTGGATATAAAGGAGAATTGGGGATTTGGGAGGATGGAAAAGAAAGGAATGTCAGAGTGACTCAACAATATGCTACTTCACTCCACACTCATCAGAAGACACCGTACACCCTCACCATAATGTCACTAAAACTTTTCTCAGCTCCCATGGGGCCTTCATGAGATATAATATTGATCAAATAGTCCTGGTCTTAAAACTAAGATGAACTTCTCTGTTTTTGTCTTTCTAGCACATTCAAATGTAACCAGCTTGCATTTGAACCATCATTAGAATGAAAGACACTAATCAAGCAGCCTTGTTATATTGAATATTTTTTAAAGTGGATTATACCCAATTAAAGAAAAGCACATGTGACATTTTCTTACCAAAATTATGAAAAGAAGCTATTTCCAAAATACTGCAAATATAAAGGTCACATAGTCCCTAAAATAAGAATGCGTAATTTAAATCTGCCTGGGAGCAGCTGGAACTTGCCCTCTAGCTATGTAAACTTATTTTTATTTTAATATTTACTCAAGTATTCATTACACACAGTTTATGTCCACATTTAATTTCCCCCTAAAATTTCCCACAACATGCCTGAAAACACTATGTGTATATTTTTGCAGAGTGTTTGAGATTTATGAAATTTTTCCTACTGAAAGAGAGTAAGTAAAATAAAATATTTTACTAAGTGATTGAAATTTTGTTTTTCAATCTTTATAAGCATTTTCATATTTAGGTATTAAATATGTATACCATGACTAAATAATAAATACTTTAGGTAAACAGACATTCTAAGAGACTTGTCATATATCATTTTTCCTTTATTTTTCTCCACTGATTTATCTTCCCATCCTTAGAAAAATTTGCAGACATAGCACCAAGTAAAATTTAAAGTAGATAATATTATGGTGCATGCATTAAAGTAATATAGCCAAAGAGAAAAATAGCATCAAAAATAAACAATTACCTAAAAATGCAATAGAACTAACCCTTATTGAGCACTTGGTATGAGCCAGATTCTGTGCTATGCAATTTTCATAAGATTATTCTATTTAATCCTCAGTACTTCTATGAGATTAGCTCTAATATCCTTGTTTTAAGGGATGAAGAAATTGGAACTTGGAGAGTCTAACTGATGTGTCCATAATCGCACAGCTAAAATACAGTGCAATAATGATTATGTCTTCTCACTGTATTCGCTTTCTCTCTCTGCTTCTTGGGCTCTAGGAAGACCCCCAAACATTTATAAAGGTTCACTGAGGCCACCAGCTATTCATACTGATTATCTGTGAGATAAAGTAGTGTGTGACATTTCTGATGAGAGTAAGTTAGGAGCCCTTGTGAGTTATCCACATTTTCTTTTTCACCAATTCTGTATCCATCGAGGCCATGCATGACTAGGTAAGCAGAGCCATAGATGGAAGTCACTTTTATTCTTCAGGCATAACAGACTGCTGGGGAAATCCACCAGGTAACACTAGACTTAGAATGAGAGATGAACACCTTCTTTGTTAAATCACTAGAACTTCAGAGTATACTGGTTAATAGAACAGATTAGTCTGTTGACTAAAATATTGACCACTAGTTTTTTATGGTATTATTAAATAACAAAGAGAAAGATTATACAGAGAAAAAATATTTTAAATGCAATATTACATGCTTCACTGAATAATAGAGTAGAGCTAGCTTCTTGTAAAATCTCAAGTTTAAATTAATTAAAATTGCAAAACTTAAAATTTTACTTAGCCGAATTAGTTTTATTACAAGTGTTCAAGAGTCACACATGGCTAGTGGTTCTTGTACTAAACAACATAGAACATTTACAATATCATAGAAAATATAAAATATTATGAGGGGCTGATTCCCTTTTTTTACTCTATGCATTCGAGATATTGGCAGTGATATGAATAGCAAGTAGACATTGAAGCAGATAGCTTCCAAAATTCTTTTAAGTCATGAAAACTTTGAGAAAAAAAGATTATATACAGTTGCTAAAAACAAAGTTGTTTGGGAAAATAATATAGGAAAGACGAGTCATGGATTTTCTCTCCAAAAATTTCTTTAACTTTTTGAAAATATAAATATATATTTAAAAATTGAATAACCCTATATGTTACATAATTGTGTTGAGAAACATTAAAATTTGTAGAGTTGCCAAGTAATATAAAATTACTAAATCACTATTCTTGTCTGTGCACACACACTCAAGTGTATGCATTTCATTTCTCTGTCCACTAGCATCCAGAGTAGCGGGCTTCCACTGCATGTAGGAAGATAGTAAGCAGACATAGCTCTTTTTAATTAAAGTAAAATCTCAAAAGATTTACTTTTTATTACTACTCCTAAGTCTAAGTTCGTGACTTTCTATCATGTGAAACAAGAGGGGAAAATAAGTTGAACACAATAAATGGGTCTGCATAAATGGAGGATGAGAAACTTTCTGAGACAAAGCCAAAGCCAATGAAGTCATAAATATGTATGTAATATCACAGCACTTTGTAAAGCTATCTCAGTGAAGATTCAAGCATTTCTTTTTTTTTTTTCTATTTCTTTTTTTTCTTTTTTACCATGCTCTCCATTTCAGTAAGAAACTAAGAATTAACTTTAAAAACTTAATACCTTAAGAAATTCTCTGGACCTAATTTCTCAATGTTCCAGTTGTCTTCAATTGTGACCCTTATCTATTTTTATCAAGAAAAAGGAGACTATTATGAAATCTGTTGAAGTACCACCTGGGAAAATATCAGTAGCTCTTTCCTTCTTAATCCATGAGACCGAAAAGGAGAAGAAAACATGAGGATAGGGTCCACTGGATTCCATTTTGGTTCTCTGATCAAATGTATTCTTAAACCACAAATAGCAGGCTCCATTACTGACCCCTGATCAGTGACATATCAAGGCAGAGAAACTATGGGAGTGATCTGCCTGTCTCGAGGAGCATTTTATCACTGGCATTGGAATTGACAGTAAAAAAGGATGATGAAAAGTAGAAAAATTTTTAATTGGCTTTCTTATTTTTTTTTTTAATTTATTCTGCATGGGGGCAGGGGGAACTTCTTCCCTAACTGTTTGCATCACAGGCTCTCACCAGCCCACTCGCATCTCGTAACCTCTCAAACTGGTCACACGGGCATGCTAGTGACATGGGTCTGGGATGGTGTCTAGTCTACAGTGTGGAGTAGGTCAAGTGTTTACTTTTCCTGTTACAAATCCACCATCCTGTGAAAATTCCGCTCTATTCTTCTACTACAATACTCCTCTTTTTTCAAGTTACACATGTGAAATAATTTCTTTCCATTTTTAATTGACCTTCGATTTAGTTTTAAATACTTGATGAAATCTTTTTAGTTACTATGTTTATTCAACATTTCCTTAGTTGTTTCTTTTGTAACTTAAAATTATCCTAATATTAAGACATATTTGATAAAAATCCATGGTAACAAAAGTAAGGATAACTTATTTTATGAGTCAGTGCCAATTAATTTTAAAGGAATTGATTTCCTAACTTTAAGAAAAATGTCTCAAGGTAAGCTGAGAATGAAATAAAAACTAAACTAAACTAAAACCCTTGAAATCCTAACATTCACCTGGAGGTTATTTAATACCACTAACACTACTTTAGATGGTTATAGAAAAAAATAGTTAATAATAATCACAGTCCAACAGAACATATGCTAGGATTCAGACAGAAAAAAAAAGGATCTTATTTTTTTATGAGAAAAAATTGGTTAGGGAAAAATAAATAATGAAATATATATATATATATATATATATATATATATATATATATATATATATATATGTATGTATGTATATCAGTGATTTACCTTAAAGTAAAAATGTCAGAAGTAAGAATATTTAACTATTTTACATTAAATGGTAGATATCAAATTGACTGCTATTGAGATCAAGTAGTATCTCATATTTTTTTCTGCCTTTACTACAGCTTTCCCATTTCATTCACACCATTTCAGATTCTGCATCATAATCCCAATTTAATGGTGCCGAACACAGAGAAAAGTAGTCAAAAGAATGACAGTGATGGAAGCATAGACTGACTGACGGATAAACTCATTGAGTGAGAAATTCCCTCAAAACGCATCGCGTTGCATGCTTTGAGAATGGGAAAGGTGGCTGCAATAGTTAGCCACGGGTGCAGGGGTTATTCTGCATGGAAAGCTGCATAATCGAAAGTTGCACTAGGAAATCTTCATCTTCTGAATGTGACGCTTTCCTTCCCCTCTCTTCTAGTCTCTGTCAGGAATTCACAATCCTATTAATCACAGCACATCTATAATCACAGAGATTCCAGTGACCTTTTTTCTTTATCTCAGGGATTTCCTCAGAATTCAACTTAATAGAGCTATAAACTGGAACACTTTGGGTCTAAAACAGAAGTAAATAATCGAAATAGCATTGCTGAGTTAAAGAAATTTTTTGAGAGGTTACCACAGATAAAATTAGTGGTACTTGGATAGATTGTGATCAATTGTATCTTAGAAATTTTATATAATATTTTCAAATTTGGTGGCTTGTGCATAACACTGAGATACATTTATTAAAGTACTAAAATGAATGTTACTGAGTATATATCAAAATAGATAATAGGAGAAACTGATGAGCAAATCATGGCGACTGAGAGAATAAAGGCTATGTAATCAGATAGATCTGACTCTGAATCCGCATTTTGCAGATTATTACTGTGTGATGTCATTTATGTATTTAATTAACTTGTCTGAGTCTTTGTTTCAAAATCTATTAACTGTGAATGCCACTACATGTCTCATAGGATTCTGTTGAGTATTAACTTATTAATGTGCATAAAGAATTTCTTACATGCTTCTAAAGAATTAAGGATCTTTAGTTTTAGCATATTTTTGGTCATGAGTTTTGAATTATGTAGTAATCTTTAAAAATTATTGTCAAAATATTCTGTATCAACTAGATATAAATTTCACAAACAAAAACAACCACACATTTTTTATATTTATTAGCTGTTATGTATGAGCCTGTCTGTTGCAAGTAAAAGTAAAATTGCATTATGGTTCAGACTTTAAGTAAAGATTTCACTGTGGCTTAAATTTTTTTAGATAGAAGAGATAGGAGATTTAAGTTATCCTAAAGTGCAAACTAATACATGCATACTGAACTAAAACAACACAAAACTAAACTGAACCAACAAAAAGGCAGGCTGAAAAACATTTTTAATACCTAACTAGTTCTTTTACTCACTAAGTTGTACTGATTTTGACAAGTAGTAAATAATATATAATCATTGCATTTGGTGGATTGCTTGGTCACTTAAAATATTGGGAAGTGACAAAAAATCAACTAGTAGTTTTATAGGATATACAATCATAGCAATAATAGAGACTTGTCAAGTGGGAATGCATTGTGCTCTGAATAGCAAGGGTCAAGGAAAAAAGTGAAATGCAAAACCTTCACTTTACTACCAAACCCAACATCAATATTCCAGTTTCATTAAACGAGCAGTATACATCAAATAAAAATGTTGCTGATTCATTTTATTGCAAGTATGATTTTGTTTGTAATTAGTGCATTTCTTTGGTTTCATTGTGGATCAAAGCCTTAAACCTAAGAAGTTTTTATTTATTTTGTGGCTGCATAAATAACACTGCATAAAAATATTAATTTAATAATTGTCAAAATTTTGGTATACAGAAAAATCACTTTCTAATAACCAATAATTGAAGCAATTATACATCATAGTTGAGTTTTAGCACATTAAAAACTATAAAAAATATGTATTACAAGGATAAGTATTGTTTATGTTTGTTAGTTTTTGCTTATGTTGGTAAGAATCATTTCTCAGTCAGTACCGTTTTTCTCATTCTTCATTTCTGTGGCATGCAAATTGTTTTTATATCAAGGATTTCCAAACCCACAGAATAAAAAACCTAGAGTCAAGTAAAACAAACAAGAAAATAAGTGTAATTTCTCCTTTTTTGGAATAAAATATAAATGTTTATAACATTTATCTTACCTTTCAAATAATTCAGAAGAGAGGCAAATAATATTGTAAAACAAAATGTTTATTGCATATATTTGTAAATAAGAGAAAGCAGCAAGGAGGGTCTTTTTTACAATTGTATGAAATACATTTACAATTGAAGAAAGTTACACATTGACAGTAAGAAAAGAATATTCTGAGGGAGAGAGAAAAAGAAGGATGTTGGAAACAGGGAAGACAGAGAACAGAGGATGAATCAAGACTTGGCAGGTAAGAAGAGATTAGAGGAGAAAGAGAGGCATATATGCAGAAAAAAGGGAAGGAAAAGACTCATTCATTCATTCATTCATTCATCTAATCAGTCTGTCATTCATGTAGCAATGATACATACTGAGCTCTGGTTTTGTGCCAGACTTTGAGTTTTATTGGGTACGAAGAGGGGAATAGACACTTTGTTTATAATCTAGTAGAAGAGATAATCAACCGAATGAACAAACAAATTTAAATGTCATTAATTTTACTCACTATAAAAGAAAACAGGGAAAAACAGGGGCATTTAATCTCTTGTAACTTCTGCTCACTAAAAATATGTTTATGCCATTAGTGAAGAAACAAATACATAGAAATTATTTAAAGTTCTAAGTTTATTCGGTAACCACACAAAGATAAGAGTTTTATTATTCTTTATACTCACATCCTAAAAATTTGTTTTGTTTTATTTTCAATTTGCAGCAGAAGCAGATGGGTTAATAATTTAACTGCAGAAAAACTGTTTTCACATGCGGATATTGCCTTGCATTGTCCTTTGAATCACTCATTAATTGCAAAACAGAGCATTATGCAAAAATTCAGAGGATGCTTTTATTTTAAAATGTCAAAATCTATAATTAAACTATAATTTTATTTTTTCTTTGAGACTGCTAATATATGCTAACATTTCTGATAATCATATTTGAGATTAGTAATAATTTAATTTATATGGTCATTTTCTCATCAAATTAAATAAAGCATTATGGCCTAGTTTGATCTTTGTGAAAATGTTATACAATAAAAAACAAGATGCACAATAAGGTGGATGTACTTAAAGCCACAGAATCATATACTTTGGTTAAAATGTTAAACTTAACATTATGTATGTTTTACCAAATATATTTTTAAAAAAGAATAAAAAGGAAATTCTAAGTAATATGTGAAAAAATAGCAGAGAAGTTCACTACTGTTCCTTGAACTTCAGCTTTCTTTTCTAATCCCTCAATTTCTGTTGTGTATGGGACACATTTAAGAATCTCTCTGATCAAATAATGGTTTCTTTATGCATGTAAGTAAATATACATAGTATTTTGAATAATTTTACAGGTTTCATAGATATCCTTCTGTCTATCTTTGAGCCTTAGAAATGTTTTTTGCCCCCTAGAATAATCTCAGAAGCAAATTTAATTCACTGAGTCCTTAAAGAACAATTTCTTGTGAAAAACAAAAATAATTAAATAGGCAACGACAAGAACAAAAACTATGCCATTCAAAATGAACAACGTGCTGTATCTTGCCCAGTTCAGTTGATTGAGAAATCGGAACCAAATAAAGAAAATACAGACACGGATGGGGGACTGTGTAAGTAGAATATAGGGAGTGACTGAGTCTGGAAAGGAAGTGCACAGAAACTAAAATATGAACTGGACCATGAAGGATGGAAAGGAGGTTTATAGATAGAAAAGAGAGGAAAAACATTTTATCACCAGCAGTCAAGGTCATGAGTGGGTTTGCGACATAGGTAAAGAGAATAGGGATTTCCTTATGAAAAGCACATATAGAGATTACTATGGTGGATAGAGAAGAGGGTAGAAGGGTCCATTTTAACAGCCTGGTGCGTATGAAACATCATGGAGACCACCACAAAACGAGACTGAAATGGACAGACAAAACAAAGAAGGTTATTGTCCTTGGCATGCAGTTGAATCTCTTCCAAATGAGCTCACTGCTGGCGATAGAAATAATGTACTTGGTTCACTATTGAGCACATCTGCAAGATAACCACTGTGGAAAATGTGAGCGTGATCATTTAGTTTCTCCGTGGAATAAAAGCCTGTTACTGGGTTTGATATTGCGCTGGCTGCGTGACAGTATAGAGACCCATAAAATGTGCGAACACATCAGGTATTTTGTTTTATTGGTGACCTGTCTAATAATCTAAGAGCAATATCCATTTGGAATCCTATAACTGGAGCCAGAAGACAGCTCTATGATAGTTTTTAAAACCGCTTTAAGTTACTTTAGAATTGCAAATCTGGCAAGGTTAAGAACTTAAGCAGCATAATCATCTTTTAAACACTTAAATTTTGATATAATGCATGTTGTTGAGGCAAAAATTTTTATGGTTTATAATGAAAGTATATTCTCCCGCAACCTCATTCCCATCTTAGGATGTCCTTTATTTAAAGTTAAATTTTAAGTAGCAAAATCTTAATGACTCATTCATGTTCATGATCATTTATGGTCATTACAGCATAGGTCACTCACAGCTTCTGTTATTATCAGAACATTAAAGACCCTGCTGGGGCTTCTCATTGTTATTTGCTTGACATCCACTTATTATTTACCATTGGGAACATCGCAGATGGTCCAATTTCCTTCTCATTCACTTAATGAAGAGTGATTATTATTTTTATGGGTCCTCCAGGGGTACCCTATCTGTAAGTAAGCAGCTAATGGAAAAAAAATAAATGACATTTGGGAAGTTATTACCAACTGACCATACCTCACAAAGAAACCTGGGCGGTTAAACTAGACCCAGACTCTTTAAATTTTAATCTACCAGAGGAGATGTGGATAAAGATAATGAGTTAAATTATGTGAAAACCCATTGTAATTGTTACATAAGTTAGGAAAATTAGGATACAGATGGTAAAAAGACTTCACTCAAACTTGCTTAAACAGGGAATGTGTCAACTTCAATAATAGGAAACTTTAGAGTAAGGGATGGCTTCAACACGGCTTCTTTTCAAGCTTCAAATAATGCCATTGAATTTGGTTTCTCTCACCCCTTGTCTCTATATGCCTAGGTTACTTCATTTTCAGACAGGAAACCCCATGTAGTTGTAAGATAGCTACCCAACTCTTGGGATTACATTCACGTCTAATAGGAAAGAATATTTACTCTGAAATTCCCTGCCAAAATCCAAGTGTATCTCTTTGAATGAGATTGTATCTCATACCCAGGCATGAACATAGAGCAGAGTTCTAAGTAGTGGGGAAACTGATGATTTTACTTCTAGCTCACGTGATGCATATGTGCCAAAAGAAAATAAAATGGAAAAGAGACCAGAGTTATCTAACGCAACAAATTACCACAACCATAATAAAATACCCCTGGTTAATAAATAACCCTGGTGTCATTGACATCAGTCACGAAGGTTAATTTATATAGTCATCAAAGTTAATTAAATCTAATTTCTTTACAAATCATAAAACCATATATATGTATTTTAGTTAAATATTATCAAAGTATATATTTTTCACTAATATTTTGATGTAGGCCCAAGACAACTTTTGAAGTATGGTTTTTGAAGAGGATCTTTTTTTCCCCAAACACACCCACAATACATATTCTAATTACCATTTTTGCTTTTACAGTGTAAATATTTTAAAATACTTGCAAAATGACCTTTAGCTTTACAGTTTTCCCATACTTGTGTCAACATTGATTTTTTTAGATGTTCATAGAGCATGTTGTTACAGGTTTTCTTCTTTTCCTGAAAGATACCCAAAAGTACATATTCTTAGTGTTCCATTTTTGCTTCCTTTAAAGTACAGTAGGAACTTTCAGTCAAGACAAGATAGTGTAGACCCATTTCCTCCCGTTCTTTATAGTTTTTCTTCACTAAGTAGAACTATAAACCCTGGCAATAACCCAAAAGACAATCAAAAAGATCACTGACAGGCAGTAAGCAGGTGAGTGGATTAGAGACACCAAGACCAGCTAATCAACACAGGTAGGATGGCTGCACCCTCCTCCCATTCTCACAAAAGGCCGCCCAGACTCATTGTCTTTCAACCTCTAGCCTGGCAACACAAGGTGGTGCAGGCTGGATTATGCCTACCCTGAACCAAAAACAGCCAGGATGCGGGAGGTCTACTGGCAGCTTCATAAACAACATGCTGCCAGGGAGAAGCATTCTCCTTTCCCACAAAATTTGAGACAACCTTCCTGGCAGCCTCTTGGTTCATGTGGCCCTGATCCTCTCCTTCCCTGCCCAGAGCCCCTGGCCAGCTTTGGGTAGGAGAGAGTGAGGATTAAGGAGTGAGATCTCACCCAAACCTTCCCCCTCTTTCCAGTCTGGGGAAAGTCCTTCAGCCCCACTAGGCAGCACTCCCAGGGGATAGGAGAGTGGCCAGCTGCAGTAGATAAACCAAGTGGACCCAAACGAAATTGCAAAGGCTCTAAAAAGGCTAAACCTAAACAAGGGGCTTGCCTATTAAATGGTAATAAAAATAAAAAATAATTAAAGGGACCAGAAATCTTCTAACTGTGTGGAAATAAAACTTACCTGGATTTCTCAGGATTTTTACACAAGGCCATAGTTTTCTAAGGGTCTTTACACATCATGAAAATTAGATCTACAGTCTTCTGTCTACTTGATTCTGATCTGAAAAGATAGGAAAATTTCTTCTCTCTCTCCGAGGGATCGAAGTGGTTACATTTCTACTAGGTTCCTAGATTAAGCCACCAAAAACTCTGAAAGATTTAAACTATATTTCTTCATGTTTACATTTTAAGAGAGAATGAGGATTTCGACCTTGGAAAGAGCTCTTGCTTATAATATCTGAGACATGATGCTATCTGGCACTTATGAAATATTTTTTACATACCAAGTAGCTGGAATAAAGAGGCCTTTCAGGAAGGCCCGGACATCAGCTTCCCCACCACCCCCCCTTTTAACAAGCAGAGAACAGTTTTTTCTTCTCTCTCACCTATGACGTGTCTGGCCACTTGTTACCGTTGGTGCCACTGAGTTCAATTGAGTTCAATGTTGCCCCAATGGCAGGGGGGAGGGGGAGGAGAAGGGATAACGGTGGCACAGAAGTGTAGTTAACATTTTCCTCAGTGCTTCCTCATTGATTCAGTGAAGAATCCCACGTCAGTGAGATCTAGAAAAGATTTATTAAAGTATATTTTAGAAAGACAAAACATGCCCCAAGGAGGCACATGGTCCCAGCAATGAGAGCTGCAACAGAACTCTGTAATAACAACCTCAACAAAACTAGAAGGCAAAAAGGGCCGTAAAAACCACGAATGGCCACACAAAAGACCACACAAGGGCAAATAGGCCACAAAAAGGCATAAGGGCAAAACAACAAAAAGGACCCAGAAGCAGGAATGTCTGCCTTATATTTGGGCAATAATGGGTGGTTCCAAAGGCATTTCTAGGTGATGAAAATGATCTCACTTTGATTGATTCTTGGCTGCTGTATAACTCTTTGCCCGGTGCACAGTGCGTACTCAGAATTCTACTTCCATTTGGGTGTTCTTTAGGTGGTCTCTAGGCTGGGCTCCTATTCTTTGTTCCCCTTGTTGCTCATGTCTGACTAGCTACCTGACACACCCACATAGGAAAAATTCTTCTTGGCTCTCATCTTGTTGCTCTGGAGATAAGATAAAGTCCCCCAAGGAGACAAATTCCTTATTATGCAGTGTGGTATATTTAATAAGAAATTTGTCTCTGATTCAAAGCACCTTGTGTATGAACTTAGCATAAAATTATTAAAAAATAATATTAAAAATCCAATATTAAACAAGAGACAAACATCCAGGAGTCTATTGAAAAGCACCTATCATTCTAAAAACCAAAAAAATAATGGCTTGAATGAGAAAAGACGATCAACTAACATTAACAGTAAAGTAAATCAGATGTAATTATCTTACAAGGATATTAAAGCAGCTATTATAAAAATGCTTCAAGGAGCAATTATAATTTCTCTTGAAACAAATTATAAAAAAAGAAAATTTCAGCAAGTAGTGTTATAAAAAGAATCAAATAGATATTATAGAATTGAAAATTAGAATTAAATTTATAGTATGCAACTGAAAAACAGAATAAAATAATTTTTAAAAAAAATTTCACTAGATCAACTCAATAATAGAGTTGAGATGACAAAGGACAGAATGAAGAAACTTGAAAACAGAATAATAAAATTGACCTACTATGCACAACAGAGGAAAAAATAGCTAAAAGGCATTCAAATGAGTGACAAGACCTGAAGAACAATAATAAAAGATCCCATATATGTATCCTGAGAGTTACAGAAGGATAGAAGAAAGAGAATATGCCTAAAAGAGTATTTGAATAATGATTGAAAAAATCCCCAAACTGGCAAAATATACCTACAGAATCAAAGAGCTGAGTAGATCCCTAACAGTAAAAACCCAAAGGAATCCAGGCAGAAATATCAAAATTAAATTTGGGAAAATTGGAGGTAAAGGAATCTAAATGTAAATGAAGATTTCATACTTTACTCCACATGGCAAAATGTTGATACCTGTAGATTGTTATCATCATATACATATTTGCACTACCCAGGGCAACAACCAGAAAACTGTACAAAGAGTTCCATCCAAAAAAAACCCCTAAAATTAGTGAGAACTTAAAAGTATTTTCAAAGTGTTCCGATTAAAATATTTTTTTTTCTTAACGTTGACATTCCCTCTCCTTTTTTTATGTTTGTCTCTCTGCCACATGTTTTGACATTAATGTTTTAAATAGCAAGTTCCCATTAGAGAGCTCACTTTGGAATTCATTGCTGGAAACATATCTTTTTCAGGGTAAAGTATTTGGGACTCTGAAAGTTTCTTTCCCTAGCCTATTCTGGAGCTTTCAGTCAGTGGTCTCCAAATATTGCTTTTAAATGGTCAAAACCATATTCCATACCAATTAAGTCAGAATTTCTGGGGGTGAGATTCAGGTGAGCCTTAGGCATTACTACTTTTAAATTTATCCAGGTGGTTTTAATGTGCAGCCAAGTTTGAAAACCAGTCATCCAAGAGCTTATCTACAACCTTCAGTAAACTTCTGTTGAAGAATTATGTATATTGATGTAACACAGGGACGTTTGGAACTGGAGGGGAATGCATGCATAAACATATAGGGAAAAAATGACAAATTCTCAATAAGAAAAGTCATTTCTTTTAAGAAAGGGCATTTCTAAATTTTGGAGATTTAAATTTTGTTGAAGTAACCATTTCTCAAACTCTGTCACCTCTCTGTCTCAGCCATCAGTATTTTAACCTTGAACATTAAGAGTCAAATTAATCTCTAGCATTAAAATAAGCTTTAAAAATAAAATTATCTAGACAAACCTGTTGCATCAGAATCAGATGTAATAGTTTTGGAAACTGACTACCTGCATTCCTTCTTTTTCTGCTTTCCGCTGCCATTTCTATATATGTTCAACCATAATTGAACATTTAATGAGAATCTGTTAAATGCTACTTTCAATAATATTTTAATATTTTCCTTTGGTTGAGTTCTTTCCTTCTTTCTTTCTTTATATTTTTTTAATTTAAAATTCTGTATATTTCTTTTCACTTTTGTGAGGTAAAATTTATGTACAGAACAATACATTGCTCTTAAGTCTAAAATTTGATGATTATTGACAAGTGTAACATTACTTAAGTAAAACATTTGCATCATTTTAGAAAAATCATTATGTTCCCTTTCCATCCAAGAAGCAACCTCTGTTTTCATTTACATCACCACATACTAGTTGTATCTGTTCTTTAACTTTGTATAAACTAAACCATATACTACGTATTCATTTGTACCTATTTTTGCTCAGTGTAATGACTATAAGATTTATCCACACTGTTGTGTATCTCAGCAGTTCACTCTTTTCAATTGCTGAGTAGGATTCCATTAGTTGAATGTAACATACTTACTTTACCCATTTTTATGTTGATAGACATTTGAGTTATTTTCAACTTTTGGCTATTATCAATAAAGCTGCTCTAAAGACTTTTGTACAAGTCTTTTTGTGGACATAAGTTTGAATTTATCTGGGGTATATTTATTCCTGGGAGTATAGTTGCTGTAGATGGCCATAAAATTTGAAATCTACAGTAGATTTCAGAGTAGATAAAGCAGATAAAGAAGATATAGATACCACATCTTCTTTATCAATTCATCCATTGGTAGACTCTTAGGTTGTTTCTCTATCTTAGCTCTTAAAACTCGACAACAATAAATAAACAACCTGAAATACAAATTATTTCACTCATTAGTGAAATATGAAACGGAAAGCAACAAATGACCAAGTCAGAAACAGATAGACACAGACAACAGTTTAATGGTTACCAGAGGGAAAGTAGGGAGAGGGATGTTGATAAAGGTAAAGGGGATCGAATATATGGTAACGGAAGAAAGTTTAACTTCAGGTGGTGAACACACAATACAATACATATATGACATATTATTGAATTGTACACTTGAAACCTATATAATTTTATTAACTAATGTCTCCCTAATAAATTTAATAAAAACAATAAAATAAAATAATTATGGACAAAGGAATTGAGTAGGTATTTCTCTAAAGAAGACATACAAATGGTCAACAGATACAAGAAAAGTTGTGCAATATCACTAATCATCAGGAAAATACAAATCAAATCTACCACACAATATCACCTCACACATTAGAATGGCTATCATCAAGATGAGATATGATAAGTGTTGACAACCACATGGAGAAAAGGTAACCTTTGTGTACTGTTGGACATGTAAATTGATGTAGCCAGTATGGACAACAATAGGGAGGTTTCTCAAAAAATTAAAAATAGAACTACCATATGATCCATTAATTCCACCTTGCATATCCAAAGGAAATGAAAACAGAATTCTGAAAAGATTTCTGTATTCCCCATTTATTGCAGCATTAGTCATAATAGTTTACTCCTCCACTTGGTAGCTAGTATAATGTCTGTCTTACATATCAAGGTTGACTTAGAAAAATTTTACCAGAGATAATAGGATCTTTTCATAATGAGGAGTCAATTCATCAAGAGAGCATAATAACCTTAAACACTTCTATATCTAATCATGAGCTTCAAAACAAAAGCAGCAAAAACTAATAGAACTGCCAGGAGGAATAGACAAATTTACAAGCACAGTTGCAGATTTTAATATCACTCTCTGAATAATTGATAGAACAGAACCAAGAGACAGAAAATCAGTAAGGATACAGAACCCTTAGATAGCATTATCAACCAAATTGACATTCATAAAACATTCTACGAAACTGTAGCAACACATTCTTTTCAAGTTTAGATGCAACATTTGCCAACATAAATGATATTTTGGATCATAAAACAAGTCCCAATGAATTTAAAAATATTTAAGTCTTTGAACATAATTTATTCATTCACCCGTTGATATACAATTGAAAATCTCAAATAAGACTTAGAATATTTTGAGAACTTAATAAATAACGAATTGGTTAATTTGGAATCACCAAGAAACATGGATTATTATAAATATGTGTTTTTCAGTCAGTAACTTTAAGGTGTGACAATATGTTTTGCAGGGCTTTATTAAATAGAATTATAGGCAGAAAAAAATGGTCCCCAGAGGAATATCGGTCCTAACTCTTAAAATATGCATATATATTGTCTGACATGGAAAAACAAAAAATATATATATTGCAAATTTGGTTGAAAGAACCATAAAAAGGAGAGATTATTTTGTATTATCCAAGTGGATTCACTGATCGTCACAAAGCTTCTTAAAGGGCAATAGGGAAACAGTGAATATGCATCAGAAAAGGAGGTATATTGATAGCACAGAGGTCCAGGCGATGCAATTGCTGGCTTTGCAGATGGAAAGGGAACCTAGGTCAAGAAACGTATGCAGCCTTTTTACTATGAACTAAATGTTCGTATCCCCCTCAAATTTAATTTTGAAACTCTAATCTCCAATGCAATAGTCTTTTGAAGTGGGACCTGTGATTAGAGTTAGATTAGGCCATGAGAATTAATGCTCAGGAATCAATGCTCTTACCAAAAGAGAGCAAGAAACTAGATTCTCTGTGTATATCTCTATCTCTTTCTTTCTCCATGTACACATCAAGGAAAGGCCACGTTAGGACATAATCAGGACGAGGGCCTTCACTAAGAATCCAAACTTGCTAACACCTGATCTCAGACTTCCAGCCTCTAGATTTGTGAGAAATAAATGTTTGTTGTTTAAGCCACCCATCTATGATAATTTGTTTCAGCAGCCTAAACTATAGCATTCGAGAAGACCTTAAACTAACACAATCCCATTGACATCTTTATTTTAGCCCACTGACGTTCATATCAGAGTCTGCACTCTAGAAATGTAAAATAATAAATTTCTGGGTTTTTTCAAGTCAGATCATTGAAACTTCTTACAATAGTAGGAAAATAATGCAACAATACGGATAAGTGGCACAGAAACTGATAACTGCAAGTGAGCCGCTATTGTAACAAAGCTCTAAAACTTTTGTCAATAACTTTGTGACTGAGTAGGATAGAAGCTTGGATGTAGGTAAGGAGCATATTAATAAAGGCCTCTAAAACAATGAAGGATGTGTTTGATGTGTATGTGAGTGCCTGTGTATATATTCTTTTGTTTTCCTCTATGGGTGCCTTGAGGCCCATTATACAACTGCATTCAGCTGGAAACTCATAAGAAACTGGAATGTGGAAGATAGAATTCCACCCTTTAGGTCTTTCTCAGCATGGTTTCAAGTCATTCTGTAGTCTAATACAAAAATCTGTAGCTTATGGTGAAAGGCTTTCCAAAGGGAGTTTTTCAGGAGCACAAGTTCCCATGTAAAATTACTTATCAAAACAATGTTTTGCTTTTAGAGACTGGAGACAAAGACGATGTCTTGTGTTGGCAAAACAATTAAGAAAATTGTTGCCTCTGATAAATTAAAAAAACAGAAAATGTAATTAATGAGTTTGTAAATCTGACTACAGAAATTTCCAGGCAGCATATTTAAAGTGGTAATTGTCTTGTCTTTCCTTTTCAAGTAAGATAAAGTGTTGTAAGAGAAAGATGCGTTTACAGCATACATGCTCCGTTTCAAAGAGAATTTAGATTTTTTTTTTCAAGACTCATTTTCTCATTCCCACACTTTCAGCTGCCAAAAGTTTCTCAAGGTAATCAATGGCATAAAGGCACATATCAAATTAGGGTATTGTCAATAAAACACAGTCTTGAGATCGAAATCAAATCAAGAGTGTCCTTTGTTTAAGCAACAGACATTTATGGAAGTGCCTTGTAGACATTCTTAATTGAACTAATAGGCTTTTAAGACTCTTAAGGACATCACTCAGTAAAACTTCATTTTGCACCAGAAGGGAAGGGATAGGGGAGACGGGGAACATTAAAAAAGAAATAAATAAATAAAATTAAGTGTTAAAAAATTATGTATATATAGCATGAAAAAAATGAATAAACTGGCATTAAAAATAAATAAAAATAAATTTAAAGAATAAAAAAAAAAATTTTGCAGCCCAACATAGAGAGAGGGCTATCTTGAAGATATTTTAGAGCGTGGATTTCATCTAATGTAGTGATTATAATTTGACCTACAAAAAACTCACACTATTTTTTAAAGGGGTTGTATCAGCTTTAATTTAGTGGGACTTAGTTTAAATAAAAATAAGTTCTAGGTACTAAATTTATCTGACTAGGAAGCAAGACAAGAAATTTACTCAGCTATAATCACATACCATATCCTACAGAAAAGTAAGACTATTTCAAAAAGCCACCCTAATGGCCCGGGAGAGCAATGGATTTACTAATCACTCACAGAGGGTAGAAGGAATCCTGATCAAGGATCAAAGAAAAACCCTTATGCTGGAGGCAAGTGGGACTAGTAACTTCTGATTGTTTGAATTTTAAAACTTCTACAAACAAGTAACTATCAAATGCCCATATTTTCTCTCCTTGTTTTTTGAACGGTAGCCTCTATTGTTATTGCACTGCCCCTGCCTCACAATTGTCTGTAGGTGTTTCTAAGGGCATTTAAATTGTTTTTTGTTGTTGTTGTTTTTTGTTTGTTTGTTTGTTTTTTATTGAACTAAGCATTTGCACTGAAGAACTTAATCCAAGGTACATAATACCTGAAGAGACTTATCAGTACCTAGAACTGATTTAGTTGAATAAATTCTAAAATTGAAGGTTGATCCTAATAACATAGTGGAATAAGGCTTTGTAATACTTGGGAACCCCTTAGTGATGAATGAATTTCGCATGGGAAAAGTGTGACATTTTAGGAGGTGAAGGATGGGCTGCACTATAACACTGGTGGTGATGCTCAATAAACCATGCTATTATTTACACCCCGTCTGCAGCCACATTGACTACTACGTGCTTATTCGCATAACTTATTTGACCAGTTGGACATTGCAAGTGTGATGCAAACAGATTTTGATACTTGTGTGCACACTGAGTCTTCTGTTTGTAACCACATAAAAGAGCTCACTTACATCATATGTAGTAAAACAAATGCCAAGCTGAGTCAAGTTGATATAGTCCTAAAAATATTTTTTTGATGTTTTAAGTCACTAACTTTTGGGTTTTTTTTTTTATCAGTGAATAGATAATGGAAGCAAAAGTAGAGAAAATAATGAATGGAAAGCTATTCTTTCAACTTTTTGAGGACTCAAATTTAGCCTACTAATAATTAAATGAATTATGAAACCACTGACTTTATGATCTATCTCTAAAGAACATGAAGTAGATGTAGAACACAACATCAGAATCAGTGTTGAAATATGGCAGATATATAGATAATCATGGCTACCACTTATTGGCATTTCTTGCCCGAGAGACACTGCATAAAGAACTTCATAAACATTATCTTAAGGAATCCTTACATTGGCTATTGGAAATGAATATTATTTACTTTATAACCACTGTTTTATAAATAAGAAAACCAAAGTTTAAATTTTTATATAAATTGCTCATGTTCAGAGCTAATAATAGGTGGTAGAAGCAGGATGTGAACCCAGTTCTATTTTAATTTCGATATTTGGGTTCTTGTTTATTTCTCAATATTATTTCAATGATCTCAGTTTTATCTCTATTGTAACTTTGTAGAAAATTCCCTCATATTTTTTCCTTGTGAATAATGATGTAGATATTTCAATTTCTGAGTTACCTCAAATTTCATTTATACTTTTAAGAGAATATTTCCATTGGAATTGGTAGAGTAGTTTCATCTATCAAACTGGAGATAACACTTCCTGACCCTCATCGAGTGATCTTAAGTATATACTCTATTCCCTTTTTAAAAATTTGGGTCCTTGTTTATGAAAAGGTGACTATTTCTTTCTCCCAGCCAATGCCTCCAAGTACAGAGAAAATTGCAACATCCTTCTAAAACTCACCATTTATAAAATAACTCTTCTAAGAAATTTTCTAATTGCTTCATCTCCAGACATGATAGTATACCATAGTTCTGAACTGATTTTAATAATCATTCTTTTTTTAATATATATTTCAGTGTTCCTAGTTAGTTTCAGACATTGATCATGCTTGTGATGGGCAAAAGGAAGATAAAATGATCACATGGGGAATATGGAAATTGGAGGAGGAAGAGGGGATATTGATATAAATGGATTCATTTAGTTAAACTTTTTTTTCCCCTCAAATATAAACATCTTAATATTAGAAACATCTACCTTTATAACCCGATGGATTACTAAATTGTCAGAGTAAGTTAAATATTGACTGAATTTTATATATTATGGTATTACAGCAGTATAGTTACCTCACTGATACCTACCTCCCAAAAGACTCTGTCTATGGAAGATGAGCTAAGTTATCCAAGAAAGTTAGAATACCCAAATGTGTGCATTCTGTTGTAGGGAGCAAAGTTATAACAAGGATAAGTACACATATAAGACACTTTACATGAAAAAGAACACGTTATTATATGTTGAGAATATTCTGACCTGTGTTCTAAAAATCCATTAGGAAAAAAAAATAAATTGAAAACCTTTGAAGGGCTGATTTCATATGTAATATAAATCTTAGGAGACATACATTCATTACCTACATTACAAGTAAAGAAAATTTATAGTAAACAATGGCTTGGGTTAGAAAGAAATGGAAGAAATTTGCTAAAATATTAACAGGGTTGCCGGTATATTTCCATCAATATCAGAGTCTAAATAAATTTGAGCCTCTTTATCATGGCATATTTTGCCTTTTATTATAACTGTTCCTTTAAATAGAGTACTGAGAGAATAAGCATGATATATAAATGCCTTTCTTTCACCCTTCAAAAACTATTTATTTTTTTTATTATTATATATGTGTATTTTGTGGAATTTTTAAGGCTTGTAATGAAAATTGCTTCCTTTGTGAAAATTTATTTCCTTTTTTTCATTTTAAGAATACATTAAACTTTACATTGGTTCAAAAAAAAGTGAAATTACTTTGTAAAAACATGTGAGGGTTGATTATCTTCCCTTCTTTTGTAACTCATGCATTTCTACAAAAAGTATTTTATGTAATAATGAGAAATAAAATGTCAACATGTACTGGATGTTAATATTAGCTTGTCACTTAAAATGTGTCTCCAACCCACTGGATCTCAAATTTCTTTGTGCATCAAAATTACCAGAAAGGCTTGTTAAAACAGAAACTTCTGGGCCCCTCTCCCAGGTTCTTTTTATTTGATCAGCCTCTGATAGGGTCCAAAAATTTACATTTCTAATAAGTTCCCAGGCGGTACTGATGCTGTTGGTCTGGAACCACATTTTGAGAGCTACTGTTTTTATCAGCTGTTTATTCATTAAACCCTTTGACTTAGGCACAGTGTAGAAGCCAAAAGATTGTAACTGTTGGGTAAGGCAAGGTAGCAGAAAGCATTCACTTCTTCTGAATATATAATGTTTGGAAATTTTTTAAAACTGAAAATATTTGTTAAGTCATAAGCTCACTCATCACAGAGATATTATTTAAAATAAACATAAAATGCAACACTTTATTAAAGTAAAATTATCTTTACTATTAATATACAAATGGTGAAGAGTGACAATTTTGATATACTGTAAGCCATACTTTCAATGTCTCTCATAAATACAAAACTTCAACATTTGCAGTATAATTTTTACAGTTTAGACACATATATACAGCATTTCATAGGGACGTACTATATTGAAACAATAAGAAAACTTTGTGGTAGCTAACTTAAGAGTACAGAATTTGAATGGAATATATAAGTTAAAGAAAATAAAAGACAGGATGGGTTAATGCATACTGAACACAGCATAGAATTCACATACCCAAAAAAAAAAGTTTTTTTTAAACTTTTATTTCTAAGGTGTTCACGTATTTCTAACAGAGTTTAGAGGCAAATGCAAAACCATGAACATTCCTTTAAGAATTGGAACAAATACGTTTGCTTTTAACAGTACCATTTATTTTATATAATGCATGTTCTCTAAAAAAAAGTCTTATTTGCAAAATTGAATCACAGGTTCTATATGTTAACTTTCTTCTTTGTATTTCACTCAGTTTTCTCCTTTGCATCAGTATAATTGGCCTTAAATTTCATCTAGCAAAGTCCCTGCTCCAGCTCTTTTTACAGTAAGTCCTTCTTACTTATTCAAAATGTAGGAGTTAGTTTGCTTTTCTGGACTCTCAGTTCCTTGTTCCTCTCTTCTCCTATGCCTGTTTGTTATTTGAAATGCTCCAACAGTCATTGCTTTGCTAATTCAATTCCAAGGAAAAGCAAAACCAGATGCCAAAAGATCTGTGTTTTCATTTCAGGAAAAAAATAAATAAAACAAAGTGGCAATATTAAATTTATATGTTATTTTTATATTAATAATTAGGAACATCGTGTGGCCTAAATCCTGTAAATTATTTTAAAAAATTAAAGAGATGGTTTCAACTAATGTATTTAAGTCATTGATAAAAATCCAATAGTGAATAATAAACTATTCTTCTAAGAATATTAACTGCATTATCAAATAAATATTAAGTATTATATATAATATAAAAGTCTATGAGGGGAAATAGTTAATTTATTAGTATTCTTGTATAATGTTGTAAAGTAGCTGCATCTACTTAGGTAAATGCAAGTTTTAAAAAAGAAGGGGAGGGACCTGGAAGGAAATTATATTTATTCAGCAACTACCACATCTAGGCCCTTTTATAACTTTCTCATTTATACATATAATTGTTTCACTCAACATTATTAAACCCATCAGTAAAATACTTTTTTGAGAGATTTTCATTTTAGGGTTGAAATATTTCATTTCCGTGCCCTTAGATCCATCAAGTTTATATATGTCAGCAAATATGCTAGTAAATTCGTATGCAATTTCAATGCAAGAGAAAATATAATAATGCTTCAAAGGGTTAATAAAATGCAAATTATTTTCTCTCTAAAGATAAATAATACAAACAACCTTATTTAAAAAAATAGCTTCACCTACTTATAAGTTTGTCAATAAGCACTCTGGATATGATTATGAAAAAGAACTCCATAAGGGATTGACATTGAGTGCTTATGTTATTCTCTATGAAAAAGAACACTGAAATTTTAATAAGTGATTATAATATGTTATTCTAACAATTTTTAAATTAAGAAATGGAAATTATTATTTTTATTACTTCAGTTTAGATATTTTCATCAGTGATTATCTTAACAATGAAGGATGATTTCTGATCCCAACTCGAATATATAATAGAAATAATGTAGACCCAAGAGTCACCATAATAATTCACCCTATTTTTAAAAGTCATCTGCTGCTTTGTCTTACAACTGGTAAAACTCAATTTTGACAATATCTAGAATGTACTTATTATTTAGAACAATATAGAACAAACTAAGTATATTTTGTGTGTGAATCAAAATTGTTTTTTTTCATAAGTGGAAATGAATTACACAGTATGATTTGTTATATTTAGATTTTGTATTCAAGGTAAAGTAGTTTGAATTGAGCTTATTTATCAAATGTAATTAAGACAGTATCATTCAACTGTCATAAATAGGAGCAAAATAAAGATGACAGTTGTGTTCTTTTCTTTTAAAAAGCAGATTCATGCTGATCTAAAGGCACAAATATATCTTAATTATTTAAAATAAGAAGCATAAAATAAAAGTATGGTTATAAAATCATAATTAGTTATGAGAACTCAAATATTTTGACTAATAAAATCTTTCTACTTATATAAGTGTTTAATTTAAAAAGGCTAAGATTCATGTAAACTTTCCTGGATGGAAAAATCTTTGAAAAATGCTTATGTAGGTATTAATGCTAAAAATAAAAAGTATTACATTAATGTTAGACATTAGTATCAATGGAATGGTAATATGTTTATGAAAATAATAAATAAATCTTTAGAAATCACAATTCTTAATTAAATTTCTTTGCAAATCATTGCAAAATACTTTAACATATTAATTTGTGCCAGTTATAAAAGCAAAAAATGCTGATATTACTCTTTCCTCATATGTTACTAAATATAGATTGTCATTGCCTAATTGCACATAACCTATCAAGAAATATCAATATTTTTAGTGTTATCTTCACTCTTTGTTTAAAGTACCATAGGTTCTGATTATTTAGCTGTACTTATATTCAGTTAACTTTTTTGATGTTTTATACTAACACTTAAAAATACTCTCAGACAGTAAAAGTAACATTTATACAGTTATATGGATATGTTTAGTCTAGATTAAGAATGAAAAATAAGAAACAGATGATTTCAGTTCTATTCATATTTTACAATTTACTAAAATCCATCTCATATGGAAGCTTTTACAAATAGAGTAATTTGGAGCATTCTATAAAAATGTAAAAAAAAAAAAAAGTTTATCACAGTATCGCCTTGCTCCTGCATGGCATACATTTCAAGGACAAGAGATAAGGACCACTCGGACAATGGAAACAGTGCACTTGAAACAGTCTCTCTACAATTAGTTCCAGATTACCTGTTAATTTCAGATCATTAATCCATATTGTGGCAATAAATTCAACATTATATATATATATATGTAATATATATAATATTTAACTAACTTTCTTTACGTGAAAAGTCCAAAAAATGAGAGAAACAGCTTTCAAACTGAAAAAACGCAAAAATATTTATTCTTTGACTTCTCTGCTCTTGAAGTATAGAACAAATATAACAATAGTAAACATGCTAAATTGCTTTCTAGGTTTTCCTAATTCTTTCACCATCATTAGTTTAAAACCAGGTAGCCCTATTCAAGAAAAATTAGCATTCATGACTATTGCTTCATAGACACTTTACTAAGCTCATTTACTTTGCACAAACTAATTCAAGTATTTTGACTAGTTTAGCACATTGATACAAAAGGTGAAAAAACAATAAAATAAAGCAAACAGATGATGAGACCAAACATAGTTTAAACAGCAACAAATCCAGCAAAAAGACCAGTTGGATAATTCCTACTAAAATTCTTAGGTAGGCACAGGAATTACTTTCTTTTCTTCGGAATATGCCAGAGAGGATAGCAAGACGAGATTCCTACATTATGACCCTGTAAATTCTGGCAGTAACACTGGAGGTTTAGTGCCTGAACATGCAGATGGTACCTTCTGTCTTGCTGATAATCAAAATTTTGTAAAATTAGCTGTCTCTCCTTGGCTGACAGTCTCAAGCACTTTTTACATAAAAGTGTTCATAAGTGGCATTAATATTACATTTAATATTCATCAAATTGTCTCTATAGGGAGATACCCTAAAGCAGGTCATTCTGCACTGTTAAAACTTTCCTCCAATATTCTTTTGGAGTACACTCTCCACCCAGTCAACTGAGCTATAATATCATCTGAAACTCTAAAGTTTATGAATGTGATGGGGCCTAAAGAAACCTTTGGCTCTCTAGGGTAAGAAATAATCTAAAACCTGCTCCCAATGGCATATATATTTATTATCATAAATACATGTTTGTTTGTTTGTTTGTTTTTTACCTTATATATAAGTGAAAATCTTGTTTCAGTCTTTTACCTCTGGGAGCTTGCATAGCTTGGAAGTTCATAAGTATTTTATTCGGGTATAGGCCCTAATGAGTAATATTAGAAAGTTTGTGTTGAATAGTTAAGGAATTTCTTCAGCTGAAGTTGTTTATCAAAATCTTAAAATGACTTCTAGCTACAACATCCAGAATAAAAACAGATAGTGGCAATTCAGTTGGTTATCATTGACACTTTTATGGCATGTTTAAATGTTGATTTCTCTTTAATTTAAACAAACCAAGGATTTTAATTTCCATTAGCCAATAATATTTAATGATTGATCTATAACACTTGAAAAATGAATTTTTAAGCAAAGATTATCAAAAACAATGGCAAAAAATGTATCTGAAGATATGGTTTGAAGTATTTGAACACTAAAGACCTGATTTTTGATAAAACTATTTAAAAGTAAAAGATAATCACATATTTATAAATATATCGAGACAACATTAATATCGTTCCCATTTCAATTTACTTTATTTGAAGCTGAGGGCAGAAATCAATATTATTTTCACTTGCAATACATTTTTGTGTGTGTGTGTAATCCATTGTGAGTGAATATGACATATATAAAGAGATTTACGGAATCTTTCTAATCTAATTTTACACACAGCTAATATTCATTCAGATGGGTAACAATTTTGATCTGGCACTTCAGTCTATCAAAAATCAACGTTCAAATAGACTATAATTATAACTTAAAAAGAATTTTCCAAAGTTTCTCTCAATTTTTAATATCTGATAAAGATAGCTGGCTTCATCAAGCCCGATTCCCTGAAATTCTGATAAAAAGTGTAACCTTTTATTAAGTATTTTTATCTTAAACTGAAATCTACTTTAATAATCTATTTGCCAAGATAGAATTAAAAAACATGCAGGGCTTTCTTATACATTAGGCTAACAAAGCTTTTGTTTTGTTTTGTTGTTTCTAAAACCTCTATTTGTTGGAGAGGTTGTGGTATGAAATATAGTTTTAAGAAGTAGAGCACTTTAGCCATATAAGAAATCACAGGACTTCAATCATGGAGTCAAATTGATACCCAAGCATCGGTGCCATTCAGGTCTCTATATTGAAATTCTTAACAAAATAAACAACAACAATAACAACAACAACAACGACAAAAGGAAACAGACCATGGGCAATATTTGATCATATGTATATGTGTACAAGCTATTCCAAGCTAGAAGTTTCCCAAGAAATTAAGGTCAATGGAATAGTTTTGGTCTTAGGGTCACCGAAATCCAAATGCTCTTCACAGCATTGTTCAAGCCTCTGTAATCTTCACGTTATGCTTTGCCGTCGTCTTCTTTTGATTGGATGTCATTAGAAACCTTAATTTCTATAGTTTCCGGATTTAAGACTTCTTTCCCATTCTCTTCTTTTAAGGGTAATTTTCTGGAAGAAAATATAAAATAATAAATTTCATTTGCTAAGGCACTTTGATATCCTTTAACATTTAAGTTACTGTTTTGTAGAAGGAAATATGTCACAATTATTAGAATAAAAATCAGATTTGTTAAAGTAATATCAAATTGACAGAAAAATAATATAAATGTGAATAAAACAATATTGTGTACTATAAACATGTGATGTAATGCAGAATGATGAATGAAATAATATATTTGTATATTTAGATGCATCAAATTTTGTTTGTTATAGGGTGGCTTAAATTTGATAACCAGTTGATGACATTAAAAATATAATTGTTTTGAATGTAAAATAGCCAAAACATTTTTATATGTCAACTAGATGATTTACTAGTACTTAAGTTTTTCAAGTAGAAACAATCAATACTTTTATATTATATTACATTAACTTCAGAAGCTAGGTGAATTAGCAATATTCTTTGAAACTTAATGTAAATAAATATAATTCTGGGCTTTCTTTTTATATTCAATTATATGCTTTTTTTAATTGTCTCTTTTCACTATTATTTTCTTGTTGCTTTTGTATCTTTTATGAGAACTTTTTTTGAGTTGTTTCCAATTGTAACCTGTGAAGCAATAACTTTTATTCTTACTTTTGAGACTGCTTCACAAATCTATGATGATGATGAATCAAGATTTCTAGTTTCTTCTACTACTATTAAATTCAGTGGTTTACTATTATATCTTGTCATGTCTTTCGGGGTATTTTTCTTCCCTTGACAAAATGTATTTTCCATATAAAAAAAAAAAGTTAAAACAGAGTTCCCACACACCACTCTGACTTGAAATTCATCGTTTTATGAGGGAGTGAAAGCTATTGTGCTAGTTCTTCTGGGGTTTATTTGTAATTTATTTTATATTCTGAAATGAGTGAGTAATTAATTTTATTCTGAAGATAGAAGCTCTCATGTGAAACTAACCAATCAAAAGTAATTCATAGGCAAAAACTAGTAACATCAGTTTCTGGGATTGAATTAGCCCCCTAGGAGGGCAGGCTCTTTTATCTATATTATCAATAGTGCATTCACAGTTGGTTCTTTCTCCCATTCCCAAATTCTGAAAACACTGACAATAAAAAATTGTAAAAACATTGGGTCACTTCTAGTGTCAAAATGTAGAGAAATTTAGAGCTTGGAAGGAAGGTTAACATATGCTTAATATATCTCTAAATCAAAGACTACGTATTGGGTTTCTAGTTAAGGAGTGTTTTCAACTAATTCTTGGATGGTGTGTTTTGGCACATATAAATGTTTGCTCCTTATGTTCATGGTAATTTTTAAAAATATGACTCAATGCTATTATTTTTTGTTGAGTATTTTTTTCTATGATTGAGTCCCCAAGTAATTCTTAAATCATCTTTGGTTTTTGTTTTTGCTTGCTTGTTATAAAATATAGCTCTTGTTATAAAATATAGCATTTTCTTAACTGGTTTTCCATACACATCAATATAACATTGTAAGTGTTCATTAATAATCAGAAATTTGGTTTTTGGGGAATAATATTTTACTTCATTGGAAAGATTTTTAATTTCTGAAGGAGAGACTAGAGAACTCATCCTGTGCCAGCTGCTTGTACAGGAGTTAACTTCAAATTAGAATGTAATAATCTCTAAATGCAATCACTAAAGATATCTTGAGGATTTGTATTGAAATTTTAGCTACAGAGTAGTGCATTGAATTTACCGAAATATGAATTGTTTCAAACTCTTGGGAGCAGATAGAGGGGATATCAGAAACTGTTTTCTTCAGCTATGGCAACACTCAGTATTTGATTTAGGATGAGAAGCCTAAATCAAATTTTTCTACAAGGGAATGTTACCTGGCAAGGAAAAAGGGCTCTTGGTTGTGAAAGTCATTTTGGTGAGCAATATTTAAAGAAAAGTGTAAAAGTCATGGTTTTATTAGTATTAAATATATTAAATAAAATACTACTGTAACTACTTCTTAATAATGCCTTTGGTTTGGCTCATTTTAATTTTTATGTATATGAACCTAGGCATATGTTCATAACCTTTAACAGTATAGTTAAAATACCAAATATGGTTTTAATGGAGGTATAATGGACGCAGAAAGATATAAATAACATAATCTTGAATGGCGACCCAGCACCATTTACTGTTAGACATTAAAGTGACAGTTTAACAATATCTTTCTGTTCTTTACAAATATTATTTTTCAAAAAATGTCTTGTGTATATTTCACACTATTTATTTATATTTTAGACTGTCATATTTATGTTTAAAGTGATGACTAATTTCCTGACACATCTTTATTTCAGTTAAAATCAATTGCATTTTAAGGCATAACTTTCTTAAAGAGTAAGATTAATGTAGGGAGATCTAACTCTGTAATATACTTGTTTTTTTGACATTTCTGCATATAATTATGAATATATGTTTAAACAGTAGATTTTCTCCAACATTGATACAAAGTTTTTATGTAAAATGTCTAAATAGAAAATTGATTTTAGATAATCATGTGCACTTTCATTGAAAAACTATTTTTCACAGATTATTGTATTTTTAAATATTTTATGTAATAATAATGTGCTATCACTTTATAAATACTTATCCAAAAAGAGTTACGCATTTCAATCTACATACTCAGGTTCCGTTAATGGTGTGGTTTCATTTGGTCATTTACTGGGCTTCCATCTTCATGATTAGTAATTCTTTCATCCTCTGTTCTCATCTCCACTATTGGCTCTTTTGATCCATCTTTCCTAGAAAAATAAGAAAAAACTGATATTACCTCCATGTTGTAAAATGGATACATTATGAGACATTTCTTAAAATTCCACCCACTCTTACCTCCCTACCAACAAATTCAACACGGATTAAAAATACCACTAAGAATTTTTTTCCATTTACATTTATCTCAACGTATTTTTCACTCAGAGAAAGTAAAATTTGATATTCTATTTTGTACAATTTTTTCCCTCATCAAAATTGTGTGTTTCAAACTTTAGAACATAAAATTTATATATAAAATATCCTTTTTTAAATTTTTTTAAATGTCACTATAAATTTATATGTGTGATTTTAATTATGATGTGACCATTGATGTTTAACATACTCATGTTTTCAAGAAAAGTTTAAATAAAACAATATTGTAACATATATGCAAGCTATTTTCATTTATAAATTCATATTCATGTTATCTTTATAGATTTCTAAAATATGAGATTGTGTGATTTATCATAATTATGAAAAGTAGAAAGTTTACTGTGAAGGTTCATACCTCAAGAAATGAAGTAAAAGAAAGAAAAAAAAGTCATTTGGTGATGATAAAGAGTAAATAAAATATAAGAATTGGGAATGATGCACTCATAATACAGATAACAAATATGCCACCCCCTCAAGAAAATAAGGAAGGAATGTGGAGTCTTCAACCAGGGACATACTCTTATCAAGTGTGCTCTCGCATCTTATTTGTCATTGAGATTTTATATATAATCTTTTTTTCAATCTGAACAATGAATTTTTGAAAAAGTTGAAAACTATTTTCCTAAGGTAGGAGAAACTGAGGTATAAAAAGTTATAATGGATAAAAAGCATGGAATGAACCATTTGTTTTCATCTTCCCAAGTCTTCAGGTTAAACTCAGCAGGATTTACAAACAGATGTGTTAGTGGATAAATAAATGATAGTGTCAAATAAAAATAAACAGCAAAACTTTGTTTTGCCCGAGGTAACCAACATCCGTCCAGGTAGCTAAGAAAAAACACGAAAGTCATTTTAGATATCTCTCTTTCTTTCACCCCAAAGTCTAATCAATCAATAACAATTAACTCTACCTCACCTATATCCAGAATCTATACAATCTTACATGCCTACAGGAGTACTATAGGAACTACCTTGGTCTAAAAGGACATTATTTTTCACCTGGAGTGTTTCAAGATCCTCCTGCCTTATCTCTTTAATTCTAAATCTTTCCTCTACACTTAGCAATTCCCTAGTAATCCATTCTTCACATGTAGCTAAAGTAATTAATCTCCTTTAAGAACTTTTGGTAGCTTTCTATTAAAAAAAAAAGTTTCTTACTTTGACAAAAGAAGACCTAATACTTTGGTCCCTAGATAATTCTCTGACCTGGTATTTGTACGTGTTTCTCTCTCTGCCTCACATCACTTATGCTCATTTCCCCTTTAACATAATAAGCTTATTCCTGCCTTAATGGCCTTTGTATTAACTATTACACTTGCATAGGTTGTTCTTGCCCAGCTTGTTATATTACTAGCTTCTTCTAACTCTCTTCTTCCACTTCAATTTTACCTCCCCTGAGAGTTTTTCAATGTCTCAATCTCTAGCAACAATTTATTAGTCTGTTTTTCATTTGTTATCATTACTAGACATTTTGACTTTTAGTTAATCTTTATTTTCTGTCTCCCTGCATTAGAGAATGAGTTTCATGGGAACAAAGTCCTTTTCTGTTCGGTTCATCATTGCTAGATTGCATAGCAGTGTTTAGTATTTATTCCATAAATAATGTTTGCTCAATGGTTGAGCAAGAATGAAAATGAAGAATTGGGAATGATGCACTCATAATACAGATAACAAATATGCTTTTTTTTTTTGAGATTCTATATATCTAATATATAGAATATGTAAATATGTATAATTATGTAATAAAGTGTATTATTTTCTCAAAATGTGAGCAAGAAACTAAACTAAGTTTGATGTTTTGTTTATTAAGTTAATATGACAATTTAAGAACACAGCATGTTCTTATGAAGAAAGCAGAAGATAGTAAATGGTGAATTGATCCCACTATATTTATTATGTTAGAGATTAATAACCCCATTCAAATGTGAATTAAAGCCTAATTTTGTTTGTTCTTTGCTATGTTCTGTGCCCAACAGTTAAGCAGGTGGTGTTTTGATTGCATATTGAATTTATCTTTTTTTAATTAAAAATGTATGCTCTCTAATTTAGCATCACATGAATATCCCTACAGTGTATCCATGGGAATGGTCATAGACACATTGCCTAGTAATATTGAAATAGGCTTAGACATGAAAACCAAATAAAACCAAACAAAACCAATGTAGACATGTAGAATGGATTCTCATATACCCATAAGCCTAGAAAATAATGTATGAACTCATATATGTATATGCATAAATGTATGCATAAGAAAACATATAGAAAGGACTATAATTTTTTTTAAAAAAAGGAATTACCAATGTACAGAACACTATGAGTATTAAGAAATTATACTGAGTGAAAAAAGCCAAACACAAAAAAGTACACATTGTAGAAATTTATGTAAAGTTCTATAACAACTAAAAATTATCTATGATGAAAAAAATTAGAACAGTAGTGGTTTGGGTGTGGGGAGGTTAGTGTGGATTAACTAGGTAGGGGCATGAGAAAAATTTCAGGGTGATGCTAAATTAAGTTCAGAATTTTTATGTGACTTGAGTTACACATATATAAATGTTTGTCAAAATGTCACATGTAACATTTTGTGCATTTTATTCTATGTAACTTTTACTTAAAGAAAACAAAACAAATTTTGAACACTCTGTAGTAATATGCAAGCTGAATTGTGTATGGTTTAAGCGTACTGATTTTTTGAAATGCAAACAAAAATTATAGATTGAAGTATCGATAAATATGTGATTTTTGATGTTTGAAAGTTTTCATACTAAAATGTTAGAAAAACTATACTATAATAATAGACTAATAGAAAGACTGTAGGATAAAAATAGGATATTTATTCTTTATTGCAAGGTTTAATATAGACACTTTTGTAAATATACAAACACATATATAAACAAACATGAACATTGTGTGTATGTGTGTGTGCTTTTGTGCTTTTGCATTTTTGCCTATTGTAAGTTTGAGATTAGAGACAAATTTATCTAAAGACAATCAAAACAAAAAAAAAATAGTATCAATATCTCTTAATTACTCCTTAACATGACAAGAACATTTCCTACAAATTTCAGCTCGCATGCTTTCTTAGATTCATATTTTGTCTAATTAAATGAGATGCTACAGAGAACTCCAAATTTTATTATATAGTTGTAATCTAATCAATATTTGGAGGACTAAATTCAGAATCTGTAAATATGTTATTGCATAGTGCATACATTTTCTACATAGACGATCTTGAAACTTGTATATGTAGTCATTGACAATTGTAAGAATTGGCATAATTTATGTTTTAAGCTCAGTTTAACTTAGTTTTTAACTCAGTACTATTGATGCCTTTTTTAAATTTATTATAAACAGAAATAGTGGGAGAAATTATAACCAAATATAATTATATGATTATCTATCTATTATTAATCTATATATCACTTATCTGTCATCTATCATCTATCCATCATCTCTCTTATCTATCATCTATCTATCATCTATCTATATATCTATCATCTATAATTTAAATTCTATCATCTAACTGTCATATGTCATCTACCTACCTACCTATCTGTCCACCCATCATCTCTCTCTCTATCATCTATCATCATAACCTATCTAATCTATCTACTTATCTACTTATCAATATTTAAATCATGATAGTAGTATTCTACTGTGGATCCCATCTTAAGGTTTATTTTTTTTAATACAGTAGTCTATTTTCAGTCACTTGCCTCTATATTATATTTAAGGTTATATAGATTTAAGATCAGAAAAGAGACAGTACAGTGTCCAATAGAATGCTTGGAAAACAAAGCCCTGAATAAAGTATATAAACTTGATTGTGTCACTGTTCAACATAACATGATGTAGATGGCCAATACTCACAGGTATGCAGCTTTTCCTTCTTCAAGTTCTTTACTTTTGCCACTGGAGCCACTTTTCTTCCCGCACATTCTCCTGGTGATGCACATTAATAACCCACATTGCCGAATAAAGAAACAGCTGACATCTGTTACCACAAGGATTAGCAGGAGTGCGGCAACTCCCAGGCCAATGACCGCTCCAAGCCCAAGCCATTAAAGAGTGTGTCTTAAAAAAGAAAAGAAAAGAATTTTATTAAACCTCATGTTAGAAAAGATCGTACAGTTATTTTAAAAAATTAATCTTATCTAAGAGATATTCAACTAAAGAGACAAAGAAAAAGAAAGTCGTTGGCAGACTTCAATTTCATGATTGTTGAGAACTATTCTCTGGTTTTCAAACAGTATTTTAAGCAATTGACATGGTAATAATTTGAAATACTTTTTTTTTTTAATTTCTTTAGAAAAAAACCTCTTGAAGAACTCTTCTTTCCAATAAACTTCTTGATTCCCTGTGGGGAAGATAATGAATATTATCATATCTCTAGCTGTACTCTATAAAAAAAGTCAGAGCCATTAATAGATGTCACTTTGTTAAAAAGAAAATGTAGTCAAAACTCCTGTAAAAGATGTATTAAATAAATGTTCTATATAGGATTATTTTAGTTTTAAGACTTACATTTGCAAATGATGGCTCCAAGCATTTGCTTTGACAGAGAATTTATTTTAAAATATCTATCTATGAATATTTGAAAAATCATCATTTTGGGATAAATATTGAACTTATATTTTTCAGTTGATATTTTTAACAAATCACATTAGACTAGAGGAAAACTTTAACAGAATTATGGTGCTTATGACCTTTCTGAAAGTAGAGCCAGATGAGAGCCACCCTTCCCTAGCTTGCAGTTGCAGAAAATCCCAAGTCATACAGAGAATATTCAAGAGAAAGATGATTAAGACAATAGGATGAATATGCTGACTGACAAAGTAGAAATGGCAAGAGCCGTTAGTATAATGGAAATGAATCAAGCGTTATATGCCTGTAGTTGAATATGAGGGTTTAATAGTATAGATAAGAAAATTAGCACAATAGAAAGAAACCAGTTTAAACCGGTGATATGTTATTGAAAGGGAGATCAGAGGATTATATAAGACAATTTTATAGAAATATTCAAAGTGATTCTTAACACAATTATGGCAAAATTTTCTTACATAACATAAAATTATAATTTCCTTTTTAATAATAAACATTTTATCATCATAGTGGCATTATGATTATGTAATTGATATGGAAAAGAAGTGAAAGATACCGAAACATAAAATTTGGGGTTTGGGAAACTACTCTGAAAAAGCATATGTAAAATGAGGTTTCTCTATCTTTTTTAAAAATTAGGTCAAATATTGTAATAATGACTTGAAGAAATTTTTATTCAAAGGAATCAATCTAATTTTTCTTATTTTGAATCTACCACTAAGGGGCTGATCCTGAATATGTCACACTTGTCTAAATGCTAGCTTATTTTTCTGCAGAATGACTGTTTCCTGTCTGCTATATCTATCTTAATTTTTACAAAAATATGTTACTTATTTTTTTAATACTCCCAGAGTTTGCAGATAGGTTTTTGAAAATCATTCCGTTTATGACATGGTTGCTTGACACTTTCTTTACCCAGGTGATTTGTGTTTCTTCTGTGTTGGACATGGATGCTCTTCTACCATGTCTCCATGATGTAATGAAAATTCCTTAAGCACTGAGTAACAAACGTGGAACACTCATGCCCAAGCAAAGTATACCTTAGATTACAATCATTTTATTTTACATAAAGAGAACAGGTAGTAAGCACACAGTAGTGTTAGAGGAAATATAATTTTTTTCATGCCATTTTCAGAATTTCCTTCCTCTAACAAATTTTAACATATTACTAAGATGGTGATAATTTTGGATAATTGCCTAGCTAATAGCTGGAGAATTTATTAGTTTCCACATAGTTATGCTTCTATCATATGAATCTACTTTGCAGGATAACTGGATAAAAAAGCTTTTTCAGCCATGGAATTTGGTACATTTTTCTTTTTCTTTTTGAAATTCTAAAATACAATTGGAAAATGAGATTTTAACTATTATGTATGAATTTTCAAATATGTATTTATATCAAGTTAAAAGAATTGTGCCCTGTGCTGTTAAAGTAATAGACCAAACCAATTAAGATTTCCTTTGGCAATTAAAAAAATAACTTTTCTTCAAATGTAAATGATTCTTATTGGAATCTACGATTACAATATAATGAGGACAATTCACTTATGAAGCATTTTTGATTATATAGAAAGCTATTTTTTTTTTCAAATGCACAAGTAATTATTTTGGATGTACTACACATGATTCAACAACCAAAGCTCAAAAAAACAAAGTTTAAAAATATATGTGCTGTTAGATGTTAGCTCCTGTGGATATATTAACTCCAAACCTTCTCTATACTAGTCACTCTTCTCTTATACCATTTAGGTTCATCTCATATGCAGACATAGCTGCAAAGCAATAAATGACACAGAGGAATGATGATATATCTGGTCCATTATAAAAATTCCCATTTACTTTTTTTAAATATGAAGTCTTGCTTTGTACTTAAATGCACTGGATCCAGTGTCAGGAAATTCTGGTTTCATCACATATTGCTGGTATGTCCTTAGGCAAGTCAGCTAACTTCTCTAAGGCTGAGATCCCTCTTTATTAAAATAGGGACAGTTATAACAACCACCACAAACTAAGTCATGGTTGTTGGAAAGGTTGTCGTGAATGTAATAATGTATTTAACGTTGCTAGCACTTATTGCTCAGCACTGAGTAAAAATTTAACAAATACTGAAAATTAATACTATTATTATTTTACTGTTACAAAATTCTAAGAAAATAAGTTTTTGATGACAAATAGACCATTTAAAGTTTAATTAGTCTGTAAATATGTTTCTTTAATTGGAAACCTAGAATATCTCTTATTATGCATTGATTATTCTCTTGAGGATACAATCACATTTTTTAATGACAGGTTATGCTAGTTGGTTTTTAAATTATAAATATTTTATATGTGACCTTTTTAGCATTAAACTGGTATATTAATCTGCTTCATTTCCCACTTTAGAAGCTCTTAGAAACATTATATTTGTAAAGCACCCTATGGTAAAGAAATATTCATGCTAAAATAGCTATTACTTTTTTTCCAGAGAAACAAAATTATACACTTTTAATTTATAAGTACAATTTTTGAAGGTTGCTTGTAGTTATTTTTATGAAAAACTACATATATTTTTGTCATTGCAGAGGCTAGGATGGGCGAATAGATTTATTTTATAAATTTTTAATTAAGTTTTCTTTTGAGAGTAGTTTTTTAAAATCATCTTGAGAATAAATTTAAATGTATTCTCATATCCTATGAGGTTAGGTTACAATAACTATAAAAGCTAAATTTTCTATTTTTTTTCTGCTACCAATTTACTCTGGTATAAAAGGTTACGTGTTTTTCAATTTTTCACAAACAAAACCATATCCATCTGTAAAATTATAGTATTAGGATTTGGGGACTAGCCATGATTTATTTTCTCAATAAAGTACAGAAAATTCTTTCTTTATAAGTTAATTATGGTTTTAATTATTAATAAATTGAAGTGCAGCACTGCAAACATTAAAGGATTTTAAATTCATCTTTTCTTTTTTAGCTTTTTTAGCTTTCCAGAATTACACATTTTATAATTTTATAATTTTAATAACAAGTTTATTACAAAGGAAAACTATATTATCAGATCGACTTTACAGATAAGAAAACTGAGGCTCAGAGAAGATAGTAACCCAAGGCATACGATAACTCTTAATATTAGATCTGTCCAAATGAAGACTACTTAGTTTCAGATTTTATATTTTTTATACCTGAGTTAAAGTCAACAATTTGTATTGGATGTTCATCATCAAATAACAAAAGATAAGAGTAAAATATAGTGAATTAATTAAAATGTGTAGTTTTCTTACAGAGACATGTCAATATCCGTTTTCCATATTACTAGTAGAGGAACAACTATCATAATGAAGTACAAAAATGTAAATTATTTATTTATGAGTTCTTGGTGTTAGCAACCTTTTTAGAGATCATTTTATATTGATCTTTTGTAAAAGGGGATTTTATATTAAGGTTGAATAATACATAATACAGAAATCAAAAGTTAAAATGTCGATTTTTGCTGTGTATTTTATTGAAAGCAAATATGAGAATCAGCCTGAATGAGTTTCTATAACCTCCCTCCTAGCTGTACCCTCCACCCTCTGAAATTTATAAATTGGCTAAATAAATCATACTTCGCCATACAATTATATAATTGCATTCTAATTGTCATTGAAACATAAAATCGAAGCGTTAAAATAAGAAAAAAACAACTTCATTTCGAATTTTTCATACACATGTCTTTTCATGTTTCTATTATGAAAATTAACTCATTCCTAAAAACTGAATAAATTTTCTGTAAAATTCATTATATTTGATAATACGAATTGTTCAAAAACCAGTGCACTATATTCATAAAACTAATCTTGCTTTTTTCTATTTGTATTTTGATTCCTTATATAAATTAATATTTTATATATTTAACTTTTTCTGTATGTATGCATAATCTTCCCCAAACAGATTGATAATTACTTTCAACCTTGACAGGTGATCAAGATATGAAGAAAAAAAATATTTTTAATTTAAAGTTCCTAAAGTAGAAATTTGGTTGTTGCTCCCAGAATAATGGTAGCTGTTTTCATAGGAGATATTGCTAGAAGCAGTAAGTAAGCCCTTTAAAACTATAAAATATAACAAAAAGATATCCAAAAACAATTTTTGGTATAAGTCATCACATTACTAGATATTATATTCTCCTACAATTGAGGTAAGTACACCTGTCTTCTGCTTAGATGTTTGTCCTTCATCCTGACCAGAGTAACATACTTTTTAACATCAACCGATCTATGGAAAATCTAATAAATCCATACAGCATGTGCTTACATAAATATGTCCTACATAAAAAGAGGGGGAATGGGCAGTTCTTTGTAATTGGACTCTATTAAACCACAATGGTTAGCTACTTAAAAAATCAGACATCTGGATTATGTAAAGACTTTTGTAGCTACACAGTTTAAAAAAAAAAAACAACACACAAGACTCCCATTTATGCTTCACAAACCTTCATTGAGTGCCTACTAAGTTAGTCTAAAACTAGAGAGGTTGCCTGATACATACTAAAATAGTATTAGTAAAAATTAACATAAATATTTTGGCTTATTATACATCTCTTTAAGTTGATATTTACTTATGATGCATGAGTTCCCCAAATGTAATTTCATTCACTGAATTGCAGCAAATGTGACAAAGGAATGAGAGGATAAGATTTTTATATTAACAAGGGCATACAGTTAATAGTAAGAGCTTCACCAGGATTCCGGTAATCTCCTTCCATTACAGAAGGCATGCTCTAGGGTAATACACACTTTTAGAGAAAACACATTTTCTAATTTAAAAACCAACTACCATTCCTAAAGATTTCACATAGTTTCTTGTTGTGTTGTGTTATGTTAGACACGTGGTTTCCAAAATCACCTGTCACTATAGACTTATAAATTAACTTCAATTGTTAAATGAAATTAATTTTCTGTGATTTTTTCCCAGGAACCCCCAAATCAACAAATAATAGAAAAATGTAGTAGAAAGAGCCAGTGTATAGAGAAGTGAGACTAGGACTGCAACTGAGTCAACAAAATCTTTTAAAAAAGATTTAAAATGTGTAATAAGCTTCAAAACTATAGTAACAGTGGGAATATTGAAAATAAAGTATAATCACAATATTCCCCCAGTATAGACAAAGCTGTGGTTTTTACATTTTTTAATATAACCCACATGTCAAGAAAGAAAATGTTTTCCAGTCTTGTGGACTTGTGTAGAAAAATGTCTCATTATGTATTTATAAAGTTTCTATTTTATATGGGGAATACTGAACCTGTTAAACGTTAAACAGAACCTAAGTTAGGATAAGATTTGTGTTTGGATTGATAGTCTTTTCTTAGTTAAACTAAATGGAGAAATCAGGCATATATGTATAAATGGCATATTTATATATTTTAAATATTTAAAAATAATTCAAAATATCTATTTTTGTATATTTGAAACAACATGCTTTTTAAATCACTTTTGCACGTGTAATCCCAAGTAGAAAAAAAAGAAAAGGAAAACTTTGATTCAGTAGTTATAAAATTTGCTGTTAAAGAGAAATGTTGAAACTACTGATATTAGCAATCTGAGTGTAATGTCACGCTATTTCCATTGCTCTAAATGCCACACTTCTCTTTTGTGTCATGTCCATGGGTTTCCTGTATTTATGGTGTCTGGTGTTGATCCCTGACTTGATAGATTCATTCAATTTTGATTCATACTGAACTTCCTTGTTTATAACATGTGTTTGAACATCTAAGGTTTCCAATGTCTGGTCAATACACCTTAAACTGTATTCATTAGAAAAGAGGACGTCATTGAAATTGCATAAGCAAGGATAATGAAAAAATTTCTATTTTCCATTAAATCAAAAAAATTTAAAAATCACACAGCAAACTCAAGAGCAATTATTATTGGACTTATATTCTTCCTCCCCTCTAAGTTACTTTTTTTTACTTCCCCATTATACCCAGAGAAAAATTGAGTGTATCATCCTAAGATATATGTTTTTCTTTAAAATTATAAACAAGTAATATTTACACTTTAAAATTCACTGTACAATTATAAAAAATAGGAAATTAGAAAATGATGTACATATGAATGGAAATGCTAATATTTTCCTTGTCCTATAATGTTATTGTTCACCTATTTTGTGGTCCACATACCAATTGGATTGTGGCCCACATACAAAATTGTAATTAAAATTTTATTCTGTGTCATTATTGGTAAAATGTGGATAATTATTCTCCTGAATTCTTGCTAAAATATTCTTCAAGACTCATACATGGAAGATCTTTGGAAATTCCAGAGCACTATACAAATATGTTATTTCAATAAAACAATATGTAAATATTGTTATACCTATTATTCTATGTTCACTTTGTTTATGGTACCTTCTTGATACTCATTATTTATTTATAGCCTCTTCTTTTAAAAGATTATATCTCCACTTTTACCCCCAAACTTCTTAGATTTTAGCAAGTATGTTCACTTGCTGAGTCATTAATATGGCTAACATTCATAAACTATGATGCAAAAAATAATTGTAAAAGCATGTTTATATTTTAAAAATGCTCTTTTTAGAGCCATTGTTTTTGATAAACTTTCTTCATTAAAGGCTAAGGTGAATATCACTTTTATTCTTTTAATTTTAAATGTGCCTTTCAGTGTTGCCAAAACTCAACAAGTTTTCATTTTAATTTCATTCCTTATTTATTATTCATACAGTAAATTCTCTTTTTCATAATTCCTTTATTTCTGTAAGTCAAATTAAAATCTTTCTTGACCGATGTTAAAATGAATAAAAGGAAGACAATTATTAATAATGTTTAATGTCTCTGATAGTTGACATTGACCTTTGCTCATTTTGGGGAAAAGAATATATTCTTTAGCTTTCTCTTTTTCTGTAATTCATTTTGTCCTCTTTAGTTCACTATTGTTGGTTCATTGTTGGTTATCATTATTGTGACTTTTATTGTTATGATTATTTTGCACAATATTTTAGACACTTTCATCTTCATTGAAATACAAAAGTAACATTGAAACTCTAAAAAGATTGTTTCAGAATGAATCAAAGGCTACTCCCTAAAATAAAGACTATAACTTTTATGTTCTAATCTTTTATGCTGTCACAGCTTTGTTCTTTTTAGGACGGCTCATAGAATTGATGAGATAAAGAAAGCATTTACAATATTCAGCTTCCTGACAAAACACATTTATTATTAACATTTTAAGTTTACTCAAGTTCATATGATTCAGATTATTTAACTGCTTACTGAACTAGCTGAAAACTGTGTAGATATGACACATAATCTCATGAATTTTTCAATGAACAATTTAAAGAAAGAAGTATATAATGCTATATAATATAGCTGTGATGGCTGTGAAAGAGCATTGTTATCAATGAAGAAAAAACAGCAAAGAGTCTTTTATAAAGGACTGCATTTTGGGAAAGGAATCTTGGAATTTTAACATTAAAAATCTAAAAAATATACTTATAATCCAAATGGAGTTATAATGATGAGAAGAGTACATAATTATATAAAATTATACCAGTTTATAAGTGCTTTGTGAGTCTGAAGGATTTTTAGTTTTAAGATCACATGACGGTAATTGGCTGTGCTTTAAATGAACATATATTGAGTTCATTGGAGTTCTTTGTGTATCTAGAAACAAATTATAAAAGTTCATGACGGAAATTAACACATGTGGAAGTTCATTTTATACGATTTTCTAGCTTTCTTGTGCTTTCATAATACTATTTATAGTATTCATATATTAATTTAGGAGCTAGAAATTTTCCGATTTTAAAAATTATAAGCACGATTTAACATTACTCAAATGTAGTGTTGTTATTTATATATGTTTTAAATCCTCAGGCTGATTTTAGTACATTTTAACAAGGTGGCCATATATTTCTATGTGTAGTCAAACAATATTGATATAAAGTTTATTTCTTATTATCGAATTCCTTTTCATACAATCTTCCTTTTGGGGGGGAGTAAAGATTTTATTTTATATCACCTATTCCTTACTAATGTGTCCCCATTCTCTAGTCATTTTGATTGTTTTGTCAAAATATTGTTACATATGTATGTATTTTTTTAATATTAACTCAGTGGCAATCCAAAATTTCCTCCAAATCACCTATCCCTAATAAGATGTGTTATTTAGGAAAAGGAGGGGTAAGGAGGCAGCACTGATAAACCAGACTTCTTTCTTTAACATTATATATGATTTGGGGCCAGAAAAAATAGATAATTGAAGACATTTGGTTTAGTAATGAGAAAGGAATTAAAAACAAGTATATTATATAAATGACATTTATAATTGCAAAACTATATACATTTTCTGAGTGTCTTTTCTTACAGATGTTTGTTATCAAAGGTAGAATTCTAGATTAAATCTTTTAAAAAGATGTTCTATTCTTTTGCTATTACACAAATATTACAAAAAAATCATAAAATATATGTGATCACCCTTTAATTTATCACATTATTAAACAACTCTATCAAGTAGGATAAAATAATAAAAAAGCAAAAATGTTTTCTTCTCTAGGGGCTTATAACATTTGGGGTGGTGAGTAAGACATATAATTTAGAAACTGAAATCTAGTGCAATTGATTGCTTTCCTTGTGGTAAAAAAAAAATAAAAAATGGGACCTCAGCAGATAGATGGGAGAGGCATATAAGTTAGTAGTTAGTGGTCAAGGAAGGCATGATAGAGAAGATACCATTCAAGATAGAGTTGAAGAAGTTTTCCATTTGATAAAAGGGGTCCATTTCAATTAGAACGTGGCCTGAGTGAAGATGGAGATCATGAAAATAGATGACATATTCTGGAGTCATGAAATAGATATATGGATTTTAGAGAAAGGATATTGGATAATTGAGAGGATGAGCTTAATTAAGTGATAAATGATGTTAAATAGGATAGATCTTGCAATTGAATAGATAGACAAATATAAATCGACCAAAAATACATAGACAAACACCACCACCCACAAAACCTAAGATTGATATTTTCACAAAAGATAATAGGGAGTTGTTAGAGACAAACAGACAAGAAAGGAGAGTCTATTGCAACAGTTAGTAGGAAGCTAATGGAGACCTGGACTATGGCTGCGGAATGTCTGGCCTAGTCTCTCCTCTGTGCTATTCCATGCCGATTTCCACAGTGCACACGGGCATGTGAATCTCTTTGATGCTCGGATTGAAGAAGTGAGTAAATAGTACCTTTTATATGTGATTAGTGATTGAATTAATGTGAGATAATTAATGTCTATTATATATTTTAAAAATAGATACTGTATAAGAAAATACTATAAATTTATATAATATATATTATTGTATGTATTTTTATGCTTTTAAATGAAATGACATTTCAAATGATCCACCACTTTCACCCTTTTTTTAAAATATCTACTCAATCCCCTTAAGATTTCAATATCAATCTTTTTAAAACAATTCCTGTAAAAAATAAATCATCTAAAATATAAAGGTATTATTCTATTGAGAATGTTGATGGAAACATGTCAAATTCTGAATATGATTTAAAGTAAGATATTTTAACATAAGAAAGGGAATTAAAGAAAATAAGCTGTGTTGGTTTTGAAAAGAATGTTAGCTAAACACAAGTAGTAGATAACAGCATTTTCTGATGTTTCAAATAACTAAAAACTTTAGAAATGAGTTTTAAAATGTTATAAGTCTGGTACAACTATGAACCAAGAAAAATTGTGAAATATCTAAAATCTGCATAGAATATCTATGCTCTTCTCTACAGTGACATTTCAAATTGTTAAGTATGTTAAAATGGAGATCATATGCCAGAAAACCCTCTCAGAGAACTGGAATCAATAGGTATAAAATATGTTTTGTTCATAATTATCCATTCTGTTACTTTTGAAGTGTATTCCTTACCTTACTAACTATATTCTCCATGTGCAGTTTAATTTATGTATGTGCTCAGTTTGCTTTGATTTAATTATTTCCCAAAAGATAATGTAGGTTTTTATTGGCTATCAGGAAAAAGAAATTTCTTAAAATGGAATGAATGTGATCAAAACAGATATTGACTACTGTTAGAGAATTGAATATTATAAATTTTAGTTCTTTGGTTCAACCATTACCTGGCCAATTCCACTTTTCTGTTAATATTAAAAGGCTGTTCCACACATATAAAATAGAAGTTTTCTTTGTGCAAGTAGAAAATATTATTTTTTAAACATTGTATTACAAAACTGAATCACACCCATATAAAATTAAACTACAGTTGATATTTATAAATTGCTTATAGAAATTCCAAACCAATTAATCTATTTATTATAAAATTCTTAAATATATCTATCTTTAAATTTTCTAAATGTATAAGATAATAAATAAAAAAGTGAACAAATATATGAATGTAATCATTATTTTTCAAGGAATTTATACCATAATAGGTTTTATAAAATTTCTAGTCACTGTATTGTTTTAGAGATTTCAATTTTTTCATAAGATTTATATAAAAAATCAAGTTATATTATTAAAACTAAACATTCTAAACATATCAGGGAATTTAAAATGAATATTCTCTTGTCACTTTTCAAGAGCATCCGAGTTTTGTTTAACTTTCCATGTAATATACATACCCAGTTTAGCCTTTGTGAAATTATATAGAAATACTAGCAAATAAACAATAGCAAATTCAAGCTTATTGGTAATGGACCCTTCGAAACAGAAATTCTAGTTTGAAGAGACACATTTTGCTTTAGTTTTAACCCTATTTCAACAGAAAAAAAAGCCTGCTTTTTAAATTTTTTTTTCAATGTTTAATATTTCTTTTTTAATAATAACCGAAAAATCAGTAGAAAACAAGCATATAGCCGCTATTAAAATGTGTTGAAACTATTTATTTAGACTTCTTAAAATGAGGATAGCTGCTGAGATGGAAATATTTATTTTAGTTTTTATTAGACAGTAAGCAAAAATAGTATTCTATATAATAGAAAAAACTCTTCTACCAACTATGTAAATAAGTCATTTTATAAGGTGTTTTCAGAAATGCCTAGAAATCAGAAAATGATAAAATTTTATTTGATATTCTTTTAAGACTATAAACTCAGTGTGAGTTTATTGCATCGACCATGAGAAAGCATTACATGTACAAGATTGAAGTGAGAAAGGTAACAGTTGACCAATAGATGTACCATGATTACTGGAAGGAACTCTGGTTGGTTAATGCATGACCTTTACTTTGCCACAGAGTTTTCTCTACTGGCTAATCAAGAAGAAATCAAAGGAACTAGGTCAAAGACCTAAGACCATAGATGTACAATAGAGATTTAGTTTTGCCATCTTGTTTCAGTGTAATCTTGTAAAACAAGGAGAAAAACAACCTGAGATTTCAAGTTGCTTGATTATGTCAATGACTAGATACTTGGCTTCTTTGATCCTCAGTTTCTTGATACAATAATGGTGTTTGGTTAGATTATTAGATTTCCTCAAATTTCTTTAGTTTCTTCACAGTGGATCAAAACAATAAAGTAATATAAAGTTATTGTGACAGTCATTATAAACATGTTAAACAATTCTAGACACTTCTCATTTGATATCATCTCATTGTTATGGGACTTTAAGAAAAAATAAAAACAAGAACAACAAAGAAAAACAACTCTCTCCCCAATGAACAAAACTTACTATAACTATTGTATCAATTGAAAAAAAAATTCAAATATTATAACAAAATACAGACATATTAAAATTTTCATTTTGAAATGTACAAACATGTTGTAATAGATGGTATATATAGTAAGATCTATATTCGGGAATGGGCTGTTATAGAATAAGAAAGATTAAGTGTGCCTTAAAATAATACAAACCTTAATAGCAAACATTTCCTCTTTTGAAATTTCTACACTATTTCATTTTTATCCGGCAGTGCAACACTTGACTGTGTTTGTACAAGAGATTATATTCATGTGTAAGCCAGAAATTGTATTTTTATTTTATAAAAACTGAGTCAATTACATTTTAAAAAATTATTATTTTAATCCAAGCCCAGTGCTAAAACAAAAAAAAGTATATGATGTCCTATTAAGAGCACTGGACTGGGCTCCTAACTGTGACTCTTCACTATGCAAATTATACCACTTCTCTAGGCCTCACTATTCTCATCTAAATTATGGAAGAAATGATATTTCAGAGGAATTTTATTAGTGAATAAAATATTGCACTTAACACATTCCACATAGTATGTGACACAGTATATGTTAAAAAACAAGAGGTGCTTTGTTTTGTATTTTTGTTATTATTATTTGCACACTTCTAAAGTAATTTTTACTTCAGACTCTGGCTTGTCCTACAACTTTATTCTCATGGTGCTCAAACTGAATTACATTATTATTGTTTTGACTTAGTACTATATTAACCAAAGTAATCAGAGAAAAATCATTCTAAGTATTTATGTCTGTTTTTATAAATGTTAGCAATGGAGACTACTCAACAATCCTTACATTATTAAACTATTAGCTAGATACATGCGTTTTAATTTTCCATAATTATTTGGGCTCCCACTAGAAATAAAAGTTACCAAGAAGATCCTAGAACTAGTTTACTACGAAAGTAATAGTATTTGGTATTGTTTCTAAATTATATATAAATATGAGTGTGCTAGTGATGTATTATTTCTTCCAAAAGAGAAATCACTCAATGATGCATTTATTACATTGAAATATTGGATTTGACCAAGTTAGAAATGAAACACACAACAAGGACAGAAAAGGTTTGTACCAGTAATAAAGAAAACACATATAACAAAGCTTTTCCTCAGTTTTCTTTATTACAACAATGGAGACACATAAATACAGAAAATAAAATGACATTTAATATACTATGAAACACGTGCATAGGATTACAAATATTATGTTGGAGGTTTTAAATAAGAGATGATATTGAAGACAATACATTGATAACATACATTTTTTTTCAAGAAATAAGCTATGATGAAAACAAATGCGATTAAAATAATTAAATATTCACTTATAACAGAAAAGTTATATATAAAATCAACATAAGATGTGAGATAAAAATATTCTTGAAAGAAGTTCATGAATTGTGGATGTTATTTAAAACAGTAATTTTTATTTGCTTGCTTTTATAAATAAAGATTAGCTAGTTTATTTCATAGTGACCATTTAGTAAATACATAGAATTTTTAAAATATGGTATACCTTTTAAAAATGATGCTACCTCTTAGTACTATGCAATATTTGCAATGAGTAACTTTATATTTTTATTACTAAAAATGGAATGATAAAGAATTACTGAACATAACTTGAACATACACAAATTAAGAAATTTAGCAATATGCTTAGGCTTAATACAGCCAACATTGGCTTAGTTCACATATAATATAAAATTTATTTCCATTTGAATGAACAAGTCTTTAAAAAGTAGGTAAAATAACAGTCTACCAATGAAGATATGAGGACGCCAATTGCAGTTCAGATCATCTCAAATATACTAATAGAACTCTTGAAAATGTGTTAAATGTCTTTGCTTGGCTGTTTTTTTTTTTTATCTCGATTTTGTTTAATAATAGCTAAAACTGATGTAATAGAACACTCCACTCTTTCAATGCATTTAGGAACAAATATTTAAGCTTTGAAAATAGTTAATAGACCCTTAGAAGGCAAGATACTGCCAGAGTTCTTTAGTTTATAATCTTAGATAACAAAATCAAAAGTATTCGGAAAATGAAACATTGATATTAAACTGCCATCTCTCTTTTATTTCAGAGGAATTCAATTATATTTAAACTTACCAAATCCTTTGCCTTACATAAAGTTGAGATGCTCCTTCTATACTTTTATAATTTTTATGTGTTTTACGAAGTTCTTAAGTATAATAAAAAGAGATAATGCTACAATTTTACATTTAAAAGTTAAAAATGTTAACTCTAGAATAATAGTCCAATTTAGATGGTAATTTGAAAGAGAATATGTTAATGAGATGTTAGAAGATTTTTTCTTTAGTTAAGACCGAAAATTTATTCTATATTCTGAATTCTAAGGTTAACTATCAAGTATAAATAGTGATTAAATAATACTTTTTGTTTTTTAATTACATAGCTGATTTGGAAATTGACTTTTTACCCATTTCAATTTATTCTAAAATCATTTCAAGAGTTATTTGTAGAATATTTGTATTTCTAATCATTTGAAATATATAAATTTGTGCTACTCATTCAATGTATTAACTTTGGTAAAGATTTTATAACATACATACATGTATGTATATGTATTTATATGCATATACATATGTATACACGTGTGCGTGTGTGTACATATCACAAATGATGAGATTTTAAAACTTACCCATGATTAACAAAAAGGAATATAAGAAATACATCTTATTGATTCATGGCCAAATATTGAGCGGGAGAAAGGGAGGGAGAGAAGGGAGGAAATATTAGAAAGAAAAAAAATAGAAGAGAAGATGAAAGAAAGCATACCAAAATAAGAGAGCTTATTTACTTTGTATTTACTCAAATGTTATTTAAATGATATTAAGTTATGTCTAGAGATTTGGACTATAATAAAATGAGTAAAATGATACATTTAGGTATGGCCTTAATGATCCTGTATCTTTATTTAAGTAAAATCATAATATGTAGCTAAAGAAAATTATAGATGATATTTAATTTAGTTAGTATCATAATAGATCATTTAGTTCTTAATGCTGCTAATATAACTAAAACCAGAGGTTGAAGTTTTCAGATAATTTTACGTGACTATGGATATTTATTAATTAACTATTATAAACATTGTATCTAATATCAACTAATTTTTCTTGAAAGCTAGACCAAAACATTGTATTAGTGATATAAAAATTCATCTTGAATCACTAAAATCATTTGTAATTTTAATATTTGTGTAGGTATACCATATTAATAAATAGAAAAACTTTTCACGTATCAGGCAGTTCAATGAGATCCAAAAGTACATGATTTAATTCTCTCGTGCACACATTTTGTTGAATATAAATGAATAATCATAAACCCAGTTTTCCAGAGTGAAAACTTCTGTGACATTTTGCTTATTTTGGTTTTATCTTAAATTAAATAATAAATGAACATTCTTATATAGAAAGCATTTGAATTAAATTATAATGGTTTCCAAATTAACCAAAATTGTATAACCTATGAACTACTACGCATACTTGTCATTATAATTATTAATTTTAAAAGAACTGCTGGATATGTAAAAAGTCAACATTATTTGCAATGAAATTATTTGTATAAGTACGTGTTCTACATATATAACTGAAGTCATGTATATATATACATACATATATAAAAATGTAAGTCCAATGTTTAAATTCTGATATTTATACATTTATTAATTTTAAACATTTGAGATACTTTAGGTTAAGAAAAAGATGAGTCATTAAGAAAAATAAGGTAAGCCATTAAAAATTTCAATCTTGTCCATGTCTAGCAGTATGAATGCATATATGTGCACTTGCATAATGTTTTCGAAAAGAATATAATTGTAGGGTTTAAAACATATAGTTATTCTCAGTGAGTAATAGTATTAGGATAGGATCAAAACCAGCAATTTTCCTAAGATATCCTATGTAAGAAGAAATGTCATAGGGAAAAAAAGAATTTACTGCTATCTTCTGGATATATATAAAACATGGTACTGGTGGACCTTATCATTATCTGAAAAATAATTATTGAGTTTGGATTTGAGTAGCAAGACCAGTAAGACCAAATGACAAATGGAAGGAAAAAAAAAAAAAACTTGGAAAGAGTAGGGAAGAGTAAAAGGATATATCGAGGCTTACATAAAAATTTATCCTGATATTCCACATGCAGATAACAGCAATCATGAGTAAGCAGCCTAGATTTGTAACTGGTATAATATGGTCAAAACTTTTGAAATGATTTAACATTTAAAGATATGAAATACACATCAATAGATACAGGCACATATTTCTGATTATATATAATAATGATTAACACAAAACTCACCTTACACCCAAATTCATATTTATACATTTTCAAACACAGTTTTTTATTTAAAAATCCATTGGATGAAAAGAATCATGGATAAAACTATTTAAAATAATTTAAATTTTAAGTCTTCTTATCAATAATCACATTTATTTAGACCTACACACAGATATTGATTAGACAAAAATTACTGTCAAATTTTTATGAATGCAAACAACAAAAGTAACGCTGAGATAGAAAAAAGATAATTCAGAAACACTTACATGTTACTATTTTTTTACAATCTCTACAGTCCATTTATTGAAATGTGATAGCTATATTGTTTAGTTTTGTGCTTTTTAATTTCTTATTAAAGTAAAGCAAAGCACAGAGCCTATTATTTTAAGATGTCTGAGAATATTTTTAAAGAATTTATGCATATCTCAGAGCTGTAAAATAGCTATTCATCTAAGAATAAAATTTGGCCAAATGATAGATTGCTTATTAGTTTCAAGATTAACAACTTGATTCATACTTAGATGTTAAATGAACAACTCATTAAAATGGAAATAATTCTGCTAAGATAGAATTTTGATTTTAAGTTATTTTCTGAACTGTTATAATATCAGTCTAGGTGTCATGTATATCTGACTTTGAGTGTTCTTCATATCACTGTTGGTGATCTTAAATTATAGAATATAAATTTCAAAAAAAATCAACTGTTAGCTTACTAAAGACATATTCCATGTTCTCCATAAAAGTATTTTGTAATCATATACTAAGTCAAAGTAATTTCTACATGACTTTCTTGTGGAAATATTTATAATTTATTAGAAATATCCAGTGGTTATAATGAATGAAAAATATTGTTCCTGGGAGTGTTATTGGAACTTCTATTTTCCCAACACTTGCTACATACTAGTAATCAACGTATCTACATGTCTTATCCAAACTCAGACATCATGAAATATGATATACAATTATAATTAATTCTTTAATAAACAAAACATTGGTTGTGGCGATTTTTGAAACATTACTGATAAATAGATTAAAGACCCATAATGCAAATCCCTTTGTCTCAATAAGGGAGAAATAAGGGTAACAGAAGTGTGCTTAATCACTTCTATATTCTACAGGTCTGTTGCTATTTTAGAACAAAGAAGGACAGCAGCTAAAGGCAAAGAGAGTTTGGAAAAGATAATTTTAAACACACTACTAAAGGCAAGTCTAGTCTTAGATCTTTACATGTAGTTAGATGTATGTGGTAGTATTCTTTAGAGAAACACAGAAAACGTTTCACACAACAAAATAGTTTTTGATGAATGAACCTTCAAAGCCTAGATCTGATAATTTTGATTTACCATGTAAGGTATGGTCAGTCTTGGGAATATATGTAAATCTGATTGTTTCCAATTGTCCTGAATAGTAGCAAGAATCACTTGCTAGAATGTAGTTGGGAGTGAAAAACACAAAGTGCCCTTTTTCATTTAACAAAGAATGAAAATAATAAAACAAAAATCATTACTCATGCTACTCCCTCAAACTCAGCTCCCTTTAAAAGCTGGAATCCAGTAGCAATCCTTCTCATCTTTATTTTACCTTCTTGAAAGTAGTAGCTATAACACTTACTTCTTTCTGATCCTTGCAAAGTAATTGACATTTAAGTATCCATGAAAATGTAATAAATTAGTATATAGTCATCAGAACATCAATATTGGACGTGAACTCAAAACACAATCCAAGTCTAGTGAACAGGGTGCAACTTTTTAAATATATTCAAAGTAAATGTATCATTTACTGTGAGGCAATTGCATAGAGATAATTTAACTTAAAAAAAGGCTGGATATTTTTTCATTAATGTTCGAATTTAAAAGAAGAAACTGTTTCACTTTTATTCCTTATGAAATTTAAGATCAATAAAAGGAAAACAGGCAGCCAAGAGGGGTACATTATATTATATACTATATAATATAATAAAAGTTATCAGGTCTATTTTTTATATAAATGGTAAATACCATGAAATATTATAAATATTCTTTAAGTTGGAAACTTACATTTAAAATAATAACAATTAAAACCAATATAATAGATCCACAATTCTACATAATAAAATTACTAATTATGCAATGTATGGCCATGGATATTGAGTTATACTTGTAAAATAATCAAATGAAAGATTGGATATAGCAAATACTTAAGTTACAAGTAAAGTGACATGATATTGAACAAGGCCAACTTTAGAAATTAAAGAAAACTTTAGAATGAAGCAAGTTATGCAGTGAACTGATACTTGAAAGAAACAAACTGATTCAATTTCAGTGATTTTCTGACAAATTATGCACTTATAGGTTGACAATTTGAGGAAGGGAAAACAGGCTAATTGTTTATGAGTGAATATACATGCATGATTAGTTGGGCCTTAGAAAATCTTTTAATATAATTTTAGATTAGTTTTATAAATTTGCAGGGCATAAAAGGAAACATCTTATGATACAACAATAACATTAAAACATGCAAGACAAACTTATGGCTATAATAAAAGAAAACCCAGCAGCATTCAGCTGCCATGACTGGCTTCCATTTTCACCTTTATTGGCTTCACAGCATTTATCTGCATAATGAAAATTGTTTTGAAAATAGGATAAGGATAAAATAATTAAGGAAAAAGAGCAGTTAAAAACATGAGAATAAAGGAAAGGAAAAAAAGTGACAGTAGGAAAGAAAAAAAGAGAAAATAATTAATGCAAGATTTACACAAAGCCACTACCAATTATTCTGACACAAGACTAAGAATGGTAAAAATCTTTTATAAATCATTTCTAAATAATTGCCACATATTAAAAACACAGCTGAGGCTCAATATTAATAATATTTATTTCATATAACTCAGATATTGGTTATATCATTGATTGTTCAAATGTGAACACCATTTTTTTTTCCAATTAGAGTTGACAGTCAATATTATTTTATATTACTTTCAGGTATACAACATAGTGGTTAGACATTTATATAATTTACGAAGCGATACTCCGATTAGTCTTGTACCCACCTGGCACTATATATAGTTGTCACAATATTATTGACTATATTCTCTGTGCTGTACTTTACATCCCTGGAACTATTTTGTAACTACCAATTTCTACTTCTTAATCCCTCCATTTTTTCATCCACCCACCAAACCCCTCCCATCTGGCACCCATCAGTTTGTTCTCTGTATTTATGAGTCTGTTTCTGTTTTGTTTGTTTGTTTTGTTCTTTAGATTCCACCTATAAGTGAGATCATATGGTATTTTTCTTTCTCTGGCTGACTTATTTTACTTAGCATACTTAATTCTATAATGAATATACAACTTATCGGAGAAGAATCACCAGTCATTTCACTGTGCTACTTGTAAATTCAAAGTGCTCTTTTAAATATGAGCTCATCCTATTCTGCAATGCTTATGAGCTTTTTTTCTTTTTTCTTTTTTGGCTATAATAATTTCTTAGAAAATATACTTAATAAAAGTGGTCATATTTTTAATAGTGAATAAACTACCAAGATATATGGAAAAATCACATATCCACACAATACAAATTTACAATAAGAGTAGAAGTAAAGAGCATTGATTCAACTGGCCAAAGGCTCACTTTAGGCTTATGTCATTTTACCTCATTAAAAATAATTTTGAGAACCAAAGATCATAAAAATTATTTATAGATTGTTTTTCATTATATGCTAAACCAAAGAAATGTTTTGCGTGTAGTAATTATATTTAGATTTGACTGAGATTTCCTATATAGTTAAAATGAAGTTTTCCACAAATAAATGAATTTCAATTTCAACAGTTTTAGAATTTCTCTAATTTAGATTCTAAAAAAATCATAAATTTAACCTTAATAAAATATTTTAGTATTAGCCATGCTCTTGAATGTTGTTTTCTGTTCATGTTGTGTTATTCACAGATGAAAGGGTATACTATTGCTGCTTGGAGCTAGAGTGAATGTCATCAAAATAATTTTACATTATATTTTATTAAAAGTATAATAAAAAATCCCAGAAAAATACAAATTAACTGATAAATATTAGCAATTTATTATTGGTGGTGATTTATATCATATCTTTGTTAGTTTATTGAATTTGAAGAACTCTCATGGATAGATCTTACATGCTTGATTTCACAAGGTAGAATTATTTTACCAGTGGATGTTAAGAATGTATGTTGGAATTATTTGTCACCAAATTATATTGATAGCCAATGCTAAAATTAGACATCTCTCAATTTCTAGTAACAAGAGACAATAAAGCAAGCAATTAATAAAAAAAATACTAAGGTGTTTCTTTTGTTAAAACAATTTTAAAATGTTGTAAGTCAAAAGAAATGGTGGAAAGTATTTTCCAAAATAAATTTATTTCCAAGGACGTTTTAAAACATTAGAGTATATGCAATCTACCAAGCTAGTAGTATTTTTAGTCATTTAAAATTATAGAACAAATCAATAAATGCCATTTTACCAGGCTCTAGTTCCATTGATAGTTTTGAAATCATTTTATAAAAATTAATTTTCATAACTATACAATATTTTCATTGATTTTTAAGTTAAAATGAGTTGGAATTATGCTGCTTGAATATTCCTAAAGGGAACACATCATAAATTGGAACAGTACTTCTATGTAAATCAAAAACAATCTTTCAAAATAAACACATCTTTAGTGAGAATGAAAAAGTATTAATCCCTAAATACATTTTTAATCAGCATCATATATTGGGGAGAAACATAGTATACACTGAGATACATATACAGAAAAGCCATGATTATCATTAAATATATGAAAGTAAGGTGAGCATATTTTAAAAAATAGTTCTTTAGTCCAAAAAATATATATATATGTACTCTAGATTTAGCCCATCGTTTACAAAAAAATTAAATATATTTGAATGGACACAAATAATGGGGGTTTAACTCAAAAGTCCATAAACTTTATTTGAATAGTTTGCATTGTATGCTATACAAATAAAACAAAACAAAAAGAAACAAAAAAAATACTAAATTAACTTTAAACTCTTATATTCTCAAATTAAATAAAAAAGACAATATCTGCTAGTTTATTATAGATGATGTTTCAGGTATGAGTTTGAAACGATCATATTTAAAAATAAACTATATGAGTATGATAAAAGCATATAGTTTTTTTTCTTATTTTGCAAATACATAATTTAATTCACAGAATATTGAGTTTTAAAGGCTCCCAAATTCACCATCATCCATAATGGCCTTTAAAGTTGCCCCAAGAAATCTTTTAGAGTGAAATCTACAGTTTTTAAACTATAACGACTGGTCTTTAATGTGGCTTTCCATGAGACCTTAGCAGTCAGTGGATTCAATCACAGCAAATTAGACATTAGTTTGTATTATTTTTATAGATAAAATAAGTATCTTATCCTCCCTCCCCTCCATCCCTCACTCTCACCCCATCATTTCCAGTAATCTGTTCTAGCTTTGTATCAACTACACAGTTTAGTGGAGATGAATTCTACCTTCTACCTTCTCAGATAGCTTTGTCTGTACATCTGCATGTCTGACTTCCCCTTGACTGCTTTGTCTGCTGCATCTGCAGTAAAACACACTGTAACATTTTTCATCATAAAAGTCCTTAGAACACTATTATTTTTTCTGCTCACTTTCATAGCAAAGCTATGAAAGTATTAAATAAACTTGGAGACTAAACCTCCTCACCTCACATACAAACCGGAGCCCATTCCTCCTTCATTTCTCTCCCAACCACTTCAGTAAAGCTGGATGTAATAAGGACACTTCACAAACTCTTTCGATTAAGTTCCATTGACCTCTCAGCAGCATTTGAAATGTCAAATGCAACTTAAACCTTTTCTTCTTAAGACATAACTCTCTCTTAACTTCCAAGATACAAGAGTCATACGATTTTCCAGCAACTCTACACGTTAGTCTCCAGCATTGAAGGGGGTGGTGTGGTTTCCACTTCCTGTATAATATTATGGTTTCTTAGAACAAAGTTCTTAACCCTCTGCACTTCAGTAACTCAAGAAGCACTCCTTGAACTTCTATTCTGTGCCAGTCACCCTCTTAGGTACCAGGGGAAACAACTTAGTACTGCAGACATCAACTCCTTTCCATAGAACTTAGGCGTTGGCCATTGTGTGGTTTTACCCTCACCCAGGCTTCAAACGCCATTCACTGGTAAACTGACGATGTCAGAATACGCTTCCAAAACATGGATTTTTCATCCCATACACACGTATCTAACTACTGTTTGACTTTCCAAACTTCATGGATACCAGACTTATCTTATTTAATCCTCATTCTCCAAATCCAAAATTCTTTGCCCTGAGAAATGATGCCAATGATGTGTTCAGTTGTTCAAGCAAGACACTCAAAAGTCATCAGTATCTACTGAATCCAATCTGTTACACCAGCAGGTGGGTCTACATCTACAATGGGCCTGGAATTTGTCCATTGTCTTCTTTTCCTACTGCTCTCACTTTTTTCCCAAGTATTTCTATTTACCCATGTCTTGCTTGTACCCAGATGAGTAGGAATAATCTGCTATAATGTCTATCTATTAATATAACTTCCCTGCTTCAGATGAGTTCTTACTGGGTTTAGGATTTGTTTGAAAATTATTTACATGGTTTTTAAAAGACCCTGGATTGTCTGGGTTGCAGGTCCCTCTGTATCCTCATCCTTGTTCATGGACCTACCTCCAGGCTCCCCTCTAGACATGCTCTTTCTAGTTTCAAGAGCAGATCAATTTCTTCTTCCTCTCAGAGATTTCTTCCATATAATATACTTTATATGGAAGGTTGTTCCCTACAAGTTTCTTTTGGAAAGTTACCTTCTAAGGGAAGATTTCCCTAACCCCCAATTACCCATATAAGTTAGGCGCTCTTGCCAACCGTCCTCACGGCAGCATACTGCACCAGCATATCTCTTAGTTGTAGTTATTTGGTGGCTATTCTGACTCTTATTTAAAGCCTATCTTCCGTACTAGATGGTAAAGTCCTTGAAGGGAGAGGCCAGTTCTGTATTATTCACAAATAATTCTTGTACTCATCTCACTACTTGTCACACAGCAAGACCTCAATAAATAACTGGAATAAGTAAATGAATAAATCTTAACATTGCAAAACCAGAAGAAACTAGCTTAGAGGTGAGAAAATGCATATCGAGAGAAATTAAGTGACAAGAGCAAAACTGAAACTATAAACCAGAATTCTGTCCATTTTCTTGTTGGTACTGCCCAGGAGCTCACTTTCCAAAATTGAAACAAACAAAAATATTTTTACAGTAAATTCATTATAGAATACCTTCATTATTTTTGCCTTTATATATATATTCATTTATTTACCTTTTTGTATATACTTGTTGGTTTCATTAGCAATTTCTTATAAATATAGGGACTTTGGGAGTATAACATAAACTAACCTGCTTGAAATCTATTTTTTTTGCTTTATCTATGAAATGTTATTAAAATGTTGCCTTCTTCATAAAACTAATTTTTATCCTGATAAAAATAATTATTTCCTCCAAATATAGAAGCTAACTTAAAGATTTAGAAAGATGAAGTACACTGTTATAATCCTCCTTTGAAGATCCTGACTCAGATTAAGAATCACATTTATATCATGTTTGTGATGTCTGCACAGAGGATAATTACTATAAACATAACGTTATAATTTTAGAGGCAGTTATTGATGTTCCAAACTCATAGACGCAATGAACTTGATAGTACATTCAACCATTTTTATTTAGCTGTACCATCTTGTAAGGGGATTAGGTTCATCATATGACTTAAAGTAGCTCTGACCTTGGACATAACCTTTACACTCTCAAAATTATATCTGTAAAATGAAGATAACTCTGTTGTTCAACTCCGTTTAAGAATAAAATGAAGTAATGAAAGCAGAACTGTTTTGTACATTTTTAAAAATGCCTTTACAATATAAGATATCCATGATATTTCTAGATGCTCCTTTATATTTCAAACTATAATTGGAAGCACTTAATAATTAATATTAGCAATAAAAGCCATAATAGCAATTACTTTTAAGTCATATAACCAGTATGATTTTATATGTAATTACTTTTTAATAGAAAGATTAATTGTGTAAAGCTGCTTTCAATTTTGCAAAACTGATGTACAATATAACAAAATCATAATGAGATTAATATCAATTTGAAATTACAAGAGAGTTAAATAGCATGACTGAACTATCAAATTTTATTTTTTCTAGTTTCAAAAATGTTATATAACAATATCAATACCCTATTATAATATGATAAGCCACAATTATGAATATGCAGCTCTCATTTTTCACTATATATGTATATATCAAGAGTATATATGTTTACACATATATATAAAATTTATCAAATATTAAATATGATATTTAAAGGGACACTAAATGTTAAAATATGTCCTATATGACAACTCACTAACAGCTAAATATAACTGTGAATCAAAATAAATTCTTGCATCTTTACCTCTGTAGCATGTAACCTGAAAAATATTTTTATATCCTTGTTGTGAACTTTAATAATAGCATTAGTATAAAATGACACAAACACTGTTACTATCAAGGATAGAACCTACCAGTGTGCTGTGAACACTGATTCAAAGCGTCCTGCAACATTGTGAGTCTCCTTAAAACTCTAGTTACAGTTCTTTCTGAGGCTGTGTCTGTGACTCTTTCTGCCTCACTGTGTCATTGATTTTATGTTTCCAAAATCAACTTGCTTAGTCAGGCATAGATGGGCTCCTCATTATTTTTGGCCACATCTTCCCAGAAATTGAGGACCAACTCCACGTCTTTGTCAGAGAAGCTGTCTTCTCTGAAAAGTTTCTGCTCTCAACAGAAGATTTTCATGTTGATACTCAACAGTCACTCTTAACTTCCATTCTCGCCCTCTGCCCTTCGTCTCTCCCCATTACTTTGGCAAGGAAGACTGAAATTTCACGTCACAACAATCATGATTCGAACCTAGAATTTACCCTTCTTTCTATAAAATTTTGTCTTGAGTATTAAGATACCATCCAGAGCGATTATAATGATGACATGTTCATTTTCAGCCTCAGGGAGTGTATAGTTTTGCTTACCTTTAATAATGTTGGGCTTTGGTGGCATGCTGAACTCATAGACTGTCGGTTCTGAATATCCCAATCTGTTGGCAGCTGTAATTTGAACTTCGTATCCCATTGTCCATTGTAAATGCTCCAAAATAATGTGGTCTTTATTTCCCTGCACTTTTTTCTCTAGCCACTGGTCTTCTTTATCTTTCTGTAAAGGCAATAAAAATATATATTTTGTGACTATCCATTCACTAAAGTTGTGATTAAAAAAATTATTTCGAGATGGAATAAGTGGTTTTATTAATATTGAAAAAGGATTTTTTCATCCACAGGAATAAATGAAGTTGCTAAGTCAATGAAGTCATTTCTAAGACTTTTCTATAAAAAAGTAATGTTTTTATATTAGTTAGAGAATGATTATTTTATAATTAATCTCTGATGATTCAGTGCTTGATAATCACCTTCATTAATATTTTAAAAAATTTCACATATATGTTTGTTGTTTGGCCACTTTGTTGATTATTATAATTATGTAACAGTAAAAATGGAATATGATATATAGAAAAAGTCTAAATATCCATTAAAATAATCGTCGGGTACTATTGTTTAAGGTTTGGGCGGGAATAAAGTGTCTTGCAAATAAAGTTTGGATATTTTTTATAGATTTAAATTGCCACTAGCATTTTCTATTATGATGATATTTTTTCACTACAATTTCAAAGCTCAATTTCTCAGAGGTGTAATTATAAGCAAATTGTAGCCTAGTCATAGAGATAGATGAAAGATAGATAGATAGATAGATAGATAGATAGATAGATAGATAGATGATAGATAGATGATAGATAGATATAATAGATAGATAGACAGGTAGACAATAGATAGAATGATTGTTTGTTTGTTTGTTTGTTTGTTTTACCTCAGAGCTCAGCCTAATATTACTTTGTGTTGAGCCAATAATTTTTTAATTTTTTTGGCTATAAATAAAGAATAACAATAACAAAGTTTTCTACATTTATTTTCTAAAATCAAATTCTAGAGGTTAAATTCATTATTGCTTTGGATCTGAGCAGAGATGTGGGTGAAAGAGTCAGAAAATAAGCCAACAGCTGAGATCTGGATTACCCCAGGATATAATTTATTCTCCAGAGGGAAGGATAGTCTCTATGTTCTTCAGATAATCTTCCAAAAATACTATTTCTGAGAACTAAGCATTTGAGGTTAAACTTACTGACAAGCCCAAGACATGCAGATAGTCTCTTCTGAAATATCAATCATTTAACTCTTAATTGGTGAAGCTCTCAGCATGATAAATGAAAAGTCCCTCCATCATTTTAGATTGTTGGACTGATATCATAAAAAACCAAAGGGATTTTCCCCAATTTAAATCAATTTCATTTTCCATTTAACATTAGACAACGAGGTTTTTTAATCCCCTAATTGCTATTCCCAGGGAACAGAAAAAAATTAAAGTGGGTGTTCCCAAATACTCCCCTAGGCCTCAAAATCTCAATTATGCACTTGTAGAGTGCCTAATTCACAGAATTTAAATGCCTAGGGAATGATTTAAGATAATCTAGTTGCAAAAATGTTCCCCTAGGTATCTTAATGAGATGATTTGCTGAATAGGGTTATTATTAATAAGCCAATTAAATGTTGAAGGGCAGCTACTGAAAGAAAAATGGTCATTTTGCTATGATGTAGTTTATCTTAAGTAATCCTTTTTGTCGGAAAATAGATAGCAGGGCCATATGACAGTCAAGGGCACTCAATAGTTTTTCCCAAAAACATAATATCAGTGCATAGAAAAAAAAAAGTGTTATAATTTGGATAGAGATAAAGTAGAGGAAAAATGGAGGGGGTCTTGGTATTTTTTATTTATAAAGTGCTCTTTGACTGTTTATATTCATAATAAGAAATAAGTAATCCACGAACTTTCCTTTCAAAGCTTTATGAAATATATTGTCAATAACATTTTAAACAAAAAGTGAATATTATTAAAAGAGAGAATAATAGAGGAGATAAGCACATACAACTAGATGAATGTTAAGTTTCTTGTGAATCCCCTGTATTATGATTTATGAATTTATGTCCCTATGTAAGACAGTTCTTGATTCCTGGATTTCTTGGTAGCATGTATGACCTTACAGAAGGCTCCAGAATTCTCTGAAGCTGTGTTTGCTACTCTGAATGGGAGGGAAATGATTTAGCAATCTGTATAACGTAGACACACACACAAATCTTTCATCGTGATTTGGAAAGATGAAAAGTTTAAGTTCTTAGTAGAGTTTAAAATTCAAATATTTGTTCCTATTATAATCAATTTGAATTGCCTATTTCATATAAAACTTTGTAAACTGGGTCCTACTTAATCTCCATCACTCATATACTTCTTTAGGAAAAAAAAAATCTGATGTTCCAATTTATAGTCTTCTGTGTTCTCATAAGTCATAAAAATTTACACAGTACAAGTTTTTGTTCCTTTGTATTCATTATTTCTTGTATTTATTAATCTAGTTACAGAAATATTTATAATTAAACAACATAGACTAACTTATTCATTGATTCATTGCATTTATTCATTCAGAGAACAAATAGTCTATTTGATAGTATTGATACAAGGTTGATAAAACTTATCTTAAGAGCAGCAAAGAAAAATTACCAAATAGCTTAGGCCTCTTTAATGTTTTTATAGCTATTGGTGTTTAAAATATTTCAAAACTTAAACTGATGGTTTTAAACAAATTTAATGTACACACCTAAACATAATTATCTAGAAAATAAGTTCTCTTAGCAACAAAAACTTAGTTTTACTTATTCATTCCTTTAATACTCTTTTCAAAATTACCTTTTCTTTTTCCATGACCACTGATATAACCTCTACATAGTATAAGAAGGTCAATTAAGAAAAATATCATAAATTAGAGCACTATTGCTAGTCAGTAGAGTACTTTATTTACAACTGATTTTAAGCTACTAATTTTTGTTTAGTCCTTCTTTGCTCTGAAAACTTATTTAATGTGTCAACAGTAAGTGATAGTTATGATCCATAGCTATCACCAAATTAGAAAGAAAACAGTGAAAAACTCATGAAATATGTAAAAAAAAAAAAACACTTACTAAGTTATATCGTTATATGGACACTATAATAAAATCAAATATAAATATTCCTTACATAGAATAATTTTTTTCCATACACATTCTGATATTAGTAAACTGTCTTTATTCTCCAAATACATGGTTTAATCTTACAATAATCTTAATCTTATTGCTAGAGATGTTAATTTTCACAAAGGGTCCAGAGAGACATCTAATTCACCCTTTACACTATAGTTCTGTCCTACCAAACTCTCTTCTGAATGGGTGACTAGAAAAAGTTGTGTGCTCTATCTACTGCAGCAGAATAATTGTTTTTCCAGGTTGAAGTCTATAGGAATTACACATTCTCCATATTATTATAGGATCGGTCTTCTTTTTTCTGGGGAAATGAGGGTTTAAATAGGTAAATTCAGTGTCTACGTTGGAAATCAACCTTCATACAAGGAATAAAATTTCTCGATTTTGTTGTTCCTGGATTATAAAACATACCATCTTATGCACAGGATGTTAAGAGATAATGTCAAAGAAGCAAACAAGTGAAAATGTGAAAATCATGAAAATCGTAAGGGTGTTGTCCTTTCTGTTATTTTTTCCCCTTATGGATTATTATCTAATGAAAAATATATTGAAATGGCTAAATAACTTTTCTGCATTATTCAGTTATACTTTATATTACTGTGGACTTCAGGCAGTTTGAGAAACTAATGGGTAGTGGCTTGGAATCACATGAAGAGAACAGATGACTAAGAAACCTTTTTGAAACAGTAGTTATTATTTTGTAAGTGTAAATATCAAGGCAAATGCTGCTGTAAATATTTAGCCACCAAATCTTCCTAAACATGAAAGTTTTTTAAATGTGAATAAATAAAATGTTGACCAAAAAAACATGAAAAAAATAGTTTTTCCCAAGGTCAGGAACTGTTTGACCTATTAATATAACTTTATATTGAACCACAGAATTTCCAATTAGACTTGCAAAGCTTAATGTTTGCAGGATGGAGGAGGTGAAGAAAGGAGATAGAGAAAAAATAAAAAAAATAAAAGAACAGTGATATGGAGATTATTTAGTGCACTGGAGTAGAAGGCGTATCATTAAATGGTATGGTAAAGATAAAGTGAATCAGAATGCCTACATTTGTAGGCACAGGGGCTAGGCATTTGAGATGAAATGGGAGAGTAGCTGAGGGGTCAATATTACATCCATAGGCAGACTTCAGTTGAGCTCTTACTGCTGCAAAACTGTGTTTAGACTATAATGTCTTACACTCTGGTATCTATTCTTCATCACCACCAATTCGCCAAAATTGTGTAAGGTTTAGTTTGCCTGTCAAAATGTGAAAAAATATCACTTTATGTTTGATTAATTATAGAAGTATTTTTTTAAGTCTACCAGAATGAGAAATGATTTCTTTTCACTACAAAGGGGGGTAAGAAATTACTTTTACAAATCTGGCAATAGGAGCATAACATTTTACTATTAAAATAGTGTCCCCTGTTAAAATGCTCGTAGCTCTGAGAGTAGTGACATGGTAATTGATTATCAGTCAATTATAGCTTCCCTTGAAAAGCGATCATTTTCAGTATGATAAGCCAAATCTGCTGGCAGTTTGACCTTGGGATTTCATTTTCCAGAACTGTGAGAAAATACATTTCTGTTGTTTAAGCCACTCAGTTTCTGGCATTTTGTTATGGCAGCCCTAGTGACTAAGACAGTCATTAAGATAATAAAGATAATTCCATTAAGAATTGTGGCAGACTGCGCTGTTAGGCTGACCCAACTCCCAAGTATAACTATCTTTCATTTAGGGTGGTCATGAGACATAATTCTATCTAATGAGACATAATTTAATTCTGCTAGGTGAGGTTTTTAGAAAACCCATACAGTACTGCTGAAAAAGGAAAAAAAAAAAAGACACAAATTCAGCTTAAACAAGCTATTGTCCCTTTTCTTTCCATTCTCTTCATATTCTGAATGTGGACCTTAGGAACACAAGATATTCTAGATGAAGACAAAAGCCAACATGCTGAGAATGAAGAATATAAAGAAAAACCATTTAGATGCGTGACTATGTTGCTAACGTGTTTCTCTAGCCCTGGATTGTCTTAACATGTACATCTGTTTAACATGAGAAAAAAAATTCTTCTCGGTTTAAGCCTCTCTAGTCACGTTTTTGTATAACCTGCAAGGCCCTCTTAACAGGTACACAGTTTACATTGATTTTAAGAGTAAAATCTGTGTAAAAATACTGATCATTTTCTGCAAATATGATATTAATAGCTTATTTTGATTGAATTTGCAATGTTATCTCAAATATTTTGAGAAAGATATATATAGTCAGGTTCTTGTTCGGTTCTGAAATTTACTTTTGAATAACTAGAAATAGCTGAAAGAAGTCACAGCATTCCTAACATTTACACATTTTAGTAATGAAAACCACTAAAAAGAGATGAAGAAAAGATAGGAAATAGTTGCTATTATCAATTGATCAAAGATTGGTTTAACTCGGTATAGGATCTGTGTTATTTCTAATATCAACTCTTAAGAGAAACCCAGCATAGTTTTAAGTAGAAATTATGCATAAAGATATATGAGACATATTTTTACAACTAGTCATTGCATTTCAGTGTACACCATGGGATTTTATTGGGGTTTTCTATGAGTTCTTATCATTTACCTTTATTTTGAACCATAAAATCTTCTAGGTTCAGACGATAAGCATGGGAGGGAAGGTCTGTTCTCACAATCCAATTCATGAATTCAGTTCAGGTTTAGTTCCCTTAGAGGAAGATTCTTTCCCTTACAAAGAGTTTCCAGGTGATCAAGTAAGAATGACCAAATAAGAATGACCCAAACCTGGCTTGACTAGCACACCATTAGATTCACAGAGAGACCCCTCAAAACTTGAATGTTTGAATTTAGAAGTGGCAGTATTATCATTTAGACCAGAGGGCCCCAATCCCCGGGCTGTGGACTAGTACCATCTGCGATTTGTTAGAAACCAGGCCGCACAGCAGGAGCGGCAGGCAAGTGAGTGAAGCTTCATCTCTATTTGCAGCCCATCCCCAGCACTAGCATCACTGCCTCAGCTCCACCTCAGATCATCAGGCATTTGATCCTCATAGGAGCATTGGTCCCTGGTGCTATAAAGGTTGGGAACTGCTCATTTAGACAATTGTGGATTGGTGGGAAATATTTAAAATTCGTCTATATACTATTAAGAAACAATTGTTTAAGTATCATTTACTAAAATATAATATACTTGGAAACTGTTAGTAAATGTTTATATATGTTATATATATATATATATATATATAAATGTGTATATATATTATATATAGTATATATAATTGCTACTATATTATGGAGATAATAATCATAAGCATTAGTTAATAAATCTTACAAAGTTTAATTAAAATCTTTCATTTTTTACATATTCCATGGTAGACACAAACTCAGTGGTACCTTTGGCATCATTTTCATCTAGAGGCAAAAAGGCAAAGTTCGGCAAGCCACTTCCTTCATCGCTCTGCAATCAGTGGTTGTCCTTCACCCAGAACACATATGAAAAGTCGCAAGGCAGCTCTTAGCTGCGCAAAGTCCCGTATTAGCTCTGCTAATTAAAAGTGAAGAAAATCCACTTCCTCAAGTTCAGTGCGGCCATTCCTTCTTTATCAAGTCATTTATTTAAGGTGTGATTTGCTAATAATTCTGCCTACAATAAATAGAGTCGACTAGAGAGCTTAGCAAATATTGGCATGTAAAGAAAGTTGCTAATAGCCACTAGAAGAGGTGAAATTATTCTGCTAACTGGACAGAAAACCAGGGAAAATGGTATCTCATCTAAGAAACACGTAGAAATCACAGGATGAAAACAATGGGATTATTCTAATGATGGATCCTTAGATTTTACCAAAAAAAAAAAAAAAAGCAAGCATTTTATAATTTATAATAAACTTCAGCAATAGAAAATTATTTAAATTTCTATGAGTACCATTGTATCACTGTTATTTACTATGTATTCACTGCTGTTATATCTATGAAGTCAATGCAAAGTTAATGCAATTGGAAAACAATTTATACAAAATGAAAACAAATGGGGTACTTACACTTCTATATTTCACAATGTATTCCAAAATTGGGGCCCCTCCATCATCCTGTTTGGTGATACTGAGTTTAAAGCTCTTCCCACTGCTTGGCTGCCCATGTATGGATGGAGGACTCGGTTCACCTAAATATACAATAGAACGTTCTTGACATTTGCACACACCTTAGATACCTAGAGAAACTGCATTTTAATTAAACACACACACACACACACACACACACACACACACACACACACACACTGTCATATAATCAAAACATATGATATTACCCTGGCTTTACCATTTGATATTTGCCCTTTGTTGTGATATAACCTTTGACCCTCTTTCATATTATCATATGAAAGCATCAACCTATATGAAATATATCCCTACCAGGAATGATAATGGCTTAGCAATTAGTTATCTGCTTTAATGAGCATTTAAAAAAAAAAAAAAACTAAATGTAGTTTCGAATAAAGAAATTTTGTAGTATTCAATCTATAGACATGTTTCAATATATATTTTTTTTCTCTTAGTGTCAAACGCACTTGCTCACAATACTATTCTTCACATAGAGATGATTTATAACAAAGGTGCACTTAATGTTCTAAATGGGTACAGGGACTCACTAAAGTGTAAGAGTTCTTTATGTGAAGGACGTTGTCACTGGCTAGCAGCTTGGAATGGGGACTTTCTACTGTATGTTACAGATGGGTGCCCTTGCACATGCACTGGCCTCCTCTACCTCTGTTTCCTCCAATCACTATGGATATGAATAGGAATATGGTAATAGTAAGGAATTAGCAGAGATATATTGTAGTTTACAAGTCTGAAACCTGTAATATCTCGTCTACTCAGAAGACTGAGAAGACAGAAAAACTAGGCAGAATGAGGGACGAGGACTGCATGCTTCCAAACCTGTAGAACCTATTCCTTTTCTCAGCATGTTATTTTTATTTTCAATATGGTGTTTATAACCTTAAGCTAGTGAATGGTTTATCTGAGAAAAGGTAGGTCATTAAAGGAATATGATAGTTGTGTTTATCGGCATACAAATAAATAATAAAATAGTATTGCATGGTACAGCCACATAGAAATAAAGTGGATAGACTAATTGTAAAGTGATTGTTCATTAAAGCTAATTATATTGGCATATAGATATTATGACATATGACATACATGCAACATATTTTTTGGTAAGTGAATTAAGACTTCTGTAAAAACCAGTAGAAAAATTTCTTAAAAGTATTTAATAAGAGATTATGGAAAATTTAAATACTATACAATGGATGTAGTTCTCAGGATGGTGGATTAGTATCATTTCTAAATGGATTTTAGAATTTATACACTGTACAGTATAAATTCATTTAATAATATTGTAATGACCATTTTAAATAGTATTTTGAGATAATTATAAAGCAGAAACTATTTTCAGTAATAAATGTTTTAAAATATATAGTTTAAAAATTTATGCCTATATTTAACCTTTACAATATGCCAAATTCGTGATTCCATTACAATTGATACTTTCTTTGAAAAACAAATAAAGTTCAGAACAAATGCAGATTGTATCAGAAATTGATTAAAATAATGGTTTCTATTAGCAATTATAATATTTATGCAAAAGTGATAATATAAATAATAATCAAAACATAATAATGGATAGTTATGACATATTAAGTACTTGGCATATGTTATTTCATTAAACATCAAGAGAATCCTGAAATTAGTTAAAATATATACTTATTATTAGGAAAAAAAACAAAAAACAATCATTGTCTCTACTCTCAAAGCATTCACTATCAAAGACAGAGGTTTGCAACTAAGAGATTAGAAGTTACCATTTAAAAGGGAGAGAGAAGAAAGAAAAGGGCAAGAGAGAGGTGTTTTATGGTTGAAACACCTACAGAGGTGTTCTGTGAATGACCAAAGCTAAGTACACCTAAATGAAGAAAATAAAAGTTAGCCAAGGTCTTATGGAAGAGGTGATGCTTTCATTGGAGGCTGATGTGCAGTGACCCCGGATATTATAAAAAGAAGGGAAATAAAGACAGAATGCAATAATTAGTTTGACTTACTGATGCAGAGAGCACTGTGGCGGTTGAGGGAGGTGACAGGAGGCTGACAGGTGGGCAAAGGTGTGTCACAGAAATGGGAAGGCGCAGGGAGGCGGTGTGAGGATAATCAAGGGAGGAGGGACAGCTCTCTTTAAATTTTTTTTAAGTCACTTTATACTTATTTTAATAGAGGTAGGTTTTTGAATCAAGGTGTACTTATAAGTGAAAAAAATAACAAGAAACTAAAAAAAGGCACTGGTCTTGTAAAGGAAGAAAAGGGAACACATCTAGCAGATTTTCAGACAAACAGAATTGGTCATAAATTGGGATAAGATAATTTATGTGGCCAATTTGACTGGCCTAATATATGCATATAATAGCTAGGGTTATGCATAAATATTATAAGAGCATTTGTTTGATCACACTTTTTCCCTAACATTTTAAAACAATTTATTCAACATAAAAAATGTTAAGTCTTTTTAAATTTATCTAAACTTCATATGAACTCAATTGACTTATAATACAGGGTAGCAATGAGAACAAGGCTACAATGATTATACTTCTGCAGTCACCAGTGTAATGAATTTTAGTGGTGCATTTTTCTCACACTTAGGGCCTATATAATTTATGAGATAAAGGCAATAGGCATGCCTCATCTAAAGAATAGAATATCGGACACATTACACAGATGTTCTTCTCTCTCCCAGAATACAGTCTGAGCACTACAATTCTATTAATCAGACGATGAATAAATAGACACCTTCCGATCGAGATGATTTCCTGAGAGCTATTTTCCTGTGTCTATTGCAGTGTATCTTTTTTTTTTTTTGCCTTACCCTGGAGCAAAGTTATTTTTATAAATCCGAGATGCCACCATATTCAGAAACCACTTTAACAAAGATATAATTCACTTCCCCAAAGTGTTGAAACATCTCTCTGAATTTTAAAACCCTGTTTAAGTGGAGAGTGAAGAGAATAGCCATGGGGAGACAAACCGAGCAGAGTACTTACGAACTGGTAATGTTTGGAAGATTTCTATTTTACTGTAGTCTCCTTGTCCTTTTCCATTCACAGCTGCAACTCTGATCTCATAAGTTGTGTTCGGTTCCAGGTTGCTCAAAACAACCATTGCTAGAAGAAGGAGAAAAAATATATATATATATATATACACATGCACACACACACACACACACACACACACACATATGCCTATGATTAAAACAGCTTAATAAGTAGACAAATCAATCTATTACAAAACTGATTTAAAAATGTCAGTGTAAATCATTTCATGAAATATGTGAAAAAGCTAAGAAATATATATAAGAAGAGAATGATTTTTGAACTGTCCTCTTCTTCACCTCTATTTCAGCTTTCTAGCCCAGGGCAGTGACTTCCAAAAAAGAAAATTGTTTCTTTGGTGATAGTTATATTCAAAGCGTAGAAAGTTTTTTTTTTTTACCTTTACTATATTCAAGAAATAAGAATAATTTAAATAACATCCTTACTGTATGTATCCCAAATATTTTGTCTACTATAAATAGATTTTTTTATAAAATGGAGAATGGAATTCAATATGTAGAACTCTGGCTTCTGGTATAAGGTGTTTCATCATGTCCAAGGAGCATCACCAAATTGACTCTACAGCAAAAGTGGATCATTTATTTGATAATCTCAAATCAAATCAAATTATTTGTCATGCTGCTTTGAAGGTTATCATCTTTCGTGTTTCATCTCTGAACTTCTTCTCAATTATACACTGTATCAAACCTGGATTCAACATGACAGGAAGGAGATATAACAACCGAAACTGAACAGGGATGTAAAGCTTAATAGAAACATCTCTGGGTCACACCAATACCTTTAATTTGCCAGAGAATTTTAGATACAATTGCAGATTTCAAAATATTACATCTTTACCAATTCCTCTGATGGAACTAAGAAAACTCCAAAGTTGTTTCTATCTTTACTGCTTTTGCTAAACAGAGCAAAAATGAACTAGTGGAAATGGCAATGTCTTGATGAACAAGAAAAAGGAAGTTATGGCTGGTTTACATAATAACTCGGAAGAAATGATCAGTTCATAAAAGACATAATCATAAAATAAAATATTAAACTATGGGTAACCACTATTATATTTGTAGGGCTATTGTGTTATATGAACCATGGTTTACATGCAATAAAATTCAAAAACAATGCTAGCATAGTTCCGATAATTAATTACATTATAATATAGATTCACTAGATGACATTTTTCATTCTACACTGTATAAATATATTTAATGGGTTTGTTTCAGTATTTCCTTTTGTTCCATTCTTTTCTCATTTTCCTGACATTTATTTAGATAAAAGTTTTATTATAATTGTATATTATTATTGAATTACTTATTAGAGTACAGAAAAGAAAAAATGGCTGGATGCACTGTAGAGATGTTTTCTTTGTTTAAAATTCAGGATTTAAAATATACGAACGTTACATATATATTATTTTTACATACATCTGGTATATTTTATCAAATATACCAAATAAAGAGTAATGGTAAAAATATATAGTCCAGATATTATCCCAATCTTATTTGATCCAGTACAAATGTTCTAAAAATCAGCAGAAAGGATAAATTTCTAATTGGCAATATTTATATTTCTCAGTTTCCATATTTTGAAAGAAAAACTGAACTTGCTTTTGAGAGTGCATTGCCTTGTCAAAGCCTCACATGAAAACACATAGTATAGTGTCAGAGTTATGGGAGCAAAGCTGGGAAAAGAGTTATTGGCAGGGAAATCTAATTGATGAGAAGCTATAAGGATAAAAGGAAAAACCAAGTCTCAAATTCAACTGTTTCTGACAGGCTAACAACCTATGCGCTTTTTCAGGAAACCCAAATCCCGTCTGTTGGTGAACTAGAGTCAACACATATATAATATCAGCACAAGAAAACGGATATAGCTACAATGGAGAGGTAGCACATAGATGGATCTGTTCATACAGATTATGGAATGGGAGAGGCAATCGAACCGAGTGAGGCAGCTAGAACGCTAAGACGTTGGATCCTTACTGTCCTTAAGAAAGTGTCTGCTCGAGCCTCACAAGGAATTCGAGAGTTTAAATTCATCATATTTTATCAATATAGTCAGTTAAGATAACAAATTTAAAACCAAAATGAATTAGGCCTACTGTTCTTCAGATATGACAGCTTTATACTTTTTTTTTTTCAGAGCTTATAATAAAAATGCTTAGACCCTTAGACAATCAATATTGGCATGGAGCGTCTACATTCATTATGATGTCATGGAGCAGTGGGTGTTTGACACCCTCTTCTTTACTTGATAGAGAATGACTGGATGTAGCATGGGGACATAGAGGAGTCTGCTACGGTAACCTTTGCAATAAGACACTGCAGGGATGCGTGCCTCAGACTCATTCATGAAAGAATGCACGTGGCTCGGGCTTGAGTCTTCTACTGACTGAAATCCGGCTAACTCCAGGACTGAGTTGGTCTCTCAACTTTTAAATACGCGCTTTTATTAAATGTCACAAAAATAAAAACATAGAAAAAAGGTGAAAGAAGTTATAGACAAAAATATGTATGGTGCCAGTTGGATCCTAAACCTATTGGGGGGGATCACTCTGTAAATTACATAAACGTCTAATCGCTCTGCTGTTTACCTGAAACCTACATAATACTGAATGTCAGCTGTAACTAAAAAATAAAAAAATAAATAAAAACAAAATAATTTGTGATCTATGAAATAAAAACAACCATGGGTCAGTTATCTACACAAAGGGAACATTATCTGCAGACTGTGAGATAATGGAAAATAGTGGAGAGTCTAAAAGTTATTCAATTTTGACTTTATGTTTAATGGAAAAATACTCTATATTTACTGGCAAAAATAGACTTAGGGATATTTACTCATAAATATTAAAATTTACCCAGATAATCTATGGAGAGACTATGCTATACGAGAATATATGAGAAATTGTTATAGATACTTTTACTGCTACAGATACTTTTACTGCCACAGATCATATTATATGCCTCCAAATACCTATGATGTAAAGACACAGCTGCTATCATTGTTTTAAAATCATGCAAGAGACTGTAACTCAGCTGTGTATGAAAAACGGTAACGCTTATATTCAATTGTCTTGATACAATTAAGCAAGAAAAGGAAAAGAACTTAAAGCACACCATTTTAATTACAAATAACATTCTTCATGAATCAGAAGTGTGGAGATCACACTTTATCTTGAGATTAAAATGGGTAACAATAGAGCTATCAAAATATCAGAACATTTCAAATCAGGGGAAATTAAAGTTATTACTTATATCAAAAAATTAAAACCCCTTTCCTCTCCCCCCCCAAAAAAAAAAACAACTCCACATTTTACTATTTTTAGTAAGAACTCCTTTTGGCTAGAGTTGTCAGCATGCCTCTTCCTTTAACATTTCATAGGAATTGTGAGGTGCTTTGAGTGCCTCCATACCTTTTGTGAAGGGAAAACCCATTTCTTTAATAATAACATTACGATAAATTCAGAGTTGCTTTTCTCCATGTTTCCTCATATTTTTCTGTTCTCAGGGTCAAGACTCTCTACTTTGCTAACTGAATTTCAGCACACAGCAGTTTGCAGAGGAGAGGAGCAACGAGTTGAAAATGATGGCTGAACTGTTATTATAATGCTGGGCTACACCACCCTAAGGTAAAGTGGATGAGGGGAGGACTTCCTGAGAACCTTCAAAATCACAGGGGAGAGGCACAGAAGTAAACCTACTGATGCAAGTTTTACAAAGATTATACACAAGAAGAAGTTGGTCCATTTTTGAGTTCTGACTCTCAAAGGTTTTGGTACAATAATGCTTATTATGAGGCTTGTTAACAGTGTTTGAACATTAAAGATTATTGTGTAAAATAGAAAGAGCTCTATAAATTAGTGCTGATTTAAAGAGAGGGAAAGAAACAAGATTCAGGGGAGGCAAAGCCCAGATCAGTAATTTAACTTACCATTCTTAAACGAGAGGATATATACATTAAATCATATATAATTTACTAGCATATTACCAAACATAGGTTTTGAATACTCAGGGTAGGGCCTGAAAGCAAACTACCACTTGAAAAATAAAGGGCTGTGCACGCTGTATTAGTCATACCTCAAATCATGAAGTTAGTTAATGAAAGACTTTTTTTCTCTGTATGTACCCATACAATAGTACAATAAAACCACAAACTGAACTGTGGGATGGGTTCTTTCCATGTAGATCTAGATTATAAACTACTAAAAGTTTTCTAAGGACAAATGACATAAATTAAGGTATTTTACAGTTATGTTCAGTCAGCATGGTTTAAAAATCATAATGCAACTCTTCTCAAAATTACAAATAATCGTGAATTTTTCTTTAACATGCTAACAGGAATAGGTTCTACAAAGAATCTAGTTTCCTTCAGTAATTTAATGTTTCTGCTTGATTTAAATATAATTAGGTTTCATAAGTGACCATTTTGTCACCTGGCAATAAATGCAAAGAGTACAGCAAAATATTAAAATATATTAAAATAATGATATTTAAAATGGCAAATGACAGCAAGATATGATGCTTTGTACATTATTTTTACAAATGTGGAAATTATTATACCAAGAAAATAATTTGGAGTTGCATTCTCCCTTTAAGAAAGGAATCTGACTTTCTGAAAGGAAGTTGAACAAATAAGTGTTTGTTTGTACAGATAATGTATGATAAATCCCTTTCCTTTGCCTGTCAAGAGAAGCAGAGGCTACAGAATATTTATGACCTGTGGAGTAAAATAAATTACATATTTGCAAACTAATTAGGCTGGGCAAAGTTTTAAAATGAGATTAAATTTAGACATGCTCTCTTTTTGGCTCTCTAAAACCCAATCTCTCCATGGAGTTTTCCCACTGTTCAACATAAACGGTTAAGGACTCCCTTGCTGTAGAACTGCTGTCTCACCAACATAAAATGGAATCGTTCAAGTTGTCAAGATCTGTGAAACATATCAGACAGCTATGAGAAATCACAAAGCTTAGCTAGGGCAAATTAGTCATTCAAAATTACACTTGCTGTTAAATAGATTTGGAAATAAGTGAAATCCCTAATGTTTCTCACCTAAAACTAGCCTTTTTCTCTAAATAAAACAAGCCAAAAACAACATTTTTTTTTAATAGGAGAGAAAAATTATTCGGCTCCCTTCTACAGGAGTTTGCAACAAGCTTGAATAAAAATAAAAGCAATTTCTAAAAACTTTTTATTCATGATGTAGAGCTTTTTAAAACTTTGATTCCAGTTATTCTTTATAAATATAAGAATAACTTGAGGAATAATTCCATTACTTATGCAAAGTGCCTTTAAGTTTTCTTAATTTTATGTACATAATCATCTCAGTTCAATTTAATTTTCATTTATTTTGAAAACTTAAATTTGCATTTTTGTACAAATTTATATATTTCAAGACACCATTAGTTGCAAAAGAATATGATCTCATTTAAACACCTTAGAGAACTTTATGAAAAATAACATATAATCTGTAGGATATGTATTTTGATATAAATATTTCTAGACTACTTTTAACAAATTAGCCACATGGCTATAATTTGATGAGTGGTAGAAAAATAAATTAATCAAATGATTTTGTGTTATTTGTGTGAGATGTTTACTCAAAACAATTTGTTGATGGCACTATTTAAAAATTATAGCTCATCACTTCTGAAGGTTCATTAATTTTCTCTTTATTGTATTTTTAATGTTCTTTTTCATCATGAATATAAACTATGCATAAAAATTAACAGATAAACAATTTAACTTTGAGATTTTACACAGAAAATACCTATTGTCCCTTACATCAAATGGCTTTCACTTGAAATATACTCCTTATATAAGAATCTTTGATTTAAAAACAGAACAGTTCTATCAAAAAATATGTGTTTCATAAATAGTTCATAATTTTTTCACTTAAAAATCTTAATTTATGAGGGAACTGATAATAGTAATTCAAATTTACCTAGAGAGGTCATATGTTTCTATAGTCGACCTAGAAATCTCCATTAGTTCTAATAAATTATGTTATGTTTCATTAAAATACAAGATAGCACATGCAAAATTATTTATCTAAGAATTCATTTGATACATTTTTCACAACCCATTTAGCATATGAAATATGATCCATGTTTAATTACCAATCATTTCCTGCTATAGTCTAAAACATATAGACTTTTTATTAAAATACTCACAAAACCTTTAATGTTTAAAAATGACCAGAATATCATTTTTTAATTCATAAAACTGCTCATTTCCAAAGTGCTTATACCTATACAACTCTTTTTGGCTAAAGCACTTTCCTCTTTTTTTTTTTTTTTTTTTTTTTTTTTAGGTAAGGGGTTGAGGCATAATTTTAGCTACTGCAATTAAATGCTCCTCCTTACACCATGCATCCATGCATATAGAAATTCTAAGCCTCCTTTTAACTATTTAAACTTTTAATAACAGTTAGACATAGTATTTCTCAGTTTTAATTATGCCCTTATTTGTGTATTTGTATGTTTTATTGTGAGAAGCTTTTTGTTGTGAGGATGTGGCGAACAGAACACATATAATACATATCATATATATTGTCCCCAGCTTTCACAGAGCCTTCTCATTTTGCAAAATAAAGATTCAACAAAGAGTTATTGAATTGACATTTTAAAAAATATGCAAGGAAGACATTACATTTAAAGAAACTGACCCAGAGACACTTACAAAACCTACAATTATCCTTTATCACTTATTCACCCTACTCTTTTGTTGCTAAGCATTTAAAGCATCTTTTATTTCTTTAAGTAAAACTTTTTGTTTGTGGGAAAAATCTATTAGTTGATAGTATTTTATTCAATACTTAGAGTAGCATAATTTGGTTGTATTCTTCATTTCATAAGTAAATAAATGGAGGCTCAGGAAGATCAATTAACCAATCGGAAGCAAAGCCTGGATTTGAACAAGATTCTGTCTTAAAGCTTTGCATTGCCCACAACTGTATCTTGGCCTAAGATACCAAAGTATTGAAAACCTAAATAACCCTCATAAACTTGTGTGTAAGGAAAATTTAGTCTTTCTTCCCAAAGATATTAATTGCATACAAAAATAAAAATGATAAACTAACACAAATGATGATACTATAGATGATTTTTAAGATTTAATTTAAAGTCTTAAAGAACATAACCTCTTTCTCAGAATATTTTACTTAATTATGTGTTTCTGGATTCTCATTAGAATAAACAATATACATTCCTACTAACGATCTTCATAAATTCCCAGCACCTAAGACAGATATGATTGAATGAGTTTTGTTATAATTTACAGGAGCACATTATAATCATAGTAAAATGCAATGATGAAAAATTTAAAGCAAAGTCAAATCAGCCTATCTGATTCTTAAGAGTTCTTATCCTTAAGCCTCTCATTGCAGAAGAAAGACATTTACCAGCCCCTTCTGACTATTGTGAATTGTGGCCAATCTATTCTGTCATTTTACTTTTCTTAAAATACTAAATAAAGAGTTTGCTTCATGTATCTCATATTACTAAAATCAAAAATGCAAGTGTGGACATTACTACAAATTCTAAAAAAAAATAAAAAGGGTTATAAAAAAAGTACTATGAACAATTGTTGCCAACAAATTTGATAACTTAGATGAAATGAAAAAAAAATCTTAGAATACAAAACCTACCAATAGTGAATCATGAAAAAACAGAAAATCTGATTAGACCTATAACTGTCAAGGAGATTCATTGGTAATTAAAAATCACCCAACAAAGTCCTAAACTCAAGCTTCCCTTGTGAATTCTGTCAAACACTTAAAGAACTAACACCAATCCTTCTCAAAATTTTCTTAAAAAATTAAGATGAGGGAATATGTTCTAACTCATTCAATGAGATCACATTAACCTGATACTAACACCAGACAAAGACACTTCAGAAAAAAAAATAAAACAAACTACAGGTCAATATCCTTTGTGAACTTTGATGCAAATTCCTTCAGCAAAATACTAGCAAACCAAATTCAGCAGCATATTAAGGATTCTATACCAGGACCAAGTATAATTTATTCCTAGAATGCAAAGATGTTTCAACATAAAAAAATATATATATATTATACCACAATTACAGAATGAAGGGGAAAAATACATACATAATCAACTCAATTGATTTAGAAAAAGCATTTGATATAATTCAACACCCTTTCATGATAAGATCAATCAAAAAACTAGATATAGAAAGATACTACATCGACATAATACAAGCCATATATAGTGGACCCCAGAGCTACATGGGCATTAGGGGCACTGATACCCACACAGTTGAATACTCATGTATAAAGTCTGACTCCCCTAAAACTTAGTTGTCCCTCAGTTTCCACAGGTTCCAGGAATCTGCATGAATACCAAATCCACAGATGCTGAAATCCCCTATATAAAATGGTCTTAGAGCAATGCATATAAATTGGTGCTCCACATCAAGAGACTCTCAGCTATGGATCCAAAACAGTACAGGTATTCATTTAAATAAATAAATAGATAAATAAATAAATAAATAAATAAATAAATAAATAATAAAGAAAAAGTTGTGTATATGTGGACCCATGCAGTTCAAACCTATGTTGTTTAAGGATTTACTTATTAAAAACCTACAGTGAATCATACTCAATGGTGAAAAACTGAAATATTTTTACTCTAGGATCAGGACCAAGGCATGGACGCTGCTTTCACCACTTCTACTTAACATAGGACTAAAAGTGTAACTGGCAAATAAGGAGAAAAAATAAAATTGGTCCAAATTAAAAAGTAAGAAGTAAAAATTTTCTTTGTTCACAGATGATATAATCTTATATGGAGAAAACCTTACAGATTTCACAAAAATACTCTTATAACTAAAAATAAAATTAATATAAAGTTGACACACAAAAATCATTTGTAGTTCTATACACTAACAATGAACGATTTGAAAAGAAAAATTCAAAAACAAGGTCATTTTAATAACATTGAAGAGAATAAAATACTTAGAAATTAACAACCAAAAAATGACAAACATGCACAATGAAAATTGTAAAACATTGATGAAAGTAATCAAATAGACGTGAATAAATAGAAGCACATATCATGTTTATGGATTGGAAAACTTAACTTTGTTAAAATGTCAGTAGTTCCCAAAGTGATCCATAGATATAATGCAATTATATCTAATTCCCAATGATTATTTTTATAAAAATAGAAAAAAAATCCTAAAGTTCATATGGAATCTTAAAGTAACCTGAGTCACCAAAACAACGTCAAAAAGAACAAGCTAAAAGACTTATACTTCCTAATTTTATGACATACTGCAAAATACTGGTCAGACATAGATCGATGAAATAGAATAGAGAGCCTAGAAATAATAGTATATATGGTCAAATTATTTTTGACAAGGGTGTCAAATCCATTCTATAGAGGAAAGAATAGTACTTCCAACAAATGGTGTGGTGAACAATGGACATCCATGTGCAAAAGAATGAAGTTGGACCGTTATCTAACAACATATGCAAAAGCGTATCAAAGACCTAAGTATTAGACCTAAAGCTATAAACCCCTTAGAAAAATTATGATAAAAGTTTTAGGACATTAAATTTGACAATGTTTTATTGGATATGATAGCAAAGATACCAGTAACTAAAAAGATAGGAAAATTAGGATTTATGAAAACTTAAAAATTTTGTGCACTGAAAGACACTATCAACAGAGTAAAATGCCTCTTTTGTCCTATTGAAGAAAATATTTGTGAATCATCTATCTGATAAAGATTAAAATCCAGAATATATAGGGAATTCCTGAACCTCAAGAAGACAATAACAAACAACCCAATTCAAAATTGGGCAAAGGACTTGAATAGACATTTTTCCAAAGAAGATACACAAATGACCAAGAAGCACATGAAAAGATGCTCAACATCACTAATCACCAGAGAAATACAAACCAAAACTGCAATGAGGCCAGAGGGATATCAAGGTCACCAAGAATAAGTTGGAGTTTGTCATGGACTTGTTTTAAAGTGTTTTCAAGTCTAACTAAGAACTCTGACTTTAGAAACAAATAAGAAGATATGAATATTTTAAAGTCATATTTTCTTTTAAAAAAAAGTCTGCAATGAGACATCACCTCACACCTGTGAGAATAGCTATTATCAGAAATAGAAAATTACAAGTGTTGAAGATGATGTGAAGAAATTGAACCCTTTCGTACTGTTAGAGGAAATGTAAAATGGTACAGCCTCTATGAATGCAGAATGTGTCTTCAAAAAACTAAAAATAGAATTGCTGTATGATTCAGCAGTTTCTTTTCTAGGCATATACCCAAAAGAATTGAAAGCAAGGTTTCAAAGAGATATTTGTATACCCGTGCTCAAAGGAGCATTTTTCACAATAGCTACAATGTGGAAGCAACCCAAATGTCCATCGATAGATGCATGGATAAGCAAAATGTGGAATATATGTACAATGGAATATTTTTGAGCCTTAAAAAAAAAAGAAATTCTGAAATATGGTACAACATGGACAAAGCTGAAGGACATTATGCTAAGTGAAATACACCAGGCACCAAAAGACAAGTACTGTGTGATTCTACTTATATGAACAGAATAGTCAAAATCATAAAGGCCAATATTGATGGTTGCCAGACACTGAGGGGAGAAGAGAACTGAGTTATTATTTAATAGGTATAGAGTTTCAGTTTTAGAGTTTGAAAATAGTTACAGAGATGGATGGTGATAATGTTGTACAATATTATGAATGTATTTAATATTACCAAACTGTACACTTATGTAATGTATTTTAGTATAATAAAAAGAAAGTTAAAAGAAAGATTTGCAGATAGAAAATTTGAAAATAATATACTCCTGTTCCACAAACTTCAATTAGGACACTGGTTGCATTGAGTCATCAAATTAGCAAAAATAAAAGATTTCTTTTAATAGGTAAATAAGTCTTCTTTAAAGAGACATTGATTAAGTGGAAGATTATTTTGGAATTTGGGGAAGAAGTCACGTGATCTAATTTGTTGTATGAATGTATAATGTTAGAATTAACAGAACAAATTAATGTCTCCTTTATGAAATCCATTTGTGTTCAGTAAAGCTTAATAAATTGCAAAGGAGAATAAATTACTAATCTTAATTGCTATCTCTAGGACAATTTATGATAATTTTCCTATGTATCTGGAGATAGAAAATGTATATTAAGCCTAGGAAAAGGCAAATAATGATACTAGCAACCTGCTTAAAGATAAAGACCACTGCGACCTGTTTATATTACATAGTTTCTTTTCTATTTATTAAGAAATTTAAAAGCTTGATGTTTACTACAAAACCACACTTTTTTTTTTTCCTTAAGAACTTCAATTTTTTAAAGCTGCTAGCATTTAGATGATTTAATGGGCTTACACTTATATTGAGCCAGGTCCATTTCCATACTAAAATTTGCAAGCTACCTTGAGCATGTGTTATTTTTTCCCCTTGAGGTTTTAATTAATTATTTTCCATCTTTACTGAGATATAATTGACAAATAAAACAGTATAAATTTAAAATGTACAACATGATAATTTGATATACCTATATATTATGAAATAATTACACTTGAATATGTTTTTTAATGTAGGATCACAAAAATTTAGCTTTAATGAGGTTAATATCTTTTGAGGAAGAGATAAATTTAAAATTTTAAAAAAATTTTCAAAGTGTAATACATCTTCTTTTGAACATTGCCACGTGTAAGCTGCATGACACATGTTCCTATTTATTAGCTGAATTATACTTAAGTTAGGGCAATTACATCTTGAAGAATGAATATTATATCTTAAAGCCACTGTAAAGAATAATAAAAGCAAATGGAAGAAATATCTGATAGAATATGGAACTAAAAAATATCGATTTATCTGCTTTGACTCAATTGGCAGAAAACTGGAAAAAATAAAATCCCACAGTGTTAACACACACACACACACACACACACACACACACACACACACATGCACGTACACACATAGAGTTTAACATGAAAGATTGAAAAGGATTATTTTTGTTATTAAACTCTTACACCTTGAACATTGGTTACACATTGAGCCAGTTGTTTAGTGTATGAAAATTTAATGTCACTCTATAATGTTTTAATTAACACAGTAAAAGTATGATTTCTCTGAGTGTGTTTGTTTTTAGAAAAAGCTATGTGGTCCTATTTCCGTAGAATGAAAGCAACAACTATCTACAGTGTGTTGTTAGGACACCTGGACATGGCAAGTCATAACTCACCTTTATCACAGCATGTAAAAATTCAAAAAGAACGTCCCATAGCATGCTGAATTGTCATTGACCTTTATATTGTGAGAATAAAAACATTCTACAAAAAAGAGAAAATCTAACCATAAGCATCTATTTATATTCTAAAAAAATTCAAACATACACAGATAGGAAATAAAAATGTTAATATTTGAAAAACTAGTGAAAACTGGAGATTTTGAAAATATCACAGAATTCAATTAGCTTAGAAAAAGAAAACAAAATTTATGTAAAGTGACACAATACACTGTGTCCTCTATCTTACTAAACGTACAACAAAAGGAAATGCCTTTTATAACACCAGAATTTTGTCTCATATAATAAAGGAGAATTCAAGGAAGTTTCTCCCCTAGTCACAAGAGCCACTTTTAATAATTCCGGTACTTGAAAATAAACTCACTTAAACTGCTTTAAAATTTTTTCTTGAGACTTTAAATGACTTCCCATGACTTCTTTTCTTTTCTTTTCTTTTTTTAAATTAAATTTATTGGGGTAATAATGGTTAATAAAATTATACAGGTTGCAAGTATACTGTTCAATAATACATTATACATATATTTCATTGTGTGTTCACCACCCAAAGTCAAATTTCCTTCCATCACCATATATTTGACCCTCTTTACCCTTGTCTACCTTCCTGCTCCTCCCTTTCCCTCTGGTAACCACTAAACTGTTGTCTACATCTATGAGTTTTTGTTCGTTTATCTTGTTCATTAATTGATTGACTTTAAAAATCAAATGCAAAGTCCTTTTCAAGGTCAACAAAATCCCATTGGATTTGGCCCTGGCTATTTCTCTATCCTGGTTTTATTTAACTCTACCTTCTGATCATGCCATTCCAGTCAGGATGGACTCCTTACTGGACCTCTGTCCTGGCCAGGCTTCCCCAGATGTTTGTATAATGACTCCGTCACTCACGCAGGGCTCTGCTCAAATGTCACCTTGTCAGAGAGTCCTGTCTTTACCACTCTTTTTAAAATTGCCCCCTCCAATCCCACCACTTGTCACAGTTTGTCTTCTTGCTTTGTTTCATTTTTCTTCATACTTCATATCATTACCTATTTTTTATATATAAATATATGTCAGAGGGGATAAATAACCTGCTCCAAATCACACAGTCATCAGGGATGTAGTCACTACTGAACTATTTTATAAGATGAAGGAAAAGAAGAAGCACATTCACTAAAACTACAATTTAAGCATCAAGAAATAAAGAACACAGGGCAAATATTTGTAGGATTACGTGAGAATCATTGGTAAAGGCAAGGAGTTAAAGATAGAAGACGTAGGACGTGTGGCCTCACTGACCATGATGCGGGGATAAGACAATGCTACCCTGGACAGATCACCTGCCTTGAGCCTCAAATCCAAAGTTCTTTCTCAGTGTTTCTTTGTCACCACAATACCCAGCCGTGGGGATGAAGAAGTCTGGGAAAACACTCCAAACTGATGCAGCTTTACAGAGCGCACTGATTTTTCTGTGATGTGAGAAATGTCCATGGACGTGTCCCTGTCACTACAACTGCACAGGCTTGTCTTATCACCTAAGGAGATCTTTGATGTTAGGCGAGCCAGTAGCAGCAGCATTTGTCATATAGTGGTTGAATGCTGCCTCTTGCTCTGAAGAGTGGGGAAAGAGGTAGGAGTAATTAAGACTGCTCTTTAGAGGAAGAAAAATGGTCCCCATTTTCTTAAGAGTCTACTTATGTCTAGACATAGATTTCTAAAATATGCTATAACTGAATTTAAAAAAAAAAAGTCTTAGTAGGTGGAATGAAGGGTTATTCATACACAATAGAATTAGGTTTTATAGAACAACTAATTACAGTTGTTTTAGTTATTCTATGAGATGAGAAAGTGGCAAATACTAGAATAACCAATATTTACTAGAGAGTCACAAATGAGTGTAATAATATTTCTACTAAAAATAATAAAATGAATCCTCACAAAGAAGTTTGAATGTATATCGGGCTCTCGAAATGAATAAAAAAATGGATGGAAGGAGTAACATGTACTCAAGCATAACCATGAGAAAATGGAATGCATGTTTGGCACAGTGAGTGAACCAGCTTTGATATGCCAAGTGTTTATTTAGGAGAATGTTATGAGACCAGAGAGTAAAGAAAAGCTAGAGTATGAAGCACACACATACATAAACCCACATACATATGTCCAGTAGTTTCAATAAATTTATTAAATAGATTATTTGAATCATAATTTATATAATTTGGTTAGAGAAATGAAAACATTTTCCAGTTTGCCTTTATGCACCCTAATGATTGATCACTTACATATTCTGGAATATGAGAATCCTGTTTTAGGTATCACAGCTATATGCAATAGTGATTTTTAAAAAGGGCAGCAACAAAATCAAAGCAGTGTATTATTAGTTTAAAAATTTAATCAGACATTTCTTACCTATCAAGGTAAGAAAAGAAGGAACGCATAAGGTGGCAACAGCAATAGGAAACAAGAATATTGTCTCCATGGTCTACACATGATGTAAAAGATAAGAACCAGAGTGACGCCAGTCTCTAAAACCACTTCTGATCATGCTGTCCATGGTGTTCATCTTCCCCTATAGGATGGTGCAATTGGAGAAAGCACTAGAACATTCCCCTAAAAAGAATCCTGAGTCATGTGGTGTGTAAAGGAAAAACCTCTATACTCCTTAAACTTTGAGAATATTTATATACTATAATAGAAAAAATTAAATAATGTTCATAATAATGAAATTTGATAATCAAATAAAAAATAATGCTTAATACAATAAAAGGCATGGGCATGATGTCAAAATTTTAGGGGTACAATATTTAATAGGTCTTCCAAAATTCCCTATCATTAAATTCACTATCAAAATGATCATGATGGTCAACCCACAGTGCTTCTTTGCTGGAATTAGGAAGAATTTGTAATCTAAATTTTAGCAAAGCTCATATTTACACTGAATATTAAAGTGTCCAGAAGAGTCTGTTTGAGCAGTGAGATGGGTTCTATTTTTTTTTAAGTTTCTGGGAACTATGAATATTTTCATCCTCTTGTGAATTAAATTCCTAAAACACTCATGAAATATTCATGTTTCTTTTCTCACTCCTCACAAAATATCTTTCCTATATAAATTAATTTCATTTCTTTATACCATTTTTCTAATTCAAAAAATTATAAATGCGCAGAAAAGCACATTAATTTTATTGAAATGAAATATATATGTATATATACATACATATATATACATATATATATTTGTATAAAAGCTTTCTTTATCATTATTGCAAAGACCAGGCTAAGTGGAGAATTATCTATGAATTTGTGTCTTCATCTTGATATAATGTGGGGAATTTTCTAGCAGACAAATAACTTTATTTAAGATTTATTTGTCAATTTTTCTGTTAGCTTAGTTTCCTGTATACTTTGATCTACACAGTTTAAATTCATTAAGATTTTAACATATAAATTTCTAATTTAGCTCTGGTTATTTTTATAGGCACAATGAAAACAGTCCAAGATTTTTTTTTTTTTTTTTGGATTTTAGCATCCAGCAGAAATCTTTTCACTACATGTAAATTGGAAAATATGGAATTAGTACATATTATCCTTTTCTCCTTTCTTTGATAGTCATAAGAGTTTACTGCACTTGTATTTAACATAGACAGATGATTTTTTTATAGTCAATTTCTCTTTTAACCATGCAAAATATAGCCGTTTAGAAATGACAGTCGCTTTTCCTCAGGCACATTTATGCTGGAAACAGAGCAATCAGAGAAAATTTTCTTTATAAAAATTTTTTAAAAGGCATTGAAACGTATTAAGATTTTAAAGTCTATAGTAGTTTAGAGCTAACTAAACGATTATTATTTTAACTGATTCTAAAATAGTGAAATATAATAATATGATTGACGGAAATTCAGTTTCACTCAGACAACTGTGAACAACATGGATTAACAGGAACACTGGAATAAATTTAAAGTGTAACAAAATGATTTCATAATAACTTTAAGCTATTGGGAAACTATAGGAAAATTACAGATCTTCCTATAAAACAACTACTTATACTGTAATAGAAAAGGGTGATGTCTCATAGATTACTTAAAAATTAAATGAACAAGCAAACAAAAATTCTTCAGATCCATTCCATCACAGTTAGTAGCTGAAGAAGCTTGTTGAGAACCGGTATGTTTTAGCATTTCAAACATGTAATAACTACCATAGATTCATGGCATTTAACCACATGAATCCTTTACTCGTTGTTTATTTTTAATGTCTGCTAATATATCATAAAACAAAAGAAAATTTATAGTAACATTTATTTTAAGGACACAAGAAAAACACAAAGGTAAGGGAAAAAGAGAAAAAGAAATTCTTTTTTATAGTTAAAATTAATGACCACGTGTGAGGTTGGTGGGGAGGAGAGACACAAAGACTTAAAATTATGATTATGTCATACATCTGCAGGGACATCTTCTGAGGTACAATTTCAAAAATAAAAAATAAAATAAAAGTTTTTATATAACATTATTTCTTTCATTATTTTTAATGGTACCACAGAAAATTCTCCACAAATTTAGGAAAGTCATAACTCAAGTTAACATTATATGGCAAAATGCCTGAACACAGATTTATACTCTATAACTTTGGTTAAATTATGATGCTCATTCTCATTGGCCTATTTAAGTACAATTTAAAGTGAAAATGTTTTCTACTGAAAAATCATCATGGAAGAAACATTTATAGGCAATAACTTCAACAAAATGTTTTCACCAACAATTATTTACTTTATTTTTGAATTTTATAATTCAGATTGAAAGGCACCCAATCCTGTATACTTTCATTACAAAAACCAAATAACAATTTAATAAAGAGATATCTATCTTATTATATACTGTTTATAGACATCTCATGGTATACATGCAATGTGTTCTTCAATTACCAATGAAGAATTCAAGAACTGTTAAATAAACTGAAATCTATTGCATAATTAGTGGATTTTCAAGCAGTAAAATTTAGAGGTGAATGTCAAATAGTATGGTTCCTATTAAAGAGCTGGTTGTATCAAATTATATTGTGGATTTTAAGGATCTCTTATGCAATGTAAAAATATTTACCAATAGGCAAAGATGATATATTTAATAATTTCAATTGGCACCACTCACATCATACTCTCTGTAAATAGCTCTTCTTGAAGTTATATATAATGCAACATATACAACCTTACACTCTGTCCATATGCAATGATCGTCATTATTCTGTGTCTTATGGGGAAAATTGCCATGATTTGAAGCTTGAATTTATATTTAATGTTTTAACTAATTGAGCATATGAAACTGGCCAGTTTCCATGATAACTGTGATTTTTTTTTCCCCACAAGCCATACAACAAACCAGAGAACATAGCTAATTATAGGGACTGATCATTACCCATTAAGAAAAATGCTCATTTTTTTCTGAAATTATAATGATTAATGTTGTAGTTATTAATATATTAACAATTAATTTAATATGGTTGTGCTTTAAAAATTAAAAAGCACAAATATAAAAATGTAACATTACATCAAAAATAATAAATGTCTGTATTCAAAGATGAAATGCCAAGGAGAGGTAAAATGATTAGACCTACAGAACTTAGAAAAATCTCAGAAGTTTTAAGTTTAAGAAGATGAGAGCTAAAAGCTGGATGATTTTTACACATCTGAATAACTGTGATCTTCCATTTTCTCTAATTTAAGGGAAAAGACATTTTTCTCTCTCATCTCTACAGAAGAGGAAAGGTAGAGCTTTAGACTCTGGAATTCTAACATGCAGAAGTGTGGAACCGATGTGCTGGACTATACTGACACCATCTGACACGAGCAGTTTTTCCACAGAGCCTTGGCAGCCAGGTATGTCGATAACAGCTGAACAGTCCCGAAAAGACACCTACAAACAGCTGACATTTCACAGACATTATTGATGAGGATGTTAGAAACCCATCTTATCACAAGGCTTGAAAAGCCCTGCCTTTGAAACAGAACCTAATGGTGTTTTCACTTTTGAATATACACATTCAGACAAGAATCACCAAATACTTAGGAAAAGTTTCCAATGTGGATAGTGGAGAATAAAACAAATAACAACAAAAAATAAGTCTAGGAAAATAAAAACAAATTGAGGAGCAAATACAACTTTGAAAACAGGCATTATTACAATTATCAGAGATTCAAGACTCTACATTGTATGCCTGAAATAAGAAATGATCAGAGGCTAAAAGACTTAGAAATTTAAAAAATGATGGATAAACTGATAAATATAAATGTTGAAAGAAAAGTTTAGAGTAAAAAATAAAAGTAGAGACAATGAGAGAAAACACAGGAAAACTGGAAAATCAAGCAAGAAAAGTGAACATTTGATTAAGGAATTCTGATATGAAACAGTGAGGAAAATTACAAAATAAACTGTACCAAATTTATCTTATTTCTAAAGGGCATTAATGTCTAGTTTTAAAAGTTAAACAATTCTCTAATGCAAATAACATAAAATAACCCTTTGTATCTAAGCCTGCTACACATACACACACACACACACACACACACACACAATGTGTGTTTGTGGCAGGGTTAGGGACGTGGGTGGGAGAGCTAAATCATGAAAAGCTAAATCATGAAAAGCTAAATCATGAAAGAAACTAGCTTCTGAACAGTGGCGTTGGTAGGAAATGACACACACGTAATTAATAAATAAATACGCTTTTGATGCGAAGACCTCACTCTAAATCGGTATAAAGGATAAAAACTTGCAATTCTGGAGTATTCGAGCCAGGAAGGTTCTTCATTAACCAGGGCTGCTAATGCCACTGACTTCATAGCAGCCCTTCAGGGACAAAAGAAGGTACTAAGAAGTAGCAACATGTTTGTCAGTATTTGATCTATTAATCTTCATTCTTTTCTAAAGCGTCTATTCACAATTAGTCTGCTGACCCATCAGGCAACAGCATATATTTTATAAATCCAAAACTATACTTCAAAAAATCTTAAAAAAAAAATCTTATTGAATGCTACTTTTCCACAGAACTAAAAAAGGCTTTCTATATAATATAAATTGATTTTTCCTTCAGATTTTAATTAAAATCAAACTTTCACTAAAATTAAAACCTGGATAAAAAGTTGGAATTACATGTAATAATAAAGCATGTATACAACCTTAATGACTATTTACAAACTAAAAACTATAATGTTAAAATTACCATTTATAGATTAAAATATACAGTCTGCAATTAAATCCTACAAAGCTACATCGAAGGTTCCGTGGTGATAAGCAATGAAAGGACTAAAAAAATCCAACTGTTTAGCTATTTTCAAATTGTAGTCAGTTATTACTACCTCTGATAAGTGAAAATATTAAGAATTTGAAAATTAAAAGTTTCCAATGAAGGTTCCAATTTCAAAATGCTATCATTTTCAAATAAAAATTATCTCCTTCGTTTTGGGACAAAAGAGAAATTCTATTATACCCTCAGGCCCAATAAAACAGAGCATATAATAATTCTGATTGAGACTAAAAGGACTTCTTTCTATGTGCGATTCTAACTGGTTAAACATCTCACAAATCTAAGGAAATACATTACGCTATTTGAGAGAATTGTTTTATTCTCTGTTACAAAGAACTTGATATTTGAAAATATTAATTTTTCATTTCTATGTCAAAAATTGGGAAAATGGATAGCATGTTTTGCAATATTATTATTTTCTCTTCATTTTTTGCCCAAGGAGGTGTCTAGAATACACGAAGTGTTAAATGATATGGTAATGAAAGTGTCATGCAACCCTCTAATTCAAAAAGCCCTGCTATACCTGCGATACACGTTTTTCACTCAAAATTATGTCAGAATGACTCACATTCTATATTTGAATAGTTTAAGTTGTTGATATCTGATTTGTTCACAATTCTCCACATTTTAAAAATGAGTTTGTATCATATCAATGGTTGGAATAATCAGTAAGATTTCAGCTAAACCTTGAAGGAGAATATAATAATAGGTCCAGGCCTCGAATGCACCCTAAACTTAGGACCAGGTGCAGAGTTAGCAGGTGAAATTCATGACTTTCATAATAATTAATGAGTTATTTAGAATCAGAATCTACTAACAAGAAAATTTTTATGCTAAAATTTCCCTGCTAAATGACATCGTAATCAAGCAAGAGCTGATATTTATGTCTTGCTGGTGATATCACCAATTAGAAGTATATACATGAAGAGTATGTAATAAATTATAGACATTTATAAATAAGGAAAACTAACTGAACATCAACTAAACTTATGTAAATCAGAATAAATAAATAAAGCCACATTGAGGGCGAAAAAAAAAAGTAGTAGCTGAAATGTTTATGACCATATGCACCTGTCTTACATAGATAAACTAAATCTATCTTAACAAATGCTTTAAAGGCATGAGTATAATTATGTTTACAAAAATCTCTTAAACTTCAAGATGAATTATTAGCACAAACTATAACATAAAGGCAAACAATAAGCCTTTTTCACTGTTTAAAAATATACCTGTGCTTAAAAGTTTTCAGATTTTCAGCAATAGCTTCATCTATACTGCCAGAAAAATAAGTCTAAGCACATTTACAAATTTTACATACCATTTTCAAAAATCTTTTAAAATTCATATATTATCTCACAGAAAAGGAAGGCACACTTTGAAACATCAAAAATGAAGTGGACGAGGACACCTGAAGCTAAAGGATCAGCTGTGTAATTGTTTTTCAATCAGTTATGCATCCTGTTGAAACAGTGCTAGTAAGACAACCAAAAGCTTTCGCACACGTCTCTGATACAGAAGATTGGGTTTGAACGTCCTCATTGGGGAAAGACAATGCAAAGGTAGATCTGCGGCTGGGTCCCCTGCAAGGTGCTAGGAACCTCAAAGCTCTTGGAAGAAAATAAATGTGTGAGCTAGAAACACACACACACACACACACACATGCACACTCAGACATACATACACAGAAGACCACTGGCAACTAAAAATTGTCTGTCTTGCACCCTGCATCTGCATCCCCAAGGGACAAGTACTTAGATGTCTGTCCCAGAGAAGCATAGTTGGCAGGGACAATCCAGAGAAATCTATGGCACCAGAAAAATTAGAGCTATTTGTCTCCTTTTTTCTTCCAAACAATACGCAGTTCATGCCACCTGCCCACTCTCAGCTCCCCAGGATAAGTCCAGCTGTCATGATAGTCAAAATAAATGTTAGTGCTAAATTGGATTTTGTACATTTTAAGCTGTGTAAGACTAAACTAACTGTATTTGTACTTGAAGATAGCCATAAATCTACAGTGTCTGCCAAAGATGTTATATAACTGAAAGAGAGATTCAAAAAGAATGGATAAAAGTACTAACTGAATTAAAAAAAAATGTTTATACTACTATACTACACAGAGTTGAGATCATACAATGGTTTGGTTATGTGACTATAATCTGATTTAAGGTATATATTAACATATCTGTGAAAGAAGAGTAAGCCATGGAAATAGGAAAAAAAAATCATCGATGGAGATGAAGATATTTTCATGTAAAAAAGTAAGAAAGTTCCAGCCAAGACTTTGAGTATTTTGATCTCATATTGGAAGCTTTAACCTCTCCCAGTATGAGTACATTAAATATCTCATTCATGAAATTTCTTTTACTGATATTCAAGACTCACCAAAAAGTTTCTTACAGGTAAAGAATATATCTAACATATATACTCTGAATGTCTAATTTTTGGAACAGTGATTTATCAGTATAAATTAGCAAGTGTCTTTGGTTATTATATATCTGTTTTATAAGCATAAAAATATGCTTCTGAGAGATGGTTACATAGGATACAAAGTCAGGTTTTTGAACTTGATCAACTTGGCCAGACCAAGTTCACTGTACATTCTCCATAGTGTTGTAACTTTATAAGAAATCTTGAGTGAGGCTATTAACATTGTTCCCCCAGGGTGGTGGGGTTAGTGTAGTAATACTACCTTGCCGAGTATCATTTCTATAATGTTTAGACTTCACATTACTTTTTTCATGCTTGTGTTCAAGCACCCACTTTGTAATGCAGTATCAGACGTCATTCATTTTTTTTTCTTTCTGTCTCTTACCTTCCACCACTCTTGTTTTCTCTCTCTTAAAAAAATAAATATTATTTTTGTATCTAGGAAAATAATTTATTTTACTAGAGTCCTTGAACTTGATCATTCTTTTGGGAACCATCTTTATACATCTCTCTTGAGTTAAATAGCATGAACACAAAAACACTGACTATCCAAAATTCCTCATCACTAAAGAAATGATAAGAGCTGACCTGTTTGGGGACATTGTTTGAAGCATGTACTAAATAATTAATGACTGATAATATTTCTAACATTTCTATCTAAAAGCTGCAGTTACTCTCAATAAAAACCTGAACAAGCAGCTGCCCACACAGGTGAGACTAGAATAACTTTATCTGTTCTGTCTACATTGTCCACTAGAATAATTCTTCACAGGAAAGCATGGGCTTTTACAGAACCCTTACACCATATAGGTTAGGGTGAAGAAAGGGTCATCAGATGAAGGACACATGGAACATTAATTTTCTCACTATCTTATGCTGTCCTTTTGAGACATTCAATGTAGTTCTTTGTCCAAACCAACAAAGTCCACCTCTGATAATTTATTATTATCTCCTACTTTAATGTCTTCTTATAGTGAGAAAAAAATCACATTTTTACATGATGTAATTCCGCATTAGTGAAAAGAAGTGTTGTAAATTGTTTTAACTTCTCAGAATTAGTTAATTCTACTACTGAAAAATCCATGATTGGTGGTAAAAATTTGAGTTTTGGAACACAAGTTTGAAATAAATTCTAGTACACTGATGAATTTTTATAGATGGTATTATTAATGCATTCATATGATATCTGCATTTTACAGTATGACTTTCACTAATGGAAGAAATATTATTAATAAATGAAACATGCATACATCTGAGAATACGTAGCCATCAAATCTAACATGTAAACAACTGTTTTAACACTAACAGAACTTTAAACACTGTTTTCCCCTGGAATTCAATGTTGGTGATTTTGCTAAGCTCACCCATCTTTATTAAAAATGCGAACTTTTCTACTCTTTGTCAAATTTATACTCAGAAAGAATAGGGCAATGGAAATGTCTTCTAGACTCTACCATATTAAAAGAAAATAAAAAGTACATGTTGAAGGAAAATAAAAAGCTAACCACACAGGTATATTTATGATCAGCTTGAATTAATTAGCACACTTTGAAATCATTGACTCACTTTGAACTCCATGGGAGCGTACTATTTTCCAGGTTTCTGATGCCACTTCTTTGACATCCACTTGATAGTGATGGATAGGCACACCTCCATGGGAATCTGGTTTATTGAAAGAAATCTTGGCTGTGGTCTGTGACAGCTCTATAATCTTTACTCCATAGGGACTGGATGGCACATCTACAAAGGAACAAAAACAAAGGAAATATAACCCAGGTAATGTAGATGACCATTATTAAGACTTATGGTATTCTGAGAATTAGAAATAACAAAATATTGCTGCTTATAAACACAATAAACACGATAATAAAGATTTTATTGAATCATTAGCATAAATAATTATCTCTTATGAAAATGTGAAATTTGTTTTCTTTTTGTTCATTAATATTATATTAATAAATTTGGGCCAAGTGTCAGATTTAGAGAAAATGTCACTATGAACTAATTTCACTTATGTATTATTTAATAATAACAATTAGTTGAGATAATTAAACTTTAATCTCTGTATTTAGTAAACTATAAACTTATTCTTATGTGTGTTTTTGTGTCAATCCATTACTTACATTACTTCAAGCTCAATGAGGTATCCTGAGTGTGACCTTAATTTCTTTTCTAGTATACATAATTTTATTAAAAGTGTATCTGAAAGTCCAAACAAGGAAAAGGAGAAAATAAGAGATAAATATGTCTCAATGAGAACATTAATGAAACCTCTACTCCAGAAACATGATCAATCAGAGACACATTAAACATTAAAAATCTCTCTCTCTATCTTTGTTTCTGTCTCTTTATCTCTCTCTTTTTAATATCATATTGGACATAACCATAAAGTTTGAAAATTTACATATGATTAGGAAATCAAGTGAAGGCTGAGAGTTAGAAGAGCAAAAATGGAAGAAATAGGAAAGATCACCAGAGCAAAGGTATGTCCTTAGAGACCAAGGCTAAGATCATGCACACCCTCATATTCCCAATTACTATGTATGGACGCAGAAGTTGGACCAGTGAAGAAGACTGATAGGAAAAAAAAAATTGATTCATTTGAAATATGTGTTGGAAGAGAGCTCTATGGATACCCTGGACTGCCAGAAAAATGTGCAAGTGGATCCTCGAGCAAACTAAACCTCAATCACTGCTGTAGGCAAAAATGACAAAACTGAACCTGTCCTACTCCAGCACTTCATGAGAAGGCGAGGTTCTCTGGAAAAGACAATAATGCTGGGGTAAGAAAGAAGGCAACAGGAAAAGGGAAGACCAGATCTGAGATGGACTGACTCCATAAAAGATACCATAGGTGTGGGTCTACAGGAGTTGAGGAGGGCTGTTGAGGAGAAGACACTGTGGGCATCACTCACTGGTAGAGTCGCCGGGAGTCAGAGCTGACTCGATGGCATATAACACCCGTTATGTATTATATGAGCATATAAATAATTTATTTTATCTCTGGAATTACCTTTATGAGAACAACAAGAAAAAATCTGATTGAAAATAATGCAGTAAAATGAATTTCTGTTCAGAAACAATCAAACATTCATATAAAAAATTAATGGCTGTCAAAAGTCAAATATGCTGTATTTGGTAGAGTTAAAAGAGAGCACTGATAGATCACATAAAAACATTGCCTTATAAATAGTACTGGGCAAGAGCCAGGAGGGCAGGTTTATGGCTTTGGATGTGAATTTTGTAAAGAAACACAACACTGTACATTTCAGCTCTAAATAGTACCAGTTAAATTATTTAAAGATCCTATGAAGTGCATTATGTTATAACACTCAGCTTTGGAAATAAATATGTAGAACAGTGATGCATCTCAAAGTCATTTTGCTATTAAAATCTGATCTGGAAATAAAAAGAATCAAATTATCAAAATCATCTCTTCAAGCTGTCATACCTAAAAATTATCATGGTTTTTATGTTTCTTTAATCCCTAGGTTATAACTGTAGGATAATTTTATCTGGAAGTTTGACTAAAGTTTGTAGAAGAGGAAAACACACACACACACACACACACACACACACACAGATTGTTCTTAATAAGACTGTCGAGTCTTTACCCCATGCTGAGTGGACTCTCTAATGTCGACTAAGTCTAAGTTGGACATCACAGCAACGATAATTTTTAGTTTGATGATACATTTCAAAAGGAAAGGTGCTAAGTAATGGGGGAGAGGAGGAAATGTGATTCCCCTTGGGCTCCCACCATTGACCATAGGGCACGGTCCTTGGTTCTTACTCTGTCTGTAGAGGTACGTGCCATTGGCTAAGCTATGCACCTGGACATATGCCTCCAGATAATCAAAACTTCTTTTTCTCTTACTCCAATGGTGCCACCAACAAACGTGGGCCAGTGGGTATCTTTCTCTAGCCAACTAGTCTAGAAATAGCCATAGTCTATTTTCAAACTTGTTGACTGTTACTGTAGCTTTTAATTTACATTTATTTTTTGTTGGCCTGTCTTTCTGTTACCTGTCTTAAAGGAAAAGCATACTTATGATATATAGCTCTAGTATCTTCCTAAACTTTTTTTATACATTCTGATTTGAAATGTCCAACCACTTACTACTAAATTATTACTGTTTATAGATGCACACATACCTATGTACATGTAACATTGAGAAAAGTAACTAGAATATATTCAGTCTTCAGGAAATTTATAATAAATTAAATATTTCAGTAATAAAAATATACAAAGATACAGAATATATCCAAAGGAAGAGTGAAGAGTGCCTGATATGCCTAAAACTAACATCTCCAATTCTCTCCACTCTCTGAATTGTTATAATCATATTTATACATCTCCTATACATCACAATTATTCACAAAGTTATTTTCACCTTTCCCATACCATAATTCTTATATCCATCTCTTCCTTCCCATTTCCACTGTTAGCTCCCAACCCCATGCCCTCTCTGCCTCTGCCTGCAGTGCCATTTGTGGCTCTAGGCTTCCTTTTCTATTGGACATGCCAGCAAATTTCAATCCATATGGTGTGTAAATGCAATATCAATCTTTTTAAAGCACCACTCTAATCACGTCACTTCCTGAGATGGGTATTGAGGAGCTTCCTCTTCCTTACTATATCCAACTTAGACTTTCACTCTGGCTTTCAAGATCCTGAATTATCTAACCTCAATGGGTGTATGCAAACAGATCACACTGTAAATGACTAACAAACACAGTCAGTCCCATGTGTCAAATTTCATATACAATGCTCCTATCATTATTAGCATATTTTTCTAAACTACTTCTCAGCACCTTCCATCTTAGTAATTAATGAATACCACTCTTCATTGAATGAATAAATAAAACAATTAAAACACATATTTCTTTATTGACTTTTCACCTATAGTAGTACCAGTGTAGACTTGGATAAACACCCTGAATATGTATCATCAGAATCTAAGGATCCAAAGTTTAACCTTGCTCCTTCTGTCAATCTTGGATGAGTCCCTTAAGCTTTTCAGCCAACACTGTTTCTCTCTCTGCAACGATAATATGAATAACATCCACTGCTAGGGTTGCTATGAGTATCGAGTCTTATAGAGCACTTAAAACAAACCCTGAAAGACTGTATGCACTTAATAAATGTTAGTCATTACAGTTTTTGCTGTCCTCCCTGAAAACCATCCTCCTTCTACTACCGATTTTCTATCCATTGACATATATCAATGTTTTAGTCAAATATTCGGTAACAGATATCAATACTGAGGATCACCTTACAAATGCATGTACATCATGGGAGTAATCTCTGGAGCTGTTGTATGAACCTGTACAAGTTAAATTCACTGGGTTTTATTCTCATAAACCAAATGGCAATGATAACACCAATATTGCTATTGTGAGGATAAATTGATGGATATAGATCACTGTGCATTCACAAATATTATCCTGACTTTAACTTGCTGCCAGTGTATAAATAATGTTGATAAATTTTTATATGTGTACATATGCCTAAAGTCATAATTTGATCAAAGTATAAATGTGAAAACAGAAAAAGTCTGCCTTGTGATTATTTTCTCTTGTAAGAGGCAGCAGAACAATGGAAGAAGTTCCTCCTCTGACTTTAATTCTGATAAAATAAAATAATATATAATTAAATAAAGAGAAACTAATAAGTTAAGTGGAAGTACATGAAGCCTTAAGAAAAAGGAAGAGGGTAATAATCCTATGTACACATAGATGTTTAGAAGAAGCTTTGAAATAGTAAATCAAATATCATGTTCCTCTGCTCAACAAAAAAGCATCCCAAAGTGAAGATATAGTCTATAAAGCAAAAGTATCAAAGTATATGCCTAAAATATTCATATGAAACAAAAGGAAGGGAATGAATGAATATAATGGGCCAAGGAGATCTTAGATGAGTAAATTTTTAAGTAACACTTTAAAAATGAAGATGAATCATGGAATTATAAAATAGTATTTTCTCAGGCTTCAGAATAAACAAAGTACAATATGTTGAAGACGATGAAACAAAGGATTAGTTGTGTATGTGTATGTGTGTTAGCTCTTAATGCTCTCTAACGCCACTGCATTCTCAATTCCCAGCAGAACAACAACAACAACAAAAAACAACAACAACAACCAGATCTCAATATCAAAAGTGAAAACAATTTGTCAAGCAGTCATATTGCACCCTATCACTGAAAGACCCTATAATGGCAGTCTGTTCTTCTTTACCCAAGCAAATCCTCTACCTCTAAGCAGCATTCATTTTACTTTTTCCCTCTCCAGAACATGGCATGACCAGCTCTTTTCTTTCAGATTTTTAGTCTTATTGTCAAGTATAACGATCTCTCCAATGACAAACTTTCTTCAGTCCTAATCTCTTCTCAAGCAACAAACTCTTTGTTTCCGTGTCACACTGTTTGAATAAGTTGTTCCTCATTTCTGCTCTGGCATCTTTACTTCTGGGAATTTGATTTTCTAGGATGCTGGAAGGTGACGCTAAGGTATGATTCAGAGTCACTGACTCAGATGAGGATGTGGTACTGCTAAACATAGGCTAATTGAAAGAGTTTGATATTCGACAACCTGTCTTTACTGGAAGTATCAAGAATGGTGTTTTAAACGCTAGCCTAGTTATCTATTGATATTCCACACCCATTTCTATCATCTGAGCTATGCCCTTTTGCCATAAGGGGTAAAGGGCTAAAATCTTCATTTCCCAGACTCACTGGCTACTATGGTTCTAAGTGCCATAGAGGCACTTAGGTTGATACACACATGAAAGTGGGTTAGAATGCTGAAGAAATCTGAATGCCATTCCCACTTTTCTGAGAAAGTGTGTGTGAACAAGAAGACCTGCAGACTATACTGTACACCACAGTACAGTCACACGGTTTCTGCTGCAAGGTGGCCGTGATGTCAGTATAGGGGTAGCTTGGCAGCACGGATTCACGAACTCTGGCTAGCAGCTGCAGTTCCTGTTGATCTGGGGCCTTGCTTGTGCTATTTTGTGACCTTGAAGCTGGGAGACCAGTGGCTATCCAGTGTCTTCCCTTTCCTCTGCCTTTCCAATGCTTTTATAATGACCCAACTCTTTATATTAAATTCTTTTCTGCTTGGTTTCTTCATCAGCTTCAATCTGGTGCATGTCTTAATTATTAAGGGACTTGATACTAAAGACCTAAAGGAGAAAAAAAGTGATGTATAAAAATGCTTGAGAGAGAAAACAGTATCTACAAAGATGAGCTATGCTGTGGGCGTTTAAAGAAGCAGACAATGTGTGGAGAGCAGCAGGATTAAGGTGGGGGTGAAGGAGATGGAGTTGAGATAGGACCAGTGAAGGAAGCTGGGAAAAACCTTGTGAAGCCTGATAGGCCTTAACAATCACGATGGCTTCATCTCTGAACAAAATGGTAAGCCACTAAAATTTTTTGAGCAGATTATTGCGCTTTAATTTTAATAATAAGGAACAGTCTTCATTTTTTGTTTAAACTACACTCTGGAGGGTTATAGGCCAAAGCAGGAAGAACAGTTTAGGAATTTATGCAACAATCCACATTAAAAGCAAAGCAAAACAAAACAAACAAAACAAACAAAAACAACTAGAATATAGAGTTTGATTTCATGAGAACAATGGGACTCTGGAAATACTTTTCAAGGAGATTGAAAGATGACTGTGAGTTCTTTGACCTGAACAACTGGAAAGAGACAATTGCCACTTACTGAGATGGAAATAGCGCCAAAGGAAGATATGTAAAGGTGAGTGTAGGAGGTTATATATAGACATCTGGACATTCGAACCTTTGCATTGTTTACAGACCATCTAGGCAGAGAGGGAATTACGCGGCTGGATATAAAGCATAGCACTCAGGGAAAAGATCCAAACTGAAGTGGTATTTAAATCCACACAAATTTAGAAGAACACTAAGGATGTGACTATGTATAAAACAAAAGAATTCAAAAAACTGAGGCACAGTGATTTTTAAAAATCCAGAGATACAACTGGCAAAGGCAACCACACGGAGAGGCCAATGAGGTGCAAGGAAAACCAGGGAGCTAGGGTGACATGCTCGCCAAGCTGGAGGCTGTGAAGACGGTTCCAGGGGAAGGCACAGCCGGTGGTAGGGCTCTGCTGCTAGATAAGGAATTATGAGGTTTGAGGGCTCACCACTGGATTGAGCATGAGAAGGTCAACAGTAGAGATCTTGACAATAGCGAGTTTTACCGAGCAGTGGAGGTGAAAACCTAACAGCAACAGTTTGTGACAGAATGAGGGGCGAGTAATTAGGTATGGCAGATAGAGTTAAGGGAGGATGGGAGAGCAGAGAATGATGCCATAGCTGAAAGGATTTATGAGTGAGATGATTTTTTTAAAGTTATTTTCCGCTGTGGCAAGAGACAAAACACAAAACTAAACAAATCAATGTGTAAAAAATAATTTTTACATCGATATTCATCATACCAAAAGACAAGCAAATCATTTACTTGGATTGGAGTGTTATAATTTTTAATTATGTTGACAAGAATATCTTTACTATGGAAGTGACTTGTCCCTTGCCCATCTGACAGCAGGATTGCTCAAGGCCCTTTGGCTCTGCATCCTTCTTAATTAAAGACTGTCCCAGTTCCTAGAAAGATAGAGCTGTTCTTCAGCTCATGCTTCCCCTCTCCATAAAACAGTTTTATTATTCTCTTTATAGCAGAAGCCAAAGTAATAGGGGAGGAAAAGGAGGCACCTGGCACCCCTTGGGCCTCCACAAGAAAAACACACAAAGCCAGAGTTATTTTTTAAAGGATATTTATTGAAGGAGAACTTCCGGCTGGTGGTAAGCCCACAACCCTGAGCCCATGTGTGTGGACACAGGCAGGTCAAATGGTGGGCCCAGCTGCTCTCCCCGTGAATGCCTACAGGGGTGAAGCTGTCAGTATCCAGCCAAGGTGCTAGGCTTGGTTGCACCAGAGCCCACCCTCTACTCCCAGAAGCTTCTGCAATCCTTCAGGCACTGATAGACAGTATGTAGCAGCACGGCAGTAAGGACTGGTCTGGACCTCACCTCTTTGCTGTCGCTCTGATGAAGCTAAAACTCAGGTTCTCCAGGTCCCGCTAGCTCCAAGTGGAGGCGGTTTCTACTCTTTAGCTGAGTAGGAATGGCATTTGCTTACCAAAGGTGGCTAAGGTTTTTATCACACAGACAGGCAGAGACAGGAGCGTAAGTGGGAAAGCTGAACTTGAAGTAGGATGGATGAAGAGGGGAAAGTGATGAAAAAAAAAAAAAAATTAAAAAGTAATATTTGATGAAAACTTAAAGGAAAAGAACATGAATCCTATGAAAATACTAGGGGAAGAAAATAGTAAATACAGAGATGAGCTATGCTTTGAGTGTTTAAAGATGAGGGGCAATCTGTGGAGAGAGCTCTTTTCTGAAATAGAGGAGATTATTTTAGGATATTTGAGTTGACATTTATACATTTTGGGATATTTAGAGAAACATGGAAATTGCCTATGTTGAAATCTGTCTCCACAATGTTATCAAGATGGTTGTTCATTATAAATTGATCATGCTGCTTTCTAACTGAAAATTCCAAACTTCCCTTGCTGTATACATGATATAACAGAATGTAGAAATGAATATTATAAAGGAGATCTGTAATGTAATCTCTTACCAGCTTTAAATGGAATGTCTCATTTCTTCACTGACCACATTTTTTTCACAGCAAGGTACCTTTATACAGTCACCTGATTCTTTCCATCTTTCTTTTTCTTCTTCATGGGACCTGTTTCTATTAAGTTTTTTTCAGACCTGACTCAAAAATTGATACCTGTTTGAAGCTTTCTCCAACAGCTCCCATCATAATTTCATTTTGTATCCCCAAGCATTTGATTTGCACTTCAATTGAAACCCTTTTCTTTTTTTTACTCTTATTTGTAAAAATCAGGTGCCATATGTTATTCATCTTCAGATTTCCAAGATCTAGAATAGCGCCTGGAACCTACTAGAAACTTACTACATAACTGTAGTGTGAGTTATTTAATAGATTATTAGGAATTGATGAATTCCTAAAGCATGAATTCCCTAAAAATAATATGTAGCTATCCTAATGTGTTTTTTTCAGAGGAACACAGGTATTAAAAGGTTAAAGGAATGCCATAATTTATGTAGACACACAAAAGTTTGTCTCATAGTTTCTGAAAAAGAAATGAGACACAGACTTTTCCAAGCTAGAGAATAAAACAGAGCATGTAAAAAAAAAAAAAATCTGGCTTTATATTCAGTTGAAGATGTTTCTAAAAGTTTCATCTGCTTTCAAATTTTATGAATCAAGGTTCTGGATAAAATGCAGTCTGGGCACAAGGACAAGTAGATAGACTATAATTTCATATCTACAGAATTCTCTTCAATTGACCCAGCTTAACCTGTAAGCATGTCTCCATTCTCCAACATGACTTGTATAGGCTTATCCATGACTTAGGTGAAAATACAGATGACTGTTTCATGATATTTGTGAATTGAATCAATCTTGAAAGAGAGCTAAAACATTGAATTTGACAGGGTCTTTGTAGGTTAAAAAGATGAGCCAAAACTGACAAGATGAGATTAAATGGGCTGAGTATAGAGTCCTGAACTGAGGTTTAAAAAAAAAAAAAATCAATTGTGAAGCACAGCATGAGAGACCTCACTTAAGAGCAGTGGGTTTTTTTGTTTGTTTTTTTGTTTTTTGTTTTTGTTGTTGTTAAAAAGGTGTAGGACAAGACACCAGAAGGAAAAATAAAAGTGGCAAAATAGGTGAGGTCATGATCTCATTATTCAATTTTAGTATGCATTGGTCTACAATGTCTAGATTTATATATAAAAAGACATGAGCAAATTGACTTGTATCCAAAAGTGGCCAATATCAACTATAATTTGACCATCACAGTGGCTAGCTAATTTGTTGAATACATGCCATGTACTGGTACTTTGAATTCATTTCCTCACTTAGTCCTCACAACAGTTTTATCTTGAAATAGCTTCTACGGAGTACTTAAACCCTCATATTTATAAATATGAAATTATTTCAAAAATGAGAGGGCATCAGATAGGTGCCCTCTCCCCAGGGCTGGATGTGTTGCCTGCTAACAACTTACAGCATAGTTCCTTCCCTAAAAACACCCAGGAGAAGGTGACTTTATCAGAAAAGTATGTCAATTCATGAAGCAAAGGTGAGGTCATCGTATTAAGGTTTAATATGAAAAGATTACAGTTAACAGTTGACTATGACAATGATGAAATTAAGAAAGTTAAGAAAATTATGAATGAAATCATTAGATGAAGTTTAAAAGTTAGAGTAAAAGTCTTTTAAGAAAACTTTAAAAAATGTATACATATAAATATACAGAATGCCTTGTCAGATCATGGTCTATTAGAAGCAGAATACTGTAAGGAAGAAATTGTAATTGTTAATTACATGGTTGCAATTTAATTTACACTTATGTGTTCTACATTTTTAATTTGCTCGAAGATAGATATGTATTTAAATTAAAAAAAAAAAAAAAGTATGCTTCCTAGCTAGAAAGCAAGATTATTATTATCTCGGAGGTACATTAAAAAAAAAAGAAAAAAGTCATGGTGAAGTTTTTTGAAAAAAAACCCATCTCTCTCTCTTTCTGTCTCTGACTAATTGTATTTGGATTTGACATTTTGGTAAAAAGTTAATACAAAATTGGCTATCAAACACATGTGAAAAGTATCGTGTATTTCCTATACGATTATGTAAAAAGTATTTATTTTAATTTTCCAAAGATGGAAAAAGGTCCAAGAAAACTGGACCAATCTTTGCTCATGAATATGAAGATAGAGTTTAACAGAAAGAACTCATTCAGGATTTTTCTGATTTATTCCAACAAAAGTTAAAAATCTTTTTTTTTTTTTTTAATATCATTAGAGAAGTGAGCAATCTCAGATTCCTTAGTATTAGTTGTGAGAATATTTTTTTAAAAAGAACTTGTGATCCATTAAGATGACATGTAGGAAATGCCACAAACAGGGATGACACACTCAGGCTGATGCTTTGCTCACAGGGTCATTTTGATCTAGTCAATATTTATCCTATTCATTCTTTAAATGAAATAATAGCAGATATGATAATAACAAACTGTGTTGTTATATATCACCTAATTTCTGAATGTATATTTCTTCTGTAAAATAGGAACAATAACATCTCATGTACTTCCTTGAGCTATGAGAATTATGGTGATGACAACTAAATTCAGTATAGCAAATAACTCCTGTCTTCTTACTAGAAATTTATCCACCTGTTCTTTTCACCACAGAGACAATGTCAAAAGAAGTGGGAGGCATGCAGGTGAAATATCCAGTTCTTAAGTTGTGTCTGTATGCCAGATTATACACCCTTCTATATCTGTGCTGTTACTAAATAAAGAGTACATCTCCATTGTTAAGAACTATCCTATCATCACACTGCTAAGAGATTGAAAAGAGATGTCTAAATTAATTGCTCTGTTTTAAAATAAATAATTTCACCTACATATTTCAAAATACCAGTTGTCTCTGAATAATTATTTAACATGTGTAAATGTTATTTTTAATATTTTAAAATCATTTGCAGATTACATATGAAACAATATACACACACGCAAAAAAAGATATGAATAAATTTTAAAGAATAATACCTATGTTCACAATCAAGTTATGTCACTTTTCTAAAGTTACTTTATTTTATGCATACTTGTTTATTGGACTTAGCTTATTTTTTTGAAATAATTTCATATTTATAAAAATTTGCAAGAATATTGCATAGAACTTATTTTTATCTGAAACATTTAGAGTAAGTTTGCCAACTTTAGCAGGTATTAACCAAAATAAAACATTTTCCTACACAAGATTTAGAAAACAATTAAACTGACATATAATCCAAAGACTTCAATCGAATTTTACCCATCATTCCAATACTATTATTTATAACAGAAGATGCATGCATGGCATGTAATAATAGTAATTACTATTATTATTATTATTATTTACATTATCATTATTTATTTATTTATTTATTTTTCTTTGCTCTCTTTTAGTCTGGGAAGTTTCCTTGATCATTCTTTTATTTTTCATGATTTTGACATTTGGAATACTAGCTTTTTTGTATATGGCATGTCAATTCGTATTTGTCTCATATTTCCTCATACTAGATTCTGACTATGCATTTTTGGCATGCCTATCACCCTAGTTATTCTGTGTTCCTCCTGATGCCTCTTTTTGATAGCACCCAAGTTTAATTTTCTCATTACTGATGATGCTAACTTTGATCCTTTAATAAAAGTGGGATCATCTACTTTAAAACTATTTATATTTATATTTTTCCTTATCTAACTTTCACATACTTGCTTTAGCAACCACTGATGAGCCTTAGCTGAATTAATTTACATTACAATGTTTGTTACACTTGGCTTATGGATGTTTTAACATGTTCCTTTAAATTTTTTTTCCCATTCTTTATGGCACAATGTATTGTTCCAGGGTTATCTTATATTTTCTCTGTCCCAATTTTAGAATCAGCAATTTTTATCGGGAGCCCTGGTTAACATTAGTGAAGAATGATATTTCGAAACCAAAATCTGGCTACCAGGTATGCTCCTTGCTATCGGGATATTGCAGCTCCCATGTCCTCTCAGCAGATAGAGCTCAGAAATGATTTTCTAAGTACATTTCAAGCAAAAGGAAGCTCCTTATAGAAATAGCTGAACACACACACAGGCACACACACACACACACACTCACACACACCCGCATGTACACACACCACTAGATATCTTTTACACCCTGCCTGGTCCAGAACATCCCACTCTAAACAACAGAAGCCCCCTTTTATTCCATTCACTCTGCTTGGGGTCTGACACCCCATGGCAGGCTTCTGTGCTTCACCCCATCTTCACGCAGATGCCTACCTTGCCCAGATGTAGAACTTATTTATTCAGAATGGCAGACAGAAGGAAAGGAAGGAAGGAAGGAAGGAAGGAAGGAAGGAAGGAAGGAAGGAAGGAAGGAAGGAAGGAAGGAAGGAAGGGGAAAGGAGGAAAGAAAGAAGATCTTTGAAGAAAAAGGAGTTAAAAAGTAGCTTTTTTCTACCTTTTTCATTGAATGTGTAGCAAATAATTTCATGTTAAATTCTGGCTGTTTTAATTTATTGCTCTTTGTAAGCGAAGTAATCTGTCACAGGTGTAAAATATTATATGTTAAATAATCTTGACCTTTTATTAGTCTAAATAGGTGAATAAAATATCAAGCTGTTATACTAATATATATTTTGAAATATTAAATTTATATATAATATTTATATTTTATTTTATTTAAAATCGCATTAGACTTGCAGTGTTCAGATTCTACAGGAAAGACAATTTTATAAGCATTAAATGAAGGGGTCCTATCAAAGGAATCATACCTGTAAGTGTTGATGTTTAAGTGTATATTCTTATCTAAGTCTCAGTGTCTAATATACTTTTATATCTTCAGAACAATTTAAGTTGAATAACCTTCTTCTAAAACAAATTCTTAGCCTGCATTTTTCACAAAATTTTGAAATATTAGGAGAACTGCAGTATTCAAAAATATTTCCAATAACATTCTGTCTCCTAGTTAAAGGCACATTTCCTATTTTTCATTATGATTGGACAGAGAGAAGCTCACTTATTTTATAGCATCATTAGAATGATGGGTATCAAATATGTTTTTCAATGAAAAGCACTGAAGTAAATAACGTGAAATATAAATATAAATATAAAATTTTCCAGAGAATTTAATTAGGTTGTTTAAATCTCATCAATATAATGTTCTGTTTTTAATATTTTTTGAATTATAAAATCTAAAAAACTAAAATAAATTTCGGTCACTTATCAAGTTTTATTTAAATAGAAAACTGCATCATTTGTGAAAAAGGTAATATATGATAGTGTATAATGATATAGTTATATATACATATATTGATCACATATCTAGTTATTTATAAAAACTTTATACTAATTACAAAAATTATTTAATTTTCTAAGGCTCAAAATTAATATGAGTAGTAAATGTTTCTTATAAGTACAAATGATAATTCAATTTATTATCAATAAATTTTGATAAAAGAACACATTTCATTTTTCTAGATTTGAATTTGCTTGTATAATGGTGAATTCATATTCCTAAATGCAGTCTTCTTCCCATGATTTTCACTGAGATTAATTTTATAATGACTTTATGGCAGACAATAAATATTAGTTTATTTCCTTCCTTTCTTTATCCTCCGCCCCCCTATCCTCCACTTTCCCTTTGCCTTATCTCCTTCTCTCCTTAATTTCTTCCTTCCAGCTTTCTTCCCTAAAGCTTTCGTACAATCCCTACTCTCCCTTATTCCTCAGTGTAGTAAAACTTAAATTAGACAATAACAGGTTTTCCAGTTACATAATAATTTGAGTATTTTGAGCTTTGTATTTCTTTTCGGGTTTTATAACTAATTTCATGACCTTTGTAAATGTAGTTTCATAGGAATAAAAAATATCTTTCATAACTTAATGTAAACTTGTAGTTATATATAAGAACTCTAATTAGAAAAATGTTTTAAAATATTTTCACAAAAGCTATTTATTCTATTAAAAATAACAATTCAAGAATTTTCCAATATTTATCTACCTGATCTTCAAAGACAAATCACATTTTTGCATCATTTGAGATGCAGAAAGTATAAAACATGAATATTTTCAACTTTCTAATTAGTCTTGTAAAACATAATGGCAACATTTAAATATATATGTGTGTATACATATATAAACATATAACTAAAACATAGCTGTATTTCTAGTGAAAAAGAAATTTACTCTACACATTATTATTTCTATATCTTTAAGTTTTATGGTGCAAGCTAGTGATTTTATACATACAACATGAGACTTTTGAAAAAGTTATATAACTCTAAACTTTCTAATTTCCTTAAAAATAAGCTTATAATTTCCATTTTCAAGTTTAGAATATTACAACATATTCATTTAAGTTTTTATTTCTCTCCAGGTTTCTTTTACTTTTAATTTTTGACAGGATTCTTATTATAAGTATCATTTGATTTCTTATGACGTTTTCTATGTCTTTCCTACATATTTTATTTATAAAGTTGGAGGAATTAGACTCAGGATTTAAAATCAATTTTGATCTGTAAATATATTCTAAGTCCTCACTATATGTCAGATACAACCTTACAAAATTTTAAGCACCATATCATTTTTAGAATAATAACCCAAATCATGACTTATCGAAATGTAAAAGCTATTTGCTTACAGAAACAGTGTATGATTTTCAGAGATTATTGTGCTCTACTCACCAGCCAAAGCAAGAATATATTCCTGAAATCTTGTTCCTATACGGTTTGTAGCTGTACAGTTATATCGTCCAAAGTCATTGTCAGATGTAGGTGCAATCTAAAATAATTATAGTAATAGAAGTTTTACTATTTTAAAACAAGAGCATTGAAGTTTTAAAATAGACTCTAGTATGCCTATCATCTTCACACAAGTTTAATAATCACAACTCCTTGCCATAACTTTTTTCTATATCAAGTGAATATTAGTAAGTAATAAAAATCCTTTTAAGATGTAATCTATGGAATTATACTATCCAAAGGACTAGGTAAATATAATGTCTATTAATTTATGAAGTAGATAAAGTAGGTAAAAGCCACCATTTTGGTACATCTATTGAACAGAAAAAATTATTAGATATTTATATATGTACATTTCAGAAAATAGTACATAGTTTGAAAAATATATATTCTGCAGTTATGGCGGATGTGAACTTGAAAACAGAAAACTTGCACCAAAAGCACTGTTAACACTTTAAGATCAGGCAGATTTAAACTTCAAGAAAGACTCAAAATATCAAACCTTTCCCTCTTATGATATTATTAACACAAAATATTAATGAAAGATGAAGAAAAAAAAATCTCTCCAGGATGATGTTTTGCAGGAAACATTGCCTTTGTCTCGCAATCCTTGAAGACAGGCCTGGGATCTTGATATCTAACTAATAACAGTATCTTGTCTTCATTTCTGCTCAATTCCTATCATTCTCTTTCATTTTAGGTAGAAATAGCTGACCTTAAATCCCTACATATTTGAAGTCCATAATTAAGTTAACCTATTGGGATTCTATTGCTGAATATTGGGACCAACCCTGCAATTCTAATGTACTGAAATTCTTAAGTACCAACTTGAAAAGAGATTTGATGACAGTGATAGACAAAATTTTCTGTCCCAGTAACTATTATTAAGAGAGGATATGCTTAAAACAAGATTTGTTGTTCATTTCAACTTTATCCCAAAAGAGGGAAAATGATTTTGTGGAAATGGGAGGCTATTAACTAAAAGAACAATTTTGAGTTCCATCGAAGATGGTAATTTGAAAGGGTATGAAAGCTGTGTCATTCACTTTCTAGTCAGATGTCCATCTAAAAATAAGTCATAGGTTTAAGGGTTAGAAGTTTTAAAAGCTCTTAAAAGTTTTTTCCTAAGTGATTAAATATTCGTTTTACTTACATTTAGTTTTTAATAAACCAGGCAAATTTAGTTCAAAAATAATTTTACTAATGAAAAATAATTTAACAAAATTTTTCTTATTCTGCAGGCATATTGGAAAGTTATTTTTCGTATTCCGTAGAGAAGACTATGTACTGAATACAGTGCAGAAACAGGGTTGTCATGACAAAGAATTTTCACTATTATATAGCTCCTCAGGAATAATAAAGTAATAAATTCATTTCATTGGAATGATTTTTAAAAGGCTTAATTCATTTTTGTTTTTACTTCTTAAGAGTTTACCTATTAAAGATACAATCTTTACAGTTCAATCTGAAATAAATAATTTTTATCATGTTGTATGATTTAACAAATACAAAAAAATACCCTTAATAGTGCAGATGTTAAAAACAACAACAACAAACAACACAGATCTAGATATAATGCGTCCAAATCATGTGACTCAGCATATTTGGCATTTTCTAAGAAAGTGATATAAAGGCAAAGTCCAAAGTGATTTTATACTCAATCCCAGCACAAACAAAATAATAAATGAGTTTTTCAAAATATTAGATAATATATAACAAAGATATGGTATAAAACGGTAATTTAAAAATATTTAAATATTTTAAATATGCAAATTATCATGGAAGTACTAGGAACTATTTATCATGGAAGTACTAGGAACACTACTTATAATATACTTGTCATGTTTTAATATGCAGTTAAAATAATTCAAATTCACTTAAGATGTTGGGCTTTGACAGAATATAATAGATCAACAAATGTAGTTTTAAATATCACAGCATAAGCTGAGAGTACAATGTTAATGAAAAAGATGGCTAGTCTTTTTCCTACACTTTCAAAGACTTGATTTCCACTTGGTATGTATTAATGGTGAAAAAACCACTTATTTAACGATTACTATCTTTAGTAGGGCACAGAACAGCAATACAGGTGATGTAAAGCAGAGTATCATTCCAATCAACCCATTATAAACTCCTGTATCAATTTTTGCCCACATATTGAATAGTTGTCTTATTTCAGAGGAGTGCTAAGGAACATTAACAAAAAAAGTTTTCATGACCTTTACAGATGCATTTATTGGTAGTAACCCAAAGGAGTTATAGAACATTTTATATTTAAAATTCATATATTTAAAATTTTGAATATATATTTAATCAAAGAAAAAGGAAAAAATAAAAATCAATTCAAGAAATGATTATTGACCAACTTGTAAACTTAACTTTTTATATATTTTATTATACATTCTTAAAAATTAATAATTACATGACTATTATCATAACTAGTAAATGAAAATTAATAATAATATACTATACCAAGCAACTATATATGCTACTAATTGTTACTAATTTAAAATTAGTCCTTCTTATTATTGCTTTTCTTTTTAAGTGTTATTTTGTCTTATTCTGTCTTTCAATTGTGTTAGCTACACATTTTATCTTTTATTCGGGATTTAAATTTATTTATTTTTAAATAGTGTGCACATAAAAAGTATGCACTCAAGGTTAATGTTTTAACCAAGAGATTACCTGATTATGTGAAAAGCAAACAAAAATTGCTTAGTTTTCACTTTGGGATAAAGAAGAATGCCATTTAGGCAACAGATTAAGTAACACTAGAGACTTCTATAAATAAAATATTTAAATGTCGAATTTATAAAATGTTGCTTGATATTGACTATGAAGAATTATGAGCTATCCCAAAACTTAAATGTGGCAAGATAAAGTAAAGCAGAAATTACAGATTAGTCTATCACTGAAACACAAACTTATATTTACCTGTTGAGACTGACTTATATTCCTCCATAAAATTCATAAGTTGAATCCCTGACCACTAAGATAGATGACTGTATTTGGAGATAGGGTCTTTAAGGTGGTGATTAAGGTTAACTGAAGGCACAAAATGTGTTCTGATGGCTTAATAAGAAGAGACACAAAGAAAAGTTTCACCAGAAACCAATATTTCTGGCACTTTGGTCTTTGACTTCGAGCCTCCAGAAATATGTGTGTTGGGTGGTGGGGAAAAGGTTTCTAGTGTTTAAGCCATGCACTTTGTGCTACTTTGTTACAGCAGCTCGAGCACACTAATACATTCCCAAAACTTCAGTGAAATCTATCCTCAGTCTTTAACTGTGGTTAAACATCTAAAATTTAAGTTAAATCTGCCCAAATGTCTTTCTGAAATTGACCTCTATGTCAATTCGCCAATAGCTAGTTCATCTAATACAGTTACAAAGAAATCAATTTAAATTGATTTAGACAAAGTAGCTTAATTATCTGTCAGTTATGCAAACATTTGGGAAAGTGATATCTAAACCCTTTTATCAACCAAACATTTTACTAAGTCCAATTACCAGGCAGAAGAGTTAATATGACACCAATGAGAAGAATATTTTAAAGTGAACCCAATACAGATATCAGGTGGTTATTTCCAAATAGGAATTTTTAAAATTTATGTAAATTAAATGAGAGGGGAAATGTACCATCTGTTTAGCTAAATAAGGCTGTCTGTGGAAGATTCTCAATTATTCTGAAAGAAAGCATCATAAACTGGAAGGGCTGATGATCATTGCCACAGATGTGTGTAAACTTTGGGAACTGATGTATACACATATGTGATCTGCAATTACTAAATAAAAAGGTGTTTTATTTAGTAATTCAAACAGAATTTAAGGGACAGGGCCTGGGCAATACAAAAACAATTATTTACTGTCTTGATTTAAAAATTAAAATAAAATGAGGCATTGAACAAGTAAATCTGGTTTATTTAGGAACTTGTAAATATACAGCCAGTAGATAGCATTTAAGGAGAAGGACGGTGTAACCACAGAGTCAATGACTAGTGTCAACACTGAAATTGATAATTTTCCCTCAAGAGTTGACACCCATTTTTATATATAAATAATGAGATGTTAATCATTAAGGATCTATAATCTGAATACATAAACTATCCTTTTAAGTAAATAAACATGAAATAGATATATTGGTTTTCTATATATTTTATAATATAAACATACTACATAAATATATTAAAATCTGTAAACACATTCTAAAATAGTAGATAATTGCTAAAATAATATTAATATGTACCTAAAGACTTACCTCCAATATCACCTTTCTCCCTGAACTATATGTCTTCAAATTAGTGGTGTTTTTAGCTGGCAAGACTAATTTCTCTCTTCTCCAATGGACCGATGCGGGTGGATTAGATTTTACATCACAGCTTATATTGATTGGATTTCCTTCCCAAGAGTAATAAATTGTTTGGTTTGATATGAACTTGGGAGCATCTGTAAAGAAACATAATATAATATTTATAGACCTTTTCTTTAAGATAAATACTTTTAATTAATATAAGAAATAATTATTACTTGACTACAAAAAAAGCAGCAATTCTAATTTCATGCCTAATAGGACATAAGAACTCATGAAAATACATGATCATTTGATTGTTTCATCAAATAATTTTAATATAAAAACATTCAAAGTTGGCCAATTGTGAAAAACGAAACATTAAATTTCCCGAGTTAAATTTGCATTTAATAATTTGACAAAAATGTCCACCCAGTAAATTACTGTCTATCTACATATGGAACCTGGTTTTGAAACTACACACACTGTAAAGGAAGGGTTTAGTATAAAACTTAACAAAATCAGTGTCTTGTATCATTTGAAATCGTATCTTAGCCATATAATTTCTTTAAAAAAGATTTTGAAGCAGATACAGTCTAAATTAAAATGGCAATATAACAACATTTTTTCCTAAAATATCATTTCAAGTATTTATTAAACCAGAAATGATTTAGTTAATAGTATTAATTTAAGGATTAATCAGTTGTTATGATGTTCAGTCAATTCTCAGGCCCCTACCTCAGACTTCTATAAAAATAGTTAAAAGAGACAATATATTATGTCATTTAATGAAATAAACTAATTGTGAAAACACACAAACATGGGTTTTAGTTTTGTTCCAGTCTAGAACTTTGACATAGCCCAACTGTCACTCAAACAACAACAACAACAAAAGAACAACAGCAACAAAAATAAACTTTTTCAAGGCCTTGAAGGATTAAGTGAAAAATCTAAGACTCTACAACTAATTAAGGGTGGAACTGTAAGGGAAGCTGAACTTCCTGATATTCAGAGTAAACAGCAAAGCCAATATCTATATCTATCTCTATCTATAAAATATTTTATTACTGCTTAATATCTGTGAAATATAATCTCTTTAGTATTGTAATATTTTAGGGAGAGGCTTATGAATAATTTATTTGCATATAAATACAGCCCAATATGAAAATCATGCACGCTAATAGTACTATTAATAGCTGGCTCACAGTCAACTCTGATATAATATGACATCTGTGCATATGTGTATTATATGATAATTTAACAATGAATTTAGGGCAAGATTTGTTTAAATAAAAGCAAGCAATTGCCACTAATTGCTTCCCTGATAATCTCCATGGGAATTTAATTCAGAATTACTGATGTTGAATGCAAAT